>JAWWEU010000001.1:78493557-78591057 GCA_035583155.1 Acropternis orthonyx | reverse complement strand
CCCTAAGAACACAGACAGGTTCACTTGTGGAACAGATTACTATGCAATTGCAGCTACCAAAAAAATGTATTAAAAATTGCCTATAATGGTCGAAATTGTTCTCTGCAGGGAGTAAAAGCAAATTTGGCATATCACTCACTCGTACGCTTCTCTGATGCTTGCCTATCCCACGCATGAGGTGCATGCGTGTCAGTTGTTCTTGCGTCATCGCTGAAAGCCTTAATGACTGACTCATTTTTGCACGGCATGTGGCGAATGTAGGCTGGACTTCTGCGCGCTTGGGGATCCGGGGAACAGCAGGAGGCTGCAGTGACAGAACAGCTGAAGGGAAAAAGGCACCAGGGGGGCAACGCCATGGGCAAGGTTTGCCCCACCGAGCTCTGTCTCTTGTGTCCCCGTCTTGTTTTGGTTACTCTGTGTGACTCACTTGTAGCCAAGTGCTCGCTTCACAAACAGATGAGCTGACAGAAAACTACGCTGCCTCCAGCTGAATGCCATGACTTCTTCAAGGGAAGTTATCACCTCCCCCTCATGCTTCTGCCAGCAAAAGAGGGGCCACAAGCACATCTTCAGGGACTTTGGGAGAGTTCTGCAGTTGCCTGGGTCTACCTGGTTGCACTACCCCAGCTCACCTCCTAAGCTAAGGAACAGGAGGGAGCACACACAGAATGGCACAGCCACATCTGCAGAACAACATTGATTGATGTCACCATTCTCTAATATGTTCTTACATGGAAAGTAGTTTGATTGTTTTGGGAAGTGTAGCATCATCCATCAGTGTCCTAAAAGGAGCAGTGTCCTGTTTTCTCTCCCAGGCTTCCTTAGTATCATCATCACTTTTACAGTTAGTAAGTGATAAGGCAATTATTCTTTTTACTCACATGTCCTTGAAAAATTGGACAAGCTGGGCCAGAGTCAACATGTTGCAAAGCCAACCTCTGGTATTTACAAAAGGGGGTACTTGGATGGACAGGCAGATACAGCAGTGATGTTTAACTGTGTGTAAGTCAGACAGATCAAATCTCTTCATTTACATGGGTCTGAAATAGCAGCAGTTGGCTTATTTGTGATGGGTTATAATATCAACACGAGGTACCCAATTTTTGACTCTTCCATGCAGCTGTTGCACATCTGCTGTGGCATTGTGGCATGGTTATCTTGCTTTGGTGGCCAGAGGGCAAGGTGTTCCCAAGTGTCCTCTGTGGGACTGGCATCCTTCGTGATACTGACATCCCCCATGGGGCTGGCATCCTCCATGCTGCCATACAGTATGTGCCATCTGGGCAGTGTCTGGGCATGGTTTCTCCACATCTTTTTACTAACACATCTAAGCCCATGTTGCAAGAAGCTCATTTTCAGAAAGAGGAGACAGACATCCCTGCTTGGTTTCTGGCTTCTCTCCTGCAGCAGCAAGAGTATCAATTAATATCAGCAAAGATGCCAGTTAATTAGTGGTGGTAGGCTGGAGGACACTGACACCTTTTCCTTGCATGTCCTCTCGAGAACAGATTAATCCCAGGCAGGTCAACCAACTGTGCAGAAGATGGCCGCAGCTTTCCCTGCCGCTCACCTTGGCTGGGGCTGATCTGGCTGCTCAGCACTGCCCACCTTGGTTTCAGCATCACCTTCCCAGGCCATCATTCAGCCACGCACAATTTCGGGTGAGATGTTCATCTTACCAGCTTAGTTTTGGAGATGTATATAGGTAGCAATCATAAACACACGACAGCTTCATTTTTTTCAAAAATCAGTCTGCCAGGGAGTGAGTTTTTTCAAGTGAAATTTCTACACAGTTGAGTAGATCAGTTTAAAGTCATTATGTACTGGTGCTCCTGCAATAAACTGTGCACCGTTCTGCTTTATGATACTCAAATATTATTTCAAGTAAGGCTAATCTAACACCTCATTCATCTGTATTGACTCCACAATGAAGGCACTAAAGACAGTCTGGAAACACCTAGGATCAGCTCCAAGCTTTACAGTAGACTTTTGCTGTGCCAATCTCTTTGCACATTCATCTTCCCTCTAGAATCAGTTGTCTTCTACTTAGAGTTAGTTGTGTTGGCTCCTCCTATGTTGCCAGAGAGGGCAATGATTTCATCTTGCTCAGGTGACCAGGCACCCACAAGAGGACAAATTGTCCTGTGATGACCTTGTAAGAGGTCCTCTTCACTGGTATTTTTCTCTTCTGCAGAGATTCCTTCCCTTTATTTTTTCAAACTGTGCATTCTTGACAATGATATATGGGATGTAGACAAAGGCTTTTACAGCAGTTCTGCTCCTCTGGAGCAATTCTGTGTATCTCTGTGGCAGAAGCAAGGATCAAGCTCAGCTTCAACGTGTGCTACACAACTGCTGGTGAAATATTAGACCTGAAATGACCTTAACTATGGCTTCTTTCCATAAGACTTTTTCCTACGCTTTACCTGCAGCTGGTTACAGATTAAAACACATTTCCTTCACCAGCGTTGTCAACAGTGAACAGCCCAGTTACCCTGGCTCCACCACCACAGATGGGTCAGTGGGCTTGGAGGCAGCTGAACAAAGATCAGAGCTAGTTGCACCTTCCTAACTTCTTGTGTCCAAACATGGCTGTTTGAAGAATAGTGATCTCATCCTTCAACTGCTTTGAAACTTCCAGAGTCTAACAAGCTTTAACTGCTGCAACTCAACTTCTCAGAGCAAGAAGCCGTGAAACTTCTTTTATACATGTCTCCAAGGGCAAGGATTTATTATAATGCAGAACTTTTATATTTTTGAAATAGCTCTCCGCCCATCTTTTCCCACAGAAGAGGGTTGCATTTCTCTGGGTTTTGTTTCTACGTTTTGCTTGAAAAGAGGTTTGAATATTGGGACACAGGTGGGTGCTGTGGGGGCACAACACTTTCCAGCTGGGACTGGCACATAGGTCTCACCAGGATGGTGGGTTTCATGGCTGTCAAAATCTAAAAGAAGGAGAAACCTGGCTAATGACAGGCTAGAAGTATAGGCTTAAAATTAGGCACTGGTTATAACTTGTTTGTTAATTCATGTTCTCAGAGGAAAGTCCTTTTATCTGGATAAGCTATACTTAATTCCTCCATTTCATAGAACTGGGAATCGAGAAGCTCTCCCAGCTGGGGAGGCACCGATATAGACTCACCAGCTTTCATGTGCTTCTAATGTGTCTGGTCTGAGCTTCATGCTCCAGGTGAGGGCCAAGAAAAATGAAAGTATCTGGCAGTTTTCTTCCCACATGGAGATGCTGCATCTCTTTCAGCAGGCTTTTCTCTTCAAAGGTGCAAACTGCTCAGAGCAGTAAAGTCAAACTGAAATAGGCACTGTTGTAACTTTGCTTTTCTTTGCCTTTGCTTTTCACTGTGCCTAGATTTTCCAGTTTTTAATAACCTCTTGAAAAATTGGTGCAGCCCTCAAAGATGAAAGTCAGCAGTACCAAATAGCACCTCTGACAGGCAGAGCAGCAGAAAACCAGTCCCTGTGGTCTTACCACAGTCATCTGGACATCATATCCCATTTGGGTGGAGCACCCCCAGGCTCTTGTGGCCATCAGCCAGGGAAGTAGTGAGCTTGACTTCCTCAGCATGTCTCAGTCCTGAGCAAACCATGGTTTGAGAAACTGAGTAGGCATCAGAAGAAACAGAACACAGGGAAATGCCTAAGAAGTCCTTTGTTTGCTGCAGTGATTAACCAACCATAAAAGATGTTTCTTTGGTGCTAACATCACTCAAAATTAGGAGCAGGAGCTTAAGACAGGTTTTAAATGATGAAGAAGAAACTGTAATTGTCCACACAGAGCTGTTCTGACATTGTGAGGAAGCTGAGAGAATTTTGCTGCTTCTGCTCTTCAGTCACTTTTCAGTGTAGTGAAAGCCAGAATCACATAAACAGCAAATATTTTAAAGAATGCCTGTTTGAGTCTGCATCCAACAACTTCTCTCTGTTCCAAGGCCACCTAATTAACAATTTTTTTCCTATGGCTGGAAAGCTGATACTGACGAACTGCTGCTGAGTGGATAATGGCAGATGTATTTGCCTCTGAGCTATTGGCAGCCAAATTATTACTTGACCCAAAGTTACTTAAAAGATCACACCAAGTTTTTTTCTTACTTGCATACGGATGCAACTACTTGGTTGCAGAAAAATTTAATCAATGAAGGCAGCAGCAGCACAAAATGTGCCATGTGAGATCAGCTTCAACTGCTGTCAGGAAGGAGAGGCTGTGGGAAGCATTGCTTTTACAATATTGTGATTGCACCAAATGCAAAATTTCATTTTGGATCTGCCCCAAACCAACCAATGTCTGAATTCCGGACAAATATAAGTGACTTCTTGAATTAAATTAAATAGTGTATTCAACCCCCAGAAGTTTTTTTAAATGCTCTGTTTTCATCAGAGCAATGGGTTGGGCTTGCACGGAGTGATGGAATGCAGCGTGGTGGAATTAGGAGCAGGATGCAGATAGACTGAGGTTCTGACCTGGGGTAAAAGATATATGAAACAAGGAAATTTCAGTCATGTCACATCTCAGAAGCATGTCCTGACTGCTGGAAGTGCTTCCTCATCCCGTGTGGTTTTCTGACTGGCAGCTGCACATATTTTCTCAAGTAGCAAGTATTCTTCAAAATTCTCATATAATTAAGTCTGGCTGAAACAGAGTTTTACCTTGCCGAAATCTTGTTACAGGCAAAGACATAATTCAGAATCAATACCAGGTATGCAACAGAGGTCTTCCTGACTGTGCCATACAGAGGTAATACAGCCCATAAAATGACCCCAGAGGGATGTGATTCATGCTTTCCCCCAGCCTTTGGACATGATTAGCCATTGTCAGTCCTATAGTGTATTCATCTCAGAGCTGCAGAACCTCTTTGTAACAAAGACAAATGCATATTGTATTTCTCCAGCTAAAAAGAGATGAAGTTGGCAATTTACTATGTTGAATAGTTGGTAGTTTGCAGAGCTTAATCCTCTTTATTTAAAGTTTTATTCAGTGTGGTTGCTTCATTCTGAGCAATTTTTTCAATTGACCCTCAGAAGATGGGGAATCATTTTCAGCCTTTGACAGATTTGATCTCTTATCATTTTTTAATTCGGGATTTGGAGATGTAATTATTGTAATTTTTTTTAATTTGAAAATTAAGCTTGCATTTATTTTATCAGTGAGAGAACTAATGAGTTCCTCAGAGGGAAAGCTCTGCATTGAAATAACAGAAATATACAGTAAGAACACAGCCTTAGAGCTGGTTTGGGAGGAGCTGTCTTTGAGCCAACACTAAGATCAAGATTGTTGCCATGTTCGTTTTTGGAAACCTCCTCCATTGATTTTTCATTTGTGTATTCATTAGACTGAAAGCCCACAAAGTGCAGTTGATAATTACCATCAATGGTCTGGTTTTGAATTCTTTTCAGACGAAGCTGATAATTCAGCTAAGTATCTGAATGGTTGAGGCTGCTTAATACCAGCCTGTTACATTACCTTTCATTTCTTCTCTTGAAGGCCTTTGTGAAACGAAGCAAGGGCACACACACAGATTATCCTCAGGTTTTCCTGGTGGTGAGATGCCAGCTTCTCTGTTGGTGTCTATCGTATTTTTGCTGTGGGGCATTTGGGCACAACAAACTTGTTTTGAAATAAATTGTCAATCTTTTCTTTTACACCAATGCAGGTTGAAAATTGTTGTATCAAGCAGTGGATTAAAATGGTCTTTCCTGCCTGTGATTCAGGCAAGATTTTGACCATTCTCTATTCAAGGACAGGGATGCAGCAGGAATGGCCCTGTTGTGAGGGTTCCTGTTCTTTAAAGAGATGTAAAAAGATGTAGGGTGACAAGAGACCTCTCCCTACAAAAAGAAGGTGAAAGTTGATACAGAGTTACTTCAGTGTTTTGGCATGCAGGTTTTTATTCACTGTTGAAGGGAAGCAATAGCTTGTGCTGAGAGTTGTTTTGGGTTTTTTTAAAGATAGGGACACCTAAATGTGTAAAAAGGGGCTTTGTGACAGAACTAGTGACATAAACACAGTGTGGTCTTCTCTGTCAGCCCCCAGGACAAGATGCCACAAAAAAGGACTGCTCTCTGGGCACACCTCAAAGACAACTGAGCCTCCATTTGCATCAAAGTTAAGATATCAGAGACTGCAGATTCTCTCTGGGCTCCACAGCTCCAGCACATCCAAAACTGGAGCTCTGACCACTGGAGATGCCACATTTCCATGGCTCACCATGGCTGCAGCCACCTTTAAGGGCATACTGCAAGGTGCCATGAAGTCTTCATTCCCTGATCCCGCTCCAATTCAAGTCCTTGTGTTTTGGCTGGAGGTCTCACTGCTCTTCCTTTTTTTTCTCTCTTCCTCCCCCCTAAATGCTCTGGATGCAACTCCCAGACTGTAACTTGGCTCTTGTTTTCCCCCTGCCATGATGGCTGCTTTGTGGAGCGGAAGAACTAGTTGCTGAACATGCAGAGCACTGAAGGATGCTCCTGGTTGAGACTGCTGATAGGCCTGTTGTTAGTGTGTTCTGCCATGTAGTTATCCATATTTGCTATTTTTTACATGACTAGTAGAAAGTTTCACAAAATTAAAATAAAATTGTCTTGCTAATGAAAATCAGAAAGATGTGAGAACTGTGACCTTGATAAAACTTTCCATTTTTAAATGTTTCTGGTACAGCATGTTTATGCCTAGTTGCAAGCAGTGCCTAGGAAAGGGTGCTACAAAACTGCCAGGCATCAGCAATCAGATAACTCAACATTTTGATATTTTTTGCTTATGTAGCTCACAACATCCAGAGATCATGAAACACCTCAAACTTCAAACTACTCTTGTTTCATGGATCAGAAGAGAAAGGGGACAGCTCTAGGTCCTCTGGTAAATGCGATAAAAATAAGTGAAAGCCTTTCCTTTGCATTATTTTATCACACTTTAAATCTATGTGATTTCTCCCCCCACCCCCTCCCCCACCCAAAACAATGTGATAACTTAGGCAGATTTCTGTACTGGCAGCCAAAACACAAAAGGTATGGTGAAATTCATGGAACTTCTTTTGTATGAGAGCTGTCGTGCCTGAACATGTCAATGGTTATTTTTAATGTCTCAGCTCTGAGACAGCACTCAAGAAAAGACAACTCCTGCAGCATGCTCAGCACCCAGGCTCCCTGCCCCAGCTGCAGATGCCCGTGGAGGTGGTATCAGTGTGGTGGAGGTGAGAGTTCTGTGACAGCCAGTCTCAGGTGACATGCCTTGTGACCCCCCAGTTGTGCCAGCCCCAGTGCTACAGCCATGGGAACTGGCTGGGTTAGGGGTTAAATGGAATTTGGGATGGCTTGCCAGGGCAGGTCACACTGGGGTCCCTCACAGCAGGTTACAAGAGCGTGCCTTTCAATTTACAGTATTTTCCAGGTTTGCTAATACATGGAGTTTCAGGCTTGCATTGAGGGGCACATTATAATCAGATTTTCTTTTCTTCTGAATAGAAACAAAACCTTGTCAAGCATTTTATTTTGCTAGCCTGGTTATTCTTCCAGCATGGGTCATTACCAAATCACTGCATTGGTGCCAACATGCCTGAAATATTTAGCTTGCTTCAGTTACATTTCACTCGAGCCCTGACTGGCTGTGTATGCCAGATAACCGAAGATGCGCCTGGAGCTTTGCTTTGAGAGCGGAGGTAAGTCATATTGTGTAGGCTGAGGTGTTCTAGCTTCTGCATACTATTGCTCATGCCTTACAGTCCTTGGAGTCACCTTGCTGCCTTACTCTACAGATTTTTTTTTAGTGCTGCAGTGCTGTTTGTTACTAGGTGGAGAGCAAGACTGAAGACTGCTTTGAGGAGGAGGTTGTTTCAGCTCTGGAGTGGCAGCATCCAGACCCTGTTTAGATTGTTCTTCTGGTCTCCTGCCTTCAACTGTAGTTATGCAGACAGAAGCTGTTTACTTATTTTGCATGGCTCCCAAATGTCATTTAAGCGTTATTAACAGGAGGGTTACTACCTCCCAAATTTCTAATTAAGGTCTTCCCTTCAGTCTATTAGCAGTGCTTTTGTGGACATATTCTTTAATTAGTTCTGACTTTCTGACTCCAGTGCAAAGTAGTTTTTAACTACTGTCTGCAATGCCCACGAGTGGTGAGGCAACCTATTAAAAATTAAAAATCAATTTTAGTTTCACCAAATGAACCAAGTGCTATTTCATCTTATTTTCATTATCACAGCGTCTAAGAGTGCAGGTGGTGGTGAGAGGTTTACAGAGAGCAAAGCAGCCACCTCGACAGGTCCAGGATGAGGAAGGGGTTGTGACTCCATGATGCTACCAGACCTTTATCCCAAGGCAAGCACAGATGTGTATTAGAATGAGTTGCAAGATGGACACCACATACTTGGTAGCATTGGGATACTGAAGGCCTTGGGTTCTGATGTCTTCCCTGATGTGGGTGCTGACCTGGGCCCACCTGCCAGCAGCTCTGAGGGAAGGAAACTGGCCCCACAGATGCTTCCCCGCCTAGTTATGCTGCTCGGCAAAGCCATCCTGTTTTTTCACAGCCCTGGGAAAAACATGCCTTAGAGACTCAGGGCAGCAAAACCCTCAGGATAATGGCTTATCCTAAGCTCAGGCCATGTTTAGCTGGGCCCACATATTTACATTTGGAAATCACACCTATGCCTTCTGTGTGCAGACATTCAGCCTGGGTCCAGCGCATGCTATGCATCCCATCCTGGGTGAGACAGGAGTGTGGGGTAATACTGCATCAAATTCCAGCTAATGATTACCAGCCACCAAAAGCCATTCCCTCTCCCCTTCACCTCCCACTGATGCCTTTGTACCCCTTCAGGGAGCTAAACCAGTAGAAAACTCCCTTCTTCTGGTTGGAGACTGGGGTAGGGACATGGTTGAGCCTGGGCCAGGACAAGAATCAGAACTGGGGCCAGGGAGAGCCACCATCATCCCTTGCAGCAGCTGCCAGTATTTCAATAATTG
Organism: Acropternis orthonyx; assembly: GCA_035583155.1. Lineage (NCBI taxonomy): Eukaryota > Metazoa > Chordata > Aves > Passeriformes > Rhinocryptidae > Acropternis > Acropternis orthonyx. Next base: position 78,582,087 of record JAWWEU010000001.1, on the reverse strand, counting down.
TAATGAGCAATGTGTGGACACCAGAGTGTCCAGAGGGATTGGAGGAGGAAGGACACTTGTCTGATTGGCTCCCCTGGAACATATTCACATCTAGATTTGCAGCCCTCAGATAAGGAAAATTCTGAGGCACAAAGCTGTGATTTGGCCCTTTGTTCGTGCTGCCACAATTGGATGCACACTGGTTCAGAAATCTGCTCAAAGCCACTTGCAAGATCAAGGCCTTTCTTTGTAGCTTGCTTGGACCAAAGATGGAATCTTTTTCTAAAATGCTTCACATCCCTGCAACTTCTCAAACAGAGAAAATTATGCCAGCCCACTGAAACATTCATGTGAAAACTTTGTTGGCTCAGACTTGGTGCTCACCTTTGTTCTCAGGCTTGATTTTCTAAGTGTGCATAATTATTAATGTATTCATTAAGAGTATTTCCTATGGTGTCAAACAACTCTAAATAGATATCAGAACAGAGGGTCAATCTGTGCACAAAAGGTGAAAAAAAATCTGTGAAGAACAGGCCAAGAGGAGTCTAATTACAGGGCATATTTTGAAAAAGATTAATTTATCATTTTGGAGATGTATTTTTAAATTTAAAACCCCACAATCCGTATAGATTCTGTGTTAACTAAAATTAAGGATAAATTGAGTTTTCACAGTTCAGAATACAAGGATTCTGTTGTGCATATAATTTAAAATACATTAGACCACATCAAATGCTCTTTAAAAATAGTAAGTTAATGCCAAATATTGACATTGTTTGTCAGTAGTTCATACTTGACTAGAGAGTTTTCCAAAAGTATAAAAAAAAAAAAAAGGATTCTCCAAAGTGTTTTCTGGGCCATGGTAATATTCCACAAGAATTTTTGCCTTAAACAAGTAGCATCTCAGTGGTAAAAATAATGCAGTACCAAATTATGAAGTGCTGGGAAAGAAGATTCGGTTCCAGGACCTTTACTGTGATTTTGGCTGAATGTTTTTTCTAGGATCAGGGCCAGGGAGGAAGGAGGACTTTCAGAGCTCAATTAATAGATTGAAAGAGGGTATAAAGAGGAAGAGTTTAAATGCATTTGACATTGGAGAATGTTTTAGATGAAAGAACCTGAAGCTGGGTCTGACTGGGTGTAAGAAACAAAAACCTACTTCAAGGATAATTGAACAATGGGACATGTTGCCTTGACAAGTTGTGCAGTCACCATCATCCATGAAGGCTTCCAACATCCAACAAGACAAAGTAACATGATCTAAAGACGATGCTGGCTTTGTTCTGAGCAGTAGGTTGGACTTGAGACCTCCTGATGTTCCCTCCTGCCTGAGCAACTTGGTCCTTCAGAGTGGATGAATGCATCATAGCCTAAAGTGAAGTGGCCTCATAGCAAAACCTCCAGTCCCAAACACCCGACAAAGTCACTTCGGAGTTTTCCCAGTCTAACTGCCTCAGAACAAACCAGAGCTCATGATCAGGGCAGGGGAACTTCATCCCTCACCAAGCCAGGATCTTTGCTTGGCAAGGGGTGCATGAGAAGCCCACCTGTGGTCCTCATGAGCTCCATTGCTCCTGTCCCCCTGCCTAAAATAGGCCTGAACTGTTTAGGTCAGACCTGTAACCTAGGGTTCTGCTCATGGAAACTATTTCCCTCCCACCAGTGGTGGGGAAGAGCCTCTAGGAGAGGTACAGGAGCAGAGGAGAGGGGTGACAGGGCTGTGATGGTGTCTGCACCTCCCTGGGTGGAACCTCCCTTGGGTGAAGGACTCAACCCTGAACTCAGGGTTCCTCATCCTCGCTGTTTTGCCTTGGTTTGCTTTCACGGTCCAGCACCTGCACTGCTGGGGTTCCCCTGAAATTTTGTTGGCATGGAAGGGCCCACACAGCAGACACAAGCTGGGGATCACTCTTGATGGCCAGGTCCTCAAGGGTCTCTGTCTTTCTCAACTCAAGGGACAATGTTTTCATGCGCTGGCGTGTGAACTCACTGACATATTGATGGTCCAAAGGTGCCTGAAATCACTAGTCACCAGGAGGATATTTGGGGACCACTGCCCACTCCCATCTTCTCAGCATCCCAAAGTGGTTGCCAGGGATGGGGCAGTCTGGGGCTCTGGTCAGACTCTGTGCAGCTTTTCTGCTCTTTGACATCAGTGAAAAACCATGAGGCACGCAGGGCATCTGGACTCAGAGGTGTTGTAGTGCATGAGCATAGTGACCCCCAGCATCCCAATGGACACCAGGGTCACTGCAGCCAAGACTTGGCTCAGTACACATTAAACAAGCGCCTGTGAGGAAGGGGAAAAAACCCACCCACCATGTCCTTTGCTGCCCACCAGCTGATCTGCTCAGTGCTGCAGCCAGTTATTCCAACATGGGTGGCAGGAGGCTTTTATTGCACCTCAAAAGAAAAAGCCTAATTTCCTCCCATCTTCACCAGAACATGCCACCTGTTTTGCAGATCCTTGGGTGGTATTAGTCATTTATTACTACCAGCAACACTTTTCCAGGCCTCCCTTCACAGCCAGTAACTAGGAGAAAAAAATTGTGCTGTAATAATATCTAAATCACAAACACCAGCATTGTGTTATCCTACTTATTTTTAGGATATTTAATCAATTTGGATGCTTTCAGATATATTTTAGTCAGATCACTTTGCTCTAACTTACCTCCCCATTCTGGTTGCCATGGCATAACAAAGATTTATCTTTTAGCTAAAAATAAACCTTCAGCAGCAAATGTATAAGCTATTAAAAAACAAAGCAAAACAAAATAAAAATAAAACAAACCATGATGAAAACAAAGCACCTCCCTATGCACCAATTTATGTTACCCCACACAGCTGCTGCTTCGGCATCTGTTCTAAAAGGATGGATGCTCCCTGCCACCCCTTTCCTATTTACACAGTTTTATATTCTGGTTAATGAAAGGCAGTCAAATGCCTAAAATGTTTCAAACATTTTTAAAATGCTCTTAAAATCAAGTGCCATAAGAGAGACTGCCTGTCCTCAATGAGGCAGAACTGCCTGTTCTCAAAGCCTCTGTTGCTGCTGGGCTCTGTTGGGAGAAATCTTTTCTTCCTTTGTAATGAATCAAAGCATGGCAGAAAAACCTCCCTCCCCAAAGAGGCTGATGGCAGAGAAAGCTGGGGCATGAGGTGCTTCTTTTCCCAGTGTGGAGGCCAGCCCCAACCCCACACCTGCCCAGAAGGGTGGTAGGGAATGGAGGAAGTCCTACTGCAGTCTGGTACAAGGCATTCATCCTTCTTGGTTAAAACCTATCTCCTTTGCAGCTACATGTTTTGCTAAAAAATAAAGTGGCATGCCACATATTTAACAATAAAATTAAATTAATGGAAACTGAAAGACTAACAAGTCACTTATGAGCACCTCCACATGATTTGCAAGTGTTAATTTAGAAGTGCAGCAGGCTATGGCAATGCTACAGCTAATAAAAAATAATATTGGTAGGTTCAGGGAGGTGTTTTCTTTCACTTTTGACTACAAAAAACTTCCTTTTTCTTGCAGTTGTATTGTGGGTGCTGTGCAAAAGGAAAAGGGCAAGTCTGGCCAGGTTTGTCCTGCCCTGCCCTCCTGCCTCTCAGCCCAAATGACTTGGTAACCCCTGCACAGAGCCTTGGAAAAATATGTTTCAGCTACGCAGATCCTAGCACGCCTGTACAAGGGTGTGGAGGAGAACATGCAGTTTGTTCTGCTCCTTGCTACCAAAGCAGGTGTCAGCCAGCCACAGTGAACACAGGGCAAAGTGGTAACACGGATGTCTCTGAAGTTCAGTTGGAGAAACGAGATTGAAGCAAAGAAATAACTACTCTGCCTGAGTTTGTATAAGATGACTGGGCTCTTTCCCCAGCTATCTATATTTGCTAGGTCCCTGCATTTGCTAATCTTCATGCTCCTGTTTTAGACAGCCTGTGAGACTGATCCTTGTCTGTTTTAGTAAGCACAGTAGCTAGATAAAGGAGAGAGAGGACTTGTGCCCCCAGGGACTTCCTGGCTCCTCTCCATGCAGCAAAGCTCCCTGTCTTTGATGTCATCAGCATCCTGCTGATAACAGTATACATATATATTAAATATACCCATAATGTGGCTGCCCTCTTTTGTAGCTTCTATAATAGCAGAAATATTGGTGGCTTTGTGAATGCTTCCTTATAACCTGCTTCTGCAGCTCCCTTGGTGAGAGCCAGCAGGTTGATTCTGATGGTTCCATGGTTAAAGCCTGGCAGGTTTGGAGCAAGGAATTCTCTGTCCTCCAAGGCATGTGTGTCGAGGCTGGGAAGCTCAGCAGAGGCATGTGCTTTCAACATGCTTGAGAAGGTGCCCAGGCCCCCTCCAACAAAAGCAGATGGAGCATGGGAGTTTTCTGTAATTGGCAGCTCTTTGAATCCAGGAGATGCCCTGGGGCTTGCCACTGGTGTGAGATGCTACTGCAGTGGCTAACCAAACCAGCAGGCTAACCAGCTGAATTCTTTGTTTTACCTGTTCTTAATTCCAGCATCTTAATAAAAAACCCCATCTCTACCTGTGAGAGGAGCAAAACATTGCCAGAATAGATCTGGCCTGAAGTCCCATCCCAAATATATCCACACAGGCCATTGCTCTCCTTCTGTTCTTTCCAAAACATGACCCCCAAGCTTGGAGCTTGTATTTGGGTAAGAAAACAAGGCTGTGCTTTGTAGATGGATGGATCAGTGTCTCGGGCACAGCATATCATGGCTGGGCCTGTATCCCCAGTTGTGGCCTGGGAACCTGCAGGTCTGGAAAGGCTCTCCAGAGACACACTTGATGCTCCTTCCTCCCCTGGCTCTTGGGTTTTGATGAACAGACAAGGTTCATACCATCTCCTCTCTTCACTACTGACAGCAGCCACAGCAAAGCAACCAAACTCATTAATGCTATTGATGGTCTTTTTGAACGTTGCTTTTCCATAGTTACACTGTCCAGCCTTCTCCTGCTCATGTCTTACCAGCACAGGTTTGAAGGAATGGAAGAGCATCACAGATGCTTTCCACATGGCCTGTGCTGCTGAGCTCACAGTGGAGGGACTCATGAGCTGAGCAAGGGAAGATGGAGTGAGAGCTTGTGGAGCCTTGCTGTGCTTCTTGTGCCAGATCCATGCCAATGACACCACTCCTTGGAGGGATGCAGCCTTCCACTCATCCTCTTCCTCCTTTGGGGTGTGGTAAAGGGTGAAGAGATGGTGGGTCTGTCTGCAGGTCCCAGGATGTGGCAGAGGGGCTGTGGGTCCGTGGCTGCCTTCTCCCTCAGGACCTGGCTCCTGCAGGGTGTGTGCACCAATCCAGCTGCAGGGAAATTTCTGGAAGGGCTGATTAATGTTAGAATTGCTTTGGGGAAAGGCAATGAAGGAAAGCAGATCCATTTTCTGCCCATACTCACCAGAGCTGTCAGTGATGAGGTTACAGAAACACTCCTCTGCCGCTCAACTTGAGTTTCTGTTTTCGTTTAGAGCTCACATTTTTTCCTGTCTGCTGCATGAGGTCAGCTGTCAATTTTAGAGAACTTTAAAATACCCATTGTGATATTTAATAGTTTCCCCAGAGCACCTTTCCTGTGTTCTGTTCTGCTCCTCTCTTTGTTTGTTATATCCCTAATTTCTTCTGGAATATGTGCTTCCTATGAGTTACAGAAGCCCTTTCCCTACTGAAATTATTTATTCCCAGTTCATCATCTTGGAAACCAACTGTTTTCCAGTTCTATTTTTAACAGATGGCATTTGTGTTCACAGAGCCCTAAACCTGAGTTTCTGAGAACAAAAATCCTTCTGTTGATTATCAGTGTTGTCATTGTTTGGGTTTTATTTTTATTGTTTCTTTCCACCTTACATCACAAAGAGAGGATAAACCCGCTCTGATCTACTGCCTGTCATGACTGTCAACTATCTTGCACTGTCATTAGTTTTGCCGAAGCCAGAGGGATTTCTCTGCATTCAGGTATATATGTTTGTGTGTGTTTTTCAGGATTGAGAACAAAAACTAAACAAAAAGACAATATATGAAAACTTTTGATAATTTATGGGTCTAGACCTATACCCCACTAATAGAATCCCTGTGGAGGGTGAAATAAATTGCCACTGGTCTGAAATGGGATCTTGCAAGCTAAAATAGCCCCATGCTGCCTCACTCCAAACTGTTTGGCATTTTTGCTGTCATCTGTCTGACGGACCTAAAAGAGTAAGGGTGCCTCAAAACGCAGCGTGTTTATGGCCGAAAGAGCCCTCTGAGCTGTTTAGTAAATACAAAGGGAATAAGGGGTTAAAACCCAAGCAATATTTTTATTTGAGTTTATCTGAAAAACCCATCTTGGGGACTTCTTCAGGAAACATGACAGTGCATAAAAAGAAGCCATACACTGGTGCACTCATGGTGCTTCCAGCACTAAGTACATTACAAACATATTACTTTAAGGTCAAAGAGGTGGCAAGTATGTGGGAGAATCTTGCATCAGCCTCGTAAGGGCTTAAAATTCACAGGATTTTAATGGCCTCCTCCTGCTGTGAGCCACTCGCTTAGTCACTAAGTTGTTTTCCTGCTTGTCAGACATCATCCAGGAATGGAAGAGAAGTGCCCAAAGACTGTGTGCTGGTCTCTGTTTGAATGGGCAGCATGCGATGCTGTCCCCTTTGCAGGACAAGAGACAGTTTCAGATGACAGACAAGTTTTTTAACATCACCATCAAGGCTGAGAGCCTGGTTTGCTCCTGGACCCATCAAACATCTGCACAGCTGTGCCTTTTGACATCTGGCTGCGGGAATCACTGAACCACAACTGCAAGGCTCACTGAATGGCACTGCTGCCAAATCATTGCTTAGGAAATGCATGGCAGCTGGGGGAGGGAAAGGTGAAGGGTTTTTGTAGGTGTTTTCCATCAGGACTACATGTTCAAAGGATGACATTGTCCCTTTGGTCAGCATAGGGCCAGCTGAGAGCTGAGGACTCTGTTTGGAGCGGGCTGGACATCACCCTAGGACAGTCAGAGTCTGCCAAGCAGACACCATACTTGTGTGAAATACCCAGTTTTGGGCTATTGTGTAATACTCACTGAGTTTTATCTGGTTGCCTGTGCTGTTCTTCTTGCTTTGGTTTCACTCAAAGGCCTGTATTTCTGTTTGAGGCTGTAAGAGAGATGCTTTCTTTAGCTTAGCACCATCCTTTGTAAAATTATATCCGGAATAGGTATCTAATGAGTTCAGACAAAATACAAGTGTATTCATGTACTTAGAAGTCTGTGACTCACCCTGACTATTGATGACACAGCCCTTGCTGTGTGTGACTGTGCTTAAAACTACAGCTACCCTGCATTGTACCTATGTATAGGTAAATATAAGTAAGCACGCTCATGACTATGTGTGTTTGTATATATATATATACACACATATAAAAAGTGTGTAATCTGTATTTGCATAAAAAATACATATGAAACTAAAATACATATATAGTTAGATTTTGATAGCACTACAACCAAATGGATTATAACTCACCTTCAAAAGTACACATTGCTATCACTGGGTACTGTGAGTAGCTTGTCTATTGGATAGGCCCTTTTGTGCGTGCACATAGCTGCCAAATTAAGAAAACCACTGATTTCTCTGTGCAAAAGTGCAAGTAAAAGGTATGGAATGGAGAATGCCCTGAGCCTGCACAGGAGAGCTGCCATCTGCCTCAGCCACACTCACCCCTCAACTGATTCAGAAATGTAGTTGAGAGCATCTGGCATGTGAGGGAGAGCTCTTAGCCATGGCTCATTAGTGCTTACCTATCCCAAGGAATTATGATGACCCTGGGTTCTGTTATCAGGAGGTAAGAGTGGGCACAGCTTTCCCAGAACCTGCACTGGTGGCTGGTTTACCACCTCATATGCTGCAGGAATCTGCTGTGGGACAAAGCAGACCCTCCTTTACTCAGCCCAATCACACAGGATAGGAGTCTCCAAACTCCTCTATTGGGATTCCAAATTTCCAGCTTGTGACACAGTCCAAGATTTTTGACATTCTTGCACTCCAGCTCAAAGCAAGATTTAAGTTTCCCCATAGACCATGTTCCCAGTGGAAAAAGAATCTCTTCAGGGTCAGAAAAACCATTGATTTCTGATTTTAATTTTGAACTGGGATATTTTTCATCAGAAAAGTATTTTGGAACAACTATTTAGCAAATATATGTCAGAAAATATGTGTTTCTTTACACATCCTTGTATTAAAAGAAAATACTTTAGTAGGCAACATCTCAAGCTTCTCCAGATGCTTGGTTTTTTTCTCCCCCCAATTTAAAACCAAGCAAGAAAAGAAAGAAACAAACAACACCCCTCCTCTCCCCTGCCCCTGCTATATTCTAAGAGGATATTCCAGATTTGTCAAAATGTTTCCAGGCATAAAATACCGAACTGGAATGACCCTCACTTAGTTTTAGTTCCTTGAAGCCTCCCTAGGGGCTTGCTGCTTGTTCCCATGAGACACCCCGGTCATCCCTGTGGCAGCTGCGGGAACACCAACAAGGAGATGCCTGCAGCCTCTCAGACAAGTCCCACCTCAAGCCATGGCTTCCCTTGCAGCTCCAAGGGAAGTAAATGCTGCCCTTGCTGCTCTCTGGGATGCTGGAGCTGGCCAGGCATGGAGCTGGGAGACAATTTTTACAGGTCAAAAGTTAATAGAACTGTTCTTATAACACAGGCACCTTGACAATCAGCACGCCACTTTGGCAAGCAGTTCTGGAAAGCACATGAACACTCCTCTGAGCCCCTTGAGCTCCAGTGTAACAGGAACTCTGCTGTTAAATTAAAGTAGCAAAAGCACAAAAAGCCTTGAAGAACTGGGACAGTGAGTCTGAGAAACGCTGTGTCTGGAGCAAGGGAAGTAAGTGAGAGGATATGGGAAAGCAATTCCTCCAAGAGCCTCCTTCTGAGTAGAGCTGTCCAGATCTACAGAAGGAAATGGTATGTGTGTGTGCTTATGGAGGTGGAGGTGTCTGAATGGGGTTGGTTTTTTTGTTCTGAGTTAATAAGTCAGTCCAGGGAAAAAAGTGAGTTTAGTGAAACAACCACCCCAATACTCTCTAATTTTTTCCTACTTATTTTTCCTTGATAGTACTCTAACTTGTCTTTATTAGTATAATTAATGCAGGACTCAATCGTTAGTCCTATATATATATTCTTCACTGCTGTCCATGGGGGCATAATGGCAGGGCTAGGACAGAGTCATGGAGCTCAGAGACAATTGACTAACATAACAGCAGAAGATTGCACAGCTCATTTTGGTCTGAACTTTGTTGAACAAGGGCCAAAGTATTTTGGCACTAACATGCAATGTGATGTGAGACAGTTGAGAGGGTCAATCCCACAAAAGTGTTGTGACATACTGATATCTCTGTACATCTATGTCAGTCTGTAAATACCATTTTCAACCAAGGCCTTCTTGTGAACAGTTGTAAGACCTGGAAAATCTTTTGTTCGTACTGGGACTGTCTTGGGCAATGGCAGAAAAAAACCTGAAAATGCCTCCTGGCACTCTGAGCAGCACTGGTGGGATTTGGGATCTGGGGGTTTGGGCAGTGGACACCTTGCAGGAAGAGTGCAGTTGGTCAGTATTTCACTGCCTGCCCCCATCCCGTTGCTCCTGCCTGCTGGCTCCCAGCACTGATGTCTGTGTGGCCTCACAGTGACATTGGTCTCACAGGAGACCAACCAATGCAGTGTTGGGTTTGCATGGCCAGGCTCTGGTAGCGGGGGGGCTATGGGGTGGCTTCTGTGAGAAGCTGCTAGAAGCTCCCTTTGTGTCTATCAGAGCCAGTGCCAGGCGGTTCCAAGATGGATGTGCCGCTGGCGAAGGTTGAGCCTATCAGAGATGGTGGTAATGCCATCAGTAGGGTGGGAATGGGCAAGGTTCTGGGAGGGGACACAACTAGGCCAGCTGACCCAAATTAATCAAAGCAATATTCCATACCAAACGACATCAGCTCAGATACAAAAGCTAAGAACAGGAGCAGGGGGGTGGCATTCATTATTTACAGTGTTTGCCTTCTGGAGCAACAGCTACATGTGCTGGAGCCCTGCTTCCCGGGAAGTAGCTGGACATTGTTTGCTGATGGAAAGTTGAGAATAAATCTATTTTTTTTTCTGTTTGCTTGTGTGTGTGCAAACTTTTGCTTTTGCTTTAGTAAACTGCTGTATCTCAACCTACAACTCATTTTCCATCTTTTTGTCTCTCCTCCATCCAGCTGGGAAAGGGAGCAATAAAGCAACTTGGTGGGCACTTGGCATTCAGCCAAGGTCAAACTACAACAGCTGTAAAAGTTAAGCAAAATTTCCATGTTAAAACAGCAAGTATCTTTAAATGTTCTCTGCCAGTGGCCTCTAAAAAAGAAAAAAATTACTCTTTAGAGAGAAAAGGAGGAAAGAGTTGCTAAAATTTGTGCTAGGCTTGTGTACAAAATCCATAGATTTCTCATGTTGAAAAACATGAAGACTGGACATATCAACAAAGCTGTTAGAAACTGAGTTATTGAGCACCACAAATAAAGAAAGGTGTCTGACCATAGACCTTTCCTCCCTGAGTTTGAGATTGTACAGTTGCCTGCTTGCTACAAATGCAGGTCCAGGTTCCAAGTACCTTAGCTCTTCAAAAACAGAAATTACCTTTTAGATGGGTGGTTTTATGGAGTTTGAAGTAATATCTGTGCATTCACTCACTAGCTCAAGACACCCATGGGCCTTCTGAGAAAATTGCTTTGTTTTTTTGGAAGCTGTTTTTTTCGAAGTCTGGAGTTACTGGAGTAAGGGCACTGCCCATTTTCACAAGGTGACATATGTGTAACGCAGTAAGGTGGTCAAAGTGGCCTCAGTGCCTCAGTGACCAGTCTCATGCCCCTCAGTTACTAGTCTCAAGTAATGCAGGGCCGTCTCCCTGCAGCAAGGTGTGTGTTACCACCACCCTCCTGCCCTGCCACCAAGGCAAGTTCACTCTTGCATTTACAAGTAACCTGTAGCTATCCTGCAGGTCTATGGCTACTGAGCCAGAAAGCCTGCCTGCCTGATGTTTGGTTGGCCTATGCTACAGTTTAGCTTAATTTTCTGCCATGTCTTCAATTATTCATTCACTCAAAAATTGTTTTATGGGGTTGTAAACCAATGAGTTTGGATTAATGACCATGGAAACAACTTGGGTCATACCCTCCTTCCCATTTCTCATACTAGCTGGCTTCCTATGTTATGGTATCTGTCTCTGATTTGATAGATCAGAAATCCTTACTATCAGGCTGCCAATTTCATGGGCCAGTTCCCTCAGCAATGGGGCTGGAGATTATCTGGTCTTTTTAGTCGGAATATATTAAACTCTGAGTTTAGCTTCCATCTGTAGTGATTTCCATTTCTCTGAACATTTCCATTAGTCATCCTGGCTCTGACCCTGCAGTCTAGATAATTATTCTTATTGAATTGCAGCACCATGCTAGTCTCTTAATTTTTGAGACCTAAATAAATTGTTACTCCTTTTAACCTGAGCGGGAATCTGAATGTCAGGATCTCATAGGTAATTTCATTTAGGAAGGTAAATCAACAGAAGGAATTGAGTGGCTCTGAAGAAGTTTTGCTTTGCTTGCAAGGAGATGCAAAGTCCAGAAAAAAATGGCCTGAGGGGTTCCCTAGTGCCTGTCCCAAGCCCGTATGGATGGTGCTGGAGCTGCCAAGCCCAGGCAGGCCTTCCCACAGAGCTGGGGCTACTGTCACTCTGGCTGCCCAAACCCACCAGCAGCCAACTGTGATGCCTCCAGTTCAAGCACCAAGCTCCCACACAATATTTTATTCATATTTGAGAACATTTCTTCATTAGCAACTTCTTTCAAGCCCCTTATTTGAAAGGTTAAGCTGCTGATTTCTATATGGGTTAAGCAATCCAATAACAAGTTTTTGTCTGATCCCTCCCTTACTGAAAGAGTAGGACATTTCTTCTTGCCCCAGTTGTACACAGTATTTTCACATTGCCAAACTCTCCTCAGAGGATGCAATAGCTACAGAGGTCTCTGCTATTTATTTTTCTTCTTTGCAAGGTCTAGCCAGACCCAGCTGTGGTTATTACTCACATTTACCATAGACAGTCTGATCTCAAATGTGTGGTTTCTTTCTTTTCCCTTTTCTTTCTTGCTTCTTGGTCTCCACTCTCAAGAGCGCTTGTGAGACAGTTGTGATGTGCCCTGTTGAGCCTGGACTCTTTCCACGCCCTTTGTCCTTCCTGTCCAAGGTATTGGATCTGGTGGCCTCTGGTGAGTTGACCAGAAAAGAGTGCAAAGGTATATCAGTGTCTTCTCCAGCCATCATGTGCCATTCCTCAACCTCTGCTGCCTGACAGAGCCAAACCAGCCTCACCAGCCTCTCACTTTCTGCTGAGCACTCCTTACTGTACCATCTCCCTGGTCCAGGGCCATGATCCAACCACACTAAAGCCTGCATCAATATGATGAGAGAGGTGGCAAGCAGCAGGAGCAAGAGACATGGCAAGATACCACAGCCATGACACAAAGTTAAAGACCCTTTTTCCACATTGTTATAATTTGCATTTGTAATCTTTACAGTAATTTAAACCAAATCTGTCCACTTGGTCCAAGGTCATCTTCTACAATGAGTTTTTCTATGAACAACTGTATGGATAACAAACAGGTTGAGGTAATGTCACCCTTGCTTGGCTCAATGACAAGTGAGCTGCTGCACCCAAGAATACATAGGGCTTCTAACTATTAGTAGAACTGTTTTCCAGCTAGCAACTCTGAGCTTTAGGTCTTTTCGATGATGTGATTCTCAAGAGTGCTTATTTCTGGTGAAAGTGCAAAGCATTCTCCCTATTCTAAAGCCACTACTAAGACTGTGTGGCAGAGCACACTGAGTCCCTTTCATGGTACCTAGTTCCTCAATCACCTCTTCCAAAATTAGCTGATAATATCCCATGTTTTCTCTTTATATTGGTTTCTCTGTTTCCTTAACAGCTCATAGATAGGTCACTTGTGCTTTCTGCCTATCTGTTTGTCTGTCTTTCTATCCATCTATTATCTTTTATCTACCTGTCTAGGCTGTTGCTCTTGCTCCACCGTTGTCCACCATCATCCACATTTTCATCCCTCCACTCACTCAGCGACCAGCTCCCTAAATACTTTGCGAACACTGCAGTTTTATGTTTCTGATCTTATCCATACTGTTACCTACATCCAGCCCAGTCCTTCACCCTCTGTGCTTCAGGCTATATGCAAGTTTTTTCAATGACAGGATTTTCCCTCTGTCCTTGCTATTCTCATTCCTTTGTTCATTGATATCTCTGCTTTAAAAATATTTTTCTCCATCTGTAGTAAAATCAAGCACACGACTTTCCTGAGTCTCCCATAAGCTACTCCTCTTGATTTTTTTTTTTTTGTTGTTGTTGTTTTTGAAATCTCTTCTATTTCTAGGCTTGTCAGCATTTATCCCACCAGACCAGTAGCTTAGGCATGCAGGTGAATTCCTTTTGCCAAAAGAAATCCCATTCCTGGAAACGCCTATTATTGCACCAAGAATGTAATGAATATTATGCTCGTATGCTCTCAGGAGTTTTCTTTGTTCTGGATCTCTGAGTCCTTCTCAACATTATTATCAAAAACTTATAAGAATTTGCTGATTATTTGGTGCAAGTTAATCAAGCTGAAAAGTAGATTAACTGCATTAATTCACTTCCATTCAGCATTTAGTGGAGTTTACTTCTTTAGCAGCTATTCGCTGAATTTGAAGATTGCTTACTTCATCTTGTGAACAAATCTTTGTGTATTATCCACCTCTGTAGGTGCCCATCACTTTTATCTTTCAAGGTTTTCAAGGCAGGTGTAGATATACAAGACAGCATCTTAACTTACCTGTCCTGACCCTCGGTTGTGCTTGAAAGTGTTGAGATAGCAGTGCCACTGACTCCTGTTGCGATCACATGTACAGCTGCATCCCACTGCAGTTAATGGAGACTGAAGAGTGACTCAGATAATCAAATTTTGGTATCCACTGGAAGGTGACAGAAACAAATTTAGAAATCCAACAACTGAAGCTGAATGCCACCTTTGTTGACTGATAAAATCTTCATCATGTCCAAGGGTTTTCTAAATCACTGTGCGTTTAAACACAGGCACTTGGTAAACAAGTGGAGGCTTTTTTGCAAGGTCAGTCACAAGCTCAGCCAAAACTCACGGTTATCCCCCCATCACATGCTTTCTCCACCTGTCCTTGGGCTGGAGAAGACACTCTACTCCCCATCTCATGCCTCTTGTGCTAGAGCTGAAGAGAGACCAGTGATGGCTCCTCTTGTGCCCCACATGTGCCACAGTTGGGGCAGGTCAGCACAACAGTTGAGTGGCAGACACAGGGGCTTTCTTTGCTTGTATTGTTCAGTATTTGGAGAAAGAGCATGTGATGGACTGGGGATGGTATCTGTGTCAACGTGTGGCCCCATCCCCCTCCCTCCCTTAGTCAGGGCAGAATGTCTTAGTGCTGCTGCTCCTTTTGTCCAGTTAAACCACATGGGAGGTACATTTTGTCTGCCACTATTGCCACTTTCGATCCCTGTTTCAAAATTAGCTTTCTGAAACTCAGGAGGAAAAACATTTCCCTCCCTTTTCAGCACAGGTATGTTTTGCTTGTTGAGGTGAAAGTTGCAGTGCCTGTCTTTCTGCACTGCAGCACCAGCAAATGCGTCTCACAGGAACATTCAGGCATCTATTTTCTCCAAGAAATGAACACAGAGACTTTTATTTCCACAGCTTAACCTGTTTAACCTTGTTTGTCTACTAACAAATCCCATTTAAGTTCTGCTCTTTTTATTTTGGTTGCTGTTGCAAAGAAAAAAGGAAGTTCATCAGGAGAAAAGACTCTTTGCTCATGCCAGAGCTTACTGAAGAAAAATAGGCTTGGGTTTGGGTTGCATTTTTCTTGTTGCAGAGGCCCAAACCATTCACAGGGATCCTCAAACTCTTCACTGAGTCTGCAACTGATGCCCTCTGGGTGATGCTGTCTGGGAGCAGAGGGCTTCCCATCCATTTCTTGACCACCTGGTGGCAATGAAGCAGCAGCACTGGGGAAGAATGGCAGTGGGGAGCAGAAGGTCACTGTCCGCAGGCATGTTGATCCATCTGGCAGGTTGTCCTGAGGCCACATGGGGACAAGGATAAGTGGCCAGGCCATGCTGCTGCACTGGGTGCCCACCAGGGCCATGTGCCATGCATCCGCATGAGAGACAACCATCCCGAGGGGAAGTACATGGCTGGCATGTTACCATTGGCATGTGTATGTTAAACCGCACTGATTGCAAAATAACAATCTTTTAGCCTGCATTAGAGTATTGTCATTGAATAACTGCACAGCATGAAAATTGCCACTGATGGCAGGGCAATTTGAGAATGAAAATAAGTGCCCTTTAAAGCAGGATAGGTACAGCTATATCTTCTGCAGGCTGATGATTTTCCCAGGGTAGCCCAACTTGGGCAGATAACTACACTGAGAAAACACAAGTCAAAATGCTTACAGCAGACCCTGAGGTAAACAAAGAAATACTCAGGATTGCTTAACTGAGCACAGACTCTTGGCAGCATGTTCCAAGCACTAGTATGATCAGTCCCAGAGCTGTGCAGCACTGAGATGGGGTGTCCCAACAGTAGGAGCCAGGATTTGGCTTTAAGTGATGGAGATTGTTGTCTAAGTCACGGTGCTTCAGCCAGCTCTGTGTCATGAAACCATTCTGGGCACTTGAGATTGTGCTTCTGGAGGGTTGTGACAGGCTGGGACCAAGACCCAGGTGGCACACCACATGGGCACCCAGTATTTCAGGGAGACCTGTGGCTCTGTGCAAAGTGCCTTTGGCAAAGAGGTTTGGGTACCATATGTCCCTCAGAGTGCACATCGTGCTCATGCAAGGCATAAAAAGGAGGTGGAGGGTGGAAGCAGGGGAGAAAGGAAACAGCTGCCTTGTGCATGAAAAGATTTGCCTAACTCCCATGGTTAGATTTAATAGCTGGGTGCTGCAAGCCCAGGAGAACAGTGTAATTTATGTCATTACTGCTAAAAGGCTGGTTTGATGGCAAGGGCTTCATTAGAGTTGCCTAAAACGTTTAACAAAGGGGAAAGTGAAAACAAACATGAACACTGTATTAAAAATGATGAGGATTTTGGGGAAACTGCCAGGAACATTTTTCCAGTGGTACAAAGTTCTCTTCTGAAAAGCCACTCATTTTGTGAATATTAACTCTAAGACATGAAGATGGAGTTAGGGGTAGAAGGAAATAAATAGGTTTTGCTTTAACCACACAAGTTGCTGGAACAGTAGTTAGGTCACCCTGTTGTGTTTGAATAGCAGTGTGCTTTTTTAAATTCAGTATTCATTTTTGCTTCTTGAAAAATTACTTCTTAAGCATATTTTTTGAGTATTTTGGGGCTGGGAATGGAAGGAGGCAGAATAGGTTGGAAGGGAGGAGGTCTGGGTGTTTGTGCTAAACACACCTTTTCTATGAGTACATTGAACATGACACATAGGAGCAAAAGCAATGTTTGCAGCTAACTCTGCTGTTTTGCCCTGTACATGGTGCTATTTTTAATGTATCCTCTCTTACAGCATTGAGTGGAGCGTGGCAGGAACTCAAGTTAAAAAAGTGCTGCTGCTTCACGAAGGCACCACCACTCTGCCCTCTTAGTTCTGTCTGGTAGGAGGCCATATGGTGATGGTACTGCCGGTCCTCTCCCCACACCTCAGCAAATGCCACTTGTGTGCTGCAGGGAGAAGGGCAGCTCACAGGCAGTAAATTCATGGGCTGTTTTGGTGATGTGTTGAAGTTGGGTCAGCGTGCCTTCCTTGACCGCCTGCTCATGCTCTGCTGCCAAAACACACTGAAGGACTCAGGCAGTCTTGCAGTGGAAACTGAGGCAGCATCACCCTCTGTTTTAACATTTGGGCTGAAGGACTTCTCTGGGGTGTTTTTGCCCTGAGCAGACATCTGGCATCAGCTGCCATCCTAGGCAGTGTCCTCCTGCAGCATTGCTAAGGGTAGTAGTCCTTATACCAGGAATTCACCTCAAAGCTCTCCAGCCTGTGGGGGGGCTGCACTTGCCTGTATTTGCCCACCATTTGGCACTGGTGGGACCACTGGGAACAGTCTAGGTGCTGCAAACCCCTTCCCTGAACAGACAGGTACTCCTTACACCAGTCCCCACTCCCACCATAAAGCCCTTCTCCCTTGTGCAACCACAGACAACCATCCAAGGGGATATTTGAGATGATGGTCAGCTCACCTTCATCCAGCAAGGTTGATCTTTGCTTGCTGTTATTTGTGGCTAACTGGATAGCAATTATTTTGCAACAGAACTGCTGTCAATCCATTCAGATTATCTGCTCCAGCACTTTGAGAGACAGCTGGTAAAGCAAATAGTTACAATCCAGAGAAATTGTCTTTATTTGCCTGTAAACACAGCACTATAATGCAAGGCTCAAATGAGCCTCTTTTGGCACGCAAGGTCAGCATTGCCTTTTGCATATGGCATACATTAGAATAAGTCCCAATCCTGCACAACATCTCTTTACCAAAAAGCTGCATTTCAAAATTGGATGCATTTTGTTGCTCTTGTCAGAGCTTACAGAATGGACTGGCAGTGAAATCTGAAGTTTCATGTGTGCAAATACTTTAATAGTTTTAGATGAGTTTTAAGAATACATTCTTACGCTTTCTCTTGCTCTAAGACTTGTTGCTACACACAGGAGATGGCCACCTATTTCTCATCAGCTTTGGTGGGACAAGATGCAGGATATGCATCCCAAAAGATCCTGGTTTTCCTAATGCTGAACATCCCATTCCCCCTCCCTTAACCCCTTATGCAGCTCATGTTACATGGTGGTTTCTTATAGTGTAAAATACGCCTTTTGTTGAACAAGCCAGACCCACAGACTTGGAAGATCTCTGTAATTTAAGGATTTGACATTGTTTTTCTGTGCCTTTCTTTGCACAGGTTTGTGCTTTGCTGTCCCATTTTCCTCTGACTCTGAAGCCAGGGAAACATGGTGCCAGGAGAGACACACAGGCAGTGATGCAGCTGCTGGGGCGTAAGCATCTCAGGCACTTTGCAATGCACCATTACACAGGACTTCCACAGTGGTGAGACATTTGCGTCAGAGCCCCAGGAAACCTGCCCTCTGCCTGTGAGCCCCCACCCAAGTGTTGCTGAGGATGCTGCTGGGCTGCAAGGACCGTGTGAGGACAGGCACAGTGCACACGGCCAGCACTGCACCAACCTCTTTCAGTCAGTGGACCTGCAGTCTGTCTTCTGGCTAGTTCTTCCATGCAAGTTTCCAATAAGAAACTCCAGCTTTGGTGCTGGAGCCAGCTTGGAGCTGGTGCTGGATGAAGATCTGACTCAGATGTGCAGGTTGCCAGATACCCACCAGCTGGCAGAGTATTTCAATCATTAATAATGGCAGGATTAAATGCAAAGCATCAAATATGTTTCCAGAATGAGTCAGGGTTCTCAGCCTTACTGCCTCTTGCTTTTTCTTAAAGGATTCAAATCTAGCATAGATGGTGTTCCTGCAAGAACCTTCGATCTCCTTCAGGTTCTGTTCATCATGCTTGTACCATACCTGCACTGTCAGTGTCACTGGGTGAGGTTGTCACCAGAAAGGGTCTGACACTCCTGGCATCAACATATAATGAATATCTGACTGACTCTACTGGACCATCCCATGTGAGGCAGAGCATTTGATGCACTTTGTCTTTTCCGCTGTTTCCAGCAGTGGCTACTGAAATTTCAAGACATTAATTTGGGCAGCTCTGGAGTATTATGGCTGCTGCTGTGCTTTTATTCCTTCCCAACACAGTGCATTTAAGTGTCATATCAGTTTCAGCACTATCAATTCACTGAGTGTGGTTATCACGTGCACTAAACTCCACTGCCCTGTATTTGTGCTGTCTTCAGATGTTTTCTGTTTTGGTGTTGTATGAGAAGGTGCATGGACTCTGCTGGATCTACATTCACTGTGCTATTCACCAGTTGTCACATCTTCACCTCTTAATCTCATTTGTATTAGTCTTATCTCTATCTTGAACGATGCTCTTTTTTTCAATGCTGACTGCAGAAGTTTTGTGTATTGATGATTCTTGTCATTCTTGTCTCTGGCTCACTTTGCTGTTTCTAATGTATACTGTGAAATGGCATGCTAATAATGCTCTACAATGTTTCTAGTGGGGGTACAATAACTTTATAAGAATCTCAATAGTTTGCCAGTTTTCAGATTTGCTATCTGTTTTGAGTCCAGGTTATTGAACACAATGGAATGAAATGATGTCTGGATTAAGGTGTTGAGTTAGTCTAGGACATACAGTCCTAATGAAAACTCTCAGATCATCCCTTTCTACATGCATCTTGAAAAGGGTTTCCACCCATGGGTGTGCTACATAGCTAGTTTACCCAGCTACCACCAGATCCTCCCGGTCTTCCCTGGTATTTATGAAGCTGGTTGTATATCTTGCTGTCAGCCAGTTCTGCCCCTGCACTGCTGTTCCAGGTCATTAACAGCTCTATTAATCACTGTTGCCAGTTTGGAAGGAGAGCATACCTGATTCTTGGCCTCTTGTTGCATTAAAATGAATCATTTTTCTTTCGTCCTTTGTCTTCTGCTTGTTTCAGTTGATAATCAGAAACATCTTTTGCCCACTCTTGCCATTTTAGTGCCTTGAGCACCCTTACTAAGAAAGTAGAAATGACAAGTTTGACAGTACTAGCAAGCTCTTCTGCCAGGTAGTTTTTGCTGACCAAATCTCAGAGCTGTTAGGACTGAAGAGCACCCCAGCAGAGCACAGTGCCCAGCTCTGAGCAGAGCAGGGAGTTGTGGGAATATAAACTTTGCAGGTTTTTGTGGTGTAAATAGGATGGCATTTCATGGAAGCACTTCAGTGTACCCCCCATTCAGCACTAGCAGTACTATTTCCTGTGTTTATAGATGGGCAAACAGTCCAACAGCCAGCCTTGAAGGCACGGCAATAACTTGATCTGTTTTCCTGAATGATCAGGGTAGCTAAAGGTCAGATGCTTGATCCTACTCATCCCATGGCAATCGAAGAGGTTTGCAGAGAGGAGGGCAGCCTGCAAAGGCACATGTTCTACAACAAGAAGGAAACTTTGCAGAACAGCGAATTTCAAACACCTGTAAAACACTGGAAGTGAATTTCAAATTCATGTCAAGTGCCAGCAAAAGGAAGTTGCTTCCAAAAGCCACACTCAATCAGGGAATAGACACACCCTGTGACCTTGCATCCCATCAACACTGTCTCAGTGCTGAGAATCACAATTAGCAGGGGCAGTGCTCACAGCAAACACGGAATGAGCATCTCTTGGGCTGGAACGACTCACTCGAAGCTGTTGGTTGAAGAGAGAGCATGTTGTCACTAAAACTTATCACCTGTCTAAAGGGGAAAGTGACAGTCTGTGAAGACTTCGATGAAACCTGCTTTTGGCTCAAAAATATGAGGAGAAACAGAGAGCAATGAAGTAAAAAGCCCAGCTACTATCACTCTCATAAGGACCCCCCGTCTGACTGCATCTGAGAGAAGTCAGGCAGGGGGGCCATGCTTTGCTGCTTCCAGTTTCTAATAATTATTGCCTGCATGACAGGTGGTGAGCGTAGGTTTTGCGTGTGCTCTCGGAGGAGCTTGTACTCTCTTTCTCCCTTGAAAAGCAAAAGCCTCTCTTCACTGATGAAGAAGAAGAAAGCAAGGACACACGGGCACACTGCAAAATGAGCATGTGGCACAGGACACAGGTACAAGAGCCTCCCTGAATGCAGCCTTCATTTAACGGGTTACAAACAAAGCTAAACTTGGCAGCCAAGGCTTTCATCCCAAGGAAGCATGTTGGTGTGTGTCCCACCAAAGGGACCAAGCACTGGTGAAGATGGAGGAGAAGAGGGCTGGTTACCAGCCTTTTTCCACCAGCAGGGACCAGTGCCCCATGGTTGCAGCTCCGCAAACAGGCAGTCCCAGGGAGGAGGCCCTTCTGCCAGGGCTCTGCCCCACAATTGCTCTGTCACCAGAAGTGACCAGCAATCTCCACAGTGGCACTGGCTCTGCTGTGGTGATGGCCCCATACCAGCCATCTGTGACCTCACAACTCCTTGGGTGTTTATCTCTTGATCTCCGCTCAGGCCAGGGCCAAACTCTTCTTCAGGAGGGTCAGCCAACTCATACCAGCCCTGGTTTGACAGTGTCCAAACTCTCTGACAGCTTCATCTGGGAAGAGGTTTTTGTGTCTGCCCTCCTCCTCCTTATCCAATCTGAAGGTGCATGGGTTTGAAACAAGATTGAATTTCTTTTTCTCTTTTTTCCCTCCGTTGGAGCCCATTTCAGGAAACTAATTCTACTGGGATATGTCAGCTGTCCTCAGTCTGAAAATGTGAGGTCTTTTTAAAACAGTTTTCAGCAGCTCTAAGAAAGCATTCCCCTATAGGTACAGGCCAGCAGAGACTGCCTGTTCGAATCACCTCAAAAGGGTCCTTCAGAGCAACTTTCAGACACAGGCAATTTTGATACTGAGAATAGGCAGGCATTCCAGCTATTGCTTTTGCTTTCCTCTTTAGGAAAAGATGAACATTTAGCTTTTTTTTTTTTTTTCTCATGGATTTTTTTGGATTGCCATTTTTTATGTGGGGGAATTTCACATACTGATTTTTCTCCTGTAGCTGTTTTCATATGGCTCCCTCTCCAGCTGCAAATTCCTCTCTCAGTAAAAGCAGTTGCTATTATTACAAACTTTTCTCCTCATTTCTCCTGTGTTTTGCATGGAAAAAGAATCTGTGGAATCACTCTTTCCTCATTCCACTCAGAGTATCCCATAAACTCCCTCACAAGCTGGAGTGTACCACACTGTTTGCTTAAATATCTGTCTATAGGAAGATCTGTCTCCTTTGGTGGGGGCTGGAGAATCCCCAGAGGGGCTCGTTATTCATTACCACACTACCAAACACACTGGCCAGCTTGCTTTTACATATGTGGCCTCCGAGATCAGGTTCATAAAGCATTGCTCTGTTTTCTTCCTTCTGCCCCACCACTTAGGGATCAGAAAAAGCATTCAGCATCTAGAACCAAGATGTATGCAAGAGAATAGTTCTCTCCTCATTCCCTTCTTTTCCACCCACCAACCCAGAAAATGCAGATACCCCACAAAAAGCATCTTGTATTCCCTCTGACCATTACAGTTTTAAGCAGAAACATGCTATTACACAAAAACATACCCTTCTCAGTTTGTAACAGTTCTTTTAAATAATTCCTGCCAAGTTACTAAGCCTGACCTCATGTTTCCCCAAAATCACAAAGGCCAGCTCTATTCAGGCCATCCTGTTCCAGGAGATTCCCCATTCAAGTGCTTGAAATGCTTTTTGTCTCTTTGGCTGCTTACAGCACTAAAAGGACTAGAGTAGAGTTTATATTTATCCAGGCTATTTTTATAAGCCCGAGACCTATAGAGTCACTTCTTACTTCATCAAGATTTTTAAAAACAAAAAGAAGAAAGATTGAAGCTTCAAGTTCTTTTAACAAAGAAACGCAAACTTCATTTCCTCTCTTGTTTAACATTCTGTATATGCTGATGTATTTAGAAGCAGGGTGGTTTCAAAATCAATGGACTTTCAAATTTTTTTGGTTTCAGGGTTTAATTTTTATTTTCATTTATTGTTACTACAGAGTAGCAACTCTCGGGGACAGCAGTTTGGGGATCTGTTGTGCCATTGACCACTCCTTTGAATGAAGAACTGTCTCTATGACTTCCTTTCTGCAAACATGAAATGAGGATATAATGGATACATTTCACTCAAGAGTTTAAAGCTCATTGCCTGAGAGCATGATATCCTTATAGACTATAAAATCAAGAAAGAGAAGACAAAAAAAAAAATCTGTTATTTCACTGCAAGAGATTGTTAGACCATTAGAACAAAGGCTGCTGATAAAGCTTACATGCACATTTGGATAAATTACCAGTCTGTTAAGCACCAGCAGAAAAAAAGATTCCTTATTGCCAAACTTGAACGTGGCACACGTGCAAAGGTGTCTCCCTGCTGCAAGCTGAAAAAACTATGAAGGACAGGTCATTTGAGACCCTCTGACTCTGAGGCCCTGAGTTTCACTCAACTTTGAGGCACTCAGCTGAGAAAACAACAAGTGCTCTTTTCCAAAGTCTTTTTAAATTGTGCAGAAAACAGAAGTCAGAAAAATCAGTCTTAACTGGAAACTAACTTTGCTTTAACTGATACCTTCTTCAAAGCATTTAACAGACAGTGCCAGGGTATTTTAGTTTTTATTGACTTTTAAGATAAGCCTTCAAAATCCTGGTTTACCATCAGCATTGAACTGGTCCTGGCAGAATATTTTAAATGCTATTGTACTGTAATCACAATATGAGAAGCCTTGCCAATTTTCATTTGATTTTAATCTGGCTTTTCTCTAGGGGCCCCAGAAGCCTTCCAGTTTCCATGACTTTTCGGTTAACCACAGGAAAAGCTTCTGCACTGTGCTCTCACCTTGTTGCTTCATTTAGTATTAGGAGAGCCAACACTGAGTGTTTTGCCAGTGCCAGAAGTGAGTTGTGCTTACTGAGAAATGGACAGGTGCGAAATACCCCGTCCTTGAAGAACTTCAGGTGTGTTGGTAGACAGACATTCAGAGAAAGGGAAAGCACCCTCTGTGCTGTGATACAAGGTGTCCTATCACCTCCTGTGCCTTCAGTGACTCAAGCCACTTCAGTGGCCAAGTCCTCTCTGCATGCCCTGAAAATCTCTGAGTAGGGAACTGACTTCTGCACCTTGCTTGATGTGTCCCTCAGGAGAGGGTCCCTGAGGACTCTGACACAACTGTTCCCAGCACCAAGCACTTCAGCTCTGGCTTGGAGGCAGGGCAGGCGTTCCAAGGGCCAGGGTTGAGCCACCTGGTGAGGTGGTGTGGCCTGCAGCTCCCTTGCAGGCAGCAGCACACAAGTTTTGTTTAAGGCTGTTGTTAGGGTGGCATGCAGGAGGCACATCCTGGAGAAAGCCAGCTAGCAATGTGCCCACAGTGTAGTATGGTGGGCATTTCCCAGCACTGGAAAACCACACAAGCACAACATTGCACTCTGGGGCATCAAGCTGCCTTGCTCTTGGTGCCACTCAGAGAAATTAATGCATCCAAACATCCTAAGAAACCTGACAGATTCAGCACAGACGATTGTCCTGCCAATACACCTTTGGCAGTATGTTTGTCTCAGACAATCCACAGTTGGTTCAGCAATCAGGCAACGGCCAGAGCTTTTCTGGAGTATGTCCACACAAAGCCAAGGCAATGGGAGGTCTGCTCTAAGGGAATTAGAGGGGATCTCTGCTTAATTAGTCTAAGAGGGCTGATCTCAAAGATTATTTCTTACACAGAGCAAAAAGAGCCACCACACGGTCTTAGGGTCAGTCAATTACTGCACATATCGGGTGATGTAGCAGAAAAGTCCACAGGGTATGACTTTCAATCCAGAAGAAATCCAGTAGCAGAGGTAGCTGGGGCCATACTGACACACAGCTGGTCAGGAGAACAGGCCATATCCCTCTCACAGGGCTGCAGAGCAGTGACCTCTGAAACCACAGTGGCCCGATTAGCCCAGCTAATCTGGAAACATTCTCCAAGGTGGCTCCACAAGGCAGAGCAAGTGTGCAGTGTGTTCCGGTTGTGCAGCTCCTGACCAACACGTGGAAAAAAAGGATGGCACCCCACACTTTCTCTCTGATGGACAGAATTTAAGGGTTGCTTTTTAAGGAAAGTAGAGATTTAGGAGCAATTACACAGTCAATTAGAGTAGCTGTGTATTTCTAAACATACTAAGTCCCAGCTGCGGTCTGCAGGGAAGCTTTGCTAAAGAAGGTGAATCCAGCAGCTGCTGCAATGCTAATCCAGCTTTCTTGGTGCTCAGAGCACCACTGCAGGAGCGTGTTGCTCATCATGGAGCACCCACACAATGTTCATTCAAGCACTTCCTTACGAGGGAGACTTTTATGTGTAGAGAACAGTGAACTTCCTCTTTTCTTGAACTTTTCTTATCATTACTACCACCAAGGCACAAGTGACCACCTGCTTCCATCATCTTTTGACACTTGATCAGAGAACTTTATGGATTTTTTTGATACTGCCAGCCAAGATCAGTGAGCAATCAGAATCCTTCCCCTTGCCAAGTCTTACCTTTTCCCTCCTTTTAATTTGCATTTAGAGGTTTCTGGAGACATAAAGGTGACAAATAACAGCTGAAACTTTTCTTGTTGGAGTTGCCAACATGACGAAACCTGAATTGGGTTTGTATTGGTATTTTATCTTGTTTGCTTGGGTTTTACTGCTTGGTATTTTTTGTTCATTTGGGTTTTTTTAAAACTTTTGGCAAACATGCCAAAATTTGCAACAAATGAAAAAATTTAATGAGGAGGCAGCATTACGAACTTTTTGACGGTGTGGTCGAAAACTCTACCACTTATAAATAAGCAAACTAGGTTTACAGTTTCAGTGATACACAGGCTCTGTACATTTCTTAGTCAGAATGTCTCCTGAGAGATAAGCAGCTTCTGTGATGAACTATTGATTCAAGAACACAGAGTGGCTGCTATGTGCAAAATGAATACAAAATCTTGAAAAAAATAAGGGGGGGGGGGGGGGGGGGGGAAGAATCTCTCTTGTCTTACATGAAACAAGTTCTTTTTCACACAGAAAAAAGCTGAACATGAGAACATGATGCTCACCCAACGGCAGAGGTGACTTGCTTAGGGTGAAGAGTCATGTACCTTGATGAACAATAAATCTTTCATGTTACTATCCTTCCTCCATACTGACAGATAGAGTTTTTTACCAATGTACATTTCTGGACAAACCAAAGAGCTCTGAAACTGGGGATGCCTTCACCTAATGGGGAGAAAGGAATGCTTATTGCTCTGCAGATTACTTGTAACCATGAAAAATGACAAGGAATATGAGTATTTTACATCTAAAGTAGAGATGAGAGCCCCTTCTCCACAGTTGTCACATAGAACTTGTCTCCAGGTGGATGTTGTCTTCCTGGATTAAGGATATCCACCTTATGGGTTAACTGTCACGTTAAATGCAGAGATTAGGAATTATCTCAGTAAACTATCATGCATGTCATGAACAGCATTCCCTTGTTGAAAAGGGGAACAAGTAGACAACACGCTGTAAATTCCCACCCACACTTCATGATCTCTGACTGCTTGAATAAGCACGTTCCCAGAAATAACCATGAATACCACCTTCATCAAGAAAGGTTGATTGAATTCACCTAATAAAGAGGTGCCAAATCCTAATGAAGACTTCTGGAAAGCCTTGAATCTTCACAGCCATATCTTCTCCTGAAAATCAGGCAGAACTAGGAGAGTTTTTGATTATCTCCATCTTAAAACACAAAGCTGTTTTAAATCAGTAGTGCATCTGACTTTAAGGGTTACCCTCCCCAAAGTGAATGTACAACAGAGCCACACAGGAAAAATGTAAATTTTACCTAAAAAATAGTTAAAGAAATACACAGGCATGGAAGAAATCCTACCCTGTTACAGCAGCAGCACCAAATACAAGTCTTGAAGCTTCATGAAGAATTTGAGAAGCACATTAATTCACATTGCATTGAGTGTCCTCATCCATTTACTCTCTATCAATAGGACACTTATGTGTCAGTCATTTTACTTTGCAGAATCCCATCTTCTTTGGGTTAATCCATTATTCGTGTTCCTGTAATTAAAATCTCACACAGCAAATACTATAAAGGTTAACTTATTACTGCCTTACTTAGAGAAATACTTCAAAGCAAAATCACACTAACACTTCTGGAAAGTTTCTCTTGTGTCACTGCACCGGTCACATGACGTCAGGCAGGTTATGAGGGTGCTGCATTCAGACCAGGCCTTCTCCTCTGGTGTTAACGAACTCTGCCTCTGAATCTGTTCCCAGACAACTTCACTATCAACAGAGCTGACCTCTCTTTCTTAAACAAGAGACATTAAGATCTGCAGTTGGAAATACTCCCTGCTGAACAGTCTCATTCCTACTCTTTCCCACTTTGTTTCTCATCTCTTAGTCAGTGTGTACAGACAAGGACTGCGCCTTGCAGTTAATACATATAAAATACAAAGACCAAAAAGCGTATCTAGTAGCAGTTGAAGAATCTGGATGCAGATTTCTATCCCTCCTCATACCGGGCAAACCATTTTTTCAGAGGCTTATAATTTGGCCAAGTTTAGACCCATGTCCTGAGACTGTGGGCTTTTGGGGCAATTTCCCAATAGTTCAAACCAGGTGACAGGTCTTAACAGAACGTTTCCAAGAATTCAGCACATGAAGAATGGTGCATCTTCCATTATTTTATGCTTAGAAACAGCTGAAGCATTAAAAAATAGAGAACAAACAAGCACTTCCAAATATGGGACAGAGAGATCATCCTGAGAAAACTGGACCTCTACTAATCAGTTTGAAAAGCAGCAGAAAAACCTGATCACCTTGTCTCATACTGGAAAGTGCCAGGGGACCTCTATTCAGTTTGATTATTCCATCTGCAAGAACAAAGGGTGAACAGCCAAGAGAAGCCTGTGTAATAACCAAAAGAGCTGTGATCTAGAGGATATTCTTGGCTGTAGGATGAAAGCATGTTTTGTTTTTCTAAACTGTGTTGTGCAACTGAAAAGCTAAGGTGCTGTATCTCAAGTACTTGGGGATGACATTTGGGGTTAATGTCTCTTGGTTATTAAATTGTACAAGAAGAAGAAAAAAAATCCAAGTATTCAGAATCTTTCCCTGCAACATCTTGAGAAGCAGCTTTATACTTATTTCAAATAAACAAAATGTCTTGTAGAAAGCTACTCTTCAGATCCAGTTCTCTGATGAACCTAATAAGCATTTTTGTGCAAGAATACTGCTAATCTTGGTCTGTGACAAATGCTGTATTTCTACCACTCAATGTAACACTCAGTCTACCTACATATTTGGCTTCAACAGTCTTTCAGGTTTATGTTTTCACTTCTTTAACCTAGATCCACCCGCATTCTCCTCCACTTCTGTCAGCTAACCACCTCACTTTTCCATTTTTCAGTGAGACTTATATGTGGCTGTCTGGCCTTGCAAACACTCCTAAGAAGCAGAGGCAGGTCTCTCAGCTGTTATCCAGCTGCTTACATATGTGGTCATTGCACTGTGAAGAGTTTGCAATAAATTCTCAGTGCTCTACAAACTACTTCATATTCCAGTCAGACCAAAAAGTGTGTGCTTGAAAGTACACAGAAAAACAGTTCTAGTAGAGTGGGATGAAGATTTGCTGTTAGCAGTTCCAGTAGCTCACAGTGCCTAGCTCACATCAACACGGCTTTTTCTTCCACCCACTTGCAATCCAGCCTGTAAATGCAACCCACAGCCTGGAGAAG
Source organism: Acropternis orthonyx (assembly GCA_035583155.1). Taxonomy (NCBI): domain Eukaryota; kingdom Metazoa; phylum Chordata; class Aves; order Passeriformes; family Rhinocryptidae; genus Acropternis; species Acropternis orthonyx. The sequence continues at coordinate 78,553,639 of JAWWEU010000001.1, read as the reverse complement.
TGAAGGCTTTGGGGAGCATTCTGGCAGCCTTCCAGTACCTAAAGGGGCCTACAAGAGAGCTTGAGAGGAGCCTTTTACACGGGCCTGTAGTGATAGGACAAAGGGGAATGGCTTCAGACAAAGAGGACAGATTTAGTTTCTAAGGAAGAAATTCTTTGCTGTGAGGGTGGGGAGACACTGGAACAGGTTGCCCAGGGAAGTTGTGGATGCCTTATCCCTGGAACTGTTCAAGGTCTGGCTGGCTGGGCTTTGAGCAACCTGGTCTAGTTGAAGTCCCTGGCCATGGCAGGGGGCTTGGAACTAGATGGCCTTTAAATGTTCCTTTCTACTCTAGCCATTCTACGAGTCTGATATTCTAAGTTAATACTTTTTACCCCCAATGCGAAAAGAAAAATATGCTGTGTTGACCATCAGACAACAAAAGGCCAAATAACAACCAAAGTCAAAATCCAGATGTGTTAGCTGACCTCCCTGTGAAGAAAAGAAACATGCAATTCCAAATTTCTGCAAATTCTGTGATAGACATTAGCAAAAAACCACAAGAAAAGTTGTTTCCACAGGTTTTATAGCATAACAGGAATTACGTTTAAGACATCTGACTAGGGCACTAGTGCATTGAGTCATTGGAAGCTGGAAATCTCTCTGTTAAAAGGCAATGACCAAGGTGGTGACTGCAAAAGGAAGACATGACTACATACTGAGTACACTTGTGTGAGCCAGACAAAGCAACAAACACAGTTGTCAGCAATTTCAGAATCATTCTTCCTGCTCTCAGGAAAAAAAAAAAGCTTGTTTAATGAAGGAGAAGCACAAAGCAGCAGGTAAACAGCAAGGGACAGAATAGTTCTGAAGATAATTTGAAATGGAAGATGTAGTCCAGTGATTTCCTAGTCAAGCAACAGAAGTGAAGACCAAAGATTGGTGATCCAATAAGACTGATACCTGTGGAGGATTGATAACAAGGTATTTATATACACCCAAAATATTTTATAAAGCTTTCTCAGAATTAAAAACCTTCCTGCAGTAGGTAGAAATAAAAAAGGGAAGGAGGGAGGGTAGAGAATGACAGGGAAAATATCTGCTAAGAGTAAAACATTAAAAAGCATTCTAGCCATGCAGTTACTTGAAAAGAGCACGTCACACACTGGCATTTTTTTTCTGAACTGTTTGAACAGCCCAATGAATTCCTGTTGCTCCTCTATGTGTATCTTCTCTGACAAAACAAAAGGATATTACTAAATCAATGGGACTGGAATAATCCATCAGCAAAAGTCCCTCTGGAACTGATTTATAGAATGAATGGGCAAATCAAAAACATAAAATTAGCAGCATGTGTCAACCTTCTATATGATCCACAGAACTAGAACCTTTTAAGGTATGGCAGCCCCAGGTTTCTTGCTCTGTAAGGCATGAATGACATGGAAACAAGAGACTACCAAGCACCCATCATTACTGAACACAGGGTATTTTAGCAATACTGGCATGACTAAAATGCAACTGCTGATCAGTACCAATTAGCTAGAATAATCCTGTTAGCATTAGCTCAACTGTTCATTTATAAATCTCTGCAACTCTAATTGTATTTGAAGTTCTTTCTAACAGTAACTCCTTTTGTGTGGTGCTGAAAGCCTTCAAAACACTCATCAATTGAACAGCTGATACAACAAACAATCCCTTTTTAACCATTTGCAGTCTCAGTGTTATAAAAGTGGTTCTGCATATTAACTGTATCATATATTAACCAAGTTTTTGTTTGGTCATTTTAGTTTTTTATATTATATATCACAATAAGCACTACTCTCTTGCCATAGCATATAGCCAAGCATATACAAGAGCTGTATCTTATCAAATACTGAGTCTTACTGAATGTTGTCAATGTATATCTCTCAAAAGTGAATAAAAAAACCCCTGCATTGTTATTGTTCTTTATCAGGCTCATAAATTAAACCACAACATGTATCCATCCATCCATAAAAGTTAAAACATTTCATTTTTACTTGCTGCTATTTAATTTGTACCAGGAGAGCACTTTGGCAGGTAACACTCAGTTGTACCAAATACAGTTGACAGTATTGTTTCAAATAACTACGCAGCCCTCATCAGCCCTGGATGAACTTTTTGATCAAATCAAAATGGACAATACAAAAATGCAAGAGAGATTTCATTAAATAAATTTATTTGTTAAAATAATTTAACTCCAAATACAACTGCTGAGTTTGCATTGAGTTCTATGTACAATTCTTGTTTTATTTGAAACATCAAGGTTTAAACAACTGACATTGTTACAAAACAAACTGTTGCCCCATTTTAAGTTGCCAGTTGTATTAGAGCTCAACAATTAACTGTGAAATACATTAATTCACCCCTAGGAAACTCCAAATCAACAGCGTTAAGTCTGACTCCAGAACCCACTTCAGTCTTTCTTCAAACCCTGATCAAGAATTAACTGGTGCACAACAATGCAGATAAAAGCCTCCTGCAGTTGTCAAACATTTGCTTTAGCTGCGGAGTTTCACAATTAAAGCCTAACCAGTGCTTTGAGGGTACACTGGTAAAAATAAAAAGTAAAAATTTAAAACCAAACATGCGCAAAACCCCCCAACCAAATGGTTGACATCTTTAGGCAACATTCTATACAGGAAAGCAAATACCAGTAGTTTTCCCGCAGAAAAGAAATGGCAACTGTAGCACTGGGGTTAGGGAGAGGCTAGAACTGGAACAGAAAATGTCATCCAATTTTTGTTTTTGATACTCTGAAGGGGTGGGCAGGGGGACAGACACAACAGAAGAAACCAAACAAAATCCAATGCAAATTTCTTTTAATACTCTTGATCTAATTCTGGGTTTGTTTGCTTTGACGAGTTTTTGTGTGTATTTTTAAGGGAAAGAGGAAACAGTTGCTCTCACTATTGTAGCTTAAAAGAATAAAAGTTGCAACTTTAAAACAAAACAAAGCAAAAAAACAACAAAACTGGAGAAATGCTGTCTTTGTAGAAAAAGTACAAAGCTCTACAAGAACAGCCAAAGGAAAAGTGGGTCTTTGGAACAAATCATAATATTTTAAGGCATGTCATAAGAAACTTTCAAATACTATAATTGGTAATCCTATCAGGGTACAAATGAAACAGTGACCCAAGACCAATGACTCCTGTAGAGTGGCCACACAGTCACCATGTGGCTCATTTATGTCCCTTTCTGCTACCCCTATAATTTGAAAAATCTGCCAAGTGCAACTGTCATTGATTCAAGCCCCACTACCTTCACATTAGTGGAAATACAAATAGTGCATAACTACTTCCTCGGAACTATACAATGAAAAACAACACTTACACTTCCCCGCCCCAGCCAAGTTGCACCGTAGCTTACATACAGCCTATGCTTTTGAAAATGCAAGAATGTGATGGAGAAACAAGACTGGGAGATATTTTGTTTAATATTTTCTGTTAAAAATTTACTGTGCAATTTTTCCTATCTTTAAAGCCCATCTGCTTTACATTATGAACTTAATATTAGGCTGTTCATACTGTACTTCATACCATTTTCTTGGCTGATGAACAATCTGTGAGGCAAGACTTTTAACATCTCTGTAAATAACATTGCATAACATGCACTTCCAACTCAGTTTCAAATTTGACTTTGGTTTGTTTTCTGTGGGGTTTTTTTTTGAGTGCTTATGCTGTGGATCTCACACTGACAAGCTGTTTTGCAGATAGGTTGTGCTGCTCAATCAACCGTTTCCCAACCTAGATATTTTAAACATTGAAATATCATTAATCCAACATCTCACATCTTGGCTAAGCATGGTGGCTGACACAATTGGCAGGCAGGGGGTGGTAAGAGAACATTCATACCATCTAGTTTAGGCATGTAAGTTGTGTGACTCGGAGAACCAAAGTTAAAAGCCTAAGTTTGCTATATAGTGAATGGAAAGAGGTAGGTGCCTCTAGGAGGGCGATTCAGAGCACCCAAAATGGGCATTCAGATGCCAGAAATAAATGGTGTGCCTATCTCCCTAAGAGAACAAAGTACAGTAATGAAAGCTCTGCAAAGGAGGTGGGAAATGGGCTACATTTACGTTCTAGTAAGGCTTAATGTTTAGTGACATCTAATGCCCCTTGATACATTGGTTGTGGAAAGATCTTGAAAGATTAAGGGCAGAGTTGGCCAGTTCTCTTCCATTAATATTATTTCCTTTAGTTATCATCCACTGAACTATAATTCAAAATGTTAAAGATATTTATGTATGAAAATCTGCAGTGTTTTGTACTCCAGTGTCCTTTGTAGCAGATGAGAGCGCTTTTAGGAAGTTCTGCAGATGGAGGCAAAACTCTCGAACCTAACTCCAATTACAGCATTTCTAAGGGTCATATACACACACACATACACACTCAACACACACACACACACCCCAGCACCCCTGTTTTCACTCATTTAAACACAAGGAACTACACTGTTACTGCACAAGATTGAAAACTAATAAACGCATGGTGTTACTTAGACCACAGGCTCAGTGACTGTATTTTTATGGCCAATTTTACCTATAAAAGATCCAGCTCAAGACAATCTCTCCAGCATTTAAAATCTAAACATTGCGATTGCAAACTTTTCTATACTTTGATTGTAAGACTTCGAAATAGGTATTTCTGTGCCATTAGTCATGCAAATGATAAATACTTCACTGCTATGAAACTAGCAAGTCAGAGCTCGAGCATCCTTTCAAAATAAAATATTTGCTCCCACCATTTAACACTCCAATAATTGGGGCAACCTTTGAATAGTGTGTCAGGCAATTATAGAGCCATTTCCACACTCACCTAAGGAATTACAACTGTAACTATTTCACCTCTGAACCAAATGATTTCACATGGTTATTCAATTTAAGTTTTCAACGTTAAAGCTATCAAATAGCAAACTGGATTTCCAAGGGATAGTTCGGGATCACACCAGAGAATGTAGCCCTTAAAGGCAAGAAAAACTGTTGTCTTTAACAAACTTAAAAATGCAGGATGTTCATACTGTCCCACGAGGTTTCTGCAGAAGGGAACATATGGATGAAACATGGCTTAATTTTCCTTACAAGATGGTACTAGTTAATCTATTAAAGTCTTCCTTGTTAGTAAGGCTCAGCAAATTTTTTTTTTCATCACAGTTGCTTCCTCCTGGTTCAGTAAAGTGAAAATAAAGATGCTTCCTGCTTTGTAAACAGAGGGTTTGTTTGGCTTTTTGTAGACCAAAACCTGAAGTGAACCTCCATTTTTGAGCAGCAAAAATGAAAGATTTAAAACATTCCAATGCCAGACTGTTTCTTCACCCGTCACTTGTTTCCAGATCTTGCCTCTCATTTCACACACTGATTCAATGTTTTCTCTTTCAAGATGTGGGATAAAGTGTAGAAATAATAGCATTGACTTTGAAAAAAATCCAAACTATATGGGTCTCTGGTAGCCTTTTCCTCCAACACTGTCAGAAGTTGTGGTGAAATCAACATATTGACTGAACAAACTCGGCCGTATGTGATAGCTCACATCCTGAAGCATGGTAACTAGACACCAAAAGACTTGGCTCTCCTTTTTGCGCTTATGCTAGTTCTGAATGGTCTTCAGAGATATCCTCTCCACTGCTTTCATTTCCCATTTCCAGAAGTTTTCCAGCTTCTTCAGAAATAGTTGCTGTTGTTGCTGTCAGACATGACAACACACATACATCTGACTGGAACGACCCTGTAGATTAACTGACTGTGCCATAAAATTGCAGGTGCTCAAAGGGAAAAAACGGGTGAGATGTGGTCATTTAACCCAATTATATTCAGAGTCAGTGATTGACTTTCAATGCTCAGCTCTGAGTTAATGTTGCTACTTCACTACAGATGTATTTCAAGTGACCGACAAACCAGGAAGTGAAGTAGACAGTTTTACCACCTTACAAAATTTCTGCAAATTAAGTCCAGGTTAGGTCGTTTTTAATGCTATTGTATATTACATGCAGAACAGCATGGATCATCTTTGTCTGGCTGTGCTGCATAGTTCATTTGTCTAACAATTTCCGCAAAGAGCTCATCCACCATTGTTTTACTTTTAGCAGAGGTCTCCATAAAGGGGCAGCCCCATTCTTCAGCTAAGGCTCTGCCTTCACTCAATGATACTTCTCTCTCACTTTCCAGGTCCACTTTATTACCAACCAGAATTACTGGCACCTTCTCATACCTGCAGTTCAAAAACAAAAACAAAAACAACAGCAATAATTATATTTTAAAAAATGGCAACGTTCTTACAGTAAAAATCTATTTGCAAACAGTACAGACCCAACAGGAAAGAGACATTTGGAAGATCTTGAAATTTTACATTGAAAAAAATACGTATTTCACATTCTAGTGATTTGTTGCACATCTCTTTCCCCTCAGAGCTTTAAGAGTTCTATGAAATGCTTCCTCCTCTGAATTTTCCTTCCCACCAGGAAATCTGCCAGGAACAGTTCCACACTACAAAAATAAGGAATATAGTATTATTTTCTATGTTTGCAGTCATAGTGCATAAGAACAGGATGGAAGCCAAACCCTCCCTTCAACCTTACATCCTCCTTCTCCCTAACCAGGTACATTGTACCTCCTGTTTGTGATAAGGATGCACCACTCTCCCTTTGCAGGGTACATTTACATTTGGTCAATATACATGTAACTCTCAGATTAGCAATAGAAGGGAGAAAACCGGAGGGCAAGTAAATTAACTCCAAATTTCAAGAAATGTAGTCCACTAATACTACTGTACACACAGAGAAGTACTGTTATATAAAAACATGTATTAGATAACTCAAAATGTGTATCTCTCTCTTGCAGCATTCACATCATTATACCAGCTAAACAATTTGAAAAGAAAAGAAAAAATCAGAATAAAGTTCCAGGCAATACTATCACACTTCTGCTTCATAATCAACTCAGACAGCACAACAGATCATATAGCTATGAAGAAATTTATTACTTTGCACCTTCTCGTGAGGGGATCCTGGCCAAAATTTTTTAAAAAATTAAAATGCCTGCTTTTTTTTTTCTTCCATCCTCACATGCATAAATCCTTCTTCATACATGAAACTATCTAAGTGTTCCATCAGGTTTTAAATTTACATATTTGCCATAGAGAAGAGAGCAGAGAGAAGAAAACACTGGACCTATTTCCAAAACTATTACATGGGTTTTCTCATGAAAGCAACAAGGACTGAGAAAAAAAACAATTATGACTTTTAGCACTTAAACCTGACAAAGATCTAAGAGAAGCAAGATGGTTCCTTTTAATTTAAACCTGATTTTCTACTTCATATTAGCTTACCAGTACTGCATTGAGTCAAATCACTTGAGTAAGACTGAGCTGTGGACAGACAGAAGTCGCAGCAGACACCTGCAGCAGCTGAACATGATGCCATCCTTAAGCCACATATTACATCTCCTTCATCCCTCCCACCCGTCCTCCCCTTCCTCCCAGGCACGGCAGCAGAGCAGTGCAGGTGCATCTGCCTCAGCTGGTTGAGGGAAACAACCTGTTTCCCTGTCTGTCTGTCCTGTTCCCTTCGCACTGGAACATGCAACTTGTGTGTTCCTGCTGGTTCTGCAGTAGGGACTGTGGGGTCCCACAGAGTCGGAAAGGAAAAAACGGCAATAATGCCTCAAACTACCTTAACAACTATTACATTACCAGAGCAGGGTCAAAACTTTGTCCAGCTATGTCATAAGATGTAGCTGAAATTCTAAACTTTCCTATGTCTCTTTGCTAACTAAGTGAATGTCATGCAGTCCACAGTCTAGGGCTGTGGTCAATAATTGTAGAGAATTCCCCTCACTTTCACCATTTATCCTGTCATTGTTTATCTGAAGAGACACAATTCGTTCCTTACTCTGTGGATATGCTGTATTTAGCACAATGATACCTTTGGAACTCTTGCAAGAGCTAAGCTGCTGTTAATTAAGTACCAAAATACACAGAAGCATCTTGAAATGTGTCCTCCTGCGTTTAAACAAAAGATAGCATAGTCTTTAATTACATAAGATGGATGGCATTCCACAGATAAAAAGAAATATTGAATTCCTGTCTTATCTTTATTATTCAGATGCATGTGTCCTGTTGCATTTGCTGTACAGCATTAAAAACCCTTTCAGTGAAAGTGAAATCAGGTACACCTGCACTGCATTTCTTGCTATCTGAAGGCCTCAAACTTACTCTCACTCCCCACTAACTCATCCCTGGATTCTGTATCTTCTCAATTTTACTCACTAGTAAAATTGAGAAATTCAAAGCAGCCACTTGAGAAGCACACAGTGAAAAAGTAGATGAACCAGAATTAAAACAAAAGATCACCTCTCATAATCTTGTGAGATCTCCCCGATTTGTTGAGAAATATGAGGAAACACACAGAGACACACACAAGTTGCAGAGTTATAGTTAGTTCCATTGAAGGATTCAAGTGTTTGAAAAGGTTTAGGAACCCTAGAAAAGTTGGGCAACTAAATATCTGAGAGCCTGTATACTGTGAGTACTCAGCACCAAGGAAATGGAGCCGTGGAGACACTGAAGTTTTGTACTGCAGAACAGAAAAAAGCACTGATGAGCTGACAGGAAAAGATGTGAAAAGCCTAACAATTTATTTGCACAGGACCATCTAGGAACTATTAGGTGGAACAGATAGAAGCAATTTTCTGTATTGCTTTGCCCTGCTTTTGCCTCTTGCATTTACCCTATTCACTACCTACCTTCACCACCTAAAATAAGATCCTGCAGCCAATAGCCTTATTCACTTTATAACCCAGATTAGTCCAATAACTTTATAACATTAAATTGCATAAGAAAGTGCTTCTGCAAAACTCTCATTATGTCTTCTTAACAAAAACAAAGTTGCTCTTGCAGAATACCTCCCTGTACTACCTAAATACTGAGTAGTCAACTTTACAGAGAAAATACATTTTATGTGTATACTGTGTGGCATAAATATACATACATATACACACACACACACACATATATATATAAAAATATATAAATATAAATATACACGCTTATGCTTGTATATAATGTCTATATACACACATCAAGAGTCAGGTAGTTTGTCTTTCTACACAGAAAAGCCAGTGTCTGTTATCTAGAAAACAGAAATAATGGGAAAACTGTGTATGGATACTGAGCAGAAGACTGGCTCCAGTATGGGCTTATCAGCTCTAGCTCAGTATGTCCTGCCAGACCCAAGCTGAGTATGGGAGAGCCAGACCAGACATCTGTGTATTATATTGTCCAAGTACCAAGAGGTTGATGAACTGTGTGTTAGTCAATGCCATAGCTGAACTAGGTCTTACATAATCTATGTAGTTCCAGATAATGGTTCCAGCCCCTTGTCTTCAGAGTCCCTAAGGGTCTCCACACTTTACTTCCCAGTTTTTGAGTTCTGGTAATACTTCATGGAAAATGTAGCTCTTGACTAAATCAAGCTCTACAAGCTCTGAAGTCCAAATGAGCTCTCCAGTCTTTGCTTCCCAACACTGACAGGACCTCGTGCCTTAGTATACCGGGAAAATTTTTTCTGATGAGCATGGGTGAGTTCCCCAGCTCAATGCTCTCCTTACCACAGCTGCTGATATCAATCTTCTGCCTGCATCTGGAGGGTCCACTCGCTATTCACAGAGCTGCACACCCACCACTGAAGTCCACCACAGGCCCACAAAGGGAAAGGGCTGTTTCTCAGATGTGGTGGAATTACATGATTCTAATGAAATTTGAAGGGAAGAAGAACATCTCCTCACAGGCATTTCACCCTGTTCAATTTCAGTGATCCAAAAAGAAGACAGCTTCTTTACAAAGGAAATAAAAAATAAAAAATTCACCTTGCAATGTCCAAGCAGCAATGCAGAACGCTTCCATACAACCACAAAAGTCAAACTCAGGAATTCACAAATCCTCCCAAAGGATTCTAGTAGGATCTAAACTACTCACAAATACTTCTGGCAGAGTAAAAGAGACTAAAACCCCACCACCTATACTGAAGTCCTGAAGAGACAGACTGCTGTTCCCATCACAGGATCTGTGAGAGGGCAGCTCAGCCCACAATGGGAGCTGGGCAGAAGTTTTACCTTTCGGTGCAGCCCATCTCCCCGTGCCCTGTCCCCTCGGCAATTTTAAAATGGCACAGTTCTGGTACTCATTCCTGAAGCAGGAAAATCCCATTTTCTCAGTATGGCTGAAAAGCTTTGAGCAGCACTGATCGTTCCTAATGAAAAGCATGAGTGCCACCTGAAAATAAGAACTGCTGCCACTTTTGTTAGTATCAGGTCAGCACAGTATGTATTCTAGGGCAAACATCATAGCAGAGCCTGTAAGAAATACTCCAATGTAGCACAGGAAAGCTTGACTTCTCAAGACCTCTTCAGGAACAAATTTTTGCAAGACTAATTACACATGTTTGCAGTACATGTTTAAAGAACAAGGCACTTCACCCGGTTTAAATGATCTCACTATCTTTAGCTCCAATGTGACAGATACTGAGCAGTGATGACTCCTGAAGAGATAGCATGACTGCAGTCATTTATAGTCCTATGAAAGACACTATGAATGTCATCATATCTAGGATATCACTACTGGAAAGGTACATTGTTCCATAAAAGACAATCAGAATGTATTTTCCAGTCCCAGATAGCTATTCAATGCTAAAAGCCACCCTGTTATCTATCTTTAACAAGCATCTGGGACCAACAGGCCACATTAAATCCCTCAGTTTTCCTGAGGATGAAATCAATAAATACACAGACTTCAAATGTTTTATCTAGTCCAGCTATGCACTACTGACCACACAGTCTTACATGCCACACAGCAATAAACAGTTTCTATATTTTATCTTACCTCACATGGCACACACATCATCCACATTTCTGTTTAGATTAGTATGTACACTTTGAGTAACGGCCCAAAACATTTAGGAAGCTTCAAGATGCGTGGTATATAAATGATCTTCAGAGACTTCTACCTCCCTTTTTTTTCTACTTACAATTGTACTCAGAAAGAAAAAAACAAAACATGGGCAGTACCTAACATCACATCTGAATGTCTTTTACAAGGTACTTCTCAGGTTTCTGGTTAGAGCTGTCACTGGATAAAGATAAAAACAATGTTCAGTGAAAATATAATAAATTAAGACTAAACCAGCAAGAACTAAAAAACCAAACCAAAACAAAACCGAAACACACACAAATGGTAATAAACTGATCCCTTAGACAGTGCTAGAGATTGCCCAGTACCCCTAAATTGCGTGTGTGCGTTTGTGTGCAGAGCATGTTGTACTAGTCAGAATAAAAGATGTTAAAAAGTTCAAACAGGTTCTTGCTTTACAGTTTCAGATTCTGGAAGTGTTGTATCTTTTCTAGGATTTTTTCCTGAGCTTCATACCAGATCCAAATATGTTCAACCAAATGCAGAAACATTCTGTATTCTTAAAGACTATTTCTTATAACTAGATCAAGTCCTGCTGAAGTTTTTGGAAAGACATATGATTATAGCTTTATATGATAAATACTGGGACCGCTGAAATGCAAAAGGTATCTATCCATAACTATCCCTAATCATCAAAAGGAGTCTCCAGCACTAAACCACCATTATCACCTTCTACATGCAGGATGTTGTCCTCTTTTTTTTTTTTTTAAATGTATTTCTGGCACTTTTGATAGTATTTTAAGAAGGAAATTAGTTTAAGGGATAAAGAGATTAGTGATGACAATGATGCAAATAACATCAGCAAGTCAGTAAAAATAATTATTCTTCATTTAGACTTATAAAAAATTTGTAGTATGAATCCTGCCAAAATATACAGCAAAAGAATTCTGGGCGATATAAAGTATCAGAAATGACAGTTAAATCTATTAGGTTGTTTACAAATTCACACATAAATATAACTTAAACATCCTTTTGTAATATAACTTGCAAACTTTGATTGCCTGCAATATCTGTTATACTTTGAACAAGCAGTCTCCTCATCTAGAGGAAGAACATAATCCAAGTGTAACTATCAAGACTTTTTAAAATCTTTTTCACATAATAACTTGGATATTTAATGCAGAATCCTCAAGAGTTAATACTCACATCAGGTACAGAGGATAAGAAAAAACACACAGTGTTCCCAGTCTGATTCTGAACCTCTCAAACACCAGGATGAGAGGAAGAAATACCACAGATGTGTCAAGCAAAAAACAATCTTAACTCTTTATTAAAAGCTACCAATTTTTAAACCAAAGCAGCAAGAAAAATATATACATACTCCTAAAGCTATTATTATCTTGTCTTGAAAAATTCAGACAGAGAAGGCATTTCACTTTTTCCAAATCCTAATTCTTTCTGTTTTCATAGCTTTAAAAAATGTAACCACCAGAGGCTCAGTCTGCAGAGCTGTATCTGTTACCGTGGACTCCTGTAAATATACAGGAATGAAGATATGCCTATACCTGTATACAGGTAGAGAATGTGTCAGAGATGGATATGCAAACTAAAATAAGTAGATTTCTGCAAAGTTTGAGCACTTTTCCCTCCAACCGAAATTATTACAGCTTCTCAGGTAAGTCCATAGAGAAGAGCTGTTAAACATCCACCATTCTGATGCAAACAAGTCATTCCAGTTTAATAATTAATTATATTTAATATTCAGTTTTGTAAGCTATATTGTGTAATAATTTAACTTCTTAAGCAACAACTCCCAACTAAAAAAATAGTCTCAAAATAATTTTTATAGATGAGTAGATGTTTAAGAGTTTATTGGAAGTCCCACTGCAATTAGGTGGCTGAGTCATGAATTAGTTTGCTATAAAAAAAAGTGTATGGCCTAATTGCAGGACTGAGATCTAACATTTTATTCTAGGCTTTGACATGAACTCCTTACATAGCCTTTGGGAAAGCAAACTCTTCAGATGGATAGATTGGGGTATATAAAGTCATGTACTTACTCATAGGACAGCAAATTAAATAATAATTGTAAAACAACTTGGAGGATAATATTAGAATAATAAATAACACCACACCATATTACGTTTGAGGAAGCTTCAGAAACTTTGTTCTTGTACCTGAAACTTTCTGGAAATAATCACCTCAGCTTATATAATATACTTTAAAATTGATTTAATTCTACGCCTATTATAGTCAGCTTACACTTTCCAGTTTGGTTTCAAGGTCTACAAAAAGTCTCAACCAATGCCACTTTGGCTCATCCTTGGTACTGTGCTTGTGAGAAATTAGAGTAAATAATTCTCTTCCAAGCAAAAGCCTGGAAAACAACAACAATCTCCAATATAATGAAGCACTAAAAATATTTGCTTCCCAACTGTTACAATGAGCACTTTTCAATCAAAGCACTTGCACACATTATTTCTAGGCAGCTTACAGCTAAGGTCTTCCAAGAGACAAGAACCATGGATGGTACAACCCAATACACATGCTCAAAGGCCATCTAGTAAACCTACATTCCCTTGCTCCAACAGAGGCAACAGGATGATGCACATAATTTCTGTATGAAGGATACGAACTTTACAAGTTCAATTCCAATCACTTCAGAGAGAAATTCTTAACTACAGAGGATTTTCTGCGTCTAAGATTTCATAGTGAAACTAGAATAACAATAAACTCCTTCCATGTGTTCAGTCTGCTTCTGCAAGTCGCTACAGATACAACCTATTTTCAGCTCTGCCTCCAGCTTAAAAGGTAAAATGGCAAGAATACCTGAAAATTCAAAGGCCTGGCAACATGTCCTATGAGAAAAGGGTTCATTATTCACTAAAATCCTAAAACCAAAAATCCCTGACCATTAAGACGTTAGGGCAACCTTTTCTCATTAAGTTGGCAGACCTTCATGAATGATTAAAGTATGTCCCATGACACTATCAGTTCCCCTCAAAGTAAGGCTCTTGCACAGGTGACAGACAAACAGCACTCTGAGTGCTGGGGATGACAACAAGGAGCCAACGACATAAGTAGGTGCAGTTCACGCCTACTGCCATTTCAGGTGCTCAAAAGCCTTAACAAACAAGGTCAGTTTTCACCTTAAACAGGACACTTCTCCCTGGTATCTATCATTAAAATTCAGAGCTAACACTGAAGTCTATTATCAAGACTGAAAAGGCTCTAAGGGATATATAAAATCTACCTGCTTATCAGCAGGTTTGCTGTGAGCATATCCAAACAAGATTTTAATCTTTGAGTTTTCTCTCTATGCCAATCAAAATTCTCATCTTACACAACTGAGCATCAACATCATCTTCTTGAAATCCTGAAATACTTGCCACATTTAGCAACTCAGAAACACTGGAATTTTCAAACGGGAATTTTCTGTTCCTCGGTATAGCTTAAGAAGCAATAACCACTAGTTTCAATTTTATATAAAACACAAGGCAAATGTTTTACCGTGTTTTTTTCCATTATGACTAGTTCTCTTGTTTCTAAAAGCAACAGGAAAATCAGAATGTCCTAAAAATCTGAGATTCTCAAAGGCACATCGATTTTACTAAGCTCCTGTCTCTCTACTCAGTTCACACTCAGTGAAAGAAGTCTACTTGTCAAGAAAACTATGAACAGATTATAAGGCATGGTGTAGTTCCTTAAATACAAAAAAGTTCTTGCTCAAAATTTCCAGACATTAAAGCTGAGCAGCTTTTTTTTTTTTTAAAATTGCTGCTACTAGCTGTAGGAATAGCTCAATATCCTGAAAATTGCACCTCATGTTTCAGTATTTAAACTTTGCATCCATAATTGAAAATTATTCTCAATAACCATATTAGTTTTCTTGCCTTAAATATTTTTAACCCATATCCATGCTAACATACTAATGTTTATTCCAACATAATGAGCATGACTGGGTACATCAAGGCATATGGAAGACTTTAAAGAGACTCTCATCCCCCTTTTATTTGTATTTTGAAGTATTACAGATAGTTCTTTTAAATGACCATTTTTTTCAGACATGACCACTTACAATTGAATTTTTATGCCCTGGTATCTTACAGAAAACACATTAAACATCCAACAAGAGTAGCGCTGACATGCGACTTAAGAGATGTGGGTTCAATTTCACACCCTGTTACAGACCTCCTGCGTGATTTCTAGCAAGTCCCCTGAACTCTATGCCTCTGATTTCCATCTGATGAAAACAGTTGTCAGCTTTAACCTCTGATGCCTATGGCACATAAACACTTCTGAGGTCTTCTACCCTTAGTGATGGAGGCAACATGAACATCTTGAAGGATGCATTAGCAGTTGTGCTTTTTCTTCAAGTGAAAAAGCATCCTGCATCCCAGCTATTCTCAGCAGCAGACTATGTAACACCACAAAACTTTGAGTTTTCTTTACAATTATTGAGAATAGATATGTTAGGGCAGATTCTGTGCCAACATAAGTCTGTTGGCAGAAAGAGTAAAGCTATTGGATTAGGTGTGCCTTGAAGCAGAAACACCAGTTTGGGGGACAAAGTCAAGGTTGTTACTTCAACACCACTGGCTTGAGCAAAAACTGAAAAGGCTCACAATATCTTAAAACATATGCTGACATTGAGGGATTTCTCCTCCTCCTTGCTTCTCTGTACAAAGCTTCTAAAAGGTCATGAAGCCTGCCTATTCTGATGATGTGGAACTGAATAGGTCCCCTTACAAAGACAAGAAAAATGCAGACACCTATTAAAAGCAAAGTAAGCCTCTCCCACATCATACAAATCTATGGATTCTAACTGTTTCATAGTTCTAAGTTATTACATGGCTGTATTCAAAAGAACTTAAACAGTGACTCTAACATGCATTACTATTTATCTATCAATACATGAAATTTCTCTCAGAAGCATATCTCTTGACTAGCAAATGTTTAGGTGAACTGTTGTAATAATTTAAAATATGCTGCAAACTTCCTGTAGAAGCAAGCATTGACAAAGGTGGGGGATGAGAAAGACAGTGACCAAACCAATTCAGATATATCAAATTCAAACCAATTCAGATATACCAAATTTTACGCCTATAGCTGGGTTAAAGAAAAATCCTTGAGATAAAATACTATTAATATTCCATTTTGAAAAACTGAAAGAGTATCCAGCCCTTCTATAAAGCAGAGTCTGCAAAGTAATTTATGAGGACAATGGTAGATCTAGTTTCTTCTAGAATCTATCAATGCTTCTATCTAAAGCTCTAGTTTGTCCTTCTGCCTACAATTTTTCCCCTCACCAGTCTCCAGTCCATCATCAGGTTTAAGCATGTGCCACAGCCTCTTCCACAAGTGGAGCACTGACAGCAGGTCTTTCCCACCAACAATTCTGACAGAATTTAATCATTATTTATACTTCTAATTCATTCCAGATGTTGAACTGGACAGGAGGGGAGCTTCGGAGGTCTCCAGTCCAATCCCCTGCTCCATCAACCAGGAGATCTCAACCAGCTTGCTCAGGGCCATGCACAGTTCAGTCTTGAAAACTTCCAAGGACAGGCCTTCCACTGTCTCTTTGGGAACCAGTCCTAATGTTTAATTTAGTTTAGCTTTGCTACAGAGTTCAAAACTTACTGGCAGGTAATGGAGGAAGATGAGACCAGCAGACAACTGAATTACATAAGGCTTGTTTATATAGAAAATGGGCTCAGAACAAATGCCAAAGTTATATAAATATTTCTAACTATTCCTTTATGTAGAGGAAGTGATAATGATACAGGCCTCAAGATAGACACGTATCTTAGAATTTTGAAAGCAAAGTGAACTAACCAGATTTACAGAATTAACTACAGCTCATGCAAAAGTTAATGGTAACTTCAAAATCTTTATCCTTGTTTATTTAAACTATAGAAAGTGAAACTTTACTACTGCTTAGTACAGTAAAAACTTTGGCTAGCAAAACTAGTCTAATGCATATGCATTTTAAAAGGGCCAGAAGACTATAGTGCTGTAAGGTGTTAGTTCACTCTTCAAAGCCATCACACTCTTATTTATATTACTTTAACCAATTTATAACTAGTGATAAAAATTCCACTGCAAAACTTGTTTCAACTATTCTAATAGGATTTTCTCTAGCTCATTAAAATTACACTTTTACTGTCTTCAAGAGTAGGCCTAACAATTAATTCAAAACCTTCTTAGAAGCATCACCTCCTTCCAAAGGATTAGAGTTCAGGAATGACCATGCCATGCTGTCCAGTCAGAACCACACAGAAAGAAACAGTTTCTACTCCATGTCAAGCTAATAACATTCTTATCCCAAGAAATCTGAGCACCTGACTTCCAGCACTACCCAAATCTGGCCTTTGAAAACTAATGCAAGCCTAGATCACAAAATTCACCTCTGATAATTTGACTGCCATTATCTGGTCTGCAGAATCAAATATTATATACAGATATAAACTGCATTTCCACAGTGGCTTTTATTTGCTTTTTAAAGAATTTGACTTTTTACATTGAACCTAGCTTCAGGTAACTAAAACTTTAGTAAAACAAAAATAATGGGACTAAGAGGCAAATAATCTGGCCTAAATTTCTGCTCTCTCATCAGTCCCCATGTAGAAGGTAAGGCAAGTAGATATGAGAATTTATATAATATTGCATATCCTGAAAAGAATTTGCATTTGAAGCAGACTTCTTTGCTGCCCTAGAAACTAAAGAAGAATATAGCTTAATGTCCTTCGAGCTAATAAAAACATCCTACAATGTACATAACAAAACTTTGCAAAAAATGCTCTGGTGAGAGACCGATTTTCCTCGCAACAATTAGGTTACAGCTCTGGGTACTTTTCAGAAGATGGACTATTTTACAGAAACTCTAAGCAAGTGACCACACTAATACAGTGAACCAACATCTTCATCAATGACTTGGATACAGGGCACATCAATGACTTGGACACAGGACTGGAAGGGATACTGAGCAAGTTTGCAGGTGACACAAAACTGGGAGGAGCTGTTGACTCCCTGGAAGGCAGGAAGGCCCTGCAGAGAGACCTGGACAAATGAGAGGGCTGGGCAATCACCAACCATGTGGAGTTCAAGAAGGGAAAGTGCCGGATTCTGCACCTGGGATGCGGCAATCCTGGATGTTCATACAGACTGGGGAAAGGAATGACTTCAGAAAGTTGGTGGCCCTTATCTTACAGAATAATTTATCTAATTACTATACACCTGGTATAAATAATTTGAATATTTGAATAAACAAAGCACCAAGAAGGTTTTCTTCTCCACAGGTTTAAGAAGTCACCTTCATCTCTAACAACTCAACCTTCTAACTCTAGCACATCAATTCAAAAAGAGGACATCAGCTTGTTAAGTGAAACTGCTTCTGTATCTAAAGACCAATAGGCCAAAATAAGGGCTTCAGAAGTCATGCCAGGATTTTTTGATTGTTTGATTTGTTACTTGTTTGTTCTTATTAAAATAAATTTTGGTTAATCTTCAAATATAAAATACTGCCTCCCAGCATACTACCTCTATGTGACAAATATAAAGAAAAATTTACTGATAACCTCTCTCCCATGTTGAACATAAACTTCAGAAATAATTTTCTTAGGAGCTTTTTTCATTCTTTCTACAATAAGACAGGTACCAATCCAAGAAAAACAACTGACTATTTCATTCTGAATCAGTGTCGTGAACATATTCTAATATATAGAATTTTCTTAGTAAGCACTTGTTTATAAAATGACATTAAATACAGGGTATATAGTAAAACAGTAAAATCCAAACATTTTGCTTTTCCTCACATGTGTATATATATCTCAAATCTAATATTGGATTAACTATCAAAATTAAGCCAGCTAGAATGAGGAGCTCAGATACACGTATCATCCCAGATGTCGAGCTACTTATATTTTAACTACTGTATAAATGTTAATTTCCTTGGGTCTAGTCCAGGTTAAAAAAAGCTCCCTTTTCCCAGAAGACTTTTACTAACCTGTCTGACAGCCATTTTATTGTCCATGAAGACACTCTGTGGCACTCAGTCAACCCTGGAGACCGTTTTCATCCTGTACATGCTAACCTCATCAGCTATCAGGACATGCCAGCACTAGCAAGGTCAGTCCCTGGAACTCCATCAGCACACTGCTGCTCCTCTGGGGATTTGGGCACCTGGCTGCTCTGGCCATGCCAAAGCTGTGCCAGCAGCAGTGTGAGTGCACCAGGGTCAGAGCCGAAGGCTCCGGGCTCTCCGCATCCCTTGGGCACCAGAGTGACTCAGCGCTGGCATTTTGCCAGTGGCTGTGTGCCAGCTGATGGCCTGTGTCACCCAAAGGGATGGGTACTCATCTGAACTCACAGGGACGACACACCCCTATGTCTGACAGAAAAAGCAACTAGTGCATGAGAGAGGGGGAAAAAGAATGAAACAAGAGGCTAAGTCTCTTACTGGCATTTCTTTTTCAGAGGGAGAAAACACCAACAAACCAAGCCAACCTAAGTAACTTTAGAATGTTGCAAATTCCCACAAGAACACCAAGTTTAATACTGTGTAAACTGGGTAGGAAACACACAATGTAGCTTTACACTGGTTTAACCAAACTTGTTCAGAAGTAATTGGTGACAAAATTTTCATATATGGACAAAGACTACTTTAAATGATTTTAAATACAAGATGACTGCAGAACCTGGTAAAATCCATATCTTGGGTTTTTTCCCTTTTATCCTGACTCCTGACCCCACAGGCTAAAAGACTGAAAACCCTCTCTGCATTTATATGCATATATTTGTGTATATACACATACATTTTAGCTGTCTCTCTGAGAAAATTTGTTTTGAAAAACTGTACTTTGTTTTATTCTGAGAAACAAAATATTACTCCAACATTTACATGTCTGTTTGTCACATTCTAGGTACAGAAAGGATGATAATTTGTATACTTAACCCTCAAAAGTGACAGTAATCACGGTAAGAAAATATTTGAAGAAGTTGGATTTCTTTTAAGGAAAAGACTATGTTTAAAGGTACCACACGCCCCAGTGTCCATTACACCTTCTTCATTGAATCACTAATTGGTAACTAGAATTTCCTGAAAATAGTCCACTAATTATTTTTTCCACATTAAGTTGTCCTATGCAGAAAGGCCATTCCAATTAATGTGAAGGTGTGTGTGGGGGTGTGAAACCCAGACTGTTCCCAGTCCTTTTAATCTAACCACACTTCTTGCTGACAGACAGAAAGTCTTTCAAAGGAAGGCGTTTTGATCATCTCTGGGAGAAGAATGTAGACTTCAATTATCAGTCCAATTATCCCAGCTAGGATGGCAATACAATTGCTTAATTTTAGAGTAATAAGGGATTTTCAAGGTGTGCCTTTTCAGCTTTCATCCAAGACTTTCCATTGTCCCTCTCTGCAAATGAAGCTACCATGATGGCATCACTATTTCTGACCAAAAACTATCTGGAGGAGAATTCAACATTCCCCAAGTCACATGATTTCACACCTTTAGGTTATTTGTTTTCTGTCTTGAACATGCCCATCTCTTTTTGTATATTTTTTTTGCCAAATATAGTTTATAAGAACAAGATACGGAAAGAAAAGGCGTTATTCTGCAATAAATAGCAAATAATATTGAATGACTAAGTTCTTAGAGAGCATAGAAAAAACTTCTTATTTTTTCAAAAATCATACTTCTTACCTATTTTGAAGTCTACAAGGTAGCAATTTTTCCCAGAGGCAAAACCTTTGTAACCAGAGGTTCAATTTTTTTCTTCTCGGTGTGTCCCTATCAAGCCTAGGGACATACCTGTAAACCCTGCAGTATATGCCACCCTCCTTCCCTCTTCCTTATGTTCCAAAGCAATTTGGACCTTTAAATTCAAGTACCTGCATATTTTGTTTTCCTGCTCAGAACACAGTTATATTGTAAAATTTGATAGGTAAAACCTGAACTACAGAGATTTGTTCAATCAAAGAGTTACAAAAGCACTAAGATGAAGTAGTTTGGGTAAACAACCTTTCCATCATTAGGCTACCATGATGTCCACCTTGAGCTTCTTGCAACATTAGTTTTAGACAGATAACAGTATTTTGAACATGTCTGCTACAGTTTGGTAGTGTGACCAAGGGTTCATATTGTCTGCAAGTGCCAGTCACTTCCTTCCCTTGAAGAAGGGCCCTGCTTTTCATTAAACATTCACATAATGTGTCTTTACAAACCATTACAGCTGCCCAGTAGTTGAGTTCTTTGCAATTACAAACATAACCAACAACGTAAATTAAAAAGATGAAAAGAATAGTAGCTTCAGTCTATCAAGGGCTGCATTTGCTCGCTATAGTTTCTGAAAACCACCCTTGCACAGATGAGGAGCAAGTCCAGCAATCCTTCAGTTAAGAGATCAGCGCAGAATCCAAGCCAAAGGGCTTGGTGGTAGCAGGACCATTTCCACCATAACACCAGACCTTTAAGTAAAAATTGGTACTCGGAGTGGTAATAGGAACAGCACTGTCTACCAACAGTTATTGGCAGACTCATCTGATGGGTAGCAACCATCTGACTTTGGTTGCTATGAAATCTGGTTACAGAGAGCACTAGAAATAAGAGTTACAAGAGGCTTGACTAAAAACTACTAGATGGTAAACAGACTCATCAGAAATATGCAGCAGCTACATGAGAGTGATACTTCGGTAAGTAATGGAGGTTACACAATCCCACATGGAACAACTATATTGTCTATGGTGCCTGACTAGAGGCAAGACCATTAGATATCCATCCATTCATCCAGTCCAGATCAGTTGATCCATAATGTTTCCTTTAAGGGCCAGAAGATTCTTCAGCTCTAATCCCATCAAAACAGCCACTCATTCACCAGATGAACAGGCAGACTAGCTTCTCCACAATTTGAATGAAATTCAGGAATATTTGAATTGAGTGAAATTCTAGAATGTGACATAATGCTTCCATTTTCTGGAACAGCAAGGACCAAGGAGCAGGCTATTGATTTTCTCACATGGCCAACCTCTAAAGGCTACTGGAGAAACAGATGGTATGACAAGAGACTGCTGAGCATCTGCAGCTTCTAACGTTAAGTGAGGCTGCAGACAACCAAACTAAGGGATAGACAGAAGAGATGCCTATGAAGGGAAACTAATCAAGTTTCTTCCCATTTCATACTTAACATTAAAACTCTACAGACTCTCTACAAGCTATCTTGATACCATCTGCTTCTCCAGTTTCTTCCTAGGAAAGGGTCTGTCATCCCTCAGACTAGTTGTATGAGGACAGTGACCCTAAGCACATTCTACTCCAAATAAAATGTTATAATCAGCAATATAATGTGTGCATAGAACTCTTTTTTTAGAGAAGGAAGATATCTAAAGTACAAGAATTGTTATAAACCCATGCTGTGGATGACATGATCATTAAGTCTGTGGCCTACTCAATATTCTATATTAACAAGATCCATACGAAGGCATTGAGAAATTCACTGCTCAAAACATATGGAATGAAACTGATGTGAAAAAGCAGGAAGGAGAAGAGTTCCTTCTGATAGAAAATATTTCTGGGCCTGAAAGTAAAACTGAGGTAGCTAAATATACTGCAACTCCAGAAGAATTTAGAAACCCATGTCCAGGAGATTAATCCATGAAATTTCTTACCCGCCCACTTAAATTCTTGAAAGCCTGCGCCCACCTGAAGTTTTTTTGTAAAAACAAGGTAGCTGTCTCAAGGCCTACAGCTGTGCCAGCCCCGCTGAGCCATATACTGGAACCAAAACAGGGTCACACACCTAAGCTCTCTAGGGATTTACAGACGAGGCATGCAAGCAGCCAAGTCCCTCAAGAGGCCTAATTCACTAAACATTGCTCCATGAGTCTCCTAACACAACAACAGTAAGATACTCAACAAAAACCACAACAGGTATCTCCTCCACAGAAAGCCATGGGAATAAAAGCAAGCAGTGACAAATACTGTCTCACACATTTAATGTAGCAGTACAGCAATTACAGCCCTGATGAGGGAGGTGATAGACCTGCACCATACACCTTCTTTGGTCATAGGAGCTTCACATCTGCCTTTTCCAGAAGACTTCCACTAAGATACAAGTGAGGTTAAGAAAATACACTTCAATCTTCCTGTTGAAGATGAGACACAATGCAGGTAAATACAAATACATGAAGGCAAAGTCACAAATCCCAAGGGAACAACAGAAAAAGATCAGATGTATGACCTGAAGAAAGATACCAGGAACTGAAACCCAGTAATTTCTCAGGACTGCTTATTCATTTTAGATTAAGAAGTCCAGGTGATCACAATATTTCTGGAAAGGTTGCTCCATGATGACACATTGAGTTCCACTTTTCTTCCATTCTTTTAGAATTTAAGTGTTTTGATCAGTCTGTGGGCCTGTGTCTCAAGAGAAGAGATTAAGCATTTGAGTTGATATTTTGAGTAGTTTGCTGCAATAGGAATACACAACTCAGAATAAAGCAGATTCCTAAAGAAATGACACAGAAAAGAAACACTAAGCTATTCTGCAAGACCCATTCCTCATTTATTTCTCAATGAAGTGCAAGAAATGAGAAGGTGGCATTGGGGAAAAAAATATTAAGACAAAGGCATCTCTTTCAGAGCACTGCATATTCAGAAGATCGATACCAGGATTGCCAGCCTGCATCCTGCACACTTTGTACGAAAAGGAAATCAACCTGTCCTATCCCCAAAACCTTCTTCACAGCTTACTGAAGAGGTTATCTTTTAAAGAACCCCAGCAGATCCAACAGTTTTAAGTGGTACCACACTCCCACCCCCCCACTCCCTTTCCCCCAAACCTAACACCACACCCAAATGGACAAAGCAATGGGAGAATTCATTCCACATTACCACTCAGATTTTGACAGTGGACCACAGCATTAACCCTGCAAAATGTGAGTCATTCTTGTGCCTTTACAGGCATTGTAGCGAGTAACCTGCATGTCAGCTACTAAGAATCTAACTGTATCTGAGACTAACAGAGCAGATGCCTTCTTCAGAGCCAGCAAGGTGGAGAGTCTGGATTAAATCAAAGACTGAGAAACAATCAGACAAGTTAGATCATTTTCTTTGTGGGAGTGGAGGGGTATGAAAGGCATCTGATAAAATACTCCAGAAGAAATAATTCAACATGATCATCTTCTGCCCTCCAAATTAATTAAAAAAGAAAAAACAAGAAATTGTATTCCTGAAGTTAAAAAAACCCCACAACTAAACCACAAAACACCACTGTGTGACTGGTCTTCAGCAGAATTATTACAGTAGAAGAGGGACAAATTCTGAACCTGGATATAGAAGACTACTACTAGGAAAACCCATCAATTCATCAAGTCCTTTTGGCAGTAGAAAGTAATACACACACTGAAAACATACCTTCTTAAAAACAGGTATGTACAAGTAACAGTATACAAATAAGGACTGCTGTCACATAGTTTGAAGAAATACACAAATTCAGGATTCTGCATAGAGAGGTGGGTGAATAAAAACCAGATTTTTTCCCCCCACTCATTCATAAATTCTGAGGGAAATAGTATAAACCTCAAACATTTTATATTCATTGTTTTGTTCTAACAAAACCAGGAGTTTCTAAAATTCATAAATTAAATTAACAACATGGTAAGGAAAATTCAAAAGAAAATTAATTCTTGAGGAAAGACTTAATTTTTACGCATTTCTAGATAGGTCTTACAAAGTTCACAGCTTTTTCAAAAGAGAAAAGTATTCCAATTATTTGCACATTTATAAAATGTTTCAAGTAAGATTTTGTAGAGCAGTTAAAAAGATGTTGTAGCCGTGTTGGAAACTGCAACCAGATCTAATCAGATAAAGCAGGTTGATCAGTCTTGGCTTATATTTCATAGAGTAAAATATATTAGGAGTAAGAGGGCAAATAATTCAAACATTCTCCTACCCAAACTTGCTTGCCATTCAGCAAGCATAAAGAGCCAGCAGTGATCCATGTGACTATTTCTTGAAAGTACTTTTTCTTGCAATTAGACAGAAATCCAGGACCAAAGCTCTTCTTCACAATATTCAGAGCACTTTAGTTCAGTGCCCTTATCCAATTCATTTCCAGTTCAAATTAAATTGTAGTTGAGTTGAAACTCGCCTGGGAATCTCAAACACTATTAATCTTTTAGTTAAGTTGCCTACCTGTTAACCAGAACAATAATGGAAAGTCCCCAAACCATTCTGAAGTAAGAGCTGTCTTTTATTTTACTCCAGTCCACTACCTTATGCTATTACATTCTAATATTTTAAAAAAGGCTTTAATGTCTGCCTCATTACCCTGACTTTTGCAGAAGACAATATTTTAAAAGTTGTTAAAGCTCTATCTACAAAACAAGTGATATTTCAAAACAAGCTAAGAGACTCTAAAAACACACACTCCTTTTTCTTGTCCTTCGCCTGATCTTTCACCTAGTCTAAGGCTAATCAAGACAAGAACTAAAATACTGTCACCATTGCATGTTTAAAGAGTACAGCACCAACTAATTGAGTGAATCCCATGACATGAATGTTGAGAAAGGATAACGTGCTCATAACACACCTATAATTCTCTTGTCTAGACTAGGATTTAAGACAACACAGCTGCCAAAATGCATCCAACCCATTGACAAAGAAAGTGTTCAAGTTGCACTCATCATTGTAAACTGTACCTCAACTATAACATTTGCCTTAGTGCACAAAAACTGAATACTAGTCCTGTATTGGAAACCTCTGGAAAACAAAACAAGAACAAACCAAACCCCAAACCAAAAAACAGAGAAGCAGGAAGCTAATGAACAAGAGAACACATAGAAGCAGATTATAGCTATAGTTCTTGTTACCTTAACGATCACGTAAATCTTTGTACAAGTCACTACGTGCCAGGATAATTTAGCACTGCAGTCCCAATTGCTTCCCTATTCTCTCTCAAAACATTATCATCACATACCACCTACACAATTTACAGGGAGGAAGCAAAAAAAAGTTTGAGCAACACTTGCAATATTTCAGAAATTAAATAACCAGTAAACTCTGGTTTGTTCTTAGGTAAAAAACAAAACAAAACCCCCCAACAAACAAACAAACAAACCACAAAAAAAACGCAAAAAAAACCCCAAACCACAACAATAACAAACAAACAAACAAAAAACCCACCACCCCAAAAAGCCTGACACTCAATTATTAAGGAGAAAACTAGAAAAAGAATGGATTTAATGACTTTTTGGGAGATCCACCCACTCAGACACTCTACATTTTCATCTTAAAGCTTTCAATAGCCAAAGAATGTCTATTTTTGAAATTTCAGTCTAAAAAGTATCCCTGTTAACATAGCAGTTTTAACTAAACATAATGTTACCCAGAATGTTTTATATTTGACCAAACAACCAAATTTGCTTCTATTGACACACTATCCAACTGGAGAATTATTTTGAAATAAAAGATGAAAGTTACTGCCAACTGTGTTGGCTTTAAAAACAGTACTTAAAGAATTATTGTCCTCTAAGCAAAACAGAAATTCAAAGGCAAACTCAGAAATTTCAAATGAGCAATGATTTTTTTAAAATAAAATTTTTCAAATATTCATTGCAAAAACCTGTGTCCAAACAAGTTTATGAAGAGCAAGATAGAAAACATTCAACTCCAAGCATTAATGCTATATTATTGAACTAAGCTATAAAAGCCATTAAAGTCACTATTATATGTGGTCTTTAACACATTAAATAGCATTTTGACAACACAGACACAATCAAGCAATACTGCACAACCAAAAACAAATTTAGGAAGTCTTGCCACATGCTGTTGTGCTATTTGACAATTGCAGCTATCCATATTTATTCACACAACTCTACAACAACATAAGCTACAGCAGCAGTGAAGACCCAAAACCCAAAGATGATGCAAAATAATAGAGGCATCATAAAAAAATAAAAATGCTATACTCTAAACTAGCACAATCTAAACTAAATACACACACAAAAGGAGCTTGCCTACCTGGCTTTTTCAATAAAAGTCCAAAGAACACCTAAAAAGCAGGAGGGGATAAAAAGATTTATTTTCAGTGCCTGTATATGGAAACTATCATGTCACTTTACCTTACAAAGAAAAATAAGTAAAAATTGTAAAGAAATACCTATACAGTTATCTGGGTTGAGGAAGCAGGGCAGGAAAGCAGCCAAAAAAACCCCAGCATATTAGAAGACTCTGGCAATAAGCACTGTCTTCAATTTTTATGGTTTCCACTGAAAAGAAACTCAAAGTAGTACTAATATTTCAGATTATCAAGAAAGGGAGAGTGGGCGTGTGTGAGGGGGAAGAGTCAAAAAAACCCTGCAAGTATGTAATTTAATTGAAATGCTACTACAGGAAAGCATTAAAGGTTATTTGTTCTGAAGATGCACAAGCATGTTGAAATATCCGAGTTTAAGACTAAGCCATGCAACTTTAAAATAATCTTCCATAGCTTAAAATTGCACACTGTCAGAGACTCTTTTTAGAGGACTGTCCAAACACAAATTGTAAGATACATATAGGAACCTATAATTTTATCTGACAATATTAATTAATTAATTTCAAATTAAAACAAAGGTAGATTCACAAAAAAAAATTAATCTAAACTCACTACAACACCTCTTTCCGTGTCTAAAATTATTTTAAAAACACCAGAGCACATATATAAGTCACATTCTTTCTATTACAGACACTTTCTAGGGGGCAGTCCATATATCAGTTCCCCAGTAAGACACAAGAGGTGGCCAGAAAGCCAAAGGTTATACAGTCAGTTAGGTATGACTGACTACTTGTGTGTACCACTGTTTTCTATCTTGACAGATGCTTAAAAGATTGCATTTTGTTCTTATAAATAGATAAGGTTCTCACCTGAGAAACAGCCATCCATAGGTGTCCCTTAAGCTAAAAACCCCCAAAAAATAAAAGAAAAGGAAAATAGGAAAAGGGAGACCACTAGAGCTCTTATATTGTACTGAAACATTTTAACACAATGGCCAAAGTCTGCACCATGTCAATCTTCCATCCAGCTTCCTGCATTTTCTCAGAAATATGCAAAAGTGTTTGTTGAGATTTAAAATCTGCTAATCTGTTCTTCCAATGTTCTTCCAGTCCTAAATTTCATCTGAGGGGTGCACAAGAATGGCCGGCAGCTTGGCCAGGCATCCTATGGAGAACGGGGGCTATACTTACTACCTGTTTCACATGAAGATGAGTAGTCGAAACAATCCACTACATTAAGATTATTGCAAGAAAAAGAATGCTTGCTAAAAAAGACTTCAGGATTTCAGTCTGTCCTTATTTCTGCCATTTCCACACAGCCACCACCTGTGAAAGTCCCTAGACATTTGTCAAGCTTTACATACACTTCAGAAGAAACAGGATTTTCCAAGTTTCACTTCTACTGAACATTTAGGTGCTTCTTCCTGGAAGGCTGGAGCCACGTTTGTGGTTGAATGTGTTATAGCAATATTTATGAAGAATTCTCTAATTAGTTCTCAAAATTAGAAAAATATACTCTTAAAATAAAGATGCAAAAGACAGAATTTCAGAAAATTGGAAAATTCAATCTTGTTTAAAGAGGGCTTATGTTCTTTGAATAAAAACTATACTTAGTTTTCTTAACACTTGGAAAGCAATATTTTCAACTAGACTTTTGAGCAATTTGTAGTTTCAAGTATAGTTTTCCAGATTTAATCACCATTAAGTCACTAAATACATCAACTATCATTGACTGAAGACGCTGATTTCACAATTAATAAATTTCAATAATTACATCTCTTGTATGTTTTAAATTACCACACAGAATCCCTAGACTCGGAGGCACTTTCATCCTGATGATAAACATGACTGCCACAAAGAATATTCTCAACTCAAAGACACATTTGTGTGATATTTCATAGCAATCTAGTTAGATAATTTAGTTTGCATTTTCAGCCAATCTAAATAAATAAATTTTCTTTGTCTTCTAGGAAAAAAAGCAACAGATTAATGAAAGGTTTTTCTTTTCACTACTTGAAATAAAATAGTATTTTTGAGAAATGCTTTAAATAGGCTGTGTTAGCCTCTAAAACACGAACACAACAGTCATGTCTTTAAAGCGTTGGTCAGATATCCAGAGAAACTACTGCAAGTGAAGAACTCTGAATTAACTTTCAGTTCTTTCTTCTTTCTGTGCTCTAGTTTTCTGCTTGAATAGAAATAATATTACTTCCCTATTTCATGGAGTTCAACTAAAAAAATTTATATATAAATGCCTGTAGGACAGATTGAGAAATTACATTATTGAAGGCTACACAAGGACCTGGAAAAGATACCCAGTGTGGTTTAAATGTACCTTCATAATAGAAAAAATATTGGCAAAGTCATACTCAAAACTGAAGTTCAGCATTTGGCAAATATCAGCAGATTCTCTTCAGAAAGTGAGACAAATACAAATATGTTAGAAGTTACCCAACTCCTTTTTCCACAAAGAAAAATAAAATTTACGCTGCTTAATCTGCGTACTTCTAAACCTTGATGTCTAACTGGGATGTACCACTTCCAATCTGTTTCTTTTGACAGCTTCTGTTCTTCCTTCACTGCAGACCTTCACTGGCAAGAAAAAGAGCTCATTCTGAAACTAGAGTGAGTTCTGTATGCAGCATGAACAAGATGGTTCTTTGCTGCCAAGCTTGTGAATCCAAGAAAGAAGGTCCCAGAGCTGCAGCACCTACCAATGCACAGATAACAAACACACTGTGTATTACCTCACCAGGAGGCAGCAAGGAAGCAGTTGATTCCCTTTATCCTTCTTAAATACAGAAGGAAAGTAGTCTTCAAAGTTACCACATAAAAATAATATGCTTATGTACAGTTCATCTTCCCAACAGTACAAGCCCTCAGCATGGGCAAGAATCAGAAGAAACAACACTTCATGGACATATTTGGCACAAGTAGGGTCCAGAACCTGGTACTAGGTGCCTGAAATGGGGTTGGAACAATGCAGTTCAGATGTGAATCTCTTTACTTAGCTATCATCATCAGGGATGACAGCTTCAAAGAAGCATGGAGGCACCCTCAAGTTCCTAAATACCTTTATATACATATATATACCTTCACATATACACACACACACACACACACACATCTTTGGCCTCATTCTGCACAATCCACCAACCTACATTAGGACACAACCCCTGGTCCTCCCACCTTCTGATTACATTCCTTATCCAGCAAAACAAGGTATCCACAGCTTCACTCATCTAGGGTGCCATCAGCTTCCTGCCCCCCACATACCGACACTACAGCACAAGTCCCAGACAAGCAGGGCCAGTTGCAGGCACTGCAAGAACAGTTGGATGCAGAAGCGATTGCTCTGTACAACAAAAGCTACAGCCAAGCCATTCCTTGGGTAGGTACTGCTCTAAGACGCAGCATCTGGAGGAAGAGGAGTGGCAGCTGTGGCTTTGTACCACTGTGATCCTTCAAGGCCAGCAGCACTCTGCGCAGCAGGAAACTCTGGCCCTGAGTACAGTGAGCACTTCTGAAATCACTCCCTCCTCCTTCTCCTCCTCCTCCTCTGCCTAGGCAGAGCTGCTGGAGGTGCACCTATGCAGTCAGAACTCACGGGGCTCCCTTAACTGGAGGTAAACCACCTGGACTCACTCTTAGAAAGATCTAGACAAAAATGTTTCATTTACTTTAAAAAGAGGAATATTGTTTACATTTAAAATATTTCCCAGGAAAGAACTTTAACTACCTGTTTAAAAGGTATGGAGGTATCCCTCTTGATAAAGTTGTGCACCATGACTGAAAGGGATGCAAGGCCTACACACACAAGGAAGCTAGACCTCATAGTTTTGCCATTAGGAGAGTTTCCTGCAAGCTGGGAGAGCTGGATTTCAGACCTGTTTCTAAGCTTATTTATGCACTAATATTAAATAGCCATTTAACGAGAACAAAAACGACAGTGGCAAGAGTGATCTCAATCTCTTCTAACCACTAAGCTTCAGAGTTAAGTGAAGGTCCACTTGTTTTCCCTCTTTCAATCATGAACATGTCATTCATTCCCCTAAGGTCACTCAACTTCAACAGGTGGAGCGAAGGACTCACTTAGCTTAACTGGTGGCCTGGTATGTGGTGGTTTGAGCAAGGAAGCAGAAGACTCAAGCATTCCCTCTTGAAGAGGGAATTTGACCCTTAATTAAAATTACTCTAATTATGTAATAACACAGAGATTCTTCAATGTAAAAATCAAATAGCAAGGACAACACGCTAAATGCAGAAATACCTACCAGTTAAGAGACTTGGCCAATTGGTTTTCAGGGACAACGAAAGTTCAGAGATTTTTAGATCATGGTTTTGTGTCAATATAAGCATATAGTTGTCATTTTCAGGTACATCTCACCCAAAATGCCTAAGGACTGTAACTAGATGATTAGGACTATGGATTAAATACATTTGTGTAACTATAAATTACAGTTTTGAAGTCCTTGTACAGATACATATTATATCTGTAAAAATGCATTTTTCAAGTTTAATCGGTAAGGGGATGCAAGCTTAAGTCTACAGCACATTAGGTCTTACACTACTTGTGAACTTAAGTTCTCAAACACACCACCACCACCACAACACACAAAGATAAGATAAGGGAAGTTAACAGGTAAAAATCTGGTAACCTTGCTGAAACTACATCTTTTTAATTCACCATACTCCTTTCAACTACAACTCTGGACTGGCTAAAATTTTCAGGATTTCAGCTGCTTTTAAATTACTCTGCATAAGTGAAATTTAGGATTACAGTGTTGCCCATATGTCTCACAAAATATCTAACCAAAAGCCTAAAGCTGAAGTCTTGCAGTAAAAGAGTTGGCAGAAATAAGAGCAGCATTTAGACCCACTCTCAGCAGTGCTGAGTCAATGTAACTATGGAAGTACAAGTTGCTTTCTATCCTGCTTCACCTATCTAGAGCCTGTCAGCTGGGGTCTGAATGCAGATGCTCCACTGCAAGGTTCCATGCAAGCTGCAAAAGCCACAGATATAAATTCAGAAACAAAATTAATTTATATTGCCGATTAAATATAAAAAAAATGAAAGTATTTATTAACAAATAGAGTCTAGCCTAATTATTTAAATAAAAAGCGTTCTCCTGTAAGATATGTGCTGTATAAGGACGACAACGATAGTGAAGGGCATTTTTCATAATAAATTCAAAATAACTCCATTACATTGGTCTTTAGAAATCTCCACTGAAGAAGTTAGGACACATATTAAGAAACACCCACTATGAAAAAGTTGCAAGTCTTTAAAAACAGCAGCACTTTGCCTCCTCCCTCCCCTTTCCCCTACTCACCCTCCTCCCCAATTTCAAAATACATCTTCCCCAGGCCTTGGTCTGGAATGGCAGTTTCTGTGAACAGACCATACCCGACCATACGATTAGCCATTATTATTATTATCATCACCTTTTATGCTCTACTCTACATTAAGATGCAAATCCAACAGCTGTGGTCCAACTAAGTTATTTACAAGGGCTTCCCTTTCAGAGGTCCAAGCCAAAGCTACAGCCAGTTCTGCGATATAATTACAACCTCGCTCCGCGGGCAGTAGCAGATCCCCGTGTGCGGTGATCTGGCCAGCGGCATTTTCCCATCCACGCTATGGTTCAAGCGGTTGCTATGATTTCAAATGGTGCATCTACCCTTATTTTAGCGCGACCGGCTGCACCTCAGCCGCCAGCATCTGACTGACTGGTGCACATCTAAATAACGCAGTGATTATAAAAACAAGCTGGCAGCAGGCACCGGTGTTTCACCACCGCAGGTTCGCTCCTCGTAGAGCAGCTGGCAACGACACCGTGGGAAATTTAGGAGAAGCACCGGCACACATGAGGCCTAACTCTCACCGCCGGGAATTCCAGCGAGCAAGAGGCTGGCGTCCTGCACTTTTAGGAGCGGGAAGTTCAGGGAAATACCTATGCAGGTATGTGAGCAGGCAGATCTCCTGCCTGCCGCACGAAAGCATCCAGGTGCTTCCCCTGCACATCGGCCACATCCACCGAGAAAGTGCACTGGCGGGCTGACCCGGCACAGCACTGGGGAGCTGCCTTCCCGCCCCCTCGGTCCGCCCCCGCCAGCCCCTGCCATACCCGAGCCCTCCGAACTGCCCGCACAGGCGAGCGGGGGCAGGGAGGGGCCGCGGGAGCCCCCGGCCGCTGCCCCCGCTCCGCCGCCCCCGCCCACGGGGCGCCCGGGGCTGCGGGCGCGGCACCGGCACAGCCACCGGCACAGCCACCGCCCCCGCCGCGGGCCCCGCTGGGAGCCGCACGGCCGCCGCCCCGCACCGACGGCTCTTCGGGCCCGGCGGCGGGGCGCGCGGTCCCCGCGACGTCCCGGGGGTTCCTCCCCGTTTCCTCAGGGAGCAGCTCCGGCCGCGGCGGGCCCGGCCCTGCCCGCGGTTCCCTGCTCCGGGGGCACCGCGAGCTCCCGCCGCTCGGTGGATCCTCTCGGTGCGGGTTCTGCCAACAAACCACCAGCTGGTTTGTTCCTCCGTCCCACCCGTTGGCTTTAGATTACTTCAAAGCCCAGTAACTGTAGCCTCAGTGGTAGTAAAGGTGATGGGTGGGTTCAAAAGTTTAAACAAATTAAACACGACACAAAGTTATGGTAGAGCAGGAAGTAGGTCCCAGATTTTCTGGCTGTTTTCCGCAGCTTCCAACACCCTCCACCCCTTGTTTTTCCTGCCACAACGTGTCCGGCACTGAACTTCACTTGGGTTTGTTGCATTGTACCCAAAGCCTTCCTGGCACAGAACGTTTCCAGAGGGGAAGCTTGAATTAGCCCCTTTTGACACTTCTTTCGTGAATGTCTGTGTCACATTTGATGTCTGTTACCTGCAGGTGAAGCCTAACGATTCATTTTGTTGAATTTGCTCTTTCCTTTTCCAGCCGAGTGGTTCTGCCTTGCTCAGTGCAGGAGGTATGTCCCGATGCTCCTGCTTTGTTTGGGCTGGGGCGGGTGGTTCCAAATGCTTCCCGTGCTCCTCCTGCCACAGGGGAGTGACACGGGTGTGAGGCCAGTTCCTGCCATCAGGGAATTTCCGAGGAGGGAAATGCAGCACAGAGCCTTGAGCTGTTCTGAGCCCTCCACTGCCACCTGTGCCCTGTGGCAGCACTTCCCTGCTGATCTGGCACTGAGGGGGCTCCAAGTCCTTTTCTAAAGCCAGAAGTAGGAATTGTCTTCTCATGTGTGCAGCCAGCAATTCAAATGGCACTGAGGTGCATTCAAATGAGAGGCAGGACAGGGAGTGTGCCACCACAGGGGGTCTGTCAGACAGGGTATCTGAACACACCCCTGAGGGAAACCTTACACTTCCTGGGTCCTGGAAAGGTAGCATCTAATCGGTTAAAAGTGTGGATTGGGGAGGTTTAGAGCTTGAAATCAGTCATTTCAGAATCTGTAAACTCAGAATTTATGTTTCTTTGATGCAGTGAAGAACAACAAATACACTTTGCACTTAGGATGGGAAAAACGAAGCATAACAACTTTTGTGTGTTGCAAAGTGTTGGGTTGTTGTGAAACAACCTGGGTATAGACCTGGTGCTTGTGAGCTGCAGATGTGTGTTGCCAGGAGGTTGTCAGACTTTATTAAATGTCTTTCATATGGTGTTTTTTACTTTCTTGATAATTTTGTTTGTACTACTGAATTCTTACTGGAAACAGCTAAATTGTTTTATGTGTTAAAAGTTTGGGCCAACTTCAGTGCTGACATTTGAGTTATCTTCCCTTTTTAGTATCAAGTTGGGCAACTTTATTCTGTGGCAGAAGCTAGCAAAAATGAAACAGGAGGTGGGGAAGGAATTCAAGTCTTAAAAAATGAACCTTATGAAAAGGATGGTGAGAAGGGACAATATACTCACAAGATCTACCATTTAAAGAGGTGAGGAAAGCATTGATGCACATTATAGTTACTTTGTTGTGGGGGCAGCCTTCCATTGTTTCCATTATCCATTCTAAGATATTTGTTGGTGTTTTTCTGCCATTCTCCAATTTGCTGAATTGTGCATGAACGCTCTGGTGAGTGGGAAAACATGTGAAATACACTGTGGGTGGCATGTATATCATAACCTTTCAAATGCTTGGGTAGAATGTACCTTTCTTTTTGGAGTGGAAGAAACCAATGAGGAATTTCAGCTGGCAGAATTTTTAAAATGTTGTCCGTGTTTGTTTTTGCCAGTAAAGTCCCTGGATTTGTAAGGATGATTGCTCCAGAAGGCTCCCTGGTGTTCCACGAGAAAGCCTGGAATGCGTATCCCTACTGCAGAACAAGTAGGTCTCTCCTTGCGTGTTTTGCTGTTGGTGTTCAGTGAAGGGATGGGCTGAAATGGTTTGGAAGAGAGGGGCCACTGAGAGGAAGATGCATTTCAGATATTCCTGTTGCATGTGCAGGGTCTCTGAAACAGAGAGCTCCTCCTGGGGCTACAGAGGCCTGGCACCAAGTGTCCCTGGGATGAGGGTGAGGAGGTGATCCCTTCAGGGCTAGGACAGAGCCTCTGTGAAAATCACTATATTTTCTTAGTCTGTTAGAGATGACTGATGGGGTTTAATGTAGAAATTGTCATTCTAAGAGTAGGCTGGGAGTAGTTTGTGTATTTCTGTTGAATAGTTTGAAGTGTCCTGTAAGGAACTGCCAAGGTTAAGTCAAAGTGTGCTGAGCTCTGCTGTGATGCACACAGCTGCTGTTCAGGCTAACTTGGAATGTTGGTTGTACTGTGGGCCAGTTATATGTGAGACCTTTCAGAAACAATTGTATCTAATAAGACTGTCTTTCCTTTTCCTTTTCATTGCACGTGTTTCCAACGACCAGTTGTGACAGTGAGTATTTGAGTTCTTACCAGTCCTATGCTGGGGTTTTTTGAGATGTATTTTGGCTGTTATTACCACTACAGTTGTCTGGCCCCAACCTCTAATAGGATAGGGCTCCTGGCATAGAGCTCCCTGTTAATTTATTTGTCTGCATGTGGCTATAATTAGAGAGAACTGTAATTTGTCGGAGAAATTATTTCATTTTTTACATCTTTTGCCTTTACTTACCATTACAGCTGCATAATATCTGACCTGGTAAAACATAATGCTAAAAAAAAGGTGGGGGAGGTGGAGCACCAAATTAGAGGCTTTTACACGCTTGAATGTAGGAAGAGCAATGAAATGGAGCCAGTTCCTACCTGTCTGAAATGCCATTGCTATAAAATGAATTCCTGCCTCAGTTAAAATGTGGCAACTGGGAATCTAAATGGATCAGCATAGCTCAGGGTTTGGTTTTGTTTTTTTAAGATGTATGGAAGGGACATCATTAAGACTTTAATGCCCTGTGTATATGTTTTGGTGACCTGTTTAAGGACACCTATGAGTTAAATGTTAAACTGCTTTATCTGCTCACTTACAAATGTAGTTTAGATTGTTACCAGGTACATGCAACACAACGAGTAAAAAAGTGAGTTTGAACTGTTGAGCTTGACTCATCATGATACCTGTGCACATAGGTGTGTGCTTTCTGACTTCTGGAACCAGCAGGGTTCTGTGATAGCTTTTAGACATAGAATTTAGTGGTACCTGGACCTTTATGATCATTATTGTGCTGTGCAGTAACATCTCACTGTAGTATTAATAACTTGAAAATTACTTGAACATAGAGGTAAGGAACTTCAGGGTTGAGGAAGCATGACAGCAAGTGGCAAGGTTATTTCCACTGGTGTACACAGTTAGAGCTGGATTTCTCAAACATACTTACTGCCCCAGCTTAAGATTGTCATGTCCCTGTTTCTGTGTGTAGGTAAGGGGGCTGTTTCTTTGGTATATTAAATAGGTTGTTTTGTTAGTCAAGCTTTAGTAGTGGCTTGTATGTAGATACCGTTTATCTAAACTTTAGGCAGAGAGGTGTAGTCATATGCTTTTTGCTTTTAATTCTTACAGAATGAATACATGAAAGATGACTTCTTCATAAAAATTGAGACCTGGCATAAACCAGATTTGGGAACAACAGAGAATGTGAGTTGGGGTTTGGATACTAGGCCTTAGTGCAATTGTACAATTAGTACAGATAAAGATTTCTATACCTAGTAGTGGTAGATAATCACTGCATGAAGTGAACACCTGAGCAGTACATAAAGCAAGAAGAGGCAAGGTGGTCAAGCTGTCTCACCTAAGGAGATGAAAGGACAAGAGAAGGTTTTTGGTTTTTGTGTTGAGGTCAATGCAGATGCTGGATTCTCACACAGATATTTAAATAGCTTTTCAGTAAGTTCTTTTTTTATTTTGTGTTCTTTTACCTTAGACGTGCTCGTGATAGTTTGACAAGTTTACTTAAAAACGTTTTACAACAGGTTTCACAAGACCATTGAAGCTGATCTGTGTACGCTCTGTAGTTACATATTGAAGCTGCCTCTATAAGTCATCCTGGCTGGTGATGTTCTTGCTTTCCTCCCCAGACAGTTGATTTGGTTCACAGGTCACTTCAGGAGAATTTTGATGTGTAGTGACAAACATTTATAAACTCTCTACAGAGGACTAGTCAGTCTGTTTCCAGTGCTTGGATGAACTGTAGCACTGGATGTGCTGCACAGAAGGGGAGTGTTCTTTGGACAGCTCTGGTTGCTCTAACTAAATTTAGATGTGTTGGACAGACCACTGGTGTGGAGCTGATTCCATCCTGAGATCTTTACACACCTCAGACCACACACACTTCACCTGATCTACATTTAAGACAGCTTATGATTCAGGGAGCCTACGAGATCAGTAATGTTATTGAAACCTGCATATTTGCACTTGGAATTTGTACAGCTTCTTTCTAGATCAGAAAGCTCATGCAGATTATGGAATGGGTAATGGCTCTAATTAGAGCTTGATTTCATTAGTGCTAACAAATGTGGCAGATGAATACAGCATAGTCTTAAATCCAGATTTCCTGAATGCACAAAAAGTGAAGGCTTTGTTCTGGTTTAAAATTGGCTACTGAGTAAATTAAACTGTAGCTGGGGAAATCATTCCTTTCAGAAAGGCAGAGGAAGAAAGGGTGGGTTTGGAGAATGCTACCTTTATGTAATCCTGGAAAAGCTCCATGGCACACATATGTACTGCACAAGGTGCACCAGTGTGCAACATGCCAGCATAGGAATCATTCCTTTTTCTCTTTTTGCAGGTGCACAATTTAGATCCAAACACATGGAAGAGTGTTGAAGTTGTCCATATTGACATTGCAGACAGAACTCAAGTAGAACCAGGAGTAAGTAAATGAGATATAGATGCAGCATGCAGCTGATTGCATTGGTGCTTTGTGTTGATTGTGAATAAACTGAAATGGTGTGGATTTCACCCAACAGAGAGATGAGAAGTGTCTTGAACAGAGTCATTCATTTATGTGTCTTCCTTACTTCCTTGGCTTTACTGGTGATGCTTTCTGCACATCTGGATCTGTTGGGGCTGTTGTCTGGTTTGTTTAATTGTGACTGCTGGACTCTTCCATGTGTAATAATACAGGGGAAGGGTAGGCACTAGTGTGGAGACTTTGCACAATAGATTTGATTGTCTTGAGTTTGTGCAAGGCGATGTTCTTCATACTGTTTAACTGTTATTTTCTGGAAATAAATACTTGGATATCCTACATTCTGGGGAGAGGACTCCTTTGCAGGAAGTCCTTGGAACTATTTTCAGTACATTGTCCTCTTTTTTCTTTTGTGTATTTGACCTAGAGAGTATCAAAACTGTGAGTGTAGAGCTGTCTCCTCCAAAGTCCTAAGTCCCTTCTGCTGTTACTACATTCTGTTTCCTTTTCATTAACTTCTAACACTGTTTCCACTTTTAGCAAATATTTTGAGCAGATATTTTCGGATTCAAGCTCACAGTATAGCCCATCCTTGTGTGGGAATACTTGGGATGTGATTCAGATTTTCATTGCCACTTCATCTCCTAGAAACTCAGTTTTACAAAGTTCTGACTTCATTAACTAAAGCCTGGCTTTGGTTCATGAAGACTCTTAGCAGACTGGTAACTTTGAGTTACCTGCAGACTCACACCCCTGCCATTCACCTGTTTGCCCATTCTGGGATTAGGCAACAGCAGTTTTCTGGATCCCACACTTGGAGTGTCTTCTGTTATGAAAATTTGCATTTTCTGGCCTTTATCTTCTCTTCTCAGGACTCCAGGAGAGAGACTTTCCATTTATGCTGAGATATCTTTATCAATTTTAGGTAATGGAACTTGAAATTTAATCTTTTTTTTTTTTTTTTTTTTTTTTTTTAAGTTCAGCTGCATTACAGTTCAAAATTGCCCTGATTGACATGCTGGCTTTGTGCCTTCAGAGAAGACTGCTGGTCCTGGAAAGTAAATGTCCCCTATTAAAAAAACCCCATTGTCTGTTTTCCCTGTGTTCTCTTTGTCTAGAGGTTCTTTTCCTGCAGTTTCTTTGTCTTTGTTCAGGGATATTCAAGCAATCACCAGTTCACTCTGTGGGATAGTGTCTGAAATCCTGTGCTTTGTATGGTTTGGGGGTTTTTTTTTTGTTATGATGCTTGTTTGGGAGCTCTTATTCTAAGTGGCTGGGTGAGTTTTTTTGGTTTGCTCCATTTTTTTAGGGAAAAGGAATAGTCAGTGTTGCTAAAGGAAAGTTTTAGTTGTACATTTATCTTCTCAGGCACAGTTTTGCCTAGAAAAGCAGCTCAAATGTACAACCTGGGGTAACAGTAGGACTGAAAGAGTGGAGATACCTTTATAAGATCCAGCAATTATGATAAAAGTTTTCATATATTCAAGATTTATCTTTTTGTTCAGTGAATGAACCTTGTCCACCCTGCTAGAGTGTAGCAGTTACTTTAGTTTCAGAGCAACAATTGGCATAAATATAAAAATAGTTAATTTCTTTAAACTACTAATGACATGCATATGCTAACTTATGCTCATTTAAGTATGTATAGAAATAATTTGGCTGACATCTGTGACTTTCTTTAGATAAAAATTTAATTCTGCCCTCTCTTAATCATCTCCAGCATATGATCTATGTCACTTTATGTGAATTGTATATAAAATGGCTTCCCAGGAGAGAAAGGCTTTTTAAAAGTAAGCAAAAGTGAACCCTCAATTAACATCAGAAGAGGCTGTGGTTTTGGAAACAATTTGTAGGAAAGTAGAGTGTAGCGGAAACAAATTGAAATCAGATTTATAGCCATTTTTGTACAATGAAGAAATTAAATGTCTTGTTCTAGGTCACAGTGGATCTTCATTTTATTACTTGAAAGCAAGTTGTAAAACTACAATTTTGTACTAGTCAGATTACTTTATACTTCAGGTTCAGGTTTTTATATGATATCTATCCCTTGTTCTACGGTTTGAGGAAATCTGCTGGAAATGCTTTCTATATAGTCTGTAAGGAAGTGTTAAAAGATTCTTGACTTGAAGGGTTTGATGGGTGGATCTCTTCGATTTCATACTGAATTTATCATGTGATAGGCAGCTAAAAACTACATGTTATTAATCCTGAAACTTTGAATCAACATATGATGACACATCCCATGGAACATTCTATCTATGTATAAATAAGATGTACTTTTAACTTACTAGTATTTTCCTCTCTTCCTTCTGTTTTCTATCCCTAAGCAAGGCTTTTTTATCCTGCCCTAAGTGTTTATAAACATCTGTGTCTTCCAGCCTCCTTTCTGGAGACCTTTAACTTCTCCTTCCGAGTGCAGCACTGCTGTATGCATCTGTGATAAGATAACCAGGCTGGTTTCATTTTTCATTTGAACTTTGGCGTTCTCTCAAAGATGATTTCAGAGAATGGTTTCCCTGATAGTTGTGCTGCAGCTGCAGGACTCTTCAGGAGATGGGAATGACTGCAAGACATTTTTTATTAAAAGCCATTTAGCTAAACCTACCTAAAACACACAACTGCATATCAGTGAAGTGCACGCTAGTGCTGGTGACTCTTTCAGTTATGAGACATGGGAATCATGCACTGAGTTGGAAATGTGGCATACTTATATAAACCTGATTTTGAACTTCTGTTGTGCTGTGAATGAGCAGTCACAGAGCTGTGGATCAGCTCAAGGGGAAGTGCTGATGGGTGTTCCCTTCCTCAGGGACTGTGTATGAGTTCGCTGCTCCATAACACCAGTAGTATGTATGTTCTCGTGTTTATCGTACTAATGCAATACTGAGCTGAAAAGCTGGAATTTCTGTCCACCTGCCTAGTTAGCGTGATGCCACTGCATGTTAAGGAAGTGCTTTTCATGGATTTGCAGATCAGGCATCAGACTTGGCTGATTTTTATGTTAGGTTCTAGAAGTTTTCCTAAAATTATTGTGTCCTGTACATATGTTTTCAATTTTTATACCTGAATTGTGAGGTCTCAGGAGTACTGTTACCACTTGAGGCAGGTCTAAAGACTGAGCATGAGAATTGTAAAGAAGCACCCAAGTTCTGGGTTGTTGTAATATTACTTTATTGTATGTGGTTCATGGTGACTCTGAATAATTCTTTTTAGCAGATTGTTGCATTCATGCGTATTATATTGAGAATTTGAGCAGAAACTGCCCCTGAAATGATATTTGTGTATTCCTTTGAAATGGTTTTAGCTCCTCTATCTTGTTATGGTGCTGCATGCTGATGTTTGCCTGTCTGGATTTTCAGAGGGCTTCGGAGGT
Source organism: Acropternis orthonyx (assembly GCA_035583155.1). NCBI lineage: Eukaryota > Metazoa > Chordata > Aves > Passeriformes > Rhinocryptidae > Acropternis > Acropternis orthonyx. The sequence continues at coordinate 78,512,033 of JAWWEU010000001.1, read as the reverse complement.
TTGAGCTGTAATATTTGTTCCAACAGCCGCCTGTTTTTCTTCCTAAGAAGGTCTTGCTGTTGTCAGGAGTTAAGATCTTGCTGCACAGATATTTTCCTTAAACTCTGCAAAGAACTGTTGTTTATTTGTACTTTGGCTCTAGTCCAGTCTTCTTCCCTGCGTGCTGGTAGGGTTTGTGTGTGGAGAAGAGTTCCTACAATGCTCTCCTGTGCATCTAGACTTTAGTCTATACAGAGTTTTGTCTGTCCTTAACAGGATTTGGGTTAATTGAGTTCTGAAAGGTGTTGGTTCAAAGCTTCTATCTCTAGGATAGAGAATTTTACCATGACATCCATTTTCTTTGAATTTTTGTTTTCACTCCTACATTTTCCTGCTAGATAACATTTTCTTCCTCAGTGTTTCTAGCTGTGGTTATTAAAATGTGGGTCCCAAATGCAAGAGCAAAGTTGCTTTTTACCAGTGTCCTTGTGCAGTGGGAAGTAGGATGGCAGGAAACAGCATTGTGTGGGCTTGAGTGTTCCTGGAGAATCCAGACAAATCATCCCACAACATAAACCAGGCAGATTGAGGTTGCACATGTAGGTGAGTATAAGTGCGTGCCCCACACTACTATAGTGTGAGCTCTGCCTTGGTAGACTATTCATACAGTGACAATAAATTCAGGGTTGTCTCAATGCAAAGCTTGTTTTTACTTACAAAACTGGCACTAAGATGTGGAATTCTTGTATTTCTGTTTAGCACCTCACTGCCCCAAACCAGCAGCAACAGTTGTGCCAGCAATTAATTATCTAGAGCAAAATTGTTTCTCCATTACTATAGCTTGATCCTTTTCCATGTCTTCCATCCAGTGGTTGAGTGAAATTTTTAAAAGGCTATAATGATCAATAATTTAAAACATTGAATATATTTCCATAAAAACATGCTGCTGTAGTATTTGCATAGATTTCTTATAGGAGACTTATGTGTAAAGAACATGCCTCTTCCTCCACCCAAGGACTGTTAAAAAAAAAAAAAGATACCACATCGAGCCTCCAGGACATGCAGAATCTGAGGATTCCAGTGGGTTGCAGCTGTTCTCTCTCACAGTATTTGGAAAAACTCGTGAAAGGAGAAGTCTCCAGCTGGTGGCAAGTCATGTGAGCCTTGTGGCTCCCTGGCTCCCCACAGGGCTCCCAGAGGAGCTGGGCTGGGACACAGCCAGTGGCTCTGGCTCAGCACTGCACTCATGGCAGCTGGAACTGAGGCAGGGCTGCATAGTGTGTGCTGCTGTACATCTGCTCTTTCTGATGTCTGTGAAGAGGATGTGTGCTTTATTGCAGTAAAATCGTAAATAAGTGGGTTTTACTAAAATTCAGGTGACATATATGTCTGTTAGTCTTTCTGCAATTACAGTAATTTGAGTGGACTTCAGGTGTTGCTGAATTTCTGTGTTGCTGTGCCCATTCCCCAGGCTGTCCCCTGGGGCAGGTGCAGGGTTGGGGAGCACCACAGCAGCCCCTGCTGAGGCTGACTGGCTGTCATGTGGGTTCTTCAAACAAACACGTTGTTTCAGTTTAGAGGGAGAACTAGAGGGAGCTCCTGGTTTGTGGAAGTTCATAAAACATTGATTAACAATGTGATTGGAATATTTTGACTCATTTGGCTGCTTCTGGGAAATATTTGTTCAGTTCCTAAATTCTGACTGTATGTGTTTGAATTCTCAATATGGAAGTTTGAATACACAGTAATGCTTTCTAGATATATCAATTACAGAATGGCTGGAAAAAATCTATTTAAAGGTTTCTTCAGCCTATTTTAATACAAGTGTAGGTAGGTACATTAAAAGAACTGGGAACAATGAGGGAAGATTGGGGAGAGGAAAGTGTAAAAGCTAATTTTCTGTAAGGGAAGTTGGATTTCTCTGAGAGGACCTCCTGGATTTTCCAGTTCCATCTGCTTGCAAAAGGTGATTGTAAATGTCAAGATGGTTGTGAAAGCATTAACAGCTAATTTGTGTAGTCTTGCTCTGTGGATTTGGAGTTTCAGTCTGGAAGTAGCCTTTGTTCCTCTGTGCTGATGGAAGAATCTGGAGCTGAAAACCGATGTGGTCCATATGGTGTTCAGCAGCCAGAAGCTGCTTCTCTTGGAGGTGTTTCTTTCACTCCATGTTCTGCAGATCTTGTCCTTGTTGAAACTTTATTTAAAAATGAAACCTTAAACTCTGCTAAACTTTCTTGGCCTTTTCTGTAGCACCCACCAAGCATTTGTTCGCTTTGAAGCAACTCGAATTGTTACAGTTCTCCTGGGTTGCATAGGTATCATGGTCATCATGCACGGATGTTTTTCACACACTGTATAAACCTCATTTCTGAGTCATTGCTTTCTCCTTCCCTCAGAGGTCACAGACACAGTGGGACAGTGCTGATGGCACAGTGTGCACAGCACGGGGCATCTCTGGCCTAGAGCAGTCCTGGAGAGCTGTTGTGGTGCGAGCAGGCCAGGAGCACCACGGGGGACACAGGGAGTGAGCAAGTGTGATGAGCCAGAGTCAGCCTGGCAGCTGCTCCGCAGTACTTGGGCAACCGCTTGGCAGTCGCGGGCAAAAGCTTAATGCGGTGGGATATTGAATCTGGTGGAGTTTTCTGACTATGGGGGTGTTTTGTGTTACAGGACTACAAAGCTGATGAAGATCCTGCATTATTCCAGTCAGTTAAGACAAAGAGAGGACCTCTGGGGCCAAATTGGAAGGTACTGGGAACTGGCATTACAGTCTTGCAAAGTCTGTATTAGCAGAAAACCAGAATTCATGGTTCCGTCAGAACCTTGCTCAGCTCCAATTCAGGAAAAAATTTCCTGTGGTCCAGTAGATCTCCAGCACATCCTTCAGTGACACCCCAACAGCAGCACAAAGCTTGCCAGTACCTCTTGGCCCTGCCAGCCACCAGAATCCATGTGCGTGCTGTCCCAGGAGAGAAGGGTCTGTATGTGCCACACCAGAGATCTGAGCAGCCCACTGCTGTGCTCTGGGGTGAACCACAGGCAGCCTGTCAGGAACAGCCCCTAGTTACTGATTAGAATGCTGTTTTTCTGTAATGCTTAGAATTGATATTTTATTACTATAATAACATTGTTAAATTCCATTAATTTACTATGAAATAATTATTTATAATTCTATTACACTAATTAGAATTATAATTTCTAATAATTTAACTAAAATTTTAAAAATTTTAAACTTCCTTTCTGTTATTCCCAAATAGAAAGAGCTAGCGACTGATGAGGAGTGTCCCAAAATGTGTGCTTACAAGTTGGTGACCATCAAATTTAAGTGGTGGGGACTGCAGAACAAAGTCGAAAACTTTATACAAAAGGTGAGTGCTTCTGCCTTGTGGAGTAGGGAGGGTTGTGTTGCTGTGGGGGTTGAGCAGAAACAGCAGTGTAGTTTCCTGTTGCTCACAGCCAAGCAATTCCTGTCTGTTCCCCCAGCTAGTCCAATCATTTGTGTCTCGGTCTCCTACAAACGGGACTTCACTGGTGGTGCCAGAAAACTCTCTAAGGGGAAAAAAGCAAAGTCTTCAGGAACTTGGTGATCTGGTTTGTCGGCTCCCATCTTGGAGCTAGAACAGATTTTAAAAGGATTCTTCATCATTTTCAAGTAATGTGAATTGCTGAACTTTCTTGAAACTTTTTCTGGATAGTGAAATTTGCTCATTTTTTCCATGTTAAAGCATGTGAGAAATGAGGCAAATTTAAATTGGATCCAGAGTGAACCTGTAGCAGTGTGAAGCAGCACACACTGAAGATCGTAACTTCAAACTGAGCAGGTGCCATCACTTCACTAGCCTTTTGCAAGTCCTAGGCCTATGATCTAATGCTTGTTTATCTTCTTAAAGCAAGAAAAAAGGATATTTACCAACTTCCACCGCCAGTTGTTCTGTTGGATTGACAAGTGGATTGAGCTGACTATGGAGGACATAAGGAGAATGGAGGATGAAACCCAGAAGGAGCTGGAAGCGGTAAGAAAGCTTTTTTAAGGCTCAGATGCATGTGCTTCTACCTACAGATGTGTCTGTTTGGAAACTGAGGCAAGTTGTGTTGTGTCCTTGAGTGTGTGTTTGGGCAATTTCTGATGAACACTGGTGATCATTTGGTGATCCCTTTGGTGATCCTCCTGTGGAGCCCCATGTGCTTCAAGCTTCTGCATTCTGTGCTGTCAAGCTGGAAGTGGCTGTAAGGTAAATATCTCTGATGTCATTAAACCCATAATGCCTGCCCTCACCACCTCTGTGTTTCTGGCACCACACCCATTGCACAAAGTCCCGTTCAGGGCCTTTTTGCTCCTTGTTGGTTAGAAGTCAGAGCTGTCACCTTCCTGTTCTGTCACGTGTCTTGCTGTTTCATTTCTAGTCACCACTAGATCTGGTTACTTTTTTTTCTTCAAACATGTTTACAAGCGCGTTTGTGTCACGTGGCAGCTGTTCCACTCCTGATGAGCACAGCAAACCAAAATTTTACTTCTAAAAAGGAAGTCAGTAAAATGAGCTGAGATTGTGTCAGTTTTCCTGCTTTAGTGGCTGTGAGAACCAAATCTGTATATCCTGACATGTTATGGGCTGATTTCTGGGAGGAAGCTCAGACACAGGGCACTGTCACTGCTCTTTCCTTTCAGGGTGGACCACCAAAACAGGCTGGGAAGGAAGCTATTTTCTGTAGTATCTTTCCAGAACATAACCTTTAGCATAAACCTTTCCCATGTAAAGTTCTGAGGGCGTTTTGCAGGTTCTTCACGGTCTTTGGATTTGCAGTTGTATTTCATTGAGTTTTGACAATTGCTTTATGCCCCAAACCCAGTCAGGTTGCCACTGTCCTTCCACTGTCTTGGTTCTTCCAAGACACAACGTGTCTTGAGCTACATCTTGCTTTTTGTGTGGTTTGACTCATTCAAGACCTTCTAACCAAGTTGCCCGGGGTTCAGCCCAGCTGCAGACAGGGCCCCGAGGTGTGCTCTGCTCTGTGCCTGCTGCCTCTTTGCTGTTGGTACCAAACCAGCTGCAGCCTCTCCCTCCCCACTCGTGCTCTCCGGGGGCTTTCCAGACTGTGGAACAGCCTGTATTGTGTAGGGGTGTTTTCTTGGTTTGGATGAAGTGTTTCTTCACAGTCCTGTGCAGCCATAGGTAGATGTGCTGAGCTCGTAGCACCAAATGTTCTTTTGCACACCCATAGTTCTTCATTTGAAGTGGAAAAGACTTTATGCAGTTTCCTGAGCAAGGGTAGTGGCAAGTGAGGGGTGAACACCAGGGGTGTTCTGGAGTGAGGCAGCAGAACCTGACACACCTGTGTGTGAGGAAATTGCTCTTTTGTGTGTCTGTGGACTGTGGATGTTTGTCTTCTTGTAAAGAAAGTTGTTTCACATTTCTCACTGGTAAGTAGCTTCTTTTAAATTTTTTTTTTTTTCAAAATATTTGCTGCTTTTTAGTTGTTACCTTAAGCCAAACTGAGCTCACATGTCTGAGTGCCACACTGATCCTCTTTCTTAAATATCAAATGTATTTATTTAATATTTTCTCCTTCCACAAAGCAAGGCAAGTAGTTTTTTGCAAATAGCTTGTTGTGTAAGATATTGGCATCAGGAACTTGTGTATTGTTGAAAAAGCCTTTTTTTTTTCAAATATATTGATGTTACACTAACCCAGATTTCTGTGTGTATTGTGAAATGTGAGAGGAGTGGGGACCTACTGTTTTGGGGGTTTCTCTACTGTTACAAGAGGGGTATCTTCAAACAGCTATAAATGATGCAGTTTCAAGGGGTTTGTGATGAAGTGCATTATTGGAGAACAATGTAAAGGCAAAACTGTCACTGACAAATAATGTGAATACTAGTTTTTACCCAAATAATGTGATACTGTTTCATATTCAGCTACTCTATCCATTGTACTTACCAGTAACTGCCATTACATCACCAGTACACCACAAACTATGTTTTATGGCCAGGACCTGTGGGAAGTGAGTGCCCAGGGATGAGGTGCTCAGTGTGACACAAACACCTCTGTGCCCCCATCCCTGCAGAGCAGTCGGGTATGGACAGGGCTGCACTTCTGTGATGCTGAAAGCCAAACCAGGCACCAAGCAGGGCTGCCAGTGCATGTTCTTTCCCACATGGCTTCCTGGTGCCCTTCCACTTCTCATGAACACCCTTTCTTCCTCCTGCTCCAAATTGATCTTTTTCTGGATTCTGTGCACATTCCAATTCTTTTGTTGTTCCTATGCTTCATCTTCAGTCAATTTTTATAGTCAGGATCTCTGATTTTGTTACTTTTCTGTTACTCTCTGAGTCCTCTCCAGTGTTCTTCCAGAGTTTCTCTATCCCAACCCATCTTTTTCTCACTATTTTTCTTCATCTTTCACTTGGTTGTTTCTGTGTCTGGCTCCTGGAGATGAGAAGCACCTCTGCTCCATGAAACAGGCATCAGCTCATCAGTGCAGAGCAGAAAAGCATGTGGCCAAGCCAAAACCCTGTGACCAACCTCCCTCATGTCTGTGTGAGGGTAGAGATGCCACACTGGGTATCCTGGGCAGTGGCCCCATGCTGGAGCATCATGGGCCAGTAAAAATTCAAGCAGCATTGTTTACAGCTGCTGTCCAGTTCCCAGGTCTCACCGAAACGAAGTACCATGTATCCCATGTCCAAAATCCCTGAGCTGTAGCTGGTCCCAGCCCTGGCCAGGGAGAAACAGTTCTGGCCCTGTAGGTCATTCCTTCTCTCGTACTAACCACGGCACAACAGGTTCTGTGTGTGGAGCTCACATTTTATTTCACTTCAGATGCGTAAGAAGGGTTCCGTTCGAGGCACTTTGGCTGCGGACGTCTAGAGGAGTTCTCTGTAGGTTCTGAGGCAAAGCAAGCTGTGTAAGTCAACTGCTGGATGGAAAAGGAGGAGAGGGATTAATATTCTGACGGATGGGAATTGCTGGCAGATATCAATCTAATACCCACATAACACATGTGGCCTTGCCTTGCTCCTGCTCGATACCAGTGTGGTGATCAGCAGGTGGGGCTGAGCTGTGGTGCCCAGGGCACACCAGGCAGGCACTGCTGCAGGTACCCAGGCCGAGGGCAGAATTCCTGCAGCGCTGGCCACCTGCCCTGCTGCTGCCGTGGTGATGACACTGGGCCCTGGTGCCCACCCCTGTCCTGCTGGGCAGTGCTTGGACACATCAGCATTGCTTTGCTGCACGCACAGGAGCAGAGCCATCTGTGGGCTTGGTCCACATCACTTAGGGAACCTGTGGAGTGTCACCTTCCAACCACTTTCAGTTCTTGAAATCCAGTTCCACCCACTATTTGTAGACACTAGACTCTGTTAGAACTGTTTCTGTGGGAGCAGGTTCCCCAGGAGTTACAGGCTCTTGGTGCTGATGCCCAGCACTTTGGTGCTGCTGTTCCTCACAGGGACTGTTATAACACTGCTGGCGATCCCAGCCCAAGGGTGCCAAATCCCACAGATCCGTGTGAGCTCCCCACCCCTGGGGGCAGCTCCCACCCCTGGGGGGCAGCTCCAACTGAGATTCCCTCAGGAGCTGGCATTGCTTTGGTGTGACTTGCTCAGTCCCAGTGATGTTCTGACAGCCCTGCCCTGGTTTTCCCTGGAGGTACCTTCCCTGCCTGTTTGGAACTCTCTGTCTGAGGAAGGTGCTAATGTGGAATGTGTGTTTTCTCTCTCCACAGCTGCGTAACCAAGGCCAAGTGAGAGGAACGAGTGCTGCCAATGACGAGTGAGGACGGGCGGATGCCGACGCCGGATCTCGGATGTGTGTGGGTGCATGACTCTGTATATAACTGTACACGCACATGCAGACGGAAGGGGTGGTTACAGTGTCTCTGGGTGCTATACCTGTCCTAGCAAAGACTCCAAGGAAACTGCTTCCATTATGTATACCCCAAGCAAATAAAAATCAACTGAGTAGTGTCATTTAAAGGATGAATTTTGCTAACTGGTATGTTCATGAATGTCAATACTGGACCAATTTCTGCCCTACTTGTTTTTTCTCTCCTGTCCAAGTCATTCTGCCCCAACTCACCCATCTCATTGTAAGGAAACGCTCAAACAAGTTAATTTCAGTTTTATGTCTTCCCTATGTGATGAGTTTTGGAATAGGAACAATGAATGTATTTATAGCTATTTATTTCTGGATTGTCATCCTATAGTAAAATCAGAAAAAAATTTCTATTAGTGGAAATTGGAAGACTTTTACTATTGAATAAGTTTAACCCAAACTTTACCCACTCACTGATTTAAAAGAAAAAAAATCCTGTTTTATTGGAATTTTGTACATTGAAATGCTAATGGTTTTTCTTCATTAAAATTGGCGAGATTAAGGAAAAATGGCTTGTGATTTATAAAGTAATTGCAACTTGAAATTTTCCAGAAGCTGCTTTTTAGACAAGTATGCTGACAGTACCTGTAGAGCATTACCAGTCTATCTCAGGCCAGGCAGTGAGGAGAGGGACAGCCCTTCCCCCTAGGAACACTCCTGCCAGTGCAGTGGTTGTTTTCCAGAGCTTCCCTTTGGAAGCCATGCAAATGGTCTGGATTTCACACACACCAGTGGAATATAATTGTGATTTTAGCTCTTTTCATGTTGAAAATATACTTTGGGAGATGTAGACCTGCAGACATGATGAAAGTTTCAGTTGTAGCCCTGATGTGTTTCCATGCTGTCTGTGAGGGGCTGATGCACAAGATCCTCCTGGGGTGACAAATCCCTCCTGTAGGAAACTCCATAGGGTAAAGGTCTTCGGTGTGTATAAGGAGCTATTCACAGCATATAACAGAAGGATATTATCCAAATGCCTGCTGGATCAGAGACAAAGTATTTTAAAAGCACTAGTTAGATAAAGGTCTATTAATGCCTGGTTTCCTCCCAGCATTCTCGGCAGGGCAAGCCTTGCCGGTGCTCCCATCCTCGTAACCTCATACACAGCCAGGTGCGTTGGAACCGTTTGGGACTTGCTTTGTTCACGAAAGGAGGAGTCTGATTTCTGTTGCTATCAGTGACAAACGTTAGTGCAATGGCAAGGTGGGCCAGGTGGGCCGTGCACCGTGTCCTGGTGCTGCCCGTGCCAGCGCCCAACACCTGCCTGGCGCTGCTGCCTCGCCTGTGCCATCGCACCCGCCTGCCCCCCAGGCCCCACAAGGTAATGTGTTTTGTTTTGTTTTCTTTGCTGGGTTAGCAGTTAAGTGGTTATTTGTCCTGTGCCACCAGGAAGTTGGGTTGGTAAATACACACAGAGACATAGCACACACATATAGGCCATAGATGTGAAGTTTTTCCCAGGAGGGCTGCACACCTGGAACCCAAAGGCTCAGGTCTCCTTGGTGCTGAAGTTCATGTCTCACTGTGGTAAATGTATTGTAATGCAGCTGGTGGGAAAGGGACCCTGTGACTTCCATGGATTTGGACTAGTGAAAACTTGAGAGAACTTGCAGTGAATGTACAGTGTTTAGTTTCCTTTCGCAGTCTCTGGTGTGACCCACAGTAAAGCAGGCAATGAAATTTAAATAAATTTGATCATAAAAATCTCTGTCTCTTGTCTCAGGCATTGGCACTCGCAGTTTGCTCCTGAGCTGATGTTTGGGGTCTCTGAGCTGTGCAGAGTAGGGGGAGTGCCCAAAGACTGCATTTGCTGCTGCTCTGGGGCTGGGTTTGGTTTGGGATTTCCAGCTGAGCAGCTCCTGTACCTGGAACCCTGGTCCTCCCGAGCTGCCACCAGAACCAGCTGGGTTGGCAGAGGTGGGACCGGGCAAGAGGAGGGGGCTGCAGGAGGGAGGTGCCTCCCACGGGGCACTGGGGGTGTTAATGGGGGTCTGAGTGTCCCTCCCTGCGTAGTCCCATTCCTGTCCTCTCCTCAGCACAGCCGAGCCCTCGGGGCTGGATGAGCTGCCCTCCAGTGTGAGCCCAGCTCAGCTCTGGGATTCTGCTTGCTCAGGTTGTGCGATCACCTGCTGCAAATGGAGACTTGTATGGCTCCTTTGGTAAATGCAGAATTGAATTCTTTCTTTACTACCAGCTTGTTTAGCTTCCAGATGGCAAATCAACAGGAAGCAATGAAAGTGTAACGTAGTTTTGTTATAATGGATATGTAAACGTGATACTTATTCACTGCAATAGACTGCTGTGAACCATATTCCAGCAGTAACCTTTGAAATCTATCACTTGACTGCACACAAGTGTGGTCTAAAAGTGACTCGTGAGGAGTTTGCTTTTCTTTCTTGAGGATTTTTAATCATTGAAAAGAAAGGGGAATGTTTTCTGTCTTTTGCCTTTATCTGTAAGACTGAGAAATGTCAGAAAAAAGTCTGTCAGGATTTTGGGTGTGTCAGGATTTTTCCACCCTAAGTCCTTTCTAATTACTTTCTGAGCAATCTGAAAATGTCCCATAAGACAACTTACTCTGCATTTCCAAACCTCAGTTGACTCAGCCATGTTTAGAAGCTACATCAGGTACTTGGAAGTGCAGTGCTCTGGTTTTATGGCAAAGTCTGAGGCTTGGGGCTGTGGCTTTTAGTCAGTTCATGCAATTCAAGAATCTTCTCCATTGAGTTATGTCTTGATAGAGACATCAGGAAAGGCTGTTACCCCTGAGGGCCAATATCTGCTATCTTTGCTTCAGAACAACCTTAGATTTCTCACTGCTATAAGCGCAGAAAGGTGTAATTTAATTTTAAAACTTCATTTCCTCGGGTTGGAGATACGTTTCTTTCCAGAATGCCACCCACCTCGATTCTTTAACTTTTTTCTCTAAATTTACATGGCTTTCTGGTTTAGAATTGCTTATATAAGCCGCATGAGAAATTCGAGGTATTTGTTCAATCTGAACTTTGTAGAACTTCTCCAATCCCAGCTAAAATCTTGATATGCTAATTTAACAGATTTCCTTGTTTCATAAGCTTGGATTTAGCACCCACTAGAACAGCACCTAATGCTGTTGCTCCTTTTGCAAGAGTCTCTGTCTCCCTTGTTTTTCACAGATACACAGCCCAAGCTAAATTAAGGGAACGTGATTATCAGGACTTCTGAAAGACCCAGTAGTCACTGGCTAAACTGTACGGTAAAAAGCACCCAGATACGTCAACAAGGGAAGTCCCTGAAAAAGCCTGGAAGCAAAATGACCGTAATTGAAATCTGAAAGCAGCAACTTCATAGAGAAGTAAACGAAGAGGCAGCTCTTTGTAAATGATGATCTAAAAAGTGTTCTGGGTTGTGAGACCTCATTTCAAATGTATTCATTAAATAATATTTGAATCATTTAACAGTTTGAACTCTACTGCACTGCTTATATCTTCAGGGGATTTTTTTTCTGTAACAAAGACGCCTTTGTTCCCGCTCAGTGCTTGGGCTGTGCCTTGGATATTAGTTGGAAACCTGATCGCCCGACATCGCTCCGAGGCTGCGAGTACAATGTGGTCGTCTGCAACCGGGATTAAATCAGACCCTTTGTAGGGATGCTGAGGGGCCGTGATGATGGTTATGGGCAGCAGGAGGTCGTTAACCCTTTGTGCCTCTGGCAGAGAGACGGGAGGTTTGGGGGAGGCTCTCGGTGAGGTGCAGGGGCACCAGCCTGTAGTGCCCGAGTAATTCCTGCTGGAAAGCAAATCATGCCTTACACGGGGTGGGTGAAATCACGTTGCCTGACCCAGCGCTTGCTGCCTGGGGATGCCTCTTCACCAGTGTGTGGGCAGGGGCACTGTGGTTTAAATTGGCAAAGTCAGGATTGTGAGACAAGGTTCACCAATGGCTCAGGAACAAACGCCATGCTGTTAAATCTTGTGAACCAGCACAATAAATAGTAAACACTGGAGCAGCTTCCTTTACCTGGTGCCTTTGAGTACTGGGCCCTGGGGTCTTGAGCATCCCTCTCACCCCAGGATGTGCAGTGTGCTCTCCAGCCGAGCCATATGCAGGGAGCCCCAGGAACCACGGTGTCCTCCAGCCCCGGGGGCTGGAAGGGGACAGACAGCGTTCAGCAGGGGACAGTGGAACCTGGGGGATCCTCAGACAGGCAGCCCTGAGAGGGTTCTCCAGGAGAGACCAACCCGGTCCCCCCAGGTGACTTCCTTCGAACCAGTGACCTCCAAACCGCATCCAGTGGCCCCAGCACCATTCTGCTCTGCCAGTGCAGGCAGGCACTGTCCTGCCGGTGAGGGAAGGGGAGGATGGGACCGCAGTGTGTGGAGTCCCAGGGGGTGGCATCGTGGAGAAAGGAAGCGTCAAGGTGAGTGCTCTCATGAAGCTAATGCTTAGGGGAAATTAAGTCATCAGGACTTTATAAAACAGCCTCTGGCTCTCTCTTTTCACAGTAGCTCAATTTATAAGATGATGAAAAATTAATTAAATTTGGTGGTTTGCTGGCATCACCCACAGTGAGCCAGACTTTCCACATGCTCAGAGATCATTCTTGCTCCACCACGCTTACATAAATTCCCACCTGGTTTAATTTTAAGAAAACAACAGAACAACGTTGGTCATACAAACTCCACCATAAAACACTGAGGAGAGTTAAACACTGATTAGCGGTACAAGGAGGTGTCATTTTTTATTTATGCTTCACTGAGCTATTTTAGGAAACATAAAACTTTTACTGTTCCTGTAGCCAAAGTTGTGCTGTGTACATAAAATTTCTTTTTCTTATTTTCCCTCCCCACTGAAATGTATGATCCTACGGTGTGTGGGGAAAAATAAAAGCCTAAGCAGTGCACTGCAGTGCTGTTATCATGAACGGGAAAAATTGCTTTAGAGTTTCCTGTGTTTTTACCAATGTGCAATCTCAGTGTTGTATGATTCTAGCACTATCCTGTTTTTCAGTCACCCAAGTTAAAAAAGTTTAAATGTGTTCAACATGTACACCAAAGTGCCCCATGTGCTGCAAAGGTTTTCATTTGTGTGGCATAAATGGGACTCAATTATATTTAACTGGTGACAAAAGCACTTTGCAGCACTGGAAAAACCTACTGATATTGTGAAAATATCATGATCCATACTGAGGGACCTGAAAATCCAAACAGGAAAGATACACAGCTAAAGGTTGCAGTGGTGTAAGGAAACTAAACCAGCTGAACAACCTTGCAGAAGAACCAAACAGGAAAATCCTTGTGAAGGGCTGAGTTCTGAAACCACTGTCGATCCCCGCAGGAAATGACTGTGATGGTTAGTCCCTTAACCCTGATTACTCAGTTATGCATTTTTTAACATGGGAAGTAGGCAAGTGTCAGAAGGACTTTGGTTCAAACTTTCCAGAAACAACATTGTTGGCAAAACTAAGGATGAAATCTTCACACTGGCAAGGTGAACTACTTGAAAACTGAATGCAAATCAGGTTTCACAGATGAAATTGTCTTTAATCTCAGTTACAAACCAGTCACTTCCAGACATGCAAGCAGGGAAGGACAAGGAGTGACAGAGGTCAGATCCCTGGTAGTCCCTACCTGTCGCCTTTTAGCACGATGCCCAGCGCCTCTTAGCTCAGCGGTGTGACTGTGCTGGGAGCAAACCCCTGGGAACCTGTGAGGTGCTGTGTGCCACAGCCCTTCGCCCACAGCAGGTCTTCCTTCTGTTCTCAGAAGCTAAAGCAGGTGCCCCCTGACAGACACCATCCCCTCTGGAGTGATGCCTTCCCTTGGGAACCGTTCTGTGCTCACTGCACTCACAAGCTCATCTAATGATTTCACACGTTTGCCTCCTGCATCAGTCGTACCATCCCTTTCACTGAAGTTTTGAGAGAGAGGAGGTGCAATAGTTTCCCTAAACTGTTCCAGGCAGAAATGTTGAAAACTTTCCTGAAAATATCAGCTGCCAGAGCTGGAAACCTGTCCTTCAAAATATTCCAATTCCTTTCATGGAGTATCCCTGCTAGGAGCAGAAATCCCTGCCAAGAGAAACCCATCAGCTCTTTTGCTAAGTGGCTGCTGGCAGCCCCTGCTCCAGGGACATGGCCATCACTGGTGCTGTGGGGACCCACTGGTGGTGGTGTTGCAGGTGGCACCACACAGGGAGGACAGGGAGCAGCTGCAACTTATGTACCTGAAGCTGCACTGCTGACAGGGCACCTTCAGAGAGCTGGGAGTGCAAACACCACAGAGAAGTGAGTTTGGGCTTGCTCCATGACAGGGTTTAAGAGGCTCTTGCTAAGGGCTGGCTGGGCTAAAGCGTCTCAAGCATATGGGCTTATTTTGTGCAGTTTCTGTGGTGGTTTCTTCGTTAGATTCTCAGTGGTAATGAGCCCACACAGTTGATTGCTGCAGGGAGAAAAAAAAATCATTCTGAATAGGTTTGCTGAATAATTATGAACTGAGCTGAACTCTTACATTTGCTTACTAATTGTATGGTCCGTGATGTTTTATGTATGATGCATTCATTTTGTTAAAAAGGAATTTTTTTTCTTTTTTTGCTGAGCAGCAACTTTTCTCAGTGCAAGTTAAACTGACACAGTGGAAAGAGCTGGATTGAAGTCTGATGAATTGATGTTGTTTGAATTTATTTTTTCTTTAAACATCAGTCCCACCATTTGGTTTCCATAGCTTGCAGTATGAAACCTAAAATTGTGCTATTGTCTTGAGAGTTGAAATAAATGAATCCCCTCAACTTTGGATTTGGCAGGCACAATTACTATTGTTAATTTAGGAAATAATCCCCTGCAGCTACAACTATTTAAATAATGCCTTTCTCTGTTTCCCCAAAGATGACCAAAACCCAAAGACTGAAAGTAAAAATGTGTTTTATAAAATACACTTTTCACTGCTCAGTGCAATCGAGAGGCTTCCTTCTCCTTGGCTGGGGACTGAGGCCCTTTGTGATGCGGGGACCCAGCGTGCCGGGCCAGAGCTGCGCTCCCGGCAGCAGGAGCTGCGGGGACACGTTGAGCTTTAGCCCAGAGCACATCCCAGGTTAGACGCAGGGGCTGAACCACCTTCCGACGTGCACACCGCGAGCTGGCAGGACTCTGCAGCTGGTACCAGATCTCGCGGCTCCGAGCAACTCACTGTTTTCACTGTCAGAATATTTAGGCTGAGATTATTTCTGTATTTGTCATTGTCCAGTTACAGACACGGTCTGGCTCCCACCGAAGTCCACAGAAGGAGTGGTGCTGGGGGAGCCGGGCCAGAGCCACGGGTGGGCAAAACCACGGGGATTTCCCTCTCCAGCGAGCCCGCGGCGGCTCTGGAGGGAGCGGCGCCGGTGCCCTGACACGGGTCCGGGCTGCCACTCCCGCCGTCTGCACAGACGGTCCCCGCTCTGTCCCTGTCCCTCGGCGGAGGGAACGCGAGGAGCGCGGGACACGGGGAGGGACACGGAGAGGGACAGGGAGCGGGACACGGAGCGGGACACGGAGAGAGGCACGGAGCGGGGCACGGAGCGAGACAGGGAGCGGGACACGGAGCGGGTCACGGAGCGGGACAGGAAGCGGGACAGGAAGCGGGTCACGGAGCGGGACACGGAGCGGGTCACGGAGCGGGGCCGGGCGGGCGGCAGGGGGCGCTGTGCCCGTTCGGAAGAGCCGCTCCGACGGCGCGCACGCAGGCGCAGAGGGCGCTGGGGGAGCTTCGGTGGGGCTGCCGCTGGTGCGGGGTTCGGGTTCGGGGCCAGGTGCGGGGTACGGGTGCGGGTTCGGGGTTCGGGGCCGGGTGCGGAGTTCGGGGCCGGGTGCGGGGTTCGGAGGTCAGGTGCGGACGGGCGGGCGGAGCAGCCGTCGGTCCGGGCCGGTGCCGCTCTGCGGGGACGCGGCACAAGGGCCGGCGCCTCCCTCCCTTCCTCACTTGCTTCCCCGCTCCGTGGGCACCGTTCCCGTAGCGACGGGTGAGGCGTCCCCTCCGTGCTTTTGTACCACGGCCGGGCCGCGCGTGCTTTCATTTCCCACCCCGGTGCCGGCCCCGCAGCCCGGGTACCGCGCTCCACCCCCAACCCCTTTCCCCTTGTCACTTCGCTAAGTAATAATTTCCACGTCCAATTCCATTTCTTCGCCAGTTCTGAAATCTCCAGGCCATCAGCAAGGAAGATAGTTCACATGAAAACTAATTACACAAAATCAATATTTAATCACAGAGCAGCATCCTGATCCTGCAGAAAAAAAATCCCGTTAAAACTCTCCTGCCATATACAAACACTCCTCAGCCGCTTATATATAGATCTTTTTTTTCTTTTTTTTTTTTTTTCTTCTTCTGTGGTAGCAGTTTTCATTACTATTTCTTTAAGCTATCGACACGTGCAGCAGCGAGCACCTGAATCCCCGTGTCCCGCCCGCGGTCTGTGATCCCCCCGGGGCTGCGGGTGTTTGGCCCTCCGAGCCCACTGGGCTGTGCCCGCTCCCCGCGGGCCGCGGGCGGTGTCCGGCCCGGGGCTGGCGGGGCCGCTCCTGCTCCGGGCGGGCTCCGTCCCGGCGGCCCGAGGGGGCGGTGCGGGCGGTGGGAGCGCGGGGCCGGCAGCGCCTGCACTCTCCCGCCGCTCGGTGCCCGCCGCTCGGTGCCCCCCGCTCCGGGCCCCCGGGGTTCCGCGGGGCGGTGCGGGGCTGTGCGCGCTCCGTGCGCCGCGGCAGCAGCGGCGGCAGCAAGCGCCGGGCTCGGGGAGCCGCGCGGGGCGGGGCGGGGCGGGAGGGGCGCGGGGCCGGCGGCGGAGCCACCTTAACGGCGGCCCCGCCCCGGGCCGCGCCGCGCATTGGCGCAGCCCCGATGGCTGAAATTCATCGGTGAAATGCAAAACTTGTTGCTGCTCCTCCAGCGCCGGGTGAGAGCGCGGCAGCGCGCCGGGAGCGCGGCGCATCCCTGCGAGCGCCCGGCCGGCCCCGGCCCCGCCGCAGCGCTGCGAGCCGCGGGAGCACACGGCCGGCGGGCGATGCGGCGCGCAGCTCCCGGGCAGCGGAGCCTGTGAGCGGCGGCGGCGGCGCCGCCCCGTCGGCTCTCGGGCAGCAGCGAGCGGCGAGCGGCGCGGTGAGCACGGGCGGGCGGCAGGATGTGAGCGGGGGCAGCCGAGCGGCGCGGAGCGGAGCGGCGGGCAGCGGAGGGCAGCGGCGGGACAGCGGAGCGGCCATGCCCTGCTGAGGAGCCGCGCAGGATGTTCGGGCTGGAGCAGTTCGAGCCGCAGAGCAGCGGCCGGAGCAGCGGGCAGGCGGAGCGGGGCTTCGGCCAGCCCGGACTGAGCATGAGCGCGCACTTCAAGGCGCCGGCCTTCCCCGGCGGCGGCCCGGCGGCGGCGGACCCGGCCCTGGGAGCGCTGGGGGAGCCGCCCCTCCTGGGCATGAACATGAGCCTTGCCGGGGACGCCTACGGCTTCCCGACCCGCGGCCCCGGCGAGCTGCACGGCGGCGGCATGCAGCCCCCGGTGCACGGCTTCTTCGGCGGCCAGCAGGCGCACGGCGGCTCCGGCGGCGCCCCCCACCCCCACCAGCACCCCCCGCACTTCGGCGGCGGCTTCGGGCCCGACTCGGGCGCCTCCTGCGTGCACGGCGGGCGGCTCCTGGGCTACAGCGGCGCGCTGGGCGGGCAGACGGCGTTCGCCGACGGCTACGAGCACATGGCCGATGGCCAGAGCGGCGAGGGCTTCGGGCAGCAGCGCCCCGGGACTCTGCCCGACTTCCAGCACCACGGCGCCGGCGCCGCCAGCCACGCCGTGCCGGCGCCCTGCCTGCCCCTCGACCAGTCCCCCAACCGCGCCGCCTCCTTCCACGGGCTGCCCGCGGCCGGCTCCTCCGAGCCCCATGGCCTGGAGCCGCGGCGGCTGCCGGCGCAGGGCGGCGTTGACTCGCTGGAATACAATTACCCCGGCGACGGTCCCGCCGGGCACTTCGAGCTGCCCGTGTTCTCGCCGTCGGAGCCCGAGGGGCAGCTGCCGCACTACGGCGGCGGGCGGCAGGTGCCGGCGGGCGGCGGCTTCGCGGGGGCGCCCGCGCTGTCCCGGGCGCCGGGCATGGCCGTGGGCAAGGCGCACCCGCCGCAGCAGCACGGCGTCTTCTTCGAGCGCTTCGGGGGGGCGCGGAAGATGCCGGCCAGCCTGGAGCCGGGGGCCAGCGCCAGGCACCCGCTGATGCAGCAGCAGCAGCAGCAGCAGCAGCAGCAGCCGCCGGGCTTGCTGGCCAGACAGAACTCCTGCCCGCCAGCCATCCCTAGGCAACAGCAAACAGAGGCCAACGCTCCCAACCCCAACCTGCAGGACAATGGGCCCATAATGCAGAACCAGCATGCACAGTTTGAATACCCTATTCACAGACTAGAGAACAGGAATATGCATCCCTACACCGACCCTATGTTTAATATGCAGCACCCTCCTCCGCAACAGCCACCAAATCAAAGACTGCAGCACTTCGATGTCCCTTATGTGAGCGTCGCCAAGAGGCCGCGGTTCGACTTCCCCAGTACCCCCGGCGTCGAGCGCTGCGCCTCCTGGGGCAGCGGCATGCACGGCCCGGCCATGGAGAGCCACCTGTCCCCCACGGCCTACCCCGGCCTGCCCGGC
>JAWWEU010000001.1:78475303-78492666 GCA_035583155.1 Acropternis orthonyx | reverse complement strand
GGCGGGGGGGGGGTGGGGGGGGGGGGGGCACCGCCCCGTCACGTGGCGCTCCCGCTCTGCCTCCCCCGCCCCGGCCGCGGCGGTGGCGCCGCTGCCGGTGTCGATGCTGATGCCGCCCGTGTCCCCTCCCGCCCCGCCCCGCCCCGCCCGGTCCCCGGGCCGCCCGCCGCTCCCGCCGGGAAGGGCGGCCCGCGGGCGGTCATGCGCGGGGGCGGGGCGGGCCAATGACAGCGCGGCCGGGCGGCGCCCCCGCCGTTCCGCTTCCCGGGGCGCGGCGCGTTCGTACCCCTCTCACGCCCCCGGGGCCCCGTGCGTCCTGATCGTGGGTGTAAAATCCATCGGTAAAACCCACTGCAGCGATCCGGCGGGCCTCGGGATGCCGCGGGCGCGCTGCGGCCGGCATGGCGGTCTGTGCCCGCCAGGGTGGCCGCAGGCGGTTGTTGCCGCTGGTGCCTGCCCTCCCGGCCCCTTCCGACACAGAGAGAGGGCCAGGAAAGGTGGCACAGTTTAGAACAAGCGCTCCATCGAAACAGTAAGGAACATGAAGATGGTTGATGAGATGACATTCGCAGTTCCTCATGGGAACCAGTGTCACTGGAAAGGATGCTCTCACTTGTATGATCGTCTTTCTGCTATGAGACAGACTCCTTACCCCTTCTTTTTTCTTTTTTTTTTTTCCCCCTCGAACATCACTAGTTGGAATGATTTGATATAGGGAATAAAGACTTAGTTTCCCCTAGAGACTTAAGGGTCAGCCAGAGCCATTAGTCAGCTGTTCAGATGCTTTCCCAAAGCTGTCAGAAAAGGAGCTCAGTCCTGGTGCTGCATTTCTCCCTGTGGTGTTCTTCCCTTTGTGTTGCCACCCCTTCACCTACAGTAAGGCCCACGGTGTCAGCCTGCTTTCCAGGCAAGTCCTGTTCTTCTTCCTTGTTGGCTTGGTTTCAGGTTTCCAGACATAATAGTGGCAAATGTATTTCTGGTGGTTTTGGAGCACATTTGTCCTCTGTCCTAGTCTTTTGGTTAAATGCTTGCCATGTGCTGTATTTTAAGCTTTTCAGTGTTTTGCTTGGGCATTCTGTTTGGCTTTTTTTCTGTGTGTTTTTGATTCTTGATTTTATTTCTTTATCTGCAAAGCTTCAAAACAAATTTATCTTAGTAGGGTGTCCATAGCTTTGGTCTGTCTAGAAGAAGGAAGATTACTTGCTGGCTTCTTGCAATGCCCATGTAGTCAAAAACCACCAAAACAAACTGGAAACCACACACATCCGAGTGCTTTAAATATATTCAGTACTAAAGAGGTACACAGAATTTTTTACACAACTGTCAAAATTGATTTGTAAATGTTGCAGAGCTTGGCCAGTCTAGTCAGAATTGAGTAATAGTTTCAGTGAATAATCTAATTTCTGTTGGTGACTTGAGACCTTCAAGTAATAGAAATGAGCCTACAAGAACATGTAATAGCACAAAACGCAAGATACTGCAGGTATGGATTAATAACTTTGCAGTGTAAATCCAGGAACCCTCCAGCAGAGTAATGGGAAAATACCTGGGTTTATTAGTCAAGAGTGAAAGGAAGCAGCCAATTTAATGTGGTTGTGAAAAACAAATGTGACTGTGGTGTGCACACCATCAAGCTTCTGGGTGACTGGGGAGACATTACTGTGTCCTGTTCTGATAAATCATGTCCAGGAAAGAGGAACTTGTACAGATACACATCCGGGAGGGTTACTGGAAATGAACAAAGCTTATCTAGGAGAGTACACTGGGAGTATTTCTCTGATTAAGCTGGGAAAAGCAAATGCAGGGGAGGGTTATGAGTAACCAGTAGGGGAGGGTGCAGTCAAACTCAAGCGATAGGCATTTAAGCTAATGAACAACGTTGATGGAAGGGCACAGATCTAAACTGATGATAACCTAGACAGAAAACTAAGCCCTGTCTCAGTGCACGGAAGGTTTTGACTTCCATGAAGAACAGTGAAAGATGAACTTATCTAGCAGGCTTTAAAATGTGTTGCACAGCAGAATGGGAAGATTATGTGTAATCATGCAAAACAGATTTAAGTGATCAGTGGTGAAGGGAGGAGATTTGGGCCTACCTTCTTATTCATCCTGAGAGTAGAACAACCTCCTGATGTTCAGTGCTTCTCAGAAAAAAAGCTGTTGGCTGCTGGCTCACGATGAGGAGGGTGATGAGTGGGAAGGCAACAGTTCAGAGACAGGTAACAGGAATGCTCCCACTGGAAAGTTTTATACCAGGTATTCAGTCTCAGATGTGGTGGGCAGCAACATGTTATTTCACTTCATAGTGTGTGCAGGGACCTAAGAAATGTACAAATCAGAAATACAGAGGAATGGTGTGTGTAGCATGGAGGATATAAAAGAAAAGGCAGGATGGTCAGCTGGAGGAGGAACTGGATTCCCTGAATGGATGGCTGTTCCCAAGGATCTCACCATTTCAGTTGTGAGGCTGAACATCTTGCTGTTGCCCTGTTTTTCTACCCTTCATTTTTGATTTTGAGTCGTCTGATGAGAATGACAACATTGAAAATGCAGCTAATAAGTGTTGGAGGCTCAGCCCTAAAAACAAATACAGTATCAGTTATGTGGAGTTATTTGTGGGGAGGTGAAGAACGGGACCATTTAGGTGCTCCCAGTCTTTCTTTTATGCATGTTGCTTGAACTTTTGCTACTCTTTACTGAAAAGTAGGAGAAAAAAAAAAGGTAGTACATTTCAGGGAAAGAGAAACTTCCTGCCACAAAAGATTGAATTGGGCAAGGCTTGGCAGGCAAATATCTCAGCCCCCAGCATGCTTTCCCAGCATGACTTCCTTTGTAGTTTCTCACAGGAGACTCCAGAGTCATCTAGTTCCGCTGTGCTGAATGGATGGGTTTTTGCTGGCTTCCTAGGATTTAGGAACTGCAGTTTTATTGCTCACTTCTCAAGTCTTTTTATGTCTTGTATTGAACTGTCTTATTTCAAACTTCAGCAGCCTGCGGCTAACCACACGGTCTTATGATAGCCTGGAGTTTCTCAATAAATACTGAATTTTTATCTTACGCAGCAACCAGCACAGTATTTCATGGGTTTTTTTGCTAGCTATGGTAGCCTCTGACTCTGTGTTAGGGTATGTATATAAAAGAGGAAAAGGCCTTTCATTCCAAAGCCAGTGTTTGCTAATTCTTCATTACTAACAATATCAGTCACAGGATGTAAAGTGTGGCAGTATGAAAAATGGGGGAATCCGTAGCCCCTTCCCTCTGAGAGCTGATGATGGTCTTCTGTCACTGAAGCACAAGAGAATGTATGAAATAAAGCTTGTCTGTTCCACAAACTGTTCTGATGTATATTTGTTGTCTATTGTCAAGTTTTCTTTTAAGTGTGCATTAGTAGAACAACCTGATTTCCTGTCCTTGCTTATCATCATGTCTTTACATTCAGGCTGTCAATGGAATTCTGTCATCACATGGATTTCTCCTAACCATGTGTCATTACAGTGTTTAGGAAGCATTAAGGATTGAGGTTTTGCTTAGTCTTTAGTATTTCTTGCTAAATTAATTATCTTATTAGTACTGTCTGTAAAGCTGTTATCAAATTCAGGATACAACTAGCTGTAGTGAAATGTAGCTGACTTACCCTGTCCTGAGCATTTTCAAGTGATCACACTGTTAATTTCCCTTTCATACTGGCAGTAAAGTCCTTTTTTTTTTTTTTACTGACTGCAAAATTATCTGTGTTTCACATCTTTGATCATGCCTTCTAAATGAGAGCAGGAACAACCTGAGTGTACTTGTCAAGGGAAAGGAGGTTGGACCTCCTCCGTCCTGTCTGGCAGGAGTCAGGTGGCAGCTCTGATCACCCAAGAGCCCAACCACTGACAGCCAGCACTGTCTCTCCAGCCTGGTGAAGGGTGTGGGATTTGGCATTTAACTTACCACACTGGAAGTGCCTGTTACAGAAGCAAGGGTTCATTAACTTCACTGCTTGCAGACCAGTTCAGGTTTGCTGGGGTTTTTTGTTTATTTCTAAAGGAAATCTAAGCACTTGTTTTTGAAGGTATAGTAGGTGTGCTTTAGTTTTGTAGTGGTGAAGCCTTGTGTGAGATGACTTTTGTGTCTGTGTCAAGCTTTACTAAGTCAGAGGTGCTCTGTGCAAAGCTGAGATAGCAGCTCTCCATAGATCTCACTGTAAGATCAGACTCAAATTCTGCAGTGATGAATTGCAGTCATCGATGTCTGTCTGTGTTGGTTGGGGTTAACAGTTCCCTATGTGCAGGGAGTTCTTGTGTACCATCCTGGGCTCAGCATCCTAAGCTGGTGAACCACAGTGCATGGAGGCTGAGGCTCACATCATCAGTCAAGTGTAGTAAGTGTGGTGGTCATCATCACTGACAAGCTTTAGTTCTGGTACCTGGTTTTGGGAAGACAATTCACACAGCTGAGGTAAGCACTAGGTAATTCGTGGCAAAACTGAGACTTTAGCACTCGCATTTCCAGCAGTCAAGCATGCTGAGTGGGGATATCTTACACCAGCTGATTGGAAATGTTCCATGGGCAGCTCTTTTCTCTCACTTTAAATTGCTCCCCACCCTGCTCAGACCCACACTGCGTTTCTCCCTCTTAAACCTGTGCTGGGCCATTTCAGCTCACTGAA
This sequence comes from Acropternis orthonyx, assembly GCA_035583155.1. Taxonomy (NCBI): domain Eukaryota; kingdom Metazoa; phylum Chordata; class Aves; order Passeriformes; family Rhinocryptidae; genus Acropternis; species Acropternis orthonyx. The sequence goes on along the minus strand of JAWWEU010000001.1, from coordinate 78,488,015 downwards.
TTTGTAGAAAGTGAATCCAGGCTATAAATACAAATTATTTTATAATTGCTAGCTGCCAGGGGCTCAGCCATGAGAGAGGAACAGAGTTAACACTGTCCTCAACTTGAAACAGTTTAACCTCCCACCTATTGATTCCCAAGAGACTGTTTTGTGTTGTGAAGGAAAACAAACTAGATTACATTCCAGCAGAACGAGGTTCAATTAATGCGTTTTACCCTACAACTAGAGAGGACAACAAGTGTGAACACAATTACTGTGGCTCCACCAATAGGTACTCATTAAATTGCTGTACCTGCCACTTTCAATTGTGTGCTCCAGTCCCCAGGGTTTGGGTTCTTCTGTTTTTTACAGTTTGAAAGAGATGGAGACAATAGGAATAGGCATGCCAAGGTCTTCTCTCAGTCATAATTTAATTTTCTAACCAGAAAGGAGCATTAAGGTGGCTTCAGTAACATGGGTGTTTTTCAGAGGAGGGCCAGTTTGATAGGTCTGCAGATCCCCATGGCTTTCTCGTTATTGATCTTTCCTGACATCACAGGTTAACTGTTCAGAGGAAGGAGATCACTTGTTGAGGGGTAGGGCTGATGTTTTTTTAGCTGTTTTGCGCAGTCAGATAGCCATGCCTGTCGTGTAATAAGGTCATTGTTTTTAATTGAAGATGATGGCTAAATTTAAAAAGAATAATTGCTCCTGGCCCCTCTTTTTATTAGTAATGAAAATTTGATCGAACCATTCCCCATAGTGCCAAGAAATCCAAGTGAAAATAGTATGATTTAGCTTGTGACCTGATTTTTACTGTTTTCAGTGGAGTTTTGATGGACTTTTGCTGATGTATTATGGCATTTCACAACAAAGTTTTCCTTGCCTCCCATAAAGCAAACAGGAAACCTGGATGGTGCTATAATTTTAATGAAAACTTCCACTGCATATTTAAGTTCTGTAAGAAATGCTCATCTGCCAATAAAGTTAAGTTAAATAGCTGTTGTTCAGATGTAGGTTCAAAACAGGGGAAGTCAATTTCAGGATATAAAAAACCACAGCAAAATAAACTGGGTAATTTATTATTCAATTTGACTCTCTCATTCTTTCTCTTTATGATATTCAAAAATAAATCAATTCAATCTCAAGAGAAAGTGAAGGCAATGATAGTCCATGTTTATTAAGATACAAGTCTTGCAATATCTGTCACAAGTCCCATAGCCATTTTTTTCTGAGTCAGACTTGAAAGAAAGGAAGTTTTAAGTCCTTGGTTTTAATAATCAGAGTATAAGCATCAGGGACTTGTATTTCATAATCATTAGATTTTGTAGGTGTCAATAAAAATTAATATTATGGTTGCAGTAATATTTTCTTTTTACATGATTATTTTTAACAGAATATTCAGAATTGAAATAGGAACGTGCCTTAATTGCTATGTGTTACACTGTAAATTAAAATAAGATTTCCAATAGGCTTTTCACGTAAAAAGAGGCAGCATTTAATCTTCATCTCATGTAATCAACCAAAAACTTAGGTAAGTTCAATTCAGTACAAGTACTGATGACTGGGCAGGTCATTTTGGTGCATGTAAGAATACATGGATTTGTCCTCAGTGTTTGGATTGATGCCTCAGGGTTTTTGGATATTTTGATTTTTAATTTTATAGATTTTAGAAGTTATTGTAGATTTAACCAGTAAAATAACTTTAGTAGCTTAATATTTACATATACCAACCCCATCTCATATCAATCCCTCAAAACTCCAGTAGCTGTTTAGTCTCTATTTCAAGGTAGAATTGCAGAGAAGCGCCATGAGATAAAGAAGATAAAGACATGGACAGAAGGACCTCCAAATGTGAAACTTTGGAAGGCCTCCAAGGAACTGACGTGCTGCGAGGAAGACAAGGATGATGAAAGAGGGGTCCCAAAGCCCCAGACTCAATTCCTGACAGGGTGTGCCGGGAGGTGGAACAGGGCAGGGCCAGGAGGGAATAGCAGAACGGGATTGGATGGATATTGTTATAAAATCCTGGAACCAGGGTCAGATTGGGGATTCTGTGAATATGTATTCCTGGAGTCTGGAGGTTCATTAAAGCCTCTGCTCTCCTTATCTCCTACTAAATTGGCCTGGAGCTTTTTTCTCCTCAGTCTTTAAGGCATCAGGTTTACGTCATGTGTTGTAGGCAGTGAAGTTGGCTGCTCTGCCAAGTATCCAGATCAAAGGGTGAAAGACTCCTGAAGGGTCCCTGAAGACAGGCAGGTTCTAAGGGGGTTGGCCACTGCCTGGGGGATGTGACAGTCCCTTGAAAAGACTCAGCAGCCAGTTTGTCAGCAAGTGCTGACCCTGTCTCTGTACACAAATAGGTGGACAAGTGTGCTCAGTTCAAACAGGGGCCATCACTCCTTCCCTCAGTGAATGCTCAGATGGGAGGTAATTTGAAGATGATGTGGGTGTGGGGAGGCAGGTCTCACCTGTAGAATAACTTGTCTCTTTCTACCTGAAGGTCTTCTGGAGTTTCCACTTCTAGGAGCTTGTTGAGCCCAACCTCTAATTAGTGGAACAGGAAGTTTTAACTAAATGCTTCAGAATCAAGTTTTATATATATGATGTTTATCAACATAGGAGTTACTAACTGCTGGCCTTCAGAGGTACACATTAAGGGCCTGAAAATCATTGCATCCCAACACTGACTGTTGGATTTGCCTTTTGATCTTTAGATATTGTTGCTTCCTTTTGCTGCTTCCTCATAGATGAAGTGTTTGGGCGAGGAATCTCATGTTCTTTATTCCAGTAGCTGGTGCTTTAAGGTGACCCAATGTCATAAATTTGTGATAAAATCAGAAGTTTAGGCAACAGTGACTATGGATGGAGTAAAAATAATCATTCTGAGGCTGAAGAAAATATTCATGAGAGGAATAAAACAAAAGGAACTGAATCTGTGAGGTGTACTCAGTGCTGTCCATGAACGCGACAGGGTGACTGCTGCTTTCGAGCAAACTTTTGGAGCTGTGTTAAAGTGGGAGGCCTATGCAAGCACAAAATATGCATATGCTGCTTTAAGAACCACACCTCATTTGCTTGAGGAAAATAATACAAGGAATTAGCTCCAGCCTCTCTTGGCATTTCCTCTTGGGATTTCAGTGAGGGCTGATACAATTGCAGGTAGATGCTTGCAAAATGATTTGGGAGCAACCCACAACACACCAAAGAAATTCATAATAGGAGATTTTTCCAGAATTATTTTGGAACTTTTATATAAATTTGGTCCCATTGCACAGAGATGAACTTTATCAGGATAGCTTTTCTGGGACAGATTCCAACAAGATTTCCTCATGGGTTTGGGATGAACACAGTGGGCATATTAGATGACTGATGAAAATGCCAGAACCGTTCCATGACAATCTTCTCAAGGCAGTCAGTGTCTGTGAATTTCTGTCTTTATTCTGGTTCTCCTGTCATCTTCCAAGTCAATTTTTTTTCTCACACTTGAATCTCTTTTCCAGTTACTCATAAATGGAGGGGAAAATACACAAGGTTTTTTTTTTTTTAAATTTTAATTCTGGAAAAAGTTTCATACAAGGGTGTTATCTGTTGGGGGATTTTTTGTTTTGTTTGGTTTTGCTGTTGTTGGGTTTTTTTGTTTTTTTTTTTCTGGAATCACATATTCATGGAATGGTTTGTGTTGGAAGGAACCTTAAAAATAATCTGGTTCCAGTCCCGCTGCCATGGGCAGGGATGCCACCCACTTGATCAGGTTGCTCAGGGTCCTGGCCAGCCTGGCCATGAACACTTCCAGGGATCCACAATTTCTCTGGGCAATGTATTCCACTGCCTCACTACCCTCACAGTGAAGAATTTCCTGTTAATATCTAAAATCTCTCCTCTTTTAGTTTAAAACCATTCTCCCTTGTTCTATCACTATCTACCCATGTAAAAGTCCCTCTCCCTCTTTTTCTGTAAGCCCCCTTCTAAGTGTTGAAAGGCCACAATGAGATCTCACAGGAGCCTTCTCTTCTCCAGGCTGAACAATGTCAGCTCAGCCTGTAATAGGAGAGGTACTCCAGCCCTCTGATTAATTTAGTGGTCCTCTTCTGGACCTGCTGTAACATGTCCTATTTCTATAGGTAGTGGTTGGTTTGTTTTTGTTTTTTTCCTTGAAATGCTCATATCTGCAAACACTTTCTTCCTGTTTTAATTTGGCTGCATCACTGATCATGCCTCCACTGAAAAAATCATCGTTTAGGTAAAAATTATGATGACTCAGCTTTTTCATGAACTGGAACATAATTCACCTCAACAGCTACATCCCATCCTGGCAGCTGTTAGTAACATCTAATTGTTTAATAAAAAAGACTAATAATATGTGTTGCAATATCATTTCCTTATATTTACTTCTACTTCCTAAAATTTGCATTGCTGTGTCATCAAATCCACTCTTGCATCAAAGCTAAAGATTGCTTACCACCGAAATTCTTTATTTGCATCCATGCAAAGGAAAAGAAGATCCTGAAAAAATCCAGAGTTGTGTTTACCACTGTCTTTGGATGAAGATACAAGAGCCCAGTGTAAATACAGAGGCCTCAGAGACCTATGTTATCCCAATGGGAGACCCACACAGAGCCTCAAGACCTGGGACCGCACTATCCAGACTCCCTGGACTCACTCCAAATCTTCTGTTTTGGGACTTGGAGCAATGCAGTGGTGCTTGCACCATACTAAGGGAATAAGCGAGTTTGGGGAGGTCGGTGCCATGCGGTCACAGTGCTTTTTGGTCAGGCTTCCTGCTGGTCCAGGCTCGCGTGACTGCTCCTCACCTCAACTGGATGCAAGGCTCAACTATCTGCTGGAGGCTGCTCAACATCTCTTGCTTTATGTCAGTCATTCTTTTAATTTCAAAACATTTTAATGGGCCTTTCTCAGTAGTATCAGCTGGGAGGGCATCAAATCATATGCAGGCAGCAGATCACCTGGAGACTACGTGAGTATACGGGGAGGAATCACAGAAATTGGTGGTCCAGAAAGACATCATCACATGTGTATCATTCAGCAAATGAGACCTGCTTGGTGGATGGCAGCTGACAGTAAATCACTGCAAATTTGAGCTGGGAGAGCATGGGGTAGGGGACATTTCTACACAGTCCTGGTGTGGAGGGGTCTCCTGCAGCACCACTCTGTGGCTCCTGGCCTTCAGTGCCTGAATCACCTGTTAAGGTTGTTCAAGAGCCCCCAAGTTATTTGAGTGTTTGAAAAGTGTTATCCTGTATAGCTTTCTGGCTATAGTCTCTAATAGGGTACAGCAGGGCATCTGTGTCCCTCAAGAATTTTAAAAGTTGGGACAAAACCCAGAAAATAGCCTTTTAGGGCTCCAAAATAATTCTTTACAAGAAGCTGCAGTTTAATGCGGGAGGAAGAGAAACCAAGCCAGTGGTAGCTCCAGATCAGCCACAAACAAATGTGCTACGTATCAGGTGATGATACATCCAGAAGAACACCATACCTGTCCATCTCCGCTGCGGTGTAGGTATGGCTGCAGCTCCTGTTGGGGCTAACTGCATGTGTGGGGACTGTGGGGATGCAGCCTGGTGTGTGTCCAGGGGGGTAAATGTGTGTCCTGCTGCTACCCACGGGGCTATACTCTGGGTACTGGAGCTGGGGTGAGGGGGTGTGTGTTAGCTGTGGTGGTATGTGTAGCCACTGTGCTGGCATGTATCACACCAGTTTAGAGAAAATACATTTCTGTCAGGTAACAGTACATTTTGCTTTACACAGAGGGAGATATGAGTAGCAAAATTACTGGTCACTGTGGCCCTGTAATGTTCTCTTAACTACAAATCAGCCACCACCTTTCTAACTAAGGGACTAGCTTTTCATAAAATACTCTTACAAGCAAAGTTTTGAAATTATTAAAAGCGTGCTGGAAAAAAATAATTGGTGTAGTATTTTAAAAAGTGATAATTCAATTTGCATATATTGCCTAAGTGCTCTGTGTGCATATAGGTGTAAGTGTATTCTCTGTGTCTGTGTATTTAAGAACACGTAAAGGAAATTAAAGAACAAGAACAATCTTTGCTGCAGTGTTTTCCATGGACTTGAAAACCTTCACCCACGGTCTCAGCTGCTATAAATTGGCATAAATTCCAATATGTTAAAGCTGCACCAGTTTATGTGATCCAAGGAGATGACCTCTGGGATTTGTAGGACCACTGTGTAAATACCAGAGACTTCAACCTGCCAGGATCAAATAAATAATGCTTTTGGAACAGTCCTGGCTCCATGCTTACGTGTCACTGCTTGATTTAAGCATCATTGTGTGAAGCAGCATTGTGGAGAAGGGAGCCTTCAGCAGCTCTGCACTTCTCCCCAGCAAAAAAAACCCCACCAGGGTGTTGCCATTTTTGTCTTGCAGATGAAGAAACTGATGGAGAAGCTGTCTCCTCACTGCCACACTAAAAATGCACTTTTTTTTCCTGGTGGACAAAAGAGGCAGTGGCAGAGCTTTCCAGTACTCAGAAGAGGGCAAACACTTCTGGGGAACCTCTGGCATGACAAAGAAACTTTTTTCCTTCAAGGCCCTCACTTGCCTCTGGAGTGACACAGAAGGAGGTGGAGAAATGCAGAACAACAGCAATAATGTTCATATATTATCTAAGCCCTCCAGAGGCTCAGCCTTGGGAGGATGAGGTGCTGCTCTTGCAGTGCTGGAGCCCTCCCCTTGTGCCCACACAAATGCTTCCTTAGGATCAGGGCAAAACAAAACTAAATGGTCCCCCCCTGCTCTACCTGTGCAATTGTGCCCGTATGCAGGGGCTGGGTGGATGGACACACAGGGACAGAGCAGGGCAGGCTAAATTGTTGGGAATGTCAATGCCTGAAGAATGGGCTTTTCAAATTGTTTTCTTTTTTCACCTGAGATAAAAGAGGCACTGATGAATCAAAACCTTGGTAGCTGAGAATTAGCAAGGGGTGCCAATCCCAGCTTTATCCAGAGGAAAAAGGCAGCAGTCTGAGGTGCCAGGGATGGTCCTGGCAGCAGTAGCACAGCACAGAGCCATTCCTCCCCACAGCAGGTTTGCTGTACCATCAGGCATAGCTGCAGGCTGCATATCATCATAAACCTCCAGCTATTTTTATTTCATCAAAACAAATGCAAAGATTGCCTCTAAACAGACATAAAATGCTCTGAAAGAGTCTTGGGCTTATTCTAACAGAGGAGACATGCAGCAAGCCAAGCCCCATGTCCTGTGTCCGTGTAGGTAAGGTGCATGGAGAGACACTGGGAAAGGTTGAGGAGCAATTGCTGGGGGGCTGGGTTGGAGCTGGGTGAACAGCTGGATGTGAACATGTGTCACCAACATTAAGTTAGCAGGATGGCTGCAGGAACAAGGGCCTAAGGCACACAAATACAGCCAGGTCTCTCTTCTGACAGGGGTGAAGCTTTGGCAGCACTTTGGCTGCCCATGACAGCAGCAGCACAGGTACCATCAGTAGCCAAGGAAAGTTCAGGGCAGAAACAGTCAGGTGTGTTGCAGGCAAGCTACATCTCACCTCAGCTGCCTCCAAGATCCGTAGGTGCCACATGGGAGCTAATCAGGCTCCCAAGCCCCTAGCCTTCCTAATTTTACTGATTTTTAAAAGTACTCTCAGGCTTCTTAAGGGGTGGTAACTGAGGAGACTCCTTTGTAACTCAGCTGGCTGAACAGGCCCTGTAAAACCTACCTGCACCACCAGGTCCCCCACAAGGATGTTTTCCAAGTGTGGTAGAAATAGACATTTTTATAGTTCTGTCTTTGCATGTGGTCCAATTCCTCCTTGTTTTTACAGAAGAAAACACTGCAGAAGGGGATGGCTACATGGCAGCCAGTGCTGGCATCCGCCAGGGATTTGGCAGAAGAAATCCCAACAAGGAGAAGTCAACAGGACTTACTGTACTGAAGTCAACACAGACTTTCCTTCTTCATACTTACTAGCTTCTCAGAGGGGTCCTGCTACTTCTGATGCCAAAGATTAGGGGACTTTGGGTTTTATTTATTTACAGTGATATTAATCTGCATGTGCAGGAACACAGTAGCTGGTGAGGCTGTTAGGTTTTAGCCACAGGGATGTGTTGGACTGCTCAGGATAAAGACACATCCCTCAAGGCTGTGCCTCTGAGTCCTCTCTGGGCCCTCCCATTGCCTTCAGTTCTGCCAAGAGGCTGTAGGATGTTCATATAGTAAATCTAGTAATCTGTCTGGTGGACAAAGCGTCAAGCACCTGAGAAGACCTTCTATGGCTTTTTCACAGCCAACATGGTTATCCCTGTGGTGATTGCCACAGACAGGCAGACACTTGGGATCCTGAAAACAACCCATTATGTTAAAAAATATGAAATGCTTCCATTTCCAACAGCCAGAGCGCTTTTCACTGCAGAGCAGCTACCCACAGCTCCTGCAAAGCACAGGCAGTCTCCATAAATCCACACACTAGCTTATCCTAATTCCCTGCCCAAGTAAGCCAGCCCGAGTCTATTCCTTTCAGCTGCACATCCAGCTCCAGTAATAAGTTTCTAATCCCAGTGAAACCCAGCTGCTGCAGGTCTTGCTGCAGAGGGGCCCCACTACAAAGCCTGGGTGTTTCAATGGGCATCTGCCCCATTAATGGGATCTTCTGACACCACGCTCCTACAACATTCATTTCTAGATAAAATTCACCTTGGGATATGTTTCCATTGCTGAGCAAACTAAATCCAAGTTCGACAAATATCACATCTTATCAGGGCCATTTTCTTTATCAGTTTTATTGCAAATTGGCTTGAGTCTATGGACTCCTGGAGCATGAAGCCACATCCAGCTAAGTCTTAGAAGCTGAAAACTAAAGGAGAGGCAGCTATTTCTCTCCGCAGTATTCATGAGGTAATAATAGTAACAATAAGGGGAAGGAAAATAGAGCAGTTTCATTGTGATATTTTTCAGAAAGTAAGGATTCCATTGAATATAAAATGATCATTGATTTTAGGCACTTTGATGGACTCATGTTTGATTCTAATGGAGTCATTTTCTGAGAAGAGCAGCAAAAGCTCTGTCGAGAGGAAACAACCCTCACTTTATATAGAGAGGTGCTGCTGAGTAGCACTGCCAGAGTCCTTTATTTAAATAGGAATAATTACATTGCACAGGAAACTTGGATTTGGAAGCAGTTTCTCTGATACATTCCTCTTCAGGAGTAATTATCTGCTGCATTCACCAAAGCCTGAAGGCTCATCTTATATGGCAATAGATAATCTGCATTATGTCTAAAACAAAGGGAGAGGAAACAAACAAGAAAGGATGTAAAACTCCCAAGTGCCAAGTCTAAAAGAAAGTCCTTTCCACCAAGAAGCGGTGAAACACTTTTTAGAGTGAACATCTGATGCAGATGGAAGTGAGAGGCAAAAGAGAGGATAATTATACTGCACTTGGTTTCCACCAGCTGGCTCCTCACCACATGATGTCCTGTCGCTACCCTACACCTTCTGCTTTCCATTGGGTTTCCACCATACCATACCTATGAGCTCTCATCAAAACCTTTCCTCTGAACAGCATTCACTGGGAGAGACTGGAAAATTTCTCTGGCCAAATAATTGTAATAAGAGAGCTGCTTCTGCTGCTGAAGTGGGGGTTTGTTTGCAGTCAGCCTGGATTTCAGCCTGCTCTGTCTGTCTTCTCTCTAACCATAAAAGGTTGGACAGAGCAGGTGAGACACTGCCTGCGTAAAAGTCAGATCCTCTAGATGAAGGTATAGACCACTCTACCTTCCATGCAAAACAAATCCATAATTAAACAATGCTTTAAATACTCAGACTGTTGTGGTTTCCTGCTTTAGTTATGAAAATGAAGTCCATCTGGTCAATCCCACTGGAAGTGACTCACACGGCCTTTCATAGCCTTGCAAGGAACTTCTGTGTGCTTAAGAGCAGCATGGCTCTTAATTCGGATCCAAGGATCTCCTAAGGAAGACCAGCAGAATCAAGTGGGTGAAGATAAAAGCCTCTGCATAAATTAAGACAGGATTGTCTAATGCTTTACTAATAAGTAGCAAGAGGACATTTTTCTCCTGAAGTATCTTTAAACAGTAAAGGATTCCTATTAAAGTGCATGTGTAGTGGTGGGGAAAGGTATTTGATTTTCACAGGTCACTTACAAATCATCTCACCTTTCAGGCAGTGTCCTCAGTCTGTGATGGCAAGACAAATCAATTCACTGCACCTGTTAAAGCCCTGCAATGGTGCAAGGACCATGATGTGCTCCTCGACCACATGATGGTGTAAAAGCATATGTAAATTCTAGAAAGAAGGAAGGAAAAGGGGAAAAAGATGCTTTAAAAGAAACAACCACCCTCAGACAAAAATAAAGGCACAGAAGCTGGCAGGTGGCATGGGGTTCCTGTGGTGCATATATGCTTAAAAGAGAAGCTCAGGGGAAAGCCAGAGCAAGAAGGATCTGGAAGCAGGAATGGGAATGCATGGCACCTCGCTGTGTGCCCCAGTTTGACGGAGGAGGGGTCACACCAGGCACCTCTGTAGACAGCAGGGCTGGAAAGGCTTCAGAAGAGGCAAACCTGCCTAGAAGTTGACTGTTGTTGCCCTCCAGCAAACCCTCAATCGCTCTCTCTCCATGTGCTTATACAGGAAGCCTGGGGCTGAATGCAAAAGACCTGACTTTTGTGTGGTAATAGCGTATTTCTGTTCTGCCTGCACACAGGAAAGAATGCTCAGAAAAAAACTACTGCCACTGTTCAGGCAATCCATCCTGTGCTATATCTGACAGAGTGGCTGCAAGTAAGAAAGTGCCAAGTTGGCTGGCAATTGAATTTAATTTGGTTTCATTTGCTTTATAGGCTTTCTGCATAGAATCATAGAATGGTTTAGGCTGGAAGGGATCTTTAAAGGTCATCTAGTCCAATCCGCTTCCATAGGCAGGGACATTTTCAACTCGATCAGGTTGCTCAGAGACCCGTTCAACCTGGCCTTCAATGTTTCCAGGGATGGGGCATCCACAACTTCTCTAGGCAACCTGTTCCAGTTTTTCATCACCTTCATTGTAAGAAACTTGTGTCTTACATCTCATCTAAATCTACCCTCTTTTAGTTTAAGACCATTACACTTGTCCTATCCCAAGAAGCCCTGCTGAAAAGTCTGTCCCCATCTTTCTTACGGGCCTCCTTTAGGTACTAGAAGGCCACTAGAAGGTCTCCTTAGAGCCTTCTCTTCTCCAGCTGAACAGCACCAACTACCTCAGCCTGTCTTCACAGGAGAGGTGCTCCAGCCTTCTGATCATCTTTGTGGTCCTACCCTGGACTCCAACAGGTCCACATCCTTCTCATGTTGGGGACCCCAGAGCGATCCACCTAATAAGTTGCAGAGAAAACCAAAACACAACAAAACACCAAAGTCCCCATACGTACCTGCAACTCCAAATAAAATTGGATTTGAAGAAGTCCAGCCTCTCCCACGATCCAATTAAAAGTAAATAAAAGTAAACAGGCCACAGCAGGAGTTTCCAGCATACTTCTACTGCTGCCCATAAGCACTTGCCATGTATTCCGAAATGACAGATAAAGAACAGACAGTACCATCAGCCCAGGGACTTACTCCAGTGATTAGTCTTGGAAAGTTCACACCCAAGGAAGACAGCACTGATTTTCTATTAGAAGAGTTCAACCTCATTTATTTCCTTTAGAGTGAGTATAAAGTAATCACTTTTAAGGACAAGAAAAAGGAAAAATGCCTTCTATCCCAATCTGTAGTTAGAAAGTCTACTGAAATCTGCTTAAGGCTGACCACTTTTTTTCCATGAGTCCTCATTTACTTTTGAGCACATTTGACTTGAGGAAGGACATAATAGGACTCTTGCCTCTCATTATTTATCTTAAACCTCGATGTGAACAGGTAGGCTCTACATAATGCCTATCCAGGGATAGCTTGTTATCAAGACTCACAGAGAAGTTAAAACAACACAGGGTACAGTCATTTCACATGTTAAACAGAACAATTTATTTGCATAGAGGGACAGTCCGTCCCACTGCAACTGCATTCAGCCTAAGTTACACTGACATCATCACACCTTCATTGGCATAATAATTGAATAAAGCCCAAGTGAAGGTTAAGCCTGAATAAATTATATTACATGCTAAAGGATGACAATATTTATTCATTCCTCCCTACAACATGGTAACAGATGCAAACAGTTTAAACTCCTGTTGTTAATTTTCACAAGAATTCCACGAACTGCTCTTTACCTTTACTTCCATGAGCACAAGGGCACATTAGGTGACAGGCAAACAATTTCTAGGTGTCATGGTAGGAGAGAAAAAGCTTAAATATGCAAGCTGAACGTACTCCAAATACCTACAGGGAAGAACAGGGTTTTTAACTATCAGACCATTTAAGCCAATCTCATGATTCTGTGGTTTCTTGTGCATGACTGTTTTAAAATCCATCAAAACCATTGTCCTTTGTGAAAACAGGTGGGATTCATTGACTGAACTCATCTAAGGTGTTGTACAGTATTTGAGACACGTGCATGGGGCTGGCAGTCTTGAGTTAACATACCCATCTAGACCTGTGCTACTCCAAAGCAGCAGCTTTAGACCATGACCATAAGACATAATGATTATGTATTTTTCTTGGTTGTCAGTTTAAAAGTCTGAAGTAATCTGAGGACTGGGCTGTTTTTGCAGTCCACTGGAATTAATACCATGAAACAAAAGGGGATGT
>JAWWEU010000001.1:78409020-78473975 GCA_035583155.1 Acropternis orthonyx | reverse complement strand
TGAATTCATGCAATAAATGTCACTAGCAGAAGATTCAATGCCCGCACTGTGGAGCAGCCTTGCCCACAAGCCCTTTTTTGTGTTATCACCGACAGAATAGAAATGTTGGGATCTTCCTGGTTCTCTTCTGGAGTGAAACAACTCTTTCTGAAAACAAAATCCAGCTGCTGTTTCAGTCACTTGCTCAAGATTCACTCCCAAAATGAAGCATGAGCAAGGCTGAACCACTTTTGGCTTCCTCTGCTGTGTACAAACATGCAAAATTATCCCAGCAGGCTCTGATCCCTCAAATGTCACATCCCCTTTTGTTTCATGGTATTAATTCCAGTGGACTGCAAAAACAGCCCAGTCCTCAGATTACTTCAGACTTTTGAACTGACAACCAAGAAGAACATAGAAAAATAATACTTATGTCTTGTGGTCATGACTACACCACGTGGGGCCAGGGGAGATGCAGAGCCAAGTGCTGTGAGTGTGGACCCATCCAGTCTGCTCCAGTGACGGCTGAGGTTGAACAATGAGACACTGCTGCAGCCCTTGGCCTGGGATGAGGGACTGCTCCCTGCAGGGGAGCAGCCTTTGGCACAACAGCAGTGGCTGCAGACTGTCCATGAGGACATGTGGGGCAGGGCAGAATACCAAAGGTTTCTAAAGACTCTTCTCTAGAAGGATCTTGCTTCATCTTGGAAACCCTGATGTTATCTGAAGAAGGTATGCTCTGGACGTGGAGGCATACAGACAGTGCGGGGTTTGTGTGGCTTGTGAAAGCTCACGGCTCCCATGAGCACTTCTCCACTGCCAAAGATGACAAGAAACAAAGCAGCTTTTAGACAGGAAAACTGACATGTCCTGACCCTTCTTGGCAGCTGACAACTGTCCAGGGTGGGGTTTAACACAAGAAAGCATGAACAGACAGGCTTCCCGCTCCTGAATCATTAGGAGCTGAATTTTAATCATTTGCTGCTTCTGCTCTACAATGCCCTTGCAGTCCTTTAATGCTCCAGTCCTTCCCTGTCCCTGCAAGTCACCCTGTTTCTCCTCTCCATCCCACATGCTTGTTCTCAGCAGGCTTCTGGCTCAGTATGTCTGTGATACATCCAAACAGACTAGTTGACCTGGTGGCTTTCCACATCACTCGTGACCTTGGACTCCTTTCAAACCAGTCCCATGCTGATGAAATGTAGTCAACTTTATGACACGAGCTCTTCTTCCTTCTTCAGGAATTGTATTTCCTTTCTTTAATGCATTTAAAAAAATTACATCAGGGAAGGCAGTGTGAAGAAACCACAGAGCTGCAAGACAGAGGTTTTAATCCCTCTTCTGTCACTAGCTTGCCATGTGACCTCTGCCCTTGGGCACACAGCTCCTCTGTGATGCTGCTCTCTCCAGAGGAACTAGCAGATAACAGGGGATTATTTGTTGGTGTAATACTCTCCAAGACGTAGGAAAGAAAAGAAGATTCAGAGGATGCACCACCAAAAAAATCCCGCAGTAGTGAGGCAGCCATGAGCCACCGCAGAGATAACCAGTGCCTGCCTGCAGCCCAGCACGCAGGGGCAGGCAGGAAGGGCACCAAGCCACTGTCTGAGGCTAAGGCTGTGCAGGGTGGCATCCTCACTCTCTGGCAGCAGAACAGCATGTGCTTCCTCACACAGCATCTGCCTGTATCCTGGACACGAGGGTGGCACTTAAGGACTTGTTACTTGAACACGCAATCAGGGGAAAACTAAAATTAAAGAGAATAAAATAAATATATACTTTTTAAGAGTCCTCCATTTTCTTTCAGCTATGTTTTGTCACCCCAGGCCCCTCTTCCCAGAGCCATACCACATGAAAGGATTGCCCCGACTCTGCTCTCATTTTAAAATGCTTCTTTTTATTTCAGTTGTTGTACATTGGGTGAATGAATTTAACGTCACAACAGAAATAGAATGGCTATTTAACAGACCACTAGTAATTATATATGCTGAAGAAGAGTGAATGGAGGGGTTTCTTTTAACTGTTACCAAAATATTCATTGTACGTGTCATCAATTATGCTGGATGAGAGAGGCAAACAAAAAGGTATTTTGGTGAAGTGCTGTATCCTTTGAAGAAAATAAACACTGAGACATCTCAAGTTACTTGAAACCATGTCCCAGCTACAGTATTCACTGTCTCTGTGTTGGCCCATCTCATGGTTCTTTTGGGGGGTTATATTTCTTGTATTTTTTTTTAATTAAACAAAGCATTTAAAATTTAATAATTTTCATTAGACTTTTTTTCTTTTAAATATAAACAAAGTTTTGGCAAATAATATTTATACAGAAAAATAGTTTTAGATCTTCCCAAATTTTGAAATAGTCTATAAAATTACTTTATAAATAAATAAAATGCAGAATCTGTTGTACACGTATTTGCACATCTCTGTAATTGCCTCCTTACTGTTAGCATAGGTTTGTACTTGTACAGTTTTCAGGAATATTACAAAGTCATAAAGTCGGAAAGTGGATCTCTTATTAAAAATACATTTTCTCTTTTTGTCTGTCAGTTTATCTGGATGAAAGACCTGATGTATCTGAAGCTTCGTCATCCATGGGCAAAAAATATTGGATTAATTGTAAAAAACATAGAACAACAGTTATTTTGAAACATAAAAAGTTCACACAAAATGATGTCTTGAAGAGTTATCTACATAAAATATTTAAACAACATGGATAATTTACCATTTAGTATTATACAATAAGCTACCCAAATGCCTAAATTAACTATTATAAAAAAATAAAAACAACTTTGACAGATATAGGCAAGTTGCAGTGTCAACTACCTAGTTATAATGACTGAGAAAGTCTACAAATATTAGTGTTTTAATAGTATATAATGGTGATACCTTAACTGCTAAAGTAACAAGTTAAGATACATTATTTTTCCACAAATTAAAACTAATGCAACGTTACAAGCACTATGTTAATTTTACAACCGAATTGTGATTATTTTTTCTCTTTCGGATGTTCAAATCTCCAGCTTTATATATAAATAGATAGCAATTAGACATTGGACAAATAAGATTTAGCCCAGAAAATAATTTTCTAGACAAATAATAATATGGTTAGTGCCTTCAGTCGTTCAGAACAGGCAGTGCTGCCAAAGTTTAAAAGTTTACAATCAATCTGAAGAGGTTAAGTTAAAATACTGCAATCACTAATAATGTCCACATAGAAAACTTATGCTGCAAACAATTATACATAATATCCACTTATAACAGCTGTCTTGTTTTTTAAACAATAATTTAAAAACTATGTCATTTATGTGATACATGTGCAACATATAAAATGTGAAATATGAAATATTTGGTACAATAGTGCTTGAAACAAATCTCAAATCAAACAAATGAAATTTTACTTATACATATATAATTACCTTGTAAATCAACAAAGTATTTAAAAAAGTAAACAACATTAAAATCTGCTTCATCCATATATATGTATGTATGTATATATAACATGTATATAATTGTATTAAAGATATCTTCATACTTTTGTGACATAAAATATGTTTTTAAAGAAAAACAATTAAAAGAACTATTTTTTCTCCACTCTAATCCGGTTACAATCTTATAATCCAATTAAAAAAATGCAAATACAGTAATGATTTATTAAACTGAGTCTCATTCTACATTCTTAGTGTTCAGTTAATAGCCTAGATTAAAGTCACCTATGAAGTTTCAGTGACTCAACTGAATTTTAATTAAATTAGAGTATCATACAATCTCTTCATCTACAGCCTTCTTTTTCACCTTTTCTTTTGTTAGTTTGGTCTTGTTTTGTTTTGTTTGATTTTGCACTTCTAGAAGTTACTTCTTAACAGCTTGGATCTTTTTGGTAACCTGACTATGAGTTTCAAAGATTATTCGCGTCCGGTGAGATTTGACTGTTGGCATCAGGCTCACTTTCATCAAGTCTGATGTGACAAAATTTAGGCACTTCTGCAAAGTTTCTTTTAAAAACATTATAAATATACTTGTAAAATAATATTCTCAAGACTTTGTTCTTTTGGGGACTGAAAGGGATATGAAGTTCATACTGTGCAAAATTTTTTAAATTTTCTTCTGCTATTCTGCTATGATTCAAATGCAACTTCTCCATACAAGTCAAACACCAACCATGTGCATCTAAAGAATTTGTGCTTTCCTTTGGACTTCTTGCTAAAAATATCAGATTGGCAGGATGATGTGCAGGACACTGGGCTGTGTTTCACTTCCTCTGTCTTGGAATCAACTCACCAGGGGAGCAAAACCAAGATTTTTGTTTTTAAACTAAGAAGAAAACCCCCAATCATAGTTTGGGTGAAAATTAAACCTGCAACTGGGATAAGTTTTTAGCCAATACAACTCAATTATTGCTGAACTCGAAAGATTCATAAGCATTGAATCTCACGAGACGAACTTATCTGGACCATTTCTGTTAGGTGTAGTTATGGAGAAAAGACAATATTTGCAAGAATTAAACTATGCTTAGAAAATCTTTAAAACTAAATGTTACCCTTTATGTCTTGAAACATCACAGCTGGTATCAGGTAGTTAACTATTTTAGGTTGGAGTATAGTAAGCATACCATATTTAATATTCATATATGACATAGCAGCACTAGCTTTTTTGAATTTTTGATTTGTCCATAAGAACAAATTCTTGACTTAGCATGCAGTTTGTGGCAACTCTAGAGAGGAGGAGATGGGGTAGTATGTACAGTAGCCGTGCTTGGCTGTCCGCAGGGAGGCTTCGTGACACTCCGTTCCGCTCCTGCCGGCTATTTCAGGATTATCTGTTAAGAGAAAGGAAAGTGTGATCGTGCTTTTAGGGGATGCAGGGGGAGCAGTTTGCCCAGATGACCAGCACTGGACTAACTATGCTCAAGCACAGCTCACACAGGACAGCATCCCGTGCGGGACAGCATCTGTATCCTCATGCTGCCAGGGAGGCGTTTGTGTTTCACAAACCTAGTCATCTTTCCCCCGCACACAGGTCCTCATGAGCATGACAACACGCAGAGGGGGTAGTTTATGTGTCAAAATACTGGAGGTGGTCCTGAAGCCACAAAAGAAGGGCCTGGCCATAGGCGGGGTGTGTACCATCAGTAACCTGGCTATCAGTGGAGGTGGAAGCAGCCCTGTGCCTCCTGAGAGAGCTCAAAAGGGCATCGGTGCCTAGGGCAACCCTCCAACTTCTACCATGCTCCCAGAAAGTCAGGAATGACTAGGGAAACAGTGGAGGCAGGGCCCCTTGCCACTAACAAGCAAAAAGATGCATTAGGTTAGATGTTTTCACAAAGTGAAGTGTCTTTTCAATGCACTTTCAGCAGCTGCTTGTTTCCTGAAAAAATTATCTTCAGATCAGAGAACTTGAGAGGTTTTCTCATGCTTCCTTATGCCAGGGAATCCAGGGGATAACCATAATGGTACCTCTGTGAGCCTAAGTAGTTACTTAGTAGCTGCTTTACCTCCACAGTGTCTCAAAGGGAGGGTGGAGCAACCATTTTACAGGTGTAAACTCTTGTGTTTGCAGTACTGTACAGGTAAAATGTATGGTGTGCCCAGCAACCAAATCCACCTACTCACAGTATTGGAAAATGGTCTAGATTTCCATCACCTGCCTGGAATGTCTGTCAGTGAAAGTGATATCAAAAGCCAGGGGTGTGATATTTTATCATGCCATTGCTAACCTGTGCTCCAGACTCAAACACAAGTCAAGGAATTAAGAGTGATCACCCGCTCTTTCTGTTTAATTTGGCACTTGGCATAATTTTAAGCTGTATTTGTAGGTGGTATGCAAGGCAGTTATGACAGCACTTTGACCTACTTGTGTATTACAAAGCCAGACTGCTGCTTAATGCAATATTTATATTAAAAGGAGGAAAAAAACTGTTTTGAAAGTAACTTCAGCAACATACTACCTCTGACATACAGACCTCCAAAAAAACCCCCCAGGTTTGCCTCTGTGTGGAAGGTTTGTGTTCTAATTCCCTGCACAGTCAGCCTCCCTACACCTCACAACCCCACTGCCTTGCTCTCTGTACACAACTCCTGGCTCCCTGATCCCACCAAACTTGCCAGGGTGACAAAAAGCAGCCTTTGGTTACCATCAACACTGAAAATCTGGTGACACGCGAGGCTCCATTGGAACGACATTGTACAAACACCTGCTGCTCCAAAGGGCTTAACATCTAAATAAATCATACACACAACAAGGACATATATTTTTAATGAACTTCCCCCCATTGTGAGTTTGTTAGCTTATCGCCTATCTTCTGTTTCCTACTGAAATAACAAAGAAATACCTTTGCTCAAATAATAAAGCCCTGCCTATGATAACCCTGGTCCAACTCCAGCACGGTGATTTGACAGTATGTACAAAGAACACAGCCATGCTGAAAATAAGAAGTGACCAAGATCTTCAGCACTGATATTTTTAGCATGTTACAACCCAACATGTCAATGTAATTAATAAAGCAGCTTTAGCTATACTGGGTTAGCCATAATCACACAAGTGTATTTAAAGGATCCTAAGGTCTCATTTAGTGGGACATAACCTGAAACCTATTTGGTGTAAAAAAACCCCAGAATTTCAGACAGTGCAGCTGACTACACTGTCTGCCGACTTTTGAGGGGACAAACTTGCATTTTCCTATAGCTTTTTTCCTCCCTATACAGGGAGACAGGTAACTGCCCCTTGTGCCAGGATTTCTTTGGTCAAATAGACCTGCAAGACCAATGTTCCCAATTTCCCCAAAATACGTGACAGAGAAGGCAGAGGGCCTAATCTCAGGCTGCTTCATGGGAAAATGGTAGGACTATTCATGGCACTGTGATAACCCAAGTGCCACTCACCCTACCAGGCAGGATAGAGGGGTCCTGGGCAGTGTGAAAGAGCAGGGACCCCTTCTCATCCCTGCCCTGGTGAGTGGCAGCAGCAGCGCACAGGGTAAGGACTTCACTGCCGTGTCCCTATTCCTCCTGTTTCTCTCCTGTCAAAACTCAGGAAACAGCAAAGACAATGTAAACACTTCCCTTTTGTGTGTGAGCACATCCTGTTTACATGCTGTGGGTGCCGGAGAAGCAGCTGAAGCCCTCACTGCCATGCTTCTCCCGCTGCCACTGGCTACAGAGCCGGCTTGCTCCCACCACATCGTCCTCAACGTGCCACCCCTCGTGCAGGGAATGTAACTAGGGCATGTTGCAGCCGGCTATTTCTAGTACACGTAGGAGTCCCAGGAAAAAAACCTCAAGTCTCTCCTTCAGAACAAGCTTCTCCAGTGCAGTCGCAGAACTGAGGAGCTACATTTCTTTTTTAACCTTAGCCACAAAGTGTAAAACATCTCCCATAGTCTTTAATTATATGTTCACACCCTATTTCTCAAAAGATATCACAACTCTGCCACAGCTACATACACAGGCATCACCTTCTGCAACTGTTTTTTTTTCACAGTGTCTGACAGAGAAACTTAAAATGCCAAGCTACTTTACATGGAAAACACACTGTGAACATCTTCTGTTTAATCTACAAACAAAGTAATAAACTGTGAGGGAAGATGGAGGCTATCTATGCCTCCATCACTGCTAATTGCTCCATCACTTGCATGCTGAAAAATAAGCAGCTGTACTGAATACCCGGGCGAAGGAACATCCCTGCAAACACCTACTAGAGAGTCTGCCTTCCCTTGTTACTTGTAAGTAGGCCCAACCACCTTCGTGTTCATATACTCTGTGTAGCCATGTCAAATGTACATATATCTGACTTGTAATATTTGCCATGATGCTATTATATCTTTATACTCCACAGCAACAGAATATAATGTATTGACACTTTTATCATAGTATATATAAGCATAAAACCCTGAAAAACAAGACTATACAGTGAGTGTGCATTGTCCCATGTAGAAAGGTCTACAGGTCAAGCATGGGAAAGCATTTTCTCATGCTCTGTATGGATAAGATCCATAGGTGTGGATAGAGATGTGCCAGAAAATATACCTTCTGCTGCTTCATTAGATATCTAATAGGAACGCTCTTTCCAGCACAAGCAGAATGGCCTGAAACTTACAGTCCGGAGTAGTAATGCACGGATTTAATAACAGGAAATTGCATGTTTTTGAGGTAATCACAGATATAGGTACCCTCTCCATTGCCTTCTTGCTTGGTACCTGTTTGAAGAGGCAGAAAGCTAGCTATCCTTTAGATTTAAATTGCTAAAATTGTGCCAGTGATAGTTATCAGACCTCACTGAAAGGTAGTAACACAGAGAGTGGACCTCCATTTCTGCAAACTGCTTTCTAGCAACCAAGAAGCATTTGCTCTTCCAAATTTCCATCTCTTTAGAGATGGCATTTTCAGTCCTAAATGTCAAGACTTTCTTCTCTACCAGAGCATGGCTCTTTTAGACCTTTACCTTCAGGACATCTGAGTGATCACAGTGGTCATTAAGCCCCCTGTGCAACACAGAAAATCCCTAAATTTGGACAGGATTGATTCTAAGAATGACAATCCTGCAGTGTCCTCCAGGGGAATGACAACCAAGAGAGCTGTTACTGCCAATGGTTTCAGCTTCTCACTGACTACCAGCCCACAGTAATCATCAGACAAATCTATGTCAGCTTGGGATTTCCTCAGACCCAGCAAAGGCGGCTGTGATCAGTCATTGTCTCAAGACTTAAAAAGTAAAATTGAGAGTCTCTTAAATTAAGGCGGAAATTCCACCTCTGTGAACTCTTTTTGATACCTTGTTACAGCTTTAGTTGATACAGTTCACTGAATTAACAAAACTACTGAGAATCATGACTAGGTACTAGGAATTTCAAGAACACTGGGTAGAGATTTTCTGTTTTGAAGCTACAATTCACAAAGCTTTATTCTCTCTGAGTTAAATTCATTTTCCAGTTCCAGATTTATTATACAACGATGAATACAGAAAATTTAACATTCTGCATGAATTCACTGTACATGAACTCTTGTTCAACTGGAGACCTGTCACAGTGGATCAGCCAGAAAACATGGCTTTGCATCTACCTCTGGCATGTTTCTCTATCAGAAGTTTTGAAGTTATTACTCCAAATCACACTGTGTTCTATAAGCCTCTATATATTTTAAAGGGGCATTAAGACTGTATTTGACCTCCACATTGCAAAGCACTTATCCCTCCAAAAATACGTAGCAAACAGTTTGGACTGCTCAGTCTTCCATTTTAAAAGTAGTGTAGTAATAGGATGTTCTTGTAGACAAGATTCATCTCAGATGATTTCAGACATGAATGCCTCAGCTGGTCACCCATTTTACATCTTCCTAGCCTACTTGGGGCAACTTGATTTTAGCATGAGACAGATTATCAACTTGTGATGCTTTTTTCCCCCTCCACCAAAGGTAAGAGTTTGTGGCAAATAGTTTGCACTGAGATATTTAACTTTTGGACACCTGCATCAGGACAGATGAATCCTTCCACAGTGACATTTCTGTTTTCACGTTTTTCACATGAGTAGCAGACTGGTCAGATACATCTGGGGTATACATTGAAAACAACAGATATTTTCAGACAGCCGGCTCATATCAGGCTGCCTCATAACTTCTCCTGCTTTCTAAAAATAAAAGTAACACCAAGTATTTCTTCCCTATGACATGGAACCCAAGACTATTTTTATTTCCCCATGCCTTTGGGAAATGCCTCCATCTCTTTATTTTTCATTTTCTCTTAGAATGTTCTTTTGTCGTATGTGCCTTGTTTTTTCAAAATAAATCAGGGGTTTTTTTTGTTTTTTTTTAAATTAGAAGCGGAAAAAGATGAGTAAATGTTCAGACACTTACTGAGAGTAATCTCTATTGTATCAGTTACGCCTGGTCATACAATTATGGAATTCCAAAGGGCTCAGCAGCATCATTCTTCTCATTTAATGTTCACAAGGTCTTGAAAAAGAGTCTAAAGCCACTTGTGCTGCCAACTCCTTAGCTCACTTAAGAGCTTCCATAGGTATTTACTCAAGTAATAATATATAATATTTAAGTTCAACTTAATACATATTTACTCACTCTGGAGAAACAGGACTAGTTGTTTTAAAAATGAAAGCAATCTGGTTTTATTTATTCTTCTTTAAAGTAATAAATAATGCAGTGCTAAAAATTTATCATAACATACTCTAATATATTCATTCTACCAAAATCTATTTTTAACTAATCACACAGACGGCAGACAGACTACATAGAAATGAGAAAACCACTGCTATAATATTTTAGCAGCACCAAGACAGTGACTGTTTTGAATAGCCACTCAATTTTACCTTCCAGCAGGTCTGAGCCACTGCAATCATCTGTGTTTTTCACTTTCCACTTTTAGGTCATTGTCCTTCTCTCCTTGAATTTTAGAAACTGCCAGAAAAGTCTTATGCAGAGGAACTGAGAGCATAAACAAGTGAAAGGCCAAGCACAAGTTTTGCATTATCTGTGAAAGTGCCCACATTCCTCTTGCAGGGGTGTTACTTCTCTGACCCCTGCATTTTCTTTCCTAGGCATCCTCATCCAGCTTTCTTTTTCCTTTCAACACAATCCACAACAGAGCATGGTTCCACACTTCTGCAGGTTCCACAGCAGTTATGACCACCATGAAAGCCCTCCTCTCCCAAACCCTGGCGTTCTAGTTCAGACTCCCTTCCAAGCAAAAGACAGACCACTGCAACACCTGGAACTTAAGCACAAAAAGGTACCCAACTTATGTTCATTACAGTTACTCATCAGACACCATGCCTATAACACTTGTGTTAGTTTTATAAAACTCACTATACTTAGAACTTCTCCAAGGAAATCTTAATCTTCATGACTTCTGACTACTACCACTTCCTTAATTTTCTTCTATCTCAATGATCTCACATAAACAGATACACATACTAGTGTGGGTCATGGAAGATAAGACTGCCTTAAAAATTAAGTCAGGCAAGTTAACAAATTTCTGCCTTCAGCTGAAAGTCATGTCATATACAACCAACCACTAAATAAATATATAGATGTTTCTACTACGGTTACATGGGAAGCCTCCTGCATACTCAAATCCAAAGACTGGTATTTCTGGCAGGCACTATATTATACACTGAGATAAAAATATGATCTTTGGTTAATTCACGGGAAAATAGTTGGAAAAACTAGAGATATGCAGATGCAATTATTTCAAAGAACAGAATCTCAAACAAGTATATCTGGAGCTCTGTACTGCTCTGCATTGTTAAAATTTTATGATGGAAAAACACAGACTCACATGAGCTGTGTGTACGCACCATGAAACAAACTCATTTTGCCCCAAATGCCTACAAAATTAGATGACCTTTGAAAAATCTTCATATGTTTAAATAATAAATATATGCCCCAAAAGACTTTTACTCCACTTGTCAAATTATCATTAGTTGAAAAATTGAAAGCATGAAAACAAAAGGAAGTTTTCATATCAAACATCAACATTGTTTTCAATTATATGAAAGCTATAAGGATATATAGATAAAACAGGATATAAAGCTATAACAGGAAAGGGAAATTTCTTTTGATTTTTGTTATATAAAAGAAAGAAGTGTTTGCCTTTGCTTACACTGCTGATGTTGTGTGACACTGCCATCTAGCAGGCTATCAGAAGAAGTCAGGTTTTAATCCTACACAGGCCAGAGGGCTGTGATGGCAGAATTTCTAAAACAAAATCAGAGATTTTTCCATTTCTTTCCACTAGCTTCTTGTATATAGGCATGTGATCTAAAATTCTGTATGCAAGCCTGTAGAAGCCCGCAACATCTACAGAGAAACAACACACTATCTTAAGACACTAAAAATTATTATTAAAAGTAAAACAAAGACTTGGTTAAAGTTTGCATGAGACTAAAAAAATCCCTTTACGTTTTCCAGGGTAATCTTTTGGCTTTGCTTCTTTGCTACCTTATAGTTTAAGCAAACAAAGTTTTGCCACATATTTTGTAACATCAGTTACTTCAAGACAATTCAAAGGATCTTTTCCTGACACTATTTGAGATTTGTTGTGGACTTTAAGATGGCAAACTCTCACTTGAGTCTGCTGCAAACTGGTATTTTCACAAGTTACAGCTACTTACCTGCAACTTGGTGTCAAGACAAGATAACTTGATTGAATTGAGGCTTGTGATTCTTGATTGTCTAGCATGAAAGATGCAGCAGGGAGTTTAAATTTGCCTTTCCTACTTTGACAAGCGATTGCTATTTAAATACCTCCTCTAGAGAATTGACTATTCATGATCAAGGGTCATTTAGATTTGTTTCTTCAGCCTGGTTACAGGTACAAGGCAAGATGTCCAGTCCTGCACTCCACATGCCAAGGCACCACAGATGGGCTTGCTAGATGCCCAGCACTAACATGTTCTGCCCCGGGCTGGCTCCCTGCAAGCATTCCCTCTGACAAATGTGTCTGAGAAAGAAACCTGTTACTCTGTCTCCTTTTTTTAGCATTTATTTGAATGCCAGATTAAATTCGTCCTTTCAAAAATTTTCTGAAGAGGTATTTAACTTGGAACTCTAAGGAATTTTTACACCAAAACTTTCAGTCATTAGAAGACAAAAATTGTTTAGATACTCGGTATTCCCAGCAGAAGTGCTTTCCTACCTGTTCCCCTGTTCCATCAGAAACTGTAATTAAAGACTGTCAAACCACTAACAAGAATTTTGCATAGGCTATTTTTTATAAAGTTCTCACATTTGTTTTCCCAGCTCACCTTCCTTTTCAAAATTCCATTTCCTACTATTTACCAGATTTTTCAATTCATTTTTTCAGTATATTGTTATTCTTCTCTCGGTTTACAAGTGCAGCAGTTTTCCATGAGGAAGAAAGGGAATGTGAGACAGTAAAAGCCTGTCAGCAGTGCTACGGACAACACTCTGCCCTGCCAGAAGGCCTCCCAGGGTTAGAGAGGTAAACTGGAGAGGAAGCCCTTTTGGGGAAGAACAGACAGTATTTGCAAGAGGGAGCAACTGGTACTTCTGCTTTATGCAGAAGGAGAGATCAGCTTGAGTAGGTGCTACATGACATTCCGGTCTAAGAAGAATCTGCCTCCCTTGGGAGTGGTGCTGCCTTTGCAGGCACCTTGGCAAGGAGAGGTGTTCTGTTGCTGCATGTGCTGGCTCTGCTTCCTCCTGAGGGAGCTGCCACATACGGTGCCTCAAATCGCAAAAATTTGGCATATTTGTATTTTACAACATGCTAACTAGTTTTTGAATTCTGAGGCAAATATTTTAATTTTCCTTTTCTCGAACATGAGTATTTTTATTTTCGCTTCATTGTATTCTAATGGATTTTGACAAAACTGAAGGCTACTGAATGATTTCATAATTAATATCTGCATAATTGCCACCTAATTCAGTGAGAACGCTGATGCATAATTTAAAACAGCTGTGCCAGATAATCACAAGCCTTAGCATGAGACAGCCTGTTGATCTTATATTTCTTTTCAGACACAGCTTATGAGTGTTTCATTCTTCTATTGTATCTGTCCTTTAATTTTTCCTTCCTAGTAAAAGGAATATAACCTCATATAACCTGTTGTCACTAAATAATGTCTTCATGCAGCATTTTCTGTAATGCTACTTTTATACTGTCAGTCTCTGGCTCATTTTCATTGCTACAGAAAATAAAGCCTTGTACTGTTCTGAACTGATGTGATGTGAGCAAGACTCATCATTTGGAATTTGGTAATTGTCCTCTAATAACCAGGAACTAAGGAAGCACCAACTGAGCTTGAGGACACAGATTAGGACACAGAAATGCTGGTAGTCTTAACCTCCAGTGACAGTCAATGTGAGTAGGTGGTACAACCTAGTCAGTAAGCCAACAAAGCCTGCAGAACCCTTCATGTGATCACCCACTGCAGGCTCAGGTCATTTGCTCACCAGGGTTTTAGTAGCATTTGGGATGAGGTCTCCTGCCTGTCATCCAGCTGCCGGTTCAGAAGTACATGTACATATTTGCCTGCAGGTCCTGTATTGCATCTGCGAAGCTTGTGAAAATGTGTTGGATAACCTAGACATCCAAGGTTATCTTAGGACAATCTTAAATGTCACTAGACACATGTTCAGGCAACTGAACCAAGCCCTGTGAGACTTCTGAAGGACAAGCCAGACTACTCTCCAGACTTCATCTGACTGGACTGATAAACTTCACAGTCTACAATGGGTACACTTAAATTTGTACCTTGCAGGTAGACATCCACACTCAGACACCAACACTTAAGTGTCTTAATTCTGGGCCGAGTCCTAACCTTTTAATTCTTGAAGGACTCACCAAGGCATATATAAAAATTAAACAGTAGTAAGGCTTTCTACTTAAAAATTCAAAGCCCTCCCAAACAGGTGTTGCCACTATTTAAAATTGAACTTCAGCCCCAAAATTCAGAATAACATCTCTCTCAAATAATCTTAGGATATATTATCCTCTGTAAAACCATCTTTGGCATGCAGGGTAGAGAAGTCACATCTTTCTGCATTTGCATTAGCATGAACATCATCTCCAAGTGGGCTCTATTTAATCTTTCCCCAAGTTTCTAATCCTGTATTTACTTATAAAGCAAATGGTAAAACAAGAAGAGAAACAAACCTCCAAATAATTTTCTTTAAGATCTATGGCTCTTATCCTGAAATTACAGCACTGTACATTTTTTGCTTAAAATAAACAATAAATATTGCTCTTTACCTCTACAACTACCTGAAAGGAGGTTGTGGCAAGGTGGGGGTTGGTCTCTTCTCCCAAGAAACAAGTGAGAGGATGAGAGAAAATGGCCTCAAGTTGCACCAGGGGAGGTTTAGATTGGATATTAGACAAAATTTCTCGATGGAAAGGGCTGTCAAGCACTGGAACAGGCTGTCCAAAGCAATGGTATATTCACCATCTCTGGAGGTATTTAAAAGATGTGAAGCCACTGCACTTTAGAACATGGTTTAGTGGTGAACTTGGCAGTCCTGGGTTAACTGTTGGACTCGATGATCTTAGAGGTCTTTTCCAACTGAAACGATTCTGTGATTTTTACCTGTGAGTGAAGCTGAGCAGGTGAAGTTTCCTTCCTTGCTCGAGTACTGCTAGTCCACTAGCTACAGGAGTAACAATTAAAAGCTTTGTTGAAGTTCTCTCAAGTATATATTTACACACAAAGACTGTATTAATACTTTATGGAAGACGTTTTACATACCTCTGTCCACATGCATGCACTAGAGGGAGCTACGACCAAACCCTCTGTACACATGCCCTAAAACTGCTTCTCACCATCATTTCACATTACTTGGAACTTTGCTCCAAGAAAATGCTGTCAGAATCCCCAAACACCACCTGAACATAAGTTCATTAAGGATCTACCTCTGAAACACGATTAAGCAGCTGAGGCTTCAAGCCCCATTCTGGTGGAAATGGCTGGAGCAACTGTGAAGGGGAGGAAGAAGGAAAAGGGGAAGGGCCTCTCACCTGTGACCAGGCATGCTCCTGGACTCACATACCTGTGGGTGTCCACCAGTCTTTCACTGAAAAGCTGAAGTCCACGCCCTCCACATCCTCTCACCACACCCTGGCAGCTAAAGTAATGGGGGACCCTCCCTGACGGGATATCCTCACACAATTCACAGCAGCACCAGCAGCTCTTGTATCAACATAGTCACTTTTTAATCAGGCTTTGTGAAACAGGGTTTGCTGAAGCATCCTGTTTATGTTGCAGTGAGCCAAAGCTATTCTCTTCCCCTCTGAAGTACATGGCAAGAAAATTATTTTGGTTTTAAAACCTAATCTTTTTAAGTCAGAAAAGCATGAGGTTCCAAATTTTCCATATATTCTTAACTGGTGTCACCCTGCACAGATGTACTACAGTATAGGCTTTAACCCTACACAATCATCTCACGTGCCTCGTGCCATACACTGAACATACAATGCCCAGAGTTGCTGGCCAAGCGTGACTGTACGTGTATCAATGCAGGTGCATTTTGAGTTGTTACTCGTGTTTTCTGAAAGAAAGTACATACTGAAGTCATGAGACACAATTTTTTTTTTCCCCAAAATACAAGCTGACAGCACATACTAAATAATTTACTGGACCCAACAGAGTTGTTTAGGTTTTTTCAGCCATCAGCTGAGACTCTGTAACTTTTGGGATGTTGACTTTTCCCTTCCATTGGTGCTTCAAGGACACAGGGATCATCACACTCAATCCAAAGAAGACCAGACATCATTCCCTACATCAAAATATTTAGCCAAATTATATTAAGCTAAATGATTAAGCCCTGCTACAACTTTCTTTTCATGCCTAGCACTTTGCATAGAAGTTGAGGAAGCTGAAATGGCACAGGCTGAAGCCTTCAGGTTGTAAAATAAAGTATGGTTGAGACACCAGAAAGAGGAAGCTGTACCCCAGAGGTATGTAAAGCAGTATGGCACAGACCACAAAAGGAAATTTTATCTAGTTGGGAATAAAGAAGTGCTTTTCTGAAATACTTGGAAGAGTTTAAATCCATACAAGAGGACACCAAGAACATTATGACCATGAACAAAGTCATGTTAATTACCAAGTTAATAACCTGCCCCCGTTGTATTTCTTGGGCTAAAGAAATACTGAGAGTTAGGATCACAGAGTTACTGTGGGACCTTTCCTAGGGTTGTATGTTTGTCTCCAACCTTAGAAAGTTGTAAATAAACTGAAAACTTGGGCGTTTTGCCTCTTATAAAGAAGCCAACAAGAACAGCTGCTGGGGTGGGACTCATCTCCTCCACAGGCAGTGGTGCAGAGCTTTGGTAACATACCTACACTCCTTCCACAAGCAAGAGAAAGAAGCAGAACCCTCCAGGGCAATTCGCCCTGCCCTAACAGGGACTTCTAGAAAAGCAAATGAACTGGATGCCAAACTGCCAAATAGCTAAAGTTAAACAAGTGAAAACCCGTCCTCCTGTTAAACCATCCATTACTTTCAGCATGAAGTTGTATGTATACATGCACACACAAATATATGCAACTGAATTATAAGAAACAGAACTTTCTATAAGTCCTGTTAAATTTAAAATGCTCTAATCCTCCAATGCAAATAATATCTGCACTGGGAAAGGAGGGACTCTGCCTGCCATCCTGCTAGATGAGAAATTAAGGCACACCTATGTCTTCTCAGCAGCACTAGTTACGTCTGTGAAAGTGTTCCCATTAATAAAAAAAAAAGACTGCTTACACTAGTCCTTCTGTATGCATAAATGTATTTATTCTACCTTCAGCCACTTTTGGCCACTCTGGCGCTCAGGAGCGTGGCGGGTGGAGCTGCCCCGGCTGCATTCCTGTGCTGGAGAGGGTGTCCCTGGCTCACATCCTCCCCAAACCACTCCATTTTCTCATAGTCTCTTGGTGTGTTCAAGTCCCTTTGTCACCACTTTGGGATCACAAAATTACACTAGATACCACCAAAGAATTTTCTGATGCAGACACTGTTCTGTGGAAAAGACCATGAAATGCACCATTTGCCTGCTGCACTTTCATCCTTATTCCAAACATTTTTTATGAGCTAGCCATCAGAAAAGTACGCACAAAACAACAACCCTCTTTTGATGAAAATGCTAGAAGCACAAATGCCACAATGTTGGCAAACAAACCTTAAAAAAAAAAAAAAAAAAAAAAAAAAGAAAAAAATGGACTGGTTTGTGTTTCTTTAAGAAAGTAGGGTGTATTTCAGAGGTAGTATATTTTTCCTAAATTATTATAAATAAACTCTTGCAGCAACTTCTGTTTTTCCATGGGATACTTAAATAGTTTTGGGAACGACAGTAAAAAAAAATAAATCTGTTGGTATAACATTATTAAGCAAAACATTTTCACTGATTTCTTTCTAAGCCCTTGGCAAGCAGAGGGTAATGAATCAACAGGCGAGCATTTCTGCTGGGTCTGCAACAGCTTGTCGGTCTGTCCGGGAGCAACACCAGGGAAGGTGATGGGGACACAGCCCTTTGCTTTCTCTTGGTAAGTAAACCTGCTTGCTTCCTCTTCAGTTTGACCTCTCAGAACCTGAGGGAAAACACCTCTCAGATGAAAGTGCCTGAGCATGGTCCCAAAGCAACAGAAAAGCCAGAGCAATCCAATGGCTGTGCAAATCCTTCTCCTGGCAGATGCCAGGCGTATCCGAGTGGGAATCTCTACAGCTCCAATAGAGGAGTCAAAGCTATGCACTAGGGCTCCAGTAGAAATGTCTTCCCTGGGAATCAGGTCCTACAGGAGGAGGGGGAAACCCTACCAAAATGAAAACTGCCATTAACATAACAAACTGCAGAAGAAGAGGAGAAAGTATCGTCTTTCCCAGCCTGCCTCAGCCAATAACCCTCAGGGTTCTTTCCAACAACATCCTTTCTTAGGGAAATGCAATTCCCAGATTAAATATACACTTTCAAACAGAAAGCAGGCATAGCCATAAATCACTTGAGTGCTGTTTAGATCACTAGCATTTCCAGAAAACATTCAAATTTTTTATTTTAATTTTTTTCCAGCTGCCTTGTTCTGCTTGTGATTTTCGACAGCTCCCACGCTTACAAATTAGTCACTTCCACACACCTCATGGAGAAGGCTACATAAACACACCTGAATGTTTGAAACCTGTGATGATCTTCCTTTTGAACTTAGGAGTTAACAATAGACTTTTGTAAGTAGTCCGGTACTATG
The DNA here is from genome assembly GCA_035583155.1 of Acropternis orthonyx. NCBI lineage: Eukaryota > Metazoa > Chordata > Aves > Passeriformes > Rhinocryptidae > Acropternis > Acropternis orthonyx. Next base: position 78,455,302 of record JAWWEU010000001.1, on the reverse strand, counting down.
GTGATTCTAACTCCAGCTGGGTTAATTACACAATAATTAGGTACAAACATCGCAACACAAAACACAGCTACATCATTATTTGCAACAAATGTTAACTCTAAATAAGTGCAACCTGTCCCACAAACACTTGCTATAAACGACTTAAAAATAAACGTAAAATTTGATGGGGTAAACACAGAAATAAAAAAAAAAAATTCTCTGGGAGAATTTTTTTTGTTAAAAAAAAATTAAAATAAAAATCTCAGCACTCATTTAGAGTTCAGGATCTTGTGAAAGAAAGCTTTAAAAGGAGCAAACCTGATTTGCTGTGGCTGTTGCGGCGAAGGGAACACTTGTTGCAGGAGTTGTTGCTGCAGAGACAGTGGCGGCCGTAGCGTTGTGCATCATGGGTACTTTCAGGAGGGGAACCATGGAAGCAATGAACAGGAGGGTGCAGCATTATGGTAAGAGAAGTGGTATTTTTGGCATGGTGAATATCAAGAGCAGCAAGCCATCATCATGGGTTAAACCAGCAGATGGCATGCAATCACAGTGCAAAGCGAGAAAGCGTGGCGGAGAAATAAAAAAAAAGGGAAAATAGCTTATTACAAGTACAATTAAAGGAAGGTTGTCAACACACTCGGCGATTCCCAGAAAAAAAAGAGTAAGGACCACTGAAAATGCGACTGATGTCTCTAAGAAGATTACTTGTGCAAATGAGGTCTTTACCCAAATAGCCCGTTACCTGTGAATTGTTACATGGGTTATTTGTTTTCCCCCAGTACAAATATAAAGCACTTCAAAGTGAAATGCTACAAAAAAACCCCCAGTGGTTTGAACTGGGAATAAAACTGATCAATGTTTATCTTAATTTTTAAACACAATTAAAAATGAGTTATTTCCATGTATCTTCATTTTGAAGTAAACCAGATACTTGCTGTCTTCCTTTATAATCAAATTTATGCATTTTTTTCCTACTAGCACTGCATAACTGCTTGACTTTATCAGAGTTAAATTACCATCTGCTTTGCAGCAAAAACTGGGAGAGGGATGGTAATTTTCCTGATATAAATACTACTTTGTTTGATCTAAAAAAGCAAGATCAATTTTGTGAAAGTCACTGCTTTTGCTCATTTTAAGAATGAATTTTAATCAGCATCTTCATGGGGGAATTATTAATTTGATGCTTTAAAGGCTTGATATTTTAACTGTTTTATCTGAATAGGCCCAAAAACCCACAAATAAAATCACTGGGATAGGGCTGTAGCAGAAAGATTACTTTTCTGTCTTAGAGGCTGGGCTGTTGCATTGGACTTGCACCTTGCATGCCCAAAATGTTAATTTCAAGATGCAAATATATTTAAGGGAGGAGCGAGATTCAGATCACGAGTTTCAACAGAACCTCTGTGGATCAAAGTAGGCATTTCTGGGAAACGCTGATAAAACTTTCTAACACACAGCAAAGGAGAAATAGGCACACCACTGTGAAACTTTAAAACACTGATGAAAATTTGCTGGCTTTTTCCAGTATTTTATGATTTTATAGTACTAGCCAATATAAAATATAAAGAGAAATAAAACTTTGAAAACTGAAAAGCAGACTGGAATTCATGGTATTATGCTTTTGCAGTGTAGTTGTTATAGCAGGTGATATCATGTCTAAACTACAGCTTTCATCTACAAATCTAAACACTCTGCAAAGTCAACCAGAAGGACCTTTAACTCTAGTCAGTGTTTAAATCTTGCCTAAAATTTTTGAAACAAGTGAATATACATCATATACAGTACAAAAAAGAGATCAATAAAGAAATTTGGAACCTACCAATACTGGTAGCGGGTGTCATGCACAAAACTGACCCTGCGTGTCATGCAATGATAGATGAAAAAAGTGGATAAAGGGAAGAAACAGGTTAGCTGTTTAGAGTTAACATTCAAAGTGAGATTCAAGCATAACCACAGAGAACTAAGTTAGTTAAATGAAACTGTAAGGTCATTCATAGTTTTGCTTTAACACAAAAAGGTGATTATGTTCTTACTAAACTCCTGAATATACTATGTGATTTTTGGCATGTTTCTGTGCATATTCAAGATACTTCATAAAATTTTTTACTTATTAGTTTTACCATTTCACATAGTACTTTTGCAACAACAGGTTTTTGTTTATAGAAACATCTTTGGTTAAAGGTCACGGTATTTGGGAATTTTAGAACTCATTGCGTAATTGAGACAGCTCAGTGTTGCACAGATCAACATTCACCAACTTTCTGACATGTGGCAGGGAAAGAAGTTAAAATGGAATCAAAACAATATTATTCTGCAGGGGCTTTGCCAAATTTGTGTTTGATGTTAATGTACCCATTCTTAACACAACACTGAAGGTGGAGCGGTGCTTCTGAAGAAAATAAACACTACTTTGACAATTCTCCAAGCTAAACACCTCAAAGTGTGTAATGTTCCAGCAAAAGGTTCCCAGCACACCTCAGAGATGCTATGGAAGGACTGCTTGCCTGCCATGAAGTTTAGTTTTGGAGCCTAGTCCACCTTTAACCTTTCTGGAAAGACCAAATTGAAAAAAAAAAAAGATATCAGTGTATTTTCAGTACATACAGCAAGCCGGTGAAGGCAAGCAGGGAAGGAGACTAGTCCCAGGTACATGCATATTTGATACAAAGTCAAATATGCTTCCTGTATTCCTGCTCAGTTACTACCACAGCCCCTTATCGGACTCTCGCAGTACTGGTGTAACCATGAATGACCTCATCCAAGAACAGTCCGCAGAGAATACACAAAGTTCTTCCTCTAGAGGCTATAGAAACACTAACAAACAGCAATGGGAAGAGAGAAAAGATCTGTTGTTTTTAAGATCATTCACCAAACAATAAGAAGAAGGTGACAAAGCAATCAAATTGATGTAAAACAAACAAAGTGCAGAACTTCAGAGGTAAGCCATGCTAAGTTAAGCCCCACACTTTTTATTAGGGGAGCCAGTTGTTAAGAAAGCAGAGAAGTTATATAAAACAATTAAGTTTTATATATATTCCAGCAGCAAAACTTGTTTTAAAATCTAACACACACACACACACACAGAACACATTTGAAAATTATACCAGTTTAGAAAATACCACATAATCATTTAAAATGCAACAGATAATGTCATGCATTGCTCCTTAGACCTGGGTAGCATGACAGTCCTTACACCCGCCAAATCCATCCTTCCGAGGAAATGTGGGAATATCAGATGTAGCATCTTTAATGGAAAGCTCACGACACCCTCTCATATAGAGGGGGTTCCCTTTTCCTAACCTCCCATACCTCACTCCTCTCTCTAATATCCTTTCTAAGTGCCGATGGTGTTTGAAAAGAGCAGGAGGTTCATCACTTTGAGAAAGATTTTCTACTCAGGGACTTGGGCTTCATCTTTTATGTTGTTGTACCTTTTTTTTTTCATGCACTTGTTTTGGGACTTGCCAACAACCTGGCCCTTAAGGTTTGGTTCCAAGATCCACCTTTCCTACCATTGTAAAGTTGTCAGATAAAAATATAATTACAAGCATCAGTTGGAGAGAGGGACAGACAATAAAAAGTACAAAAAGTGAGCTACTTAAGGAAGCATGAACACTCCAAAAGTCTGGAAAATATCCAAATGCTCTTTCACTGACAAAGGTTTAAACTACTGTATTTTCCACAGTTAATTTGAAGTCCTTGGCAATTGCAAGTAATAGCAATAAGCTCTGAAAGGGAGTGCTTAAGAAGGAGAAATGCCTGCTGTGCTACAAATTCTCAGTGTTTCAATGTAAAATAAATTTGTGGAAATTTCTGTATGTTTGTAAGCACAGGGCAGTCTTCCATTCATGTCCAAATCGGCGGTCTCACAATTTATTTATTTTTTTTCAAACATTCCCATAAATGTCAGTGTGTTTTCTGCCATAGATATTCTGGTGCACCAATGTGCTAAAAATACAGCATGCTATAATTTACTATTATAAATATGGAGGCGGGTTCCAAGGTTGTTACTGAGGCCTTATAGAAAAATTCCATGAAGTCAAAGCCATCTGTGTTTGTTTTTTATCTTTAAAAACATATGTGAATGCTGATAGATTGCGAAATCATCATGTGTTGCATTTCATTCCTTGTTTAACCGACATCATTTCTATAAACTAAAATAACATTGCTGAAATGTCAAATGCATTTGCAAACGTAGTTTTAAATGATTCTGGAAGTACACACTGGATAATGTTCCGATAGTAAAATACATTATTAGTTAATTACGAATGAAATCACAGAATTTCTTAGGCAGGATATTTACCTTTGGGAAGTTTGGAGTGGAGGTGACTAACGTAATTTAGAGGGTTATGTTGTTACTGTTTACACAGGCACATAGCACATTCCTTCTCTCACAGCATTAAAGAGAAGCCCTGCCACCAGCCGTGGTGCAGTTCAAGCCATCTCTGAATGCTCTCATTTTTACAGAGTTAGGAGAACTGAAATGTAAATTACATTCACTCATCTTCAGATCATCCCTATGAGGAATTATAACCTCAGCTAGAAGCTGCAAATGCAAGTGGTGTTTCAAAATGAGACCCACGAAAATGTATCTGATGCCTCAAACCTCTTTAGTGCAGCAACGGGGAGCAATGTGTTTTGCAGGGTATTCACTGGAAGGTTATAGCTGGTGTTCCCCTTCTCAGGGTACTTGTGTGCAGCTGGGGCAATCCCCACAGCTGCACAACAGCAGCCAAGGGAGCAAGAGGATGCTGTGGCATCTCTAGAGTGTTATGTTTTCCCACCATTTTTGTTAGTGGAACTTTGCCCTCTCCTCTCCTAGGTGTGCGCTGGCAGATACAAGTCAAAATCCAGCCAATTTAAGGCAGGAAAAAAGGGGCAAGCCCTGGACACTGATGCGCAAGGCTATGAATGTGCAAAAATGCAGCTTAATGGCATGTTGAAATTTTTGCTTGAATTCTCGTCCTTTGCAAGAGGAATTAAAATAACGTGCAATCATCTGTGCAAACTTCACCTCAAGTGGGGCAGGGAGCATCACAAACCCTGATCTGCAGTGCAACTGCCTGGCACGGAGGCTACCTGAGGAACACAGAGTCAGTTCAGTGTGGGCACAACATACCTGTCGGGATAAACGCTGCATGTTGCTGCAACTGAGCATTGGCAAGAGCCTGTTGATAGTGCAAGACACTGGGATTGAAAACAGCACTGGCACCATTGCTTTTTTCAAGTGCTTGTCTCTTTGGTAAAGGGTGAAGAACACCAGGAGGGAAGGCCTGTAAATAAGAAAGTTAGTTAAAATGGCGCCATTTTTAAGTCATTGTCTGTAACATATACATAAATACAAAAACATAGTATTTTTTAAAGCGGCTAAAGATGCCTCGCCATGCATATTAACTCAAAGCACAGCAATGTAAAATGAGTGAAATTTTGTTATTGATAGCAAAAGCATGGTACTATTAACCTAAAACTGTAGCAGCACAACTACTGAAAAGAAACGTTTGCTTTAAAGCAACGAAAATGGCATTGCCTTTAAGTAGATTTTCAAATATTACGGGGAGAAAAAACCACTTGTGTTTCATTGCCAACTATTTTCTTTTTCTTTTTAAATTTAAATATAATTTCCTATTGTTACACAGATTAATGGATTACGTTATGAGTTTTCAATTACAAAAGCAGTTTTATCTCAATTCAACTTTTCATGAGAGATTTAAAAAAGATGACACTGTGTTAGGAACCAAACTAAATAGTCTGCAGTTTATTACATATGAGAATGAGATGGATAAATAGAGCTTCCGGTAAATTAACGAGTGAAATCATTTCCGGTTGATGTTCGAAAAGTAAAGCGATACAAATTTCATTAGTTGCTTCTCTGAAGGAAAAAAAAAAAAAAATAAAATAAACCAAAAAAGCTACATGCAAAGCAAAAGGTGAAAGGTCAAAGTACCAGGTCTACAGTTGCTTCGAGAGGTCGCTTCATTGCTTTGGCAGTCGACTGAGTCTTTTAATAACAGGCAGCGAGCACATGATGGCAGTGGGCCAATGGGAGTCAAGCGAATTAACATACAGGTAAACAGCAAGCAGAGGTGCGTCATGGGAACGGCATTGCATTTGTGGATAGGTGAGAAGGAAAAAAATATTCTGAATGCAATATACAACATACAAAACACTAGGCATGCACAACAACAAAAATGTCTTCTAAAGAAATGAATATTACATTTTGAATTAGTACCGAAGCAAAAATGCATCTACTATACCTTAGTTAAAAGCATATAAGAGAGTAAAATATAGATGTTTGAAATTCAGGAAAGTTGAGTAAAATAGCAGCTTGCAGACACTATTAAGCATCATATAAACACTTTACAGAGATGCAGAAAGTTTTAAGGATGCGCCCATAAGAATTCCTGATAAGTTAGTTAAGTCACATTTTAAAGTGAGAAAATTGATTTGGGAGGCTACATTTTCAAATACAAAGCACTAGTAACAGTTGTAATGGATTATGAATGCTATTAACATCAGTGCTTACAAGGTAAGGGTCTTCTAATTTAGAGAAGTGAATAATTCAATGGATTTGGGATTCAAAATGAGAGAGGTCCTCCTTTGCCAATACAAAACAGAGTACGTCATATGTCTAGGTACACTAACTTATCATTAATTCATTTTCTTTCCTCCTACAGCTGGGTCATTTTTGTAGATTTTTTTTGCCTTGTAACTTACCACATTACATTGAGAGGGAAAAAAGTCTTTCAGAATTGAAAACACACTTTCTAAATTTTGCTACAACCCTCAGTACTAGCTTCAGGAGCAGGGAGTGAAAATACTGCTCCCAGTTCACAAGCGAACATTAATGTAAGAGTTATAATACTAGTCCAGCATTATTAATTTTTTAAAAGAAAGTATTTAGGCATAGTACATAGGCATATACATTTATGTATACTTTCATAATAAGATCAACCTTATAGCTGATATGATGGCATTCTGTGAAAATTTTTCTCATAAAATATTACTTTCAAGTTTTATAGTATAACTAATTCTTACAAACCTTTAAAAAGGAAAGAAAGATTTACTCAGAAATCAAAATTGTTACTTTTGTTTTTAAACACAGGCTGATATTTAGCTCTTTTTAGAATATGCAGATTATGTCAATCTTGAAATCAGTATGTGGAAATAGGGAACAAAAGTGGGGTGAAAAAAAAAGGCACAAAATCCCTGTAAAGAGCTCATGGTCACAAGGCTAGCTAGTGCCAACAGGGTATTTTGCAGGATAGACCTAATTTTGCTTATTCTTTGCTCCTGTCTCTGTTGCATGATTCTTCCCAATGTTATCCCCATCTCTCCTTCAGCACTTTTCTGGATTACATACCCCGATCTACAGGATCTGGGCATCTGTCTGCGTCCAAGGCCCAGACACAACAAGCAACACCTGGTGCAAACTGAGAATCTGGACATACTTCTGTCTAAGCAGGGCTCTGCCCAGCCAAGGTGTGGTGCCCCCACAGGTACCACTGCAGAGGACATCACTCTGCCTGCATGGGGCACAGCCTCAGACCCACTCTGCCTGCAGCACAGACTGAGGTCTACCACAGAGGTGAAGCAGTATGACTGAATTCAGCATTATGTGATGGTGGAGTCCACAAACTCAAATCAACATCATTAAGAGTACAGCATTTCTGTTTATTATCCAAATGCAGATCTTATCTGATCTGACTTGTTAACTTACTAACTCTCTGTTTATTATTGCCTTTCTCCAATTCTTCTCTCTTCTTAACCTCACCTCCCTACTTTGAAGGTTTTTGCTGGTTTTCCCCTCATCTTCCACAGCAAGTTCAGTCTCACAGTCTTCCCAGCCCGAAGGCTTTAACTCGATCTGATTCTAAACCTACTCATCAACCTCATTTCCATGTATTCTCCCACTCTTTTCAGGCTTTCAAACTGCTCATTTGTCTCTCCCACAGTTGTATTTTCTTTTATTTCATCCTGATAGTAAAATCTCCTTTGCCTCTTTCTGTTCCATCAGGTTATCTCCTTCTTAACATTTAATCTCCTACATAACTAACAACAACAAAAAAAATCAATAGCTACAGGCTGGAGAGGAAAAGGCTATGGAAAGGAAATAAAGATAACAATAAAAATTATCAAAGATCTGAGGCATAGCATTTGTCTGCCATATGTCACATTTGTATGTTATAATGTCTCCTGGAACACGAGTAAGATACACAGCAATGGCCTCCACGGATATGCAAGGAGATCCTGACTAAATTCAAACACAAGAAGGAAGGCACACAAGAGGCAGGAGCAGGAACAGATGGCTCAGGAGGAACAGGGACACAGCCTGAACATGAAGGGATATGTTAGCAGAGTCAAAGATCACCTGGCCTTGAATCTTGCAAGGGATGTGAAAGACAGTGAAAAGGGCTTCTCCAAGTGGATGAGCAAAAAAAGACTAGGTAAACTGTGTTTCCACTGCTGAATGGGGCAGGCAACCTGGTGACACAGGACACAGAGAAGCCTAAGGTTCTGAAAATCCTTTCCACCTCAGTCTTTACTGGCAACACTGGCCAGTGGGAGGTAAGTGGGAAACCCTGAAGTGAACAAGCTTTACCCTTGGAGGAGGATGATCAAGGCTAGAGAACCTTTAAAGAAGTTGGATGTACACAAACCGATAGGAACTAAGAGAATGCGCCCATGGGTGCTGAAGGAGCTGGCCAATGTTACTGCAACATTACTCTTAATTGTCTTCGAAAGATCCCAGTGACTGGGGGAAGTTCTCCAAGATTGCAAGAGAGTAAATGACACTGCCATCTTCAAAAAGGGCAGGAAGGAAGGTCTGAGGACTGACAACCTCACCTTAGTCTCTGGGAAAGCAATTGAGCAAATCCTCCTGAAAACCATCTGCAAACATATCAAAGCCAAGACAATGATGGGAAGCAGTCAGCCTAGATTTGTGAAAGGGAAATTGTGCTTAACCAACCTGATAGCCTTCTATGAGACTAGCTTGGTGGGTGAAGGGAAAGCAATAGATGCCGTTTCTCTTGACTACAGAAAGACTTTCAATGCCATTTCATCCTCACAGACAACCTTATTTAGTATGGGCTAAATGGGAAACAGGTGGACTGACAATTGGCTCAACTGCCAAGTTCAAAGGGCTGTGATCAATAACACAGAGTCCAGCTGGAGGCCAGTCACCAGTGCTATAAAACTCAGAGGAGTGGTTGATACACAAGATAGATGTGCTGCCACTCAGAGGGACCTAGAAGGTCTGGAGAAATGGGCACAGAAGAACTTCATTAAGTTCAGCAAAGAGAAATACCAAGTCTTGCACCTGGGGAGGAACAACCCCAGGCACCAGTACATGCTGTGGGTCAGCAAGGTTTGGCAGAAAAGACCCTAAGACTCTGGGGGACACCAAGCCAAAAATGCACTCTCAGAGCAAAGGCAGCCGATGGCACACACGGCTGCATTAGGAAGAGCATCATTGACTGATAGGTGGAGAGAGGTGATCCTTCCCCTCTACTCAGAGCTGGTGAGGCCACAAATGGAGCACTATGTCCAGGTCTGGACATCCCAGAAAAAGAAAGGTGTGGATGTACTAGAAAACAGATTCCATAAAGGGCCCCAAAAATGATTAAATGGCTGGAGCACCTCTTACCTGGGGAAAGGCTGAGAGAACTGGGACTGTTCAGGCTGGAGAAGAGGAGACACAGGGCGAATCTCATCAATGTATACAAATACCTGATAGCAGGGTAAAGATGGAGCAAGACTCTTCTCAGTGGTGTCCAGTGACAGGACAAGAGGCAATGGGAACAAATGTAAATACAAGAAATTCCATTTAAATGTAAGACTTAAAAAGTATTTATTTTTACTGTAAGTATGGAGCAAGTTGTCAAGATTAGTTGTGGAGTTGCCATTCCTGGAGACATTAATAAGCCAAGGAGGCACATACTGAGCAGTCTACTCTAGTTCACCTGGCTTGAGCGGGGGAGATGGGCTAGGTGATCTCCAGAGGTCCCTTCCAACAGCCACTATGAATTCACATTTTCATTTACGCTGTCTTCAGTGATGTTTTATGCTCTCTGAAGCTCTGAATATTTGGAGCTACCCAAGTACGATAGATAACATTGTGTTCTAATGCATTTTCACATTTAACCCGTATGCGTACCTCTTTCACGTTGTCTTTTCCCTTTCTTTTTACTTCAAATTATTAGGTCACCTAATACATCTGAGGAAAAATTTCCAAACTTCAGCGTACAGAAACACAGACACTACATTTTCTGAAAGTTGCAGAACGCAGAACTCACTGACGGTCAACAGTCTGACCACCTTTGCCTACAGTGCTCCAGAGCTGTGCACAACTCTCACCTACATGAGTACCTTCTGGACCAGAGCAAAGCAGTAGGCTCCCCTGGGAAGGAAAGCCTCTTAGACACAATTTCAGAATGGGAGCAACCTGCAAGTGAACTCTACAAGTAAGTATTTGTTTTTCTGCCTTCTGCTCTCTAGATCCAACTGAATAATCTTGGTCGTTCTTGAGTGGCCTTGAAGACATGTAAGGCCATTTCTACCACTTTTTTATTATTGCCATTCTGGTGATTCTTCATTTACTCTATTTGATTATTTCAAGTCTATATTAACCAAAAAATAGATAAATTGTAAAGAATCTTTTCTGTTTGCTGGTCTAAATATGCCACTAGAATATATTGTACATATTTTTCTGCAAAAAGTTACACTGAATTACAGGTCCCTGCTGTCTTCTCCAGTGACATTAGACTGCTAACATTTCAATTCTCTGTTTCCAAAGACGTTTTGTCTTGCTTTGAGGCTAATGCAACTCCAATTAAGGCTTGTTTAAAATCACAGGATATATATACAACCATTACTGAAATGCAAAAATATTAATCCACTCATCTCTCTCCTTTCTTCGTTAGTACACTGCCTAGAAATACTACACTCTCTAAATGAACAATAAATATTGCACAACAGAAGCTAATCAGAATAAAAACCCAATCTTCTTTGCTTTAATTTCCAGATGGTATTCAATTTCTGCAAACACAGGGAACTTTAACTAAAAATCATCCAATTTGAAACACAGGCTGTTAGACTGTTAGAGAAAGAATATTAAAACTTAAGAAATATTCTTCTGTTTTGTGGTTTACGTTCTTGCATAACTTACCCTTTGTCCCTCAAAAAAGTCTGATCTTCGCTAATTTGCTAAATACAATAGCTTAGGGTAGTTATATACTGTACTGTATTGTGTTTCTGGTAGGCTTTTTACCCAGAGAATAACTGTATTGTCAATAACTATTGTATGCACTGCCCACAAGTCCACAAACCACATCTGCTTAATTATTCGTCCACTGCCAGCAATGAGGACAATGATTCTTTGATTTTTTGCCAGTAGTTTTGTCTCCCAAGTCAGATCCTGCATGTTCAATTTATTTATCAATACCACTCTAAATTTATCACCTTTCCTGGTAGCAACTGTTAGAGGGATCCAATCCTGGTAAATGGATAGGCTGACTTGTCTGAACAGTTTTAAGAGGTTAAAATACCAGAAAATAAAAGCCCTCATTACTTTTTCTTCTGATGGTAGCTACAATGTTTATTCTTAATAATTCTCCTTTTAGTTCACTACTTTTAAACCCCATGATTCAAGTAACTGGCCCATGATAGTGGGAGAGGCAAGAAGGCTCAAGGCATGAGATTCATCTAACCAAAGTTCAAAAATATACAGGCAACACTTTTTAGTCTTTGGGGATAGTTGTGTATCTACAGAAGGCAGTTCTTTCTCATCCTCAGACAGGAACCAATGGTAGATCAGATCCTCCACTCCCTGTACAGTGAGACCAAGGTGGCCAGCTATCCGTCTGAGTTCTAAGGTGGAGTATGTTCAATCTCAATGCAGGTTTCTGTTCCACTACTGATCTCTGAGGCAAATGCTCTCGCTTTGCTTTTCTTCCAAATTTCCACATGCGTATCTGTCATCAAAGAGCTAAAACAGCATATGTGTCCCTGTTTTCCTGGGAACACTTAAGCTTATCAGTTCTGTTTCTGTTTGGAAATACTAGGGGAAAATTTTACATATAATCAAGGCAGAGAACAGAAGTGGTATAGAGTGTCATTTGCTTCACTGTCTTAAATAGAAATACCGCATTAAAATAAGGGCACAGAGAAAAAAAGTGCTTCCTCCCATCAAGCAATAGTAATAATTTTATAAATTCTTATCTTTAAAAAAAAAAAAAGAAAAATTAGAAAAAAAGAGGCAAAGGAGAAAAGAAAGTATAAGCAAACAGCATTAAACTGAAGCAAAATAGGCATTAAAAAAAAAAGGCAGCCATATATGCCAGCACTTACCATCACAGTCGCAGCTGCCGCAGCTGCCTGGGCTGCCACTGCAGCCTGGTTGGCTTGGTGTTGCGCCGCTTTGATTTTGGCCTGCAAATGTGCAGGAGGGTGAAAATACTTGCATTTCTCCCTCATGCAACGACCTTTTATGTAATCCATACACACGGTTACGGTGTTGTCGTTTGTGTCAATCATTGTGCTGTCTGCTGGATGCGCGAAGCGGCAATCAGTCTCTCCACGCGCACAGTTTCCCCGCTGGAACTCCCTGCACACCTACGCGCAAAACAACACACGTTGCAGGGGTAGAGCTCGGTGCAACATGAAAGGGCAAGGAGAGCCCTGCGGCTCCGAAAGATAGACCTGCCCCTTTCCCCAGTTAGCTCAAGTTTTACAGCAAATTCAATTTAATAAACCCTTCATCTTCTGGTGGGGGAGGGAAATGCATCTATTTTACCCTTACGTGCTTGGCTCCTCAGGTAGCTCTGCAGTACAGTGGCTAAATGAACTTGACATGCAACAGAAGCATTCCCAAATGTCTTTCCTTCTTCCTGTTTACAAAACAGCTGAGAAGGATACTTACTGAAGTAACTACCCCTACAAAACTATCTGGGAATCACAAGATATTTTGTCCCTTTCTGACTACACTTTATATTCTTGCAGGTTGATTGGTAGGGAAGGAGTTCCTCTTGCTGAAAAACCCAGGGAAGATATACATCAAATGCGCTGGATTTTCTATGGAGTCCAGAAACAAAATTGAGAGCCTTCTTTAAAATAGTTTTCAAATACAGGCAGAATGAACACACTGATTTTCCTAAGAAGAAATGTGCTGTAGACACTAGTGCTTGGGGTTTTGGGAAAGGACATTCACTTCTGCAAGAGTCATTTGGCCTTCTGGTGTGCTTGGATCACAGATTCCACTGAGTCCAGCCATGAGGAGCTCCATCAACACCCAGAGGGCTCTGCACATAGCAGAGGGCTTGTCCCTTCTGCCTGCTGCAAGGCTGGTAACATTCGACATGTCCATTTGCAGCTCAAGGCTGAAGGGCTATACTATTCCCCTAACGTCAATCCATAAGGCTATAAAACTCTCTTAGTATCAATGAAGAAAAACCAAGACAATTCATACTGAAATAAAAAATGTCTCTGTTAGATATTTCATCAAGGCATGTAAACCTGAGGTATTTTGGAGGTGATGAACTTTAAGAAAGATTAAAATTCATTATGTCTGTGTAGTCAGTTTAATCAAATGCACTATAGTAAAAACAACCGTGTTTAATTACCACTGGCTACAAGTGCAGAAATCCTGCCTCGTTTTTTTAACTGTAGCAACTAAATTTAAGCCTTGATTCTAAACCAACAGTTTGTCCCTCCAGGATCTTTCACACAGCCTAACAGAGGATCTATTTCTAGTCACAGTGGTGTCTACAGTACCTCCAGTTTATCAGTCCTGAGGAGTTTCTGGGTAGCAGTTGAACTGGGGACTGAAACCGGTGGGCTTCCAGGAACAATGACAGGCGGCGTGGGTAGGATCTCAGTCGGGACTAAGCCAACTCCCGGTGTTACTGGCGTTAGGTAAGGAGCAAAGCTAATAGCCGTGTTTGTTCCTATTGTGGGACCCACTGGAAACGTGGGCTGCAAAAGGAAAACACAGACCAAGATGAGAAAAAAGCCCCTTAGGCAATAGGTTACTAGTTGTCTTTTGCTTGTTCTTTCTGCCACTGATCAATTTTCTTAATGAAAAAGTTTCAAACAGCTGGCAAAACACAGAGCGTACTCTCTTGTTTTAATCATGTAACACACTGGAGAAGCACACGAAGAACCCCTTTGTAACACTATTATTGGAAAAGAGTCTGCTGATGCAAAGGAAGTCATACTTTAAACTTGAGCCTCCGTGGAGGTCCAGCTTACATTGCAGGCTTATTTACACATCTAAATGTAGAACTAACATAGACTTTATTGCTTTTTCTCAATTTCCTTGGGAAAACAGGCTATTTTTTAAAGTACCAGATTTCATAGGCAAAGCATTATTAACTATATTAAAGCCATATTTCTAATAAGAGTATACATAATGAGGTCTTTGGCATGTAACTTCCATCTGTTTGCATACTGTATTTTTGCCACCTCCTGCAATTATATGTTACTGTGGCTCATACATTGAAAAAACTCACTTTTGCAAATGTTTGTGTGCTCAGCTGTCACTAGTGGCAAGCAGAATAAATATTATAATCTCAGCTGGACACAATATTTAGAAAGGGATTATTCAGGCTTAGCTAGAGTTCATCATATGAAAAACTTTGATTGGAGGGAATTATATGGGTTTAAAAATCTTGTTTCATGCCTTCCTACAGTGAATCAGTGAAGTCACGACCAGAAGAAAGAACACTTGTGTGACACTGAAACACAGCCCTGATGAGGCAGAACAGTAGGTTTGTTACCACCAGCTCCACAGCGGGTGGAGGCAGAACATCACCATGGTCAGACCACACTCAGACCTGGAACGTGCTTTAGTTCTGCAGAGCTGATGTTTACCCCAGAGACTGCAGCTATAATTATAAATGAGGAAAAACTATGCAGAAAAACAGGACACATCTCAGATTAGCTTTGTCCGAAATTAAGTTTCCAAATATGCCAGCAGCTAGAGACATAACAGCAGAACACTAGGACTTCAAACCACTTTAACAAAGGAGGAGTGCCTTTCTCATTAAGGTGGCCTGCACAACATACAGTGTGTAGAAAATATGCAACAGAAAGCACAGGAGCTAGGACGGGGATTTTTTTTCCTGTTGTGTTTTTGGTTTGGGTTTGTTTTTTTCCTCTGGAACTAATTACTAAATTATAAGTGAATGTAATTTAGTAACATGAAGATGCTTTGAACATGCAGATTAACCAGGAAAACGAATTGTACAGAAATGGCATCTACCTGCCCTAGAGAGTTAAAAGCATATAATGCCCTGTTTTTATCAGTGATCAAAACTGCTTGATATCAAGCAAACCAGTTTTACGTGTCAAATGTGAGCTAAATTCTTAAGAGTATAATAATGAACATTTATATGAAACAATGGTTCAACTATGTTGAGGAAAACATGCATTATGTGCAATATAAATAACAGCTTTGTATCAGATATAATTTTAAGAGTCAATCCACATGTCAAATGACTTATATGGAATTTTCTTTCACTTTTTATCCATTTGGTCAAGGCTGAGTCATCTTAATCTGGCAATTTATGCAAGACAGAGAAATAAAACCTGGCATTTTTATCAGAGCAATCAGTACAGAAGACATTACGTCAATGAAATTGTAAAGTTCAAATGATGAAATGGGAGAGAGAAAAAAAGTATAATTTTGTCACTTCAATTTTTCTCATAATACTAAGCACTGGAATCTATTACCTCATCAAAACTTTTTCTGGTGAAAATGCAAGCAGTAAAGACACAGGAAATATCAAAACACACTAGGCCCATATAACCAAGATATAATTTGATGACCATGTACCAGAAATTCAGGGAGTCCTGACACCCAATTCCCAATCCCACCGGAGAGCAGATGTTTTAAGTATAAAAACACATTTGAGAAAGGCATCAGGGGTGAGCCTCCTGTGACCAAATATGGACGTGTTCTTGTGAGATGCTTACACTTGACTTCTGTGGTAGCCAATGGAAAGACAAAGGCAAAGAAAAATCAGCTAATGAGAATGCAGATGTATGAAACAAGCCAAGCGAATGATAACTAGGAGTGCCTTTGTCTTTTGATAAACTATAAAAGGACCTTGCAAGCCCAATGCTGAAGTTGAATGCCAACACTTCAGATGCCTCAAGTTAAAGAAATCCCACTCCAATGGGACGCCTTACACCAGGCATTTAGATTGAAAAAACAACATTAGCAGCCACGTGTGAAAAGTTTAATTCATATTACTTGCCAAACCATGCTTTGGAAGTCTGATTCAGTGAGGAGCTCAACTGCAAGGCATAGAGCAACTGATGCTGTTCATGCGTGCAAGACTCTAGTTCTACGTCACCTTCTGGATTTGAAGTGTCTCAGGCACCACGCACATCACCTTGAGACAAAACCACCAAGTTTGTGAAGTGCATGCACCACTAATTCTCTGTCTTACCCTGGGACACTTCAAACTTCAACAGACTAAGAAAATGCTATCCAGAATGACATTAACCTTTGTTCCTTGTACGGGCATTAATATTTAAAGCCATTCAAACCCATAGACTCCTGAGAAACTTTGCGTTCCTACTCAAATAACTTACTAGCAAATTATTGTTACTATACAAATTTTCACCTCCAGAAGGCTTATAGGTAAAAATCTTGCAAACCTGACATGAACTGAACAAAGGGTGAAAAGATGAAAAAATTGCAAATTATTTTGGGATAAAAGAAAATTAAATCAAATCTACAGCAACACTCCATTTTATCTTCAAAGGCAAATATAAATGAACGTATCTCTAGCATCTCAGCAATTCCTTAAGGGACTATTTTTATTGATACTAGTTTAGAGAACTTTTGCAGGTTAATAAAGTCTTCAACTTTACTTACCATTAACACCATCAGAGAAATACACTTACCACTGGCTGTAGTGGTGTCCCTGGAAACATGAATTGCATTTGCTGGGCAAGCATTGCTGCTGCAGTTTTTTGTTGAATTAAGTTGTTCCTGCCATTGATTTCCAGTTGAGTTTTTAAATGTGTTGGTGGATGAAGGTACTTGCAGTTCTCCCTTGTACAACGGCCCTGGAAAAAGAAGTCACACTAATCGGTCTGCTGCTTTTGATGATAGTTTAATGCCTTGGAGCAAAATATTACACTAGAAACTAAGTAGGAACTAATGAAACACAGGGTGTGTCCTGGGAACTATGTAGTAGGCTGGGAGGAGCTGATGGCCTTGAGCTCTGCCTCAGCCCACCACCTCTGATTGATCATTTAGGCTATTAGCAACAGGGGGGGAAAAAAAAGAAAAAAAAAAAAAAAAAAAGAAAAAGGCTTTGAATCAGCATTTTCACTGTTAAGTACACATCACCGCATCACCGCCATACAATTAATACTCTGAGAATTATCCAGACTGCCTCTCATGGTATCTTCACTAGAGTATGTGGTGTTACTGCAACATAAAAGTCTCTTTATAAATGACATCACATTATGAATAGTAAACTGAAGCCTTCTTTAAGAGAAACACAGCTTTTAAGTACATAGTATTAAAAATACTTTTGTGAGTTCATGGCACAAAGGATCTAAACTGGCTACTCTCTGCTTGTGTTGTCTCCTGTGTTCACCCTTATTCCAGTTCAGTGCCTTCTAGCCTCCTGTTTTTATTACATCAGCACAACTTTGAACTATTTCCATTCAAGTATAAAAGAACAGAAGTAAAGCTGGTACTTTTACAGACTAAATTTAGAAGCAGTGCATGGAGCTAAATCTGAAGGTACACAGCAAAAGGAAAGCTCCTAATCAACATGAAAGCAGGAATTTTTAGACAGTTACGAGATAATAAGAGACGACAAAAATAAAGGTGGGCTGTCATCTCTGAGGTGACTTGTGTTGGAAGAGATGGACATGGAGCACACCTCTACAAGCTGTGCAGTGCTGACCACAAACGTAGGCAGAGCAGCATAAGACGTGCTGAAACGTTTTCCTTCAGAAGAAAGGGAAATTGTAGGGTGCACCAGGAGGTTGTGTAGCTGCAGGGAAGGACCTGCTGAGATCAGAAGCTCCTTGATGACATGGCTCACAAACAATCACAGAATTTCAAGAGTTGTGACCAGATGGCCTAGAGCACTAGTAAAACTGCATTTGATACACTCAACTTGTATAAGGTAAGTTTCCAAATTGAGATGTTTTTAAGAAGTGCTTTTCAAACTTTCCATTCACTGGTATTAGGGCTTTACTATTTGTGGCCAAGCAGGAATACCCTCCTATAGCCAAGAAAGCATCAAGACCCCTATACAAGAACATTACACAGTACAGATATTCACTGACTCTCTGTATGCATACCCACACACGTACTGCTACAAAACTTTCAGTACACTTTGAATGTCTCCAAACAACAGTGTTAATGTTATACTTTTTACTTAAGACACCAAAACACTGCTGATTCTGCCTCTAATCTACTATAAGGATGTAATAACTATCGATACAGGAGTGAGTTAAACATGTTCAGGAAGGTTGTCCTGCATTGAGGCTGATGGGAATGCAAACAGCTATTTCCACAATATTAAACAATTGAGAATAGCCCCTTCCTGAAATGCCCCTGGCCACTGCTTGGGAGTATTCTAAACAGCAGAGGCCAGAAAATGTCAAGAAAGCTAAAAATTGAAGAAAAAACAATAGTCTCAACGCTCAGTAACAATGGTCTCAGGGCTGTTTTAACCTGCTAGTATAGATGCAGCCACTTTCAGGACATCATGCCTTCCCTCTGTTGAATGAATCACTAATGCTACCTGGTTCAGTGACATACACAAAAGGAATGTTATTTTGTCAATTGGCATGAGCAGAACCAGAAGTAGTCACAATCTGGCAGACACAAAAGAAGGCTGGCTCTTTCACTCGGGAGGAACAAGGCCTTTGCCTCCATAATGTTAAACTGGGGAAGGTTTGGTGCAGGCAATGCCCATACGCTTTTGTGTTGGCTGATGGGGCCAACTGATCTAGACATTTTAAACTGACATCTATTTTACCATACCCTGTTTTGTGTATGAATGGTTCATACAGCCAATCTGAAAATTAAAACAGCAAAATCACATCAAAGTACTGTACCTGATGGAAATATCTACCTATCAAAACAAAAATGCCTCTTAAATAAGGATTGAGAGCAACTGTCCATCACAGTGGCTTTTGAAGAACCTTCCATGTGAAGAGTGCCTCCAGTTACCTCTGACACAGCTACTGTATACCATCACTTCAAGCTCTGCAAAGCAACCCACAGTGCACAAAAGATTGGTTATTTCTGAAAACTTTCAAAATAATCCAACCATACAAAAATGTAGTGTCCTCTGTAACCTTAGTCATGTCTGTGCCTCATTTACTAGTTTTTTGAGGTCCCAGTTAGCAATGAACATATAAAAGAGCTGTGTGGTCTTGCTACGCTGCTATAGAAAGCCCTCTAAACAGATCAAGCCTTGTTGAAATTAAATGACCCAAAATAAACTGCAGTGGAATGAGCACTCAAAATAGTGAGCAGATTACTCCAGCCCTCACTACCAAAATTAAATAAATTTTGAGACCAGCTTTTACTTTTTGGACCTACAGTGGTAGCAGGAAAATGCCTATAAGCAACTTTTCTTTCCTTTTTTCCCAAATGCTCCATGTCCCAACTACTAATCACTGCACAAACAAAAATACAAGCTTGTACTATCATTTCTGTAAAAGTGGACTCTGACTTTCATTATTAAAAAGTCAAATATGAAGTTCAACTGACATGACAGCACATATCAACCAAACAGCAGAACTGTACACAACACACAGGCATATTCAACATATTGGTTGGGTCAAAATCAATGAGTCCACTTTGGATTTTTGCAAAGGAACTACTATGCTAGCAGGTCACATGATCACAAATGCAGAGACAAAATTGAGTACTTTAACTTTAGGGTGCATCAGTATCAAGCCTCTGGAGTGAGGTTTCATTCATCACAGCTCTTAAAACCACAGCACTTTAGGAGCTGTGCCGCAGACATTCAGTCCCTCCAGCTCATGACGGCACAAACTCAGCAGGACAAGGCAGGCGGCAGGGAAAAATAATTGCTTCTTACAACTTTTAACCTGCTCCCAGATAGGAGTCAGAGTCCTGAGACTGAGGGCACAGACAGATTGGTTTGAAACTGGGTGCCTAGAAACTCCCGTCACCCATGAAGCGAAGGTTATCAACAAGCACATCATAAGCGGTTGTGCGCTTCCCATGGGAGTTCATGCGAAAAATTCACTTTCAATGAGCTGTCTCCTTATCTGCAATGGATAGTAACAATGAACAGACATCAGATTAAATTCCCAGCAGTCTGTTACTCCTCCCTCATCCTGGAAGGATGGTACCTAACTCTGACCTATCATTTCTCTGCCTTTGTCCTCTTCAGCTAGCCTAGCCTAATGCACAGCACCACATTTCAGTCAGGTAATGGAAAGTTTTAGCAGCAAAACTACGTTTCTACTGCTAGTAAGACAGACTGGGAACATATTTGGCTTGCGTCGGGCTGTGCCACAAGATTGATTCCAGTGAAGCAGTGGGAGAAGGAAAGGGTGCACCAAGGAGCTGGGAACTCAAAGGACTCCAGCACTGATCACTGAGGCACAGCAAGGAGAAGCTTCCATTCTGCAGGGACAGTGTCTTGGGGGCTGCCACCTGACTGGCTTAATTTCAAAAACACATCCCTTAACAAGCCATGTCACACTACTGACTTTTTTTTTTTTTAAATCAGCAAATTTTCCTATTAAGAACAACAGGTAGTTTGTCTGAGATCAATGGAACAAGACAGCTCACAGACTAGAGTATATTAAAAAGCTAGATATGTGCTTAGAATTTTGAAATAAGCAAAGTGAGGTGAATGCAGAAGTAACACCCCATACCTTTTCATATTAACATACTAAGAACCCATTTCCTATCTACAAGTTGTAGAGCCACATCTCTGTCTTGAATATTTTATAAATATATAGCCTTCTTCAGTATTTTATTACTGTTATAATAGTAACAACAATAACAATAATAACTCATCCAGGCTTGGGAATTCCTTATGCATAATAATGAGTTAGCTTTCACTTACTAAAATTACCTTTATCTTTCATAAAAATAAGATGTTGGAACAGAAAAAAAAAAGAGCAAAACAATGTTTCTTTTATCTCTTAAGCCAAGAATCAATTAAAGCATCCATAACGATTTCACTCAGGTACTGACTTCAGACAATGTACTGATGGTGACTAGTGGGAAAAAACAGTGCATGCCTCCCCCATCTCACAGCATAACCTAACATCTGACACAAGCATCCTATCACCTTTGAAAGGCAGGTTATCTGATGAGAAGCAGAAACAAGGAGGCCTACTGCCTTGCAGACACATCTGTCCTTTGTTCCAAACTTCACTCTCCTGGGTGCTTCCAGCTCCCTCTACCCACCTCTGTTCTCCATAAACTCCCAGCTTCCTACTGTACCCCACCTCCATCCTTCCTTTTCCCCCAGAACACCCTCCCACCTCTCCTAACTATAGACCAGGAAACAACTCATACGATAAATATAACTTGCTCAAGCCATGCACGTCCTGAAGAGCCAGCCAAGATGCGCACGCAGCTGGCAGACCACACTGGGGAGCAGCTTAGTGTCCGCTCCAGCCTCTTCCTTAATAGGGTAGTACTTTGGATCTCTCTCATACCCAGACACTGATTTTTGCATAACCAGTAAGAACTCTGAGATATGTCTTTGAGATGTCTGCTTCTAGCAACCTTGCTTCAAATTGGCTATGATGTTCGAAAGTTATTAGGGTGAGAGAGTGATCCTGGCAAAAATATGGATAGTGCATTTATGCAAAACCTGTTTCCTTAAGAAAACACGCTAAAACTAACAAACGCAGATGAAATTGTATGATCTCTCAGGATTAAATATGCAGTTTAATGAGGAAAAAAAGAAGTATATGACTTCCAAGACATGAATGGTTTTAGAAGGCATTTGAGTAACTGGTTCTACAAGGGGAAAAAGGTACTGGTTCTACAAGGGGAAAAAGGTTTTCTGGTTTCCAGCTAGACACTCTAAGATCCTAACATTTGTTAGAGTTAGAAAAAAAAACACACACACACAAATTTTTAAAAAATAATAACCACCTGATGCTACAATAAGCTCTCCTACTGGAAAAAAAATTTGCAGTTTTGTGCATTATGCAGCAGCATCAGCAAAATTGCACGTCTGCAAAGATCAGAACACATTCTTATAAACTTGCAACTGTGAGCATGCTGCTTAGCTAGACATCACCTGCTTGATATTGATATTAGATACCTGAACATATTACATACTGTTCAAACCTTGGCAGAGCAACAGCTAGCACAGGCTGCTGTACGGGGCAGTGGCGGCACGCAGCAAGAATAGCCACAAAGACAGCAGTGTCAGCAGCTGTGGAGGTACCTAAGCCATAAATACTTCTCTGGGAGAGTTTCTGACAAGAGCAAAACCTGTTTCTTCTCCTTTGGGATTCCTCCTCAGCAGCCCCTCAGGAAGTTCTGGTTAGCAACATGTGTGGCCTCACCCAATCAGTTTAACAATTTCACCATTGCATAAATCAGGAACTTCACAATTCCGATAATCCTGGTCTCCCTGAGGCTAAAAATAAACCCAGTCAATAGAAGGGCAGGTATTTTGAGATACTTAAGCTTCTGTTCCTGTGCATAGACAGCCACACTAACACTACCACGCCAAAATATCCAGTTCAAAAGTTATTTTTCAAATGCAGAAATAAAAAGGGTAAAAAAAAAAACCCCATTCAAGAAAACACTGACCATATATTCATATGCAGAGAAGGATGATTGCTCTTGTTCTACAGGACAAGCATGTATGCATTACCCTAAATATATTTTAGTACCCAAGAGCTCAGTCACCAACAGCACTTTCAACATTCATGGAAAACTCTCAGACTTCAGTTTGGACTGAGTTAAAAAGTATTTTCCATCTAACATCACAATCCATGGATTCAATTTTCCTATGCAGGTCAATCTGCTTCCTACCTTCTCTCAGAAAGTAAAAAACCAGACACCACACCTCCATTAAAGTATTCCCTTTGCACTTGCTGTGAATATGCACCATCTCACACAATCTGTAGCACTACACATGCTTGTAGGGTTATGCATATGTGCAAGGACTTAGGGGATTTAGTTAAGCTTTAAGAATGACTAGTCATAGACTTTTAAAAATGTAACTTAGCATTTTATTTCTTCCTTAAGGCGTACAAAAAAAGTTTCAATTTTTTTTATTTTGCATAATTTTGCATCTAGAGTACATTGGCTTGTAAATATGCATGCTTATGGAAACACAGTTCCTTTAGCCTAAGCAGAATTGTATCTAATTTTATAGAAAGAAACAGATCAGAATAATATTTCTTATCTTGAAAATGAGATATATTTGAAACATTCGTGAAATAGAAAAATAATTTTAAAAGGACCAAACTGTACTTGTAATAGAAATATTAGGCTTTTGATGAAGAGCTCAAATACCTCAGACTTCACTATTTGCCATACATCTCACAGACACAAAGACCTAGAGGAAAAGATGTACTTCTAAAAAATACAAGCATCTTTTATATTACACTTGAAACAGTTCAACTCCTGGACCTGTTTTCCTGGAAAAAAACCTCAAATGAAAGTCACCAACAAAAATAACTTAAAAACTTTGCTGAGAACTTCATTCTCTATTTCTAATGCCACCTTGCAAGTCCACCCATGGAAGTTAGTGAGCATGGATACATGTTTATATGCACCTACACACTTCCCTTTCAAGAAAAGTAGAAGGCAAAAAGTAGAAAAGAAAAAGAAGGCAAAAAACTCTCAGGTGACTTCAGTCTGATTCCATTTCCAGCAAGCCAAGAGAACCCATTAGCTACTCTTTTAATGACTTCAAATTTTTTTGGAAGAAACCAAAAGCTGGTAAAATAAAAATGAATCATTTTATTCATAAAATCAGAGAACAAGAACTGCCTGTAACCGACCGAAAAAATAGAAAAATATTGAACAAAAATGGAAGTCTTACAAAAAGATGGAATGTCTAAATGATGTAAGAGTCTTAGCACTAAAGACTTAATAGGAGATATTTATTTAAATGGAAAAAGACAAAATGTTCTACTGAAGAGCACATTTGCAATGTACAAAGAGCTCTGCGTCTCTCAAGATGCGCTTTCAAACAAATGTTGAGCATAGCTAGAGAGAATGGTTTAATAATTTGCCTTGCAATATCAAGGGAAGTGTACTCAATTGCTCAGAAGAGAAAGA
The DNA here is from genome assembly GCA_035583155.1 of Acropternis orthonyx. Classification (NCBI taxonomy): domain Eukaryota; kingdom Metazoa; phylum Chordata; class Aves; order Passeriformes; family Rhinocryptidae; genus Acropternis; species Acropternis orthonyx. The sequence goes on along the minus strand of JAWWEU010000001.1, from coordinate 78,431,031 downwards.
ACTCAAGCAGATATTGCAGATGCCAAAAAAAATTAAGACATTTATGAAATTGTAAGTAGTTTGACAAACATCCTCTAGATTACCCTAACAAATAAGAAAAGAAAATTCAGTCAGAGAAACAACAGTTTAAACTAATATCAATTTATTATATTTCTGTGTTTACTGCCTTGAAAATAATTTGAGAATAATAGGGCAATAAAGATTATTTCTTCCCTACTTTCATAGTTACTTTTATTTTTCTTTTCCCATTTCCCCCATACACACTGGCACTCAAAATCAACCAGTTATTTTTATCCCAGCTTCACGTTTGGCTACCAGCATTGATCAGTAGTACATCACAAGCAACTGTGGACAACCCTTGAAATAAATCTTCACTCTACTGCACACCAACAACTTTCACAGAAAAAGAGGCAGCCAACACGTAGTACAGGGGAAAAACCCTACAGAATGAACATAAACAAAGCACCAGGAAACTTGACCTTGTTTAGATAAAATTCGTCAAATGTCTATTTTCTAATACATTGGTTGTGAGACTCTTCACAGGGTGCAAAGATGCCTTGTAGGGCTCCAACAAACACACAGCTCCTCCCATAGGAGGACTGGATGCAGCCTGCAGTGGGACTCAAGATGGGTTTCAATAGCAGAATAGTGATTTAAGCCTTCCAACTCTGCCCAGTCAGAGAAGTCAACATATTCATGGACTCTTGCATTATAGAAAAAATGACTAAAACCTTTACAGATCCTCACAATACAGCATTGCACACTTAACTGATGGCTGGGCAGCTTCAACGTACCTGCTCATCTCAAGGATTGAGTGTTTTTGTGGAAGACAGAAGAGAGCTGTGTAAAATTGCAGGTGGGAGCACACGGTAAGTCAAGGTGGCACAGATTTTTGCTGGTAAACAACATACTCCACCATTAAATTTAACTTAACTGAACCATAAAGGAAGAAGATAAGAGCTTGGGAAAATGCAATTTTCTTCAAATTTTCTCAGTATCTCTAGAGCAGACAAAAATAGCCATTCCAGAAGTAATGCCACTGAAGGAAGGTAAGTTGTTTGACTGAAGGTCAGCTGGCAAGAGAAAAGGCAATAGCAGAGTAGCAGAATGGTAGAAGATGGAACAAGAAGATGGAACAAGAAGATGGAACAAGAAGACGACAGGCATGGTGTGGTGCCACTTCCTGGCCTACCTCTTTCTTCACATCCTTTACAGTTCCCATAAAAAGCCATCAAGCAGATGTATGCTGACTTTAATGCAAGCTTGCTTATACAAACAGGACTGAGATTAAATTAGTTGGCTTGGAAACACCACTGTGCAGTGAAAAGGTAGGCAAAGAGAACCACAGAACCAACAGTCAAGCCCTGAGACACCTTATTTCTCTCTTGGTGGCCTGTAAAGGAAAGTCACTTTGTGGCTCAGCACACAGACTGCATCCTCCAATGTTCATACCACATGTTCTCTGCCATATCCCGGTGAGAAAAGAAAGACTGAGTAGTGAGGACAAGTCTTTGTTGCAGGGCTGCCTGTGAGCCCAAATGGTGAACATCCCAGCAAGGATCAGACAATAGGCTGGCGTACTGGCAGCGGTTCCCTCAATGACACACCATGAATTTTAATGTGCCTCAGGAAAAGCCATAAAATCAGCTATATGGCATCAAAAAAGAGCAGGAGATATGCCTTGGCAGTGAGGAGCCTGGCTGACTGCATCAGAAAGAAAATGGGAGGAGAGTGCTGTAAAACTGATTCATTAGCTTCCTACAGCAATTTGTCTGGCCAAGGCAGTCTTAAGAAGATGCTTCAGTTGTGAGTTGCAGGGAGTTAAAGGAGATTTGGAAAAGGTCCATTATTTAGAAGAGTCCCACCATATGGAAAAGCTCATCAGCATGATGCAGCAAGGCCATTATGTCCCAAGGGACCCCACTGGTGTTCTACAGAGAAGGGCAGACCTAACATATCAGGAGCAAGTCACCTTGGACACCAGTGTGTGACAGCCCCCAGCTCCTGAGCTGGATGTCCAGCAACCATGAACTGCTAAGGCAGTGATGTGACGTGCCACTGCGAGTCCCTCTGTTGCTCCTCCTGGGGATGCCTTTCACCCCGGCCAGGCCACCCTGCACCCATCCATGTTCTGGGGCTGCCAGTCCAGCTGGGGCTTCCTGGGCCTCTTCTCTGATAGGGATTTCACACTTTCTTGGTCAATCATTTTTCAAACAAAAGGAAAAAGGAAGGGCCGAGTTAAACACACAAATCACCGAGGACACCTTACATAACTGCAGAGGTGAAAAGTACAGTGTTGTCCCTCTGCAGAGGAGGAGTATTTACCCGCTCTCAGTAGCAGCGCTGGAACCGCAGCTGCGTTATTAATAAATCATCGGCTTTGCTCCCGGGACTAGCCAGCAAGGGCTGGAGTCTGACACCAGCTCTCAATTGATTGGAAACTTGCTGAAAACAAACAGAAACTTCTCAGCGTTTTAGAAACGCTATGTATTTGGAACTCCACTGAAAAGCAGGAATTACAGAAAAACATCCTGAAAATGAATATATGTGCATTTTCAAGGAAGAATCACACATCAAATCCCCCTTACTTTCTCTAAGTGCTGAGAAGCAGCAAACAAATTACTGAGCTGAAGAAACACCATATCACTGTGGGGCTGCCTATAGAGAGGAACCAAGTGTACCTGACCTGAAAAGCAAACGCTAAACAGGCCACGTTTCCCCACCTTTTCTGTACCTAGTCCATGCTCCTCCTCTTCTGGGAATTGGTTTCTTAACAGCAGTGAAAAACTTTAGTTTGTATCTTTTCTTGCAGTCTGACACACCTTGAATTTTCCTCTTCAGGGAACAGGGAAACCAGCACTACTAGCAAGAGGGGCAGTGAGACCCCTGCCCTGAAGCAGCAGGACATAAGGGCTACCAGTGAGAAATACTCAGAAAATCAATCAACTAAATCAGCTTGAAAAAAAAGGGAGGCAGAAGAGTGGCAAAGGTCCAGAAATTCAAGGAAGAGGAATGAATGAAGACCTGGCATCCCAGTAAGCTTAAAAAAATGCTTTTCTTTTTGCTGAAGTGCTGTCTATCCCCTTCCTATACTAGGAAGCTTCCGGAAGATCTAGCAAAAATACAAGAAGTATAACGCAGTTCCATTTATCTCAAGCAGTAGCTTACGGAATTAGGCAGCTAAATCACGTTATGAGAAAAGATAAGACACATTAGGATGTCTTATTACCTTCCCTGAAAGTTATATTCATTCCAATTCTAGAATATGGGATTGTGGTCTTGAGAGTGCTTATACCTTCTCAATACTGTGTTGAAGGAGCAGATTTATCATCTTCCTTAAGACAGATAAAGCGCTGACTAAACAAAATTCTAGGTTCATTTCAAATTAAAATATTGCCTCTAGGTTTTCCAAGGCATATACCTGTGACTTTTGGGCGAATGTACACAGTGGACTCTCTGCCATTTATTATATGCAATGACATTGTCAGTGTATTCCAATCCATGGTACCTGTCTTCATCAGTGTCATGAGCAGTGATACCAACCTCAGTTACATGACGACCATTACCTACTATTTTTTCTAGTATGACTACTAAACTACTATTTTACACAGCCTTCTTTCCCAGACAGCAAACAGGCACTCAAATGGTATTTCTTTTAACCCTGACAGTCAGATGGTAATAATACTCTAACACATGTTCATCTATCTCTTGACCTGAATGCAAGCCACTCACTCCCTTTCGGGCCCATGCACAGGGCTGACACACATTAGGAATTGCTCCATTAAAATTATTCAGGGATTTCTCAGTCTTCTTGAGAGACTAGACAGCATTACTCCCACTCCACAGAGAATAAACTGAGACCAAGTATGGTTAAAGAGTTGACAAGTGCCTGTGGTTTTTGGCTGCAGATGTCTGTCCTCCTCCCACTTTGCCATTGAACCCACATGGCACATGCAAGTGCTCCACTAGACACCTACTGCTCTTGGGTTTTGGGGGTCCAACCAGAAGAAGTCAGGGGCTTCAGGGACTCGGTCACAGGTCTCCAGACAAGTGAACACCTGGCCAAGAGGCCCATCACACCTCCTGCCAACACTGCTTGCCTCACCTGCTGCACCAGCACCTTTTGGATGGATACCTGACCCCCTCCATGTCACCCCCTCTCCAAAAAGCTGTCTGTGATGTGCACACACTGAGGCAGAGCAAAACACAAGGTTAGAAGAGAGCACACACATTGCCTTGATAGCTCATCTCCAATGTTTTCCTCAGCTACTGGCTTCCAACCAGTTTACCTGGGTGAACTTCCACCTTGTCCCAGCTCTCCTCTTCCTGTGCATTTCCTCACCTTCAGCCTTACCTCTTCTCTGCTCCTGTCACCAGAATCTGATACCAGACGGAGCTGTGTCCTCAGTCTGAAGCCAGCTCAGCGTGTGTGGAGCCTGCCTGATCTACACACCAGCCCGCACATGGGCTCTGCTAGGTGTGCACAGATGGAGAGTTTTCACTTACAAAATGACCAAATTTGGGTGAAATTTCACAAAAATAGCATAAAGTAAATTATTGATATCAGAGCAACCCTTTTGCTGGATCTCGAGGTTTAGCTATAAACAATGAGAAATCAAGTTTATTACTGAACCAGTTTAAAAGAAAAAATTAAGAAGGAAAAACAAGGTATTTATGTCTCAAATGTTTTTCAAATGCAGTTGAAGTGTTTCACCAAAACTTTAAATAAACACTCGGAGTCAGTCACTCAAATGTTTCAGTCCAGGTAACTGTATTTTGAGAGACTTAAAAAACCACAGAAAAGAAGAATATTATTTGGCAAGTGGTGGGGAAGATTTAATCCAGGTGATGATGATAGCACACTGTTGGTAATAAAACATTCATACGTGCCTCATCAACAGCAACTCAAAGCACTTATGGAGAAATAAAAGTATTTAAACACAATGGCAGTAAGCAAAACACTCTTGTTAAAAATGAAATCCGCCGGACCATTCCTCCAGAAATACTTTAATGCAAGCAGTTGTTACATGTCTAAGCTGATGCACTCTACAGACAGAATAGAGTTACCAAACAGTATTTTGAAAAATATAAAGCCTATAACCATAAAAACATAATTTCAAGGCAAACACTCCGTTCTATTTCAAATTGCATTGAAAGGGATCATGTATTAGTTTACCAAGTCTTTCCAGTGTCACAGCAAAGCCCAAATGATATATGCAGAAAGAAAAAAAGTCACAACCATTTGACTCGAACAGGAACTTCTCTGATTGGTTTTGTTCAGCATTTTGAAGATGATACCTTCGTAACACTTAGAGAGAAAAGAAGTTCATCAAGTGTTGACAGGTAATTACAAGATCTACTACAATATGTGCAAACCCACTTGGATAAAGGAACTAGTTTTGTGACTTGTTCTTCCTTCCCCCTGAAACTTCTACAGCAAACAAGCAGGCTCCCTCTCCTGCAACAGTGACAAACAGACAGCTTTGAGTGTCTGTCTCTTGGAAGCTTTCACAGGTTTGGCACCATGCTCATCTGTTTCTCAGGAGAAACTAGCACAGGATCTGACATACTGTTCTCCAAACAGGAACCGAAGTACCACATAATTTATGACCTTCCTTTGCGGGTAAAGTGTTTTCACTGCCTGCACCTTAGCTGAGCAGCAGTTACAAGGCAGAGATTCCCACCAAACATCTTTTTGTCAAATGCTTCCTTTTGTTTGGGTGCCAAGGGGGAAGAAGCAGGATGCGGTCAGAAGCCAAAGGCACAGCCAAGGCTTCCGTCACTGCTTTTTATGCCAAATGGCAAAAACAACACAGTGAGAAACCCTAGGAGAAGATTATACAACCTTCTCCCTCGCTGCTCCAGAGCAGGAATGGAGAGTCCAGAAGTGCTGAGATCTTTCCTCTCTGGAGCAGGAAAGAGAAGAAGACCACAAAAAACAAGGCCTCAAAACTGCATGCAGACTTCAAGAAGGTACCCAGCGCATCACTCAGCTTGGCAGCATGGCTGAACCATGTCTTTGTGATTCCCAGGAGAACCATTCATCACAGCTACATTGCAGGGCTTTGGTTTAAATATTCTTCCATGTCTTCATCATTCCCAAGAGAATCATTCATCACAGCTACATTGCAGGGCTTTGGTTTAAATGCTCTTTATAAATGTCACAAGGCTGAAGAACATATTACACTAAAACTTTACAAACCAAAACAAAGTTTTATGGAAGAAAAAAATACATAATGATCTCATACTTTTCACAACAGTGACTGTTTCACAGCCAGGAACTATTAAGTATTTGTTTCTATTTTCTACTTTTATTTGTCTGATCTGCACATCAGAAAGTGATTACAATTGTCATGGCATGTTGAATTCGACATACGGGTTAAAATGTAGTACAGTCAAAAATGTTAATTATAATTGAAACCATCTGGATTCAGATTTTTCAAAAATCTGGAAAGAAGTCTGGAAAAGAAGTATTTGAATGGCTAATTCAGTGTTTTTCCCCATCCTGCTGTTTTTCAGTGGAGAAAAATTGTGATGCATGAGTACCATTAATCAGGAGAAATAGTCAAAATATGAGATCACTAACCAGAAACTAGACAAGGTTTAGTCAACTCCCTTGTTTAATCACTGGGGATTCAGAGTCTGGATGGAGAGAGGGCGGGAGGAAGCTTAGACAATTCTACAAATTTAACACTAACATATTAAAATAAATTTAAAACATTATAACCATTTTAATCAGTCTGTTGTAGCTAGCATTATTCATCATGGGTTTCAAGCACAGCAGAGAGAGGGACTCTCAAACAACAGTGACTGCATGTAAAAGCTATTTTGTCTAGCTAGGTTTTGTTCATCAAATGTAATCTAAAATCATGCCCAAAAGATACAGTTTCTGATACAAGTAATCATTTACCTCTTACCATCCATTCACAAGGCAACCTACAAAATATCACTCTTCAGGCTATCAAATCCCTATGCTATACTGCTCAGTAAATAAATAAAACAATGAAGGCCAAAAGAAGATCTGTTTTCAAAGATGCTTTCATATCTTCAGGCCAGTCTTGGGGCACATAAGCTGCTCTGTGGGCTAAGTATCAGGGTACCAAAAGACACAGTATGGGAACATAAAACTCCTTAGGGATCCTCTAGAAGACCTGGGAGCCAGATGGAGCATTTTCATACAAGGGCAAAGCTCTGACCCAAGGCACTGCTGAATAGAGTACAAGCAAAACAGCTAAAAGATGCAGAAGGCTGGAAGGACTGCACTTATTTTCCCTCATTGGTAGGCAAGCCACATGCTATAGGATATATGGATTTTATATACAGGTACATCAACCGTATAGAAACAGTGATATAAGAGTACCTTTATTCCCCTAAAAATATGGCCTGTGACATAAGAGATTGCTTTGGAAAGGAGTTAAACATGAATGCACCCCAAGCACATAATTATTAGCTTTTCAATTATTGAGTTCTGTTGGGTTTTGTAGATTTTTAGATACCTTAAAAGTAGACTGGCTAGAGGTATCTTGCCTTCCTACAGAAGATTTTGTGGAATATAGTAAATAATCTCAATCTTGCTTGAAAAGTAACTTCAGTAGAAAGGAATAAACTGCTAATGGGGGAAATGTCTTTTGAAGAAACTGCCAACAGGGAAAATACCTTTTCATTAATTTTAAATTGACATTAAGATTACAGAAGCACTGTTAGCATTTTCAAAGGAAATTGTCTCTTCCAGTAGATGTCACGGGGCTTTTTATTTATTTTACTTTACTATCCCCCATTGAAAGCCCAATGTTTTATCAGGAAGTACTTATCCAAATTCTTCTCAGCAATGGTAGTTCCCGTCTTAAAGTTTCAGTGAATAGAAAATGACAAATTAGCTTTAAATGCCAACTCTGCTTTATTAAGAGGAAATACAGTGAATTTTAGCGGTATGAAGGCCTCAATAGAAGGTATAGCCACCCACCATACTGTAGACCATGTTTTATTAGTTTTCCCATACTATAATCCTGAGAACAATGAACTAGAGACGGCAAAGAATGGGGATGCATGCCTGAAGGACTCCCTTGACTGGCTATATTTAACAGTGTTCAGTTTTAACTAGTAAAAGAACATTTGATTAGCATATCATAGAAACCAAAGAAAAGGTAAGAGCTATGAAAAACCTTTTCAAACATCAAATAGAAATGAAACAAGCTTATAAATAGAGTTGCCTGCAAGCAAACAATTTCTGGAATGTACTGGGGAAAGCAAGGGAGAATCCCACAACAAAGGAGATTGCAAAAGCCAACCCAGTTTAACAACTGGAATTACCAGTTTGGAGACTACAGCAAAACAATGCAAAAGCACCAGCAAGTCTGATACAAAGAACTTTTCTCAGCATTTAATAAAAACGCCAACATAAAGGCCAATCACTAGGTAGTTAAATACGGCTCTCTGGAAATCCAAAGCCTTACACAGACTTGTTAACTACTCATGGAGTACTAGAATTAATGAGGAACAGAAGCTCTCTTGGAGTAAAGCTGAACAACTTCAGATATATCTGATAACACCAGAAAATGTTAAGCTATTTGAGTACCAGACAACAATTTATTTATTATCAAACAGCTGTCTGCCAATTTATCATGTACTTCTTGCAGACACACAAAGAGCTGATAAACTATAAAGATCTCAAAAACCTGAGTCTAATGCTTTAAATTTACCTTTTATGTACTCACACATACACACTAGATCCTAGATGTACAATGAGGTATTTTTTCAGGTCTCTGACTGCAGCCAAGAGGATGATGACAACCTTGCTATGCTGGAAACATGTTGTTACCACTGCTCCCCAACACCCTTAAAAACCCCCTAAGGCTGTAGGACAGTACAGGTGATGGAGCACTTGCCAGTCTGGGAAGGAGAGGCTCATTTTGTGAAATTCCTCCATGCCCAGGCATGGCCCAAGCAGGCACCGTGGCTCATGGATCCAAGCAGCAAGTTTGTGGACTCCCTTGGCTGTTTGACACCACACAAATATTCGATGCCCCCAGCTCCCACCACCTCTTGCAACTGAGGGATTATCCAGGATGGCCCTGAGTAGCTGCACCGGGAACTGTGGGATAGCTGGTGCTGTCTGCAACTCAATGCCCATCTCTGAGGAACCAGCAGAAAAGCCAGCAAAGAACCCTGTCCAACCGAACCCGACCTTCCTCACCTTAGCACAACACACAGGGTGAGACAGCCTGAACTTCTGTGCTCAGATAATTAGCTACACGTAAGCACCTATTTAATGGTCTTCAGGTAAACATCATCTTCTGTTTGGAAAGGTAATCTGTATACAAAACAAACTGCATCCTGTCGTGCCTTTTGATCATGTTCATGAACACATCAGGGGCTAACACTGATATTCCCATGTCTCTTTAATTGCCCTACAGTTAGGAAAAAATAAATTCATAATCCAGAAGTTTAATTTTTTTCTTTGTTCAAACCTAAAATAAAAATACATGTAGGCAACCCTTAAAATGAAAGTGCTTCAAGGACAGTGGAGTCAGATAAAAATATATTGCCTATTGGCTAGTTCACCATCACCAGAGAATTGAAAACTGGTATTCCAAGTACCACAGCCAGAAAGTATTTAGGACAAATATTCAGCCAACTTCAACTAATGCCTGAGCAACAAGTCAACAAAGCCCAGTATCTGTAAATGCTCTGACAATTTACAAGACAAGAAAAGGGTGAAGGATTCCAGAATTTCTAGCTCCTTTCAAAAAATATAAAAGAATATAAAGGTAGAACGTGAATGCATCAAACAGTAAAACTTGGTAAGTGAAAAACTAACCTTGTGAAAATAATTAAATCAGATGATAATCTCCTTCACTAAAAATCAGTTATGATGATAAATGGGTAAAAGTACAGTCAAAGTAAAGTAAAAGTCTAACTTTGATGTCCAAATGTAGAAATTGGTTGAAAATTATGTGAACATAAATCCTAATATCAAGAAAACTTTTATATTTACATTTGGCCACATACACAGATGAAATTAATGTCTAGGAATCCTAAAAGATTCCTAGATCTCCTAAGCTATCATTGTAAGACCATTTTCATTAGTCCAGTGTAAAAAATAACAGTATTTCTATGATTCTCTGCCACATTTGGGCTCACTGCAGCATATCACAACCTGCTGCTGAGTTCAGTGGTATATGAATGAACACTACAAGGCAACAGAGGTCACATTTCTCTGTCTGTTTCTTAAAAAAACAAATAACAACAAAACCAACTTTTTAATATATTTAAGGATCAAAATTAATATTAAAACAGAAGTTTAAAAAAGAAGATTTGAAAGGTTCTAATTATGGGACCTTAATGTTTTGCTAACTGACTATTTAATAAAACATTTGCCACCTACAGATACGGTATTATGGAATTTGGACACCTCCCCACTCTCAGTTCTCTCCTATTCCCCTTCCTGAGCAGTAGCAACGACAGTTACTAAGACTGGGACAGATGTTGTTTCCCTCTGGCATCCTTTATTTGCCCTCCAGAGCACAACGTGGGGTAGCTTCCCTCTTTCCCTGCTGTTGGGGTCTCTGTCTCTTCTCCTCCTCAAACATCCAGACCTTCTGCAAGTCACACACTTCATTGCAACACACACTCACTGACTCTGCACTCAATGGAAGGTTACAATTAGGAACACTTCACTAATTACTTAGATGAGCTGTTGTACACCTCTGAATTTGTCTTCATATTCTCAAGAGCAAACCACAGACTCTGCTTCTCAAGAGTCACTGCAGCTGCATACAAGTAAATAAATAAGTCACTTTTTTTTGACAAACGATTCAGTGCTTAAGAAAATAAAACAGCTGCACTGTGTTAGACCAAGGTCCACCTAGTCCAGTATCCTGTTTCCAAAAGCAGTCAGCAGCAGATGCCTAGGGAGTAGTATAAGAACAAGAAAGCTATTTAATGATATATATTTAAAATATTTTTCACATATCCTTGATGGAAAACAGAAATGGAATTTTGACAGATGAGAGAAAAAAAGCAAAAGAAAACAAAGAATTCAACACACACCCCCTCTGCAAAAGCATGAAATATTCCTTTCAAAATAAAAAGAGAACTGAGAGGAAGATAAATCTTACAGATTTCCTTCTTTTTATTCCCCCCTCCCCCCTTTTTTTTTTTTAAATAAGAAGCCTCCAGGAGCAAATAAAAACCAGAAACTCACTTGCTATTTGCAGAAAGAGTGTATGTACATATTGATGCACATCACTGGTCAGACAATTCTGAAGAACACTTGACTATGAGCGTCATGTCTTGTCAATGGCTCTTCTCCTGTGAAAGGGTCCTCACAGAAATGTACAGGTAAGGATTCACATCATGATGTCACCGTTGAGAGCTCCCAAAGTATTTAAATTAATGGATTTATAAATACAACTCCAGAAAGTATATACCTCAGTGACAGGGAAAGCCTATTCCGCTTAAATTTCCCAGGCAGGGGAGCAACCAGTGAGGCACTGCACCGGAAACAGGGAAACCAGACTGCACTTAGAAAAATACAGCAAGTGTGGGGACAGTGAAGTGCTGCATGAAATCAACAGGAAGTTTATGATTGGCTTAGTTGGATATGTGATCAGTTGCAGGAGAAGTCATCCATGGGGACACAGGTTGGAGGAGCCATAAAGTCACAGATGCGGAAATCAACTACTTTGAGTATACTGTCAAGTTTCACTTCTCTGGGATACCAGATCTGTGTTTTTTAGATCTGTGTTTTTCAGAAGCTCCAGATAAGCTAATGAAATACAGTGATGACTCTTGCTTATTTGGGAATGGGAAGCGAGAAGCATCAGGGTATGACAGAAGATGATGGACTTGAAATCTGGAGAATGAACACAAGCATGAAAGAACAGTATTTCTAGCCAGTGATATGAACCCCACACATCAGTGCAGAGACATATTGGAAGGTGTTTGGCTATAACCTGGAGATGGAGCCGGCTATGGCAGAAGAGAACATCATGGATGCTTTATCCACTACTGACTGACAGTGGAATCACAGGTGTGACAAACCACAGAAAAGGCAACCACGGCCCCAGGGATGTATTGAACATCAACTGTCTGGGAAAGGCAGCAAGGTGCTCTGGAAAGGCTTCTTCTTCTCCTGTGGCAACTCTCTACTTGCAATGCTATCCATGTTTCTGGTCACCATGTCTAAATAAGTTGGATTTGACCAGAAGTAGGCATGTGCAAGGGCTGCCAAGGTGACAAAAGGAAAAGAAAGCCTGCCTTACAAAAAGTGAAACAGACATGGCAGGCTTTTTGACTGAATAAAACAAAGGCTAAGGAGGGGTATGTCTATATCCAGTGAATGTCCCAGGAGAAGTTGTGGTGGCAGGGAGGGGTGGTGGGAAGCAGGAATGTGGCTGCCTCAGCTGCAGAATAGCAGTGGCATTCAGCTGGCATGGAGGTGAACTGGTAGTAAGATCACAGTAGGAAATGAGAAGAACGCACATGAGAAGTGATGCTACAGGAAAGTCTTCTGATGGCAGCAAAAAAAAAATCCTCCCAAAAACCCACACACACATTTAGTATGGAGATTAGTAAATAACTTTAGCAAGAGGGTGACATGACTGCCCATGATAAAAATCAGCATGGAAATCCTTCAAACCTATCTTTCTATCTCATGAATAAAGTAGGTATAGATAAAATAGAATCACAGAATGACAGAATGGTTTGGGTTGGAAGGGAAGTCAAAGACAATCTAATTCCAACCCCTCTGCCATGGGCAGGGACACCTTCTACTAGACCAGGCTGCTCTAAGCCCCACCCAACCTGGCCTTAAACACTCTCAGGGATTGGGCATCCACAGCTTCTGTGGGCCACCTGTTGTCACCACCCTCACAGCAAAGAATTTTTTCCTAATATCTAAACTGAATGTACACTCTTTCAGCTTGAAGCCATTCCCCCTTGTCATAGCACTATAGACCCTTGTAAATAGTCTCTCTCCTACTTTCTTTTAGGTTCCCTTTAGGCTGCTCTAAGGTGTCCTTGGAGTCTTCTCTTTTCCAGGCTGAACAATCCTAACTTTCTCAACCTGTCTTCTTAGAAGAGGCTCTTTACGGCCCTCCTATGGACTCCTTCCAACAGGTCCATATAATTCTTACCTTGGGGACCTGAGAGCTGGAAGCAGTACTCCAGGTGGGGTTTCATGGTTGGCTTTCTGGGCTGCAAGCAAGTATTGCTGGATCATGTTGAACTTCTCATCAATCAACACCCCCAAGTCCTTCTCCTCAGGCCTGCTCTCAATCCCTCTGCTGCCCAGCTTGTATTTGTGTGTGGCATTGCCCTGACTCAGGTGCAGGACTTTGCATTTGGCCTTGTTGAACTTCATGAGGTTCACACAGATCCACCTCTCAAGCCTATCAAGGTCCTTCTGGATGGCATCTCTTCCCTCCAGTGTGTCAACCGCACCACACAGGTTGGTGTCATTGGCAGACTTGCTGAGGGTGCCCTCGATCCCACTTTCCATGTCAACAATAAAGATGTTAAACAGCACCAATCCCAACAACCCCTGAGAAACACTACTTGTCACTGGTCTCCACTTGGACATTGACCATTGACTGCAACTCTTTGATTGAGACCATCCAGCCAATTCCTTATTCACCAATGGTCCATCCTTCAAATCCATGTATCAACAATTTAGACACAAGGATGTCATGCGGAACAGTGTCAAATGCTTTGCACAAGTCCACGCAGATGACATAAATTGTTTTTCCCTTATGCACCAATGCTGCGACTCCATGGCAGAAGGTCACCAAATTTGTCAAGGGTGACTTGCCCTTAGTGAAGCCAGACTGGTTTTCAACAATCACATCCTTATTTTCCACACATAGTTTCCAGGAGGGTCTGCTCCATGATCCTGCTGGGCACAGAGGTGAGAATGGCCTGTATTTGCCTGCATCTTCTCTTCCTTTTTCCCCTTTTTAAAAATGGGAGTTATGGTTCCCTGTTTCCAGTCAGTGGCACCTTCACCAGAATGCCACTACTTCTCAAAAATGATTGACAGTGGCTTAGAAACGTGTCTGCCAGTTCCCTCAAGACCCACAGATGCATCTCATCAGGTTCCATGGACTTAGGCACCTTCAGGTTCCTTATATGGTCTTGAACCTGATCTTCCTCCACAGTGAGCAGTTCCTCATTCTCCCACTCCCTGCCTCTGCCTTCTGAGACTCTGGTGGTGTGGCTGGAGCAGTTGCAGTGAAGAATGAGGTAAAAAAGTCATCAAAGTTCTTGCTCAAGAGAGCACTAATAAGCAAAGCACTCAAGTGGGTTCAGGTGCCTCCAGCCTCAGTATAGCAGAGGGTAAAACATTTCAGAGGGATGCTTAAGAGAAAGCCTTTGCTGAGTAGCAGGTAAGGCAAAGGATATGCATATAAAAAACAGATATATCTCATATATATGTCATATCTATTAAAAATGAAAAAACAATCAACCTCATTGGATTTTTGAACCTCCAAGCTCATACTGAAGGGCTGCATTACAGGTAAAAATTTAAAAAGGTGAGGAAAAAGTGTATTCACACGTTACTTTATATCTTTCAGGAGCTGGACTAGAGAAAACCTCAACAAAAGAACACACTTTCCCACTCAGAAGTTAACAGAGAAGTTTAGGCACAGTTTCAGTAGATACCCTAGTGTGAAAACAAAAGCACTGTGTGCTTGATAGATTTTGAGAACCTCTGGCATGCCTTACTTTAAAAAAAGCTAGAAAACCAGTCTCACTCCCTGTGGGAGCAGACATTAGTCTCTTCCAATGCAAATCGGCACTTGTAACCTGCAAAGCCTTCAGGCTGTAGGTGTGCTGTGAGGTGGCCAGGAGCTGTCCCTTGCACAAGGGGCTCTCATGCAACCTGCCTCCACTTTGGGGAGTCCAAATTAAACAACTGGGACAAAAGCTCAAAAGGGAAACCTGACTTTAGGTGCTACATTCAGAGGACCTAAATTAATGACTTGTTTTTCTCCTGAGCACTGGATTCCAACTCCCACTTCAACCACCAAGCTGCTAGAGGAAGAAAAAGGTCCCTTCATAATTTTGGGGATGGATCTCTTCTCTGAGCTGCAGAAGCAATCTACAGTGCTCTTAATTCTACTGCTTCACCCTAATTCACCAGTTTTTTGGGTGTCAGGAACTCATGGGCAAATTGCCATTGCCCTGCAGGAGTGACTTTACATTCAAAGCATTCTGGGTCCACCCCTCTAGTTCACAGCATGTGCTAAATATTTCATGTGTTTATATATATGTATGTGATCTATGCATTCATGGACTCTTAGGTGCATAATAAGTTGCATCAGAGATGCAGCCTCTTCCAGATATTTTAAAATACTCTTTTTTAATTTTTTTTCTCACAAGTGAGTATTGACAGGCACACTCTGTATTTCCAAGACACTCTATAAATACCTATAAATATGACCAAAGGAAGGGCTTGTGAGTATGAAGGTTGGTTTGCTTTTTCCCCAGCTATGTTAGCAGGTCTAATAGAAAGTATTGTCTCTCCCTGCTAACCTTGAACACCTTACTAATTTCTCCTACTTGTGTAAGAAAAAGAGAGGATAAGTAAAAAAAAAAACAAACCTAAAACCCCAGCTATATCCCTTTCATAAAGGTGAAAACAAAGAAGCAGAGCTGTTAAACAATTTGCTTCAAATAACACAGCACATCATGTCAAAAGCCACCACTTAAAAAAAAAATGTTCCAATATCTAAGGTTATGTATGACGCAAGTGGTTACTAAGACTTGTAGACCAAAGACTTACTGTTTCAGCTCAAAACAGGCAGATTCAGCTATTTTGCAAGAGAGGCGTGCTTAAATATAAGATTGATATCTTCTGATTTACTATTCACAGATTTTAAGACTGGTGTGAGAGAAAGCCATAGTCATCACAGATTGTAACTAAGATTTACAAAGACTGCAGATTTTACATTAATTTTTAAGAGGTTTGCAGCCTATAGAGAAAACAGAGAAAAATATCACCTTTAGGAAACTGTAATTAAGTAAAATTTAAGGACATCCCCTCCACATTCTTTGTGGAAAGGAAAGCATTGGAAAGTTGCTGTATTTATACTCATCAATTATGGTTATCTGTTAAAACTGGGGGGTTAATTGGACATAGTGTGTACATAAGAAATGCAAAGTAAAAAAAAAATCAAACTAAATTTTAATAACGATCCTGCAGATACCATATCAAACAGCTTCAGCTGCTGTTCAGATCACTCGAGGGCTTTTTTTAATTTTTCTTTGTCTATAGTTGCATGGTAAATTTTTTTCTATATGATAATGCTGTTCTCCAAGCCAGTCTAAATTAAACAGTCAGGCCAGAGAACATGCAATACCATCTAAACATGCTTATAACAACACCAGTATTCCAATGCTCGCTGTATCTGCTGGTTTTTTCATACGAGAAAATTAGTTTAGAGAGCAGGTTGCTTCGTGTTACACACAACAGCAGCACATCTGTCCGCAGCTTTCCCCTTTCTACATGCCTGCTTTATTCTATGAAATGTCACTGAAAATTCAGCACAGTTTTCCAAACTGTTTTGTACTCTCTGTGGTTTCCTTCTGTTATCCACAGAGACACAGGGTACCAGTGCCTATTTACTAGGCTCTGCCACCTCACCAGTGGCATGCTGTCTTCTTTTGGGCTGCTCTACTCGCATCTTATTTCAAGTGATAAAGCCATCTACGATCACAAGGACACTGGGATCAACAAAAACTGTTAGGTATATCAGTTAATTAACTTCTGTTGAACAGAAACAAAAATCGATTTGCCACCATTTCGTTGTGGCCTCTAAAAATGCTACACATTTATTAACTTACTGCACTACTTTTTCATTTGATATTTCCACACCTATATCAATAAGTTTACCAACTAAATAGAATTTGGCCATGTATACAGATATGTTATGAATTAATTAACCTTCACTTGCCACTCAATTAGGCAGTGATAACATTTCTCATTTCACATTAAAAACTTGCTGGCTGCTTTCACACCCCTGATTCTCACATGCATTGCTGAGATGCATAGCTGCTCTATAGCAAATCAAAGCACAGAGATACAGCTGACACAGATCACAGTGGATGTTTTTGCAACATTCAGGACTGAAAGGCAAATAACTAATTAGAAAGAACAGCCTTATTCAATTACCTAATAATAAACTCCCTTGCTCATTAAACCCATTACATATATTGTAACAGCTGGCATACTGAAATATCTGATAAAGGGAAACCTGCTTATAGTACTGTTGGTGCTTTAGGGAAAGCTGGGTAAATGTTTTTTTTATAGTAGTACTTGTTTAAAATATCATCTACATAAGGAACAGTGGGGGACTTAATTATACTGCAACAATGTCAAATTTGGATGAAGAAAGTAAGAGTGAACAGCTCTTAGGCAAGCCCTGAGTAATTTCTAAGACCAGCTTACTCCTGTACCAGGACATGGAAGAGCCTCATAGGCTGCTGCCCTGAAAACAAAATGAGATCCTATGAGCTCAGGACAAAGCAGCATATGGTTCTTACATAAAACATAGTCACCTTTATTTCCAGGACAGTTTTCTTTTTTTTTTTCTTCAAGTGGCTGCCTAAAGAAAAATGCCTCAAGAAACCTAGCAGCAGAGATGGCAACTGCAAAGCCCCTCCTTCCAGATGAGCTATCACCACAGACTCCAGAGTGTTTACACCTTCTCTTGCTCTGTCTTAATGCCTTTGTAATTTCAGTGGTGCTTTCTAGGCAACAGCCAGCTTTTCAGTGAGAGCTGTCACCTTCCCCACCTATCATCCAGCAGCCCTTCACTGCCTTGCACACCCATCCAAAATAAGACTTAAACCTGCATTCCTAATGGAAATTTCCTTCTCCCTAAGAAAAGAAGTCATGGTAAGTACCAACGACTCAGTAAGATAAATTTGCTATTTGAAAAGATTGAATGTCGAAAATATCATGAAAACTACACTCAACAAATAAGTGGAAGCTAAAGGTATGAGAGAATGGCTGTAGGCCATCCCGTGCCACAGCTGTGTCCAACACCAAGACTCTTGTACCATTAAATGGGTAGTGCTGCAAGCACCAGGACAAATGAAGGCACAGGGGCCTTACACACTGGATTGCAAATCCCAAATCCCAGCTTCCTTGTGGTTGACCGAGTTTTAAGGATCACTTCTTGCCTGCACTCTCCAAGAACCTCTTCCATTTGGGAGGGCTAATGAGTCTCTTTCTCCACTCTAATACTAGGCTCCCTGTTTTTACCAAACTTGCAGGAACTTAATTATCCTTGAGACTATGATCTCTTTGTCAAATATGGCTGAAACTGGCCAGTGGGTTCAGGAGTCAGCAGGGGAGGAGGGACAGTGAAGCTGACTGACTGTGTAAGCCTCATTTCCTCAAGAATCCACGCTAAAAACAATTATAGCCAGAAGGTTCAATTAAAGAAAGAGACTCACAGACATTTCCTGTACTTCAAACACAAACTGGTTCATGCATAATAATCAGTTAACACAGCTCTCACTGAAGAAATGAGAGTTTTGCAGCAAATTAATATTTATATTGATTTATAACAAGAACTGTGGCAGGCTGGAACAGCATCAACATGTTCAGGGTGAAGTACACAATCACCTTCATACTAACACTGTAATTTAGAGATGCCCACAGTAATTCCATAACTGTATCTGCATACCTCCAATTTTGCACATGCAAATCCCATGCCTCCATTTTTCGGAACACTGACATACATGGTATGACCAGTGCTTTGATGCACACAGGTAAGGCAAAATGCATTTGGGGAATTGCCCACATTTTCATGACATTCATTATTATCCACTACTTTAGAAAAATCACCATTAAGATACTGTTTGAAAAGCAAATATTTTTCCCCTTTTTGAATCAGAAATCAACTACATGCATATTTGGTGGCACTTGACACATTTGTATGTTCACATCCGCAAATAAAGTAATGGAGAATTATACTCAGGGGAATGGGATTTCTTTGTTGTAATTTTCATGTTTTTTCAAATGCATATTCCAGTTAATTTCTAGCTTTAAAATCTTCATGAAGCAGTAGCAGTGGTTGCTATTTAATTTAAATTTGCAAGTGGTTGCCCATCTTTTTATTTTTAAATAGGCTGTGCCTAGAGAAGTTTTCTTTTTTATCATAGATAGCAAATACTGAGCCCCATTATGTGGGTCACAACTCTTTCAAATAAATGATTTCCATTAGCTGTTCATGTTACTAATGGTAAACTATAAATTACATGCAGAAAATGTTCATCCCCTTCTTGGTCTCCACAAGGGCATTCTTCTGCTACAGAAGATTTTTTTTCCTGGGAAACCCATGTCCCACCTTTCCTCTTCGCCAGGTCACTACTCTGGCAAATGCACTGTCCACCTTTCTATTCAAAGCAGTTGATGTCACAGTTTCCAGTTAGTAAAAGAGCTAACACTACCTCTCAAAAAGGGCTTCACTCTGTTGTCACAGAGAAGTCAGCAGGACCATTTGGAGCACCCTGGGATATCCTGGACTGTTACATGGTGCCAGCAGATATGACACACTCCTCTGATGTGTCACTGAAAAGCCATCAGGAGTACACTCTAGTGAATCTCAAATAGAATCAGATGCTTCTGATGGGACAACTGAATCAAGCCCAACAAATAAATATATATTAAGTTTAAAGTGATGGTGTAACCAAGCAAGTCATCTTAGGGGGGTGGGAGGAGGGAAGCATTATACATCTCTTGACCTTCACATGTTACATCTAGCTTAATATGTTGGGGTTTGGTGTTTTTCTTGGCTGTGGCTGAAGGGGCTAGAGGCCTGTCTGTAACAGCCAGGAGGACTTGGTCTAGTGTCTGACATGCTGGATTTCATTTTTTGGCTTGCTGTGAACCAACAGAGAGATAGTCCCAGCAGCTCAGTTACCTTCTGAATTACAGCTGGACAGTTCAGATGCCACCAGATTACACTTGGTAAGCTCCTCTCCAGACAACATGGGAGATGGTAAACTAACCCATTCAGTCAGAGGCATAGCTTCACTGTGGAGTGCTCAGGGCTCAAACTGAATTTCAAGCAACAGTAAATAAACTGGGTTTTTACAGAGTTTAAAAGTTGCCTGGCCTATGGGACCTGCAGGTGAGGTGGCGGCAGCCCACCTGATGGGCTGCCAACCCAGGCCATCCATGCAGCTACCATAACACTGCACAGTGTAGATCCCCTCACATTCAAGCCAAGCAAGTCCTGTGAGGAAGCAAGGGCTGAGAACTTGTAATGCCTCGTGCCAAAGGGTACATCAGCTCTGCAGTGACTGCACCAGGTCACCTGTCAGTCAGGAGGGTGGCATCACACAGTGCCATGCTGCAGAGCAATGTATGAGCCCACAGTGGGACAGACATCCCCAGGGAGCAGGATGGCTCCCTTGGCTCCTTGAGCCACCAAGGGCATGCATGGGTGCTGTGCGACAGCTGATACATCCCTCATATGATTTCATGCAGTTTTCCACTCATTCTCTGCTTCTTGTTTTTATTGCTCAGTGATTTGATCTTTCCAAGCATTGGGGCTATCTAACTATTGAGGCACTGCCACAACACCTCCTCATACAACTCGTTAACAAAGTAGATGAGAAGACAGTTTCTTTTCACCATTCTTAATTTCTTCTCCATTGCAGTCAAGACATTGCAGGAATCTAATCCTGAGTGGCAAAGTATGCCCACAGCCACAAGGCAAACATCAATGTAGAAGAAAAGAGATGCTTACAATTTCCTCCTGCATTTCAGCTGTGTGGCTTGTACCTCACAGCAAGCTTTCAAAGATGTGTTCTAACATCTCTAAAACCACAACAGCTTTACTGTTATTGCAATAGGTTTCCAATAAAGACCATCAACTCAAAACCAAGGTGCCAGTCTTCACAGGAGGAGACAGAAGTTGGGAGAGGGGTACACCTATCAAACAGATTTGCAAATAAACTCCCCAGTTCTTGTTGTGTTGATTTTTAGATTTAAAGTATCTTTCTAATGCTGGGGATGACCTGGACTAACAGGAAGACAGGTCTTGTCTCTGCTAGGCTTTTCCATTAGGAAGCTCTCTGCATCTCAGCACAACCCTGTCTTTTGTATTTTATGATGCAGTCGAAGCATAAGGGAAGAACAGCTGAAGCCTGAGCTGAGAAAAAGCTACGTGCACAGGGCCAAGGGAAAAAAAGTGCCTGGAATGAAAGAGGAACCACCTGCCAGAAAAATAAAGGAGTAGGTGGGGAGACCTGGAGAGAGCAAGCCTGTGGGAACAGTGAGTGACCTGAGTTAATAGGGAGTGTGGGGGAGGAGTGGGCAGTGAGCAATTGCTCTTGTGTTCAAAATCTTAGTGATGGGATGAGTCAGAGACTCTGATTGAATTTTGCCTTCACTACACCCACAAACTGGTTATTATAGGGCTTAGGGAGCATGGATTGGTGCAGCAACAAAAACTACACAGTGAATTGATGGGTATATAAAGCATACCCAAGTGCCCAAAAATCCAAAAAACATCTGCCAAACTCCATGCCCTTTCATACAAGGTTTCCTGTGGCTCTAACTAATCTGCCTTGCTGCCCTTCTTCATGTAAATAGACTGATAACTAAGCAGCAGCTTCATCTGACATGAAGGGGTATGGCAGACTATCTAGGAATGCTCTTTGCAAGGCTCTTCTGGAAGGAGTAAGCTCTAAGAGTTAACTCTACCCAGCAAGACAACTGACCAGGAACTACTAAATACTCCTTTAGTCCTGCAGGATAATATGATTCAGGGAACAAGAAGACAGATTTGTATTACCTCCTTCCATGACTGTTCTTTAACTTCTTTTGCTTTCAACCATTTCTGCTCCTAGGGGCGGTCCCATGGCACTCTGAATCCCAAGGGCCTAAGTTCGAGTCTCAGTGGGGACCAACCCGTGGGCAGTTAAATGCCTCCCTGCCATCCGATCCCATCAGATCTCGGATGCTCAGCAGGGTCAGCCCCGGTTAGTACC
>JAWWEU010000001.1:78377495-78401747 GCA_035583155.1 Acropternis orthonyx | reverse complement strand
AAAAAAAAAAAAAAAAAAAAAAAAAAAAAACCCAAACAACCCATTCCACTGACCTGCTTATTTTTTGTAAAAGCAGAGTATTGCTCACTTGCTGCAGACACTAGTCTGTCTGTTTAAAAAAAATTATCCCATTGGCAGACAACCAATACACAAGAACATCTACAAAGAAGCTGTTACAGTTTATCGTGCAGTAATCCACGGATTAAGGTCATTAATAGCACTCGATGACATACTGCCACGACTCCAAAGGTGCTCTTCTGGCTTACAGAACATACAGAACACAACCGCCCCTCATGAACATTTCCCCTGAGATACTTTCTTCTAAATATTAAAAAGAAGAAATGAGAAAAAACAGAAGGAAGGTATCTAGCACAGTATCTTGCATTGCATAAACAAGAAAAAGTTGTCATGAAAATAAACAATGCTGAATTTTCTTCTCTTTCACACTGATGTTTTCACAGTAATAGAGTTCTTGGTAACTGAAATTTTGATCCTCAGAGCTACATTTAAAAAGCAAGTCAAGACATTCTTCCATGATCAGAAGACAAAACCACAACTAAAACTTTCAAAATAAAATCTGCAATGCTCAATTCTGTCCTTTAATTATTTATATGAAATAAGCTTTTTCCTTCTGTTCACACAAGAACACAAATGTATCATCATGGAAAAACACTGTGTACTCCTCAAATCCCATGGGGTCATTAATCTTCTTTTATGCAGTACAAGAACCATTTTCACAGAACCTTTAAAATAGTTTTCCAAAGTGTGCCTGATGTTATTAGGAAATCAGAAGCTGATGACCTTACAGTGTAATTGCTAAATATCCTCCAAAGGAAAGAATCCCTTCACTCTGTTCTAAACTTATGCTCCTACCTGCATTATCCATACATGTAATTACCAGTGTTATTAATTTACTGGAGTATCCAATACGAAGGATAAACAATCTGTTGTGTCAAAATTGGAGTAATGGATAGACTTTCCTTGCTTCTGTTGATCTAAAGGAAAGAATCTGCACTCTTTCCATATGATTTGTTTCATTAGGACTCTGGGAACGGCCTAGTACTGTGCCACTGTGTGTTTTCATTTGCCATGAAACAATTATAATTCATAAAATGCACTCAGGAGAATACAATAGTCCTACCAGTTGGAAGCAATCCTGTATCCCACAGTCATATGCAATTTTTGTAAACACCACAGTGACACTTGAAAATAAAATCCTTAGAAAGAAATCTTAAAAACTTAAATAAACGATATGACAAGCAACATTTAATATGCATCTTACCAAGAACAAATCACTTTCTGATTAGCCTGGTTTAGTTGTAACTCATCATTTCACACTTCGCTTTCAGTACAATGTAGTAGCATTTTCAGTACACATGCAGTTTCTTTTTCTTACCTTTAAGGAGTCAAAGCAGGCAATAACTCTTCCATTTTCAACCTGGCAACTTTTAGGGGGGTGTGCAAATTTACATTCTTCATCAGACCGTGAACAAGTTCCCCTCTGAAATTGCCTGCACACTTCTAATGTCAGCCATTTTGTGTCTCTTACAGGAGTAACATTCAAAGCCATGATGGGAAGTTGATTTTGAACTTGTAAGTTGCTGTCCAGTGAATTATGCTGCAGAAATTTCTAAAACGAATGACGAAGGAAAGGGAGAGGAGAAACAAAAAGATCAGAAAAAAATAACTTCAATTCCAATTGAAAAGAAAGTTTAAAAAAAAAAAAAAAGTGGGAAATGATTAATGATGTCCAACACACACAGAGCAGAATAAGCAGAGAAAGTTTTTCAGCAAGCAGTCACTCATCAATCATTAAGTCCCACTTGTAGACTTTTGGCTGGGAAAATGCATGCTCAGATGCATTTCTGTCTGTAAAACACGTGGGTTTGTTGATTGTAATCACGGGTGCACCGGTTTTAAGCCAAGGTCCATCAATGCAATGGCACTCCTTGATAGAACAGCAGTTCTCTGACGGTTGCTTGCCAGTATTGATTACACGAGAAAAGCAATGCAGTCATGTGTTCATGTCCCAGAATAATAATAATTATTCTTTTTCTGCTTTCAGTTTTCCATCAACTAATTGGCAATAGAGACAGCTGAGGTATCTTCTGCCAGGTGTAAGGTGAAGGCAATGTCTGGCTGGCAAAGACGGGATTTTGAGAACACGGGCGTAGCAGTCCTCGCTCATAAAAGTGACTTGGCAAAGGCACTTTTTAAGTCACTGACCTGACAAAACAAATACAGCATCAGTTCACGTGCAACTCATTCAAATCATTGTTATGAAACCTATCCTCCCTTTTTATCAGATTATAAACATACAGTCAGTGCTCGCTTGTATTTCTTTAAAAAAAAAAAAACAAAAACACACAAACACACAAAAAATATGCTCCTTCATGAAGTTACATGAGACAAGGGAATAACCAGTTGAAACATGTACTGCAGTAATATTCTAGGCAGCAATCCAAAAGTTGGGAATGATTTAAATAGATGAATGTGGCAGACACAATAATTAGGCACGTTGGTGGTAAAACAATTCAATCTAAAATGCTTAGTCTCCAAAACAATATACAAGAACCCGTTTCCATTAATTTATCACTTGACCATTTAGACTGTGTTACAACATTTTAAGTCGTTACTCATTATTTGTTCTTCCTTAGAAATGAGGATGGTAGTATTCTGATCAGATTTTTTGTCTCTCCCTTTCTTTCTCAGAGGAAAAGAAAAACAAAACAAAACAAAAACTTGTCATTCCAAAACAACAGGGGAAAAAACCTTCCATACGCAGACAATAGAGTTAGTCTCCCCATTGATCTAGAGGCTGTTTCATAAAGGCTTTGTGAAAGGGCTCACCACTAAGGTCACCATCCTCCAATGAGTCCTTTAAAATATGAAGCAGTCCTTACCTAAAGATTCCCTTGATTTAATTAGCTTTTGTGTACCTTTACAAATACATCATTCAGCATCAAAACCTAAGACCTAAATATGGCACGTAAGCCATTTGGGGATAAACAGATCTGAAAATCACAGGGTTAGATATTATAAATACTTTTAATCACTAACTATATTTTACATGCAGACAGTGAAGTCATGGACATGATGTTTCTATTTAGCTTCAAAGGAACACAACTTTTACTTTGCAGATACCAGCCAGGAACAGTTGACGGATTATTTTTGTGCAAGGAAAAAAAGAAAGGAGGAAGGACTGAAATAAGTGAGATTTTCAAATGAACCAATAAAAATAGCTCTAAAAACACTGTAAGCTTTTCCAATGCAGAACAATTACCATTCTGTGCTTGGATTCATCTGTCTTGAAGTCAGTATTGTTAGTAATGTTGAGTAAGAATTACTCACACACAGTTTCAGGATCAAATACCAGTTCTGACTTTCAGGTCTTCACATTTTCTATTACTTAGCAATGCTACCAAAAGGGTTTTACTATGTGACCAATACTTCCACCAAAATTCGCTACTGCTAGCATGAATAAAGGAAATAAAAACCTAGTTCATAAAAAATTCAGTTTCAAGTGCAACATGCAATAAGATGGGCGGGGATGACACTCAGCTAGCTTTACCCAGTCATAATGAATAATGAGGTTCAAAAGAATTAGTACCTTTTTAAATAATTCTATGCAACTACAGTACAGTACCTGAATTAAAAATTCCTCTAATTAAATATTCCATCGATGTTGTTCAACAGCATCGATGAAGAGTGAGATTAAGCTGAATACATACAAAGAGGTGAGAAAATTCTTCTAACTGACGAAAAGGAAAGAGAGGAGGAAAACCAAAGAGAGCCTCTTCACAAGAGCCTGTTGAGCTGATAGCTTGTTGGGCTGATGATTTAGCTGGCTAAATGTAAAAGAGGAAATACTCTCCCTCGAGCCACACATTCCAATTCAGAAATGTCAGTAATGGTTTTCAGTAATAGATGCAGGAGACAGACTGAAATTTTGGAAAAAGAGTAAATGTTATACAGCACACTGCTGAAAGTCACAAGTAGTAATATACTGCAGGGCTACATACCACTAAAATTGACAAAGTTGTTTCTGAAGTAGTAGGTGTTAAGACTGAAAAAAACTAGACCTCGCACACGGCAGCAAAGCAAATAGCACACAATATAGAAATGGCAGTAGGCATGGTTTTTGAAAAAACGTGCACAGCAGAATCACATAGGAGGTTCGCGAGACTGCAGCAAGAATTCATACCAAAAAACATTTGGGGGTGGAGGGTAGAAGAGTGAGATACACTGTCATCCTATTTCTTATCTTCTTGCTACATGAAGATTTTGTAAAGAAAGGAAAGCATGAAAAGGTCGTCTCAAAAATCCATGTCTTGTCAAACATAACAGCACTATCTGATTTCTCAAGAGTCATCAAGTGCTTCAGGAGTTTCTGCCAGTGAAAGCTTAGGAGACAGAACTGAGACCTTTCTGAAAGAGGTCATGCCTACAGCAGGAGGCAAGTGCAAACATGGTGAGGACAGAATAATTTGGAGTGCTTCATCCCTAGCACTTACATGACCTACACATTCATGGCCACATCCTAAGCAGCTGTCATACCTCCTCTGTCCACCACCTGCACCAGGAGGATGAAGGAAGAGATGGCACCTTGAAAGCCTGAACACGAGGGAAGCAAAACAAGGAGAAGGAAGAGAAAAGATAAACTGGGGAAAATAAAATTATGGGAGGGGCCAAGGAAAGTAAAATTCAACATATGGGCAAAGTGCTCAAGAAAAAGAAAAAATGGGAAAGGAAGGTAGGAAAAGGAAATAGCTGGTTGTGGAAGAGAAAGGAAGGGAGAGACTTCATTGGAAATGACTGAAAAAGAAGACAGGTATGGAAGAAAGATGAAGAAATTATGTGAATACTGGAGGAGAGCAAGGCAAGAAGGAATTTCAGAAGGAAAGCAGAAGAGGCTGTGGTTACAGGGGAAAATCAAGCATTTTGGGCAAAGAGGGCAGTAAATGAGGGGAAAGAAAATGGGATGTATGTAAGAAAACGTAATAGTAACAATCCTCAATAGAATGTCTCCCAGGTCACAGGGCATTACTAACATCACAGCTCACTCTGACCTTGTGTGTTGCAAAACTCACCCACCTGGAGAAAAAGGGGTCTAGAAAAAAGGGTCTCCAGCAAATGCAAACTCTGCTCTTCCTTCCACTACTTCTGTTTATGTCCCAGCATATCAGCCAAAGTTACCTGTCCTGCCAAAACCAACAGGACCTCACCAGCCTAGAGCTCTCAGTACCAACACTGTTCCTTATTCAGGCAAAAGGTTTGGTTTTTTATTTGTTTAGGGGTTTTGTTTAGTTGTTCTGTTGCTCTTATCATTAACATCCCAACTCAACACCCATAGCTAAACAAAGCTGCAAAAGTTACACACTGACAACTAAGGTAAAAAAATGTTCTTGCAAAACTGAAGTACTCAACATAAGTATAAAACAACAAATTTTGTTGCCTTTTTTTACAACTATCAATTACTGTTTAATTTTCAGTCTCACACACTTGGATCAGTGGAACTGATCTAGAATGCACACTTACAAATGCAGCTTTCTGTATGCTAAGTGAAATAAATGCACGGACATATATTTTTTAAAACTACTTAGCTTTAGATCCTCCTTTTCAGATAAGCATCACTTCCCTTTTGCAGAAAGTTAGCAAGGCATAAGAGGAGTACGAGGCTTTTGTCATGGTTAAAAAAACATCTTTAAATTAAACTAGACAAAGCAGGCAGACACTAGGAGGCCCCCAGAAAAAGTTCTAGTTCTGAGGAACATAAGGCAACAGCAACTTTAAGAATTGCAAATAAGCACAAAGTCCTGCCCTCTTACAAACCAGCTGGCTCTCTCAGCTGGAAAATAGGGGATGTTGCTATCTACAAAATATGGGGTGCTCTGGTACAGTAGTTTTACTTATCACACAGATTTTGTGGCAATGGATTATGTAGTATCTGTCTAATGGAGAAGCTGAGACTTCCTGGACATGTTGTATTCATGTTTCAGTAGATAACATGCAGTAAGGAGCAAAGGCCTCATTTTCAAAAAGTCAACTCTGCAGCTGATGACTCCCATTAAAGGAGCAGAGTCCTCTACGTGGTCCCACCACAGAGCTCTAGTTACCACTAGTTAACTCAAAGGGTGTGAAGTTTCACATTTTTGGAGATTTAAGCACTCTGTATTACTATTCATCACACTAAAATCTTCAGTAAAAGGTGTCAACAGTGAGGCTCAATTTGTTGCTCCTACTGTCAAATTTCATCAACATGATCCACGTATTTCTCCTATAAATACACCAGAAACTCAAGAATTAAAAAGCTAGAAAACCCTCAGTTGTACCTAAGAGGGACTATACAGTTTGAAGTATATAAACTCTTCTTTCCAAGCAAGCCAGAGGAGATGTGCTAAATATACTCAGCTTCAGAGGTTTGATTATTTACAATGCTCTGTTTTAAATATACAGAAATCAAGGTGGGGGGGGCGGGGGGAACCCACAAAAACATCCCCAGATGCCTCGGGACATTCAAAACCAAGGAAAAATCAAGGATTAACCAACGTGCCTCTCTCTACAGGTGCATCTTCAGACTACTGACAAGCATTGTGTTCCTTAAAAAAGCTGCTGCTCCTTTAGTGGTTGACCATATTTGCAAAGGAAACTTGCTTTGTAGTTTACTATGTTTATAGATAAAACCCAGTGGAAAGATTCTCTGCGTAAGTTTAACATGTAGGATTCCTTCTATAACCAGATCAAGTTAAGATACATTTGAAGACTGACACCTGCTGAACCCCCACCCTTAAAGCAAGGAACAGGCATCCAAATCCCACTAAGTCATACCTCTTGTTTGCAGCTGCACAGTGGACTCCACTTGCAAAGCACTCAGGGCACAGCCATATATTTAGGAGACACTGGCAGGTGCTCTAATCTAGAAGATGTTGAGACTGCTTCAGTTTTTCAACTAAACCTCATTTTAACACTCTTAACTGTCTTTTTTTCCCCTCCCATTGTTTGGGCTTTAAATAGTATTCAAGGCACTGAAACAGAAGGAAGAAGCACACCAAAGGACAGCTCCAACCCCATGAGCACACTCCACTGTTGCTTTAAATTCCAGCTACCTCCCATTTCCTTGACTCCCCTACACAGTTTTCTCCTGCCCTCCCTCAGGCTCCCTGCAGAGGAAAGCAAGGTTGCAGCTTAATCCCAGGCTAAAGCTGGATCAGTTATGATCTGCCTCATCAGGTGCAGAATAAAGCCAACACAGCAGTATAAAGCACCCTGCACCACATGTGATGACCAACTCAACACAGACGTGGCCACATGCTCGTGCCCCACACCTGAAGGAGTACAGAGCAGAGTGGGCATGACAGGACACCCTCCCTGCGGCTGGACTGGCTCCTCTCTGCAAGCTCCTTTACCTAGAATGCTGTATCCCACAGCACATGCTCCCTGTACCTGGAAAGTAAGGCTGTCTCTCAGGGGTCATGGGCTAATTTAAACCTCACTGTGCAAAATCCCACACTAGCCAATAGAGAGCATCTTACATCAAAATATGCTAACATGAATAAAAGAAGAAAGAAAGTAATTTTATAGACCAGAAAAGCGAGAGTCGGCATGCCTGTTAATCACATTTGAATAAAATACACCTTAAAGAAAGAACATATAAGAGATTTTCATGTGGTATATAAGCTTTTCTCATTCCATCAACTGTCCAGATTAGGAAACAGGACCAGAAGTTATACAACAGCACAGCGGTATCATTTGTCAGTGAGTACTATGCCACCTTTGTGTTCGTCTCTTTTAATCAATTTCTAATATTCTTGGTTTTTTATATGTACCCTAGTACTAGGTATCCAGTAAGACTGGACAATACACGGTAGAGTTTAGTAGTGTCTTTGCACAGTTCTGTAAAAAGACAGCATTAAAACCAGAATCAGGCTTCTGGCTCTTCTCTGAACTGTTGTGAAGTCACAAAAAATAATTTTCCCTAAATTCAAGAAACAAGAGAAAATAGGACAGATTTCCATGAAACATCATCCATTCTTTGATGGCAAATATGAATGGCAAACCTGTCTATTACAATAGCATTTTAAAGAAAAAAACATTCAATCATAGCAGAACATGATGAATGCATTTTCTTCTACAAATTCCAAATGAAATGAAACTTAGGAACATTTCTTTAATCACTTTCAGGGGTTTTTCCACTTTAAGATGTTAAACACCTTCCATTTGGCATGAAGCAAACTAGCATTGCTCAAACAAGGAAGAACCCAGAACTGCCTTATCAGAGAAGCTGCCCACTGGTTTGATCAGGTGGCTGGGAGCCAAAAATACTAAAATTCTAATCCTGGTTCATGTATTAATTTGACCTGAACCCAGATGAAGTCAAAAGTGTCCTGACTTACAAAAGAATCATTATTTATTTTATTTGCATGACTTGGAGATTAACTATTCCAACATCTCTCTTTGCCTGTTACACAACCAGAGACGCATATTTGTGAGCTGTAATTCAGATGAACACTTTGCTCACAGACGATCCTAACTACTGTGGTTAAGCTGACAGAAGTCCAGGGACTAGAAAACACCAGTCTGTTTTATTTAAACTGAGCATGACCTTCAAATCAGTTTTGCTAAATGAGCCGCATTTTCCTTGTCAAGATCATAATGTGCCAGGTTCAGGCTTTTTAGTATGTCCAACACTATTTACAGTATGGCAATGAACTTCTTGTTAAAACCTGCTGTTCACTTTGAAGCTGGCTTTACAATATAACAACACTAATGTCCTTTGTCCCTGGGGAAGCAGGTGAGGAGGAAGGTGACTGTGAAACAACAGACACAGCCTGGGATTTTTTCAGCAACCCACTATACTACTTTGCTAATGGGCCATGAAATATTTCTGCTGAACTTTAGGTCTGTAAATAACTGGAGCACATGAGAGTATTTTCTAACATCACAGTGTTTTGAACTCCTGATGAAAGAACTAATGCTTATTATGCTTCAGTTAAAATGCAATTGTAGAAAAGTCTTCTTTCTTCTAGCAAACTTCCTTGTTGTTTTTTTTCACTATGATCTTCATGCTACTCCACTTTACCACCTTCTCCTCTCTTTGTACCTCCTTTCACAGTCTGTAACTTAAACACTTTCTAAGTCCAAATTAACTTGATTTTATCCTCTAAGTGTATGAATTTCATACACAGAACTCTGTTCCCACCTTGACAAAAGGGCAAAAGCAATTTCTGTTTCTGTGCCTCAGCGAGCAGAGCTAATCATCCCCGGCAGCAATGACGTTATCACTTGGCCTCTTGTGGACACAAGTGTTTTGCTTTTGGCAGAGTGTAGCACGTAATAGCTATTAATCAAACCCAATTCCCCAGGAAAGGGTACCCCAGTGCATTAGGAGCTTCTACCCAACACCCAGTTGCAGACATGCATTGTATTTATTTTTTTTAGGACTGTAAAATATTTATAGAAAAGTGTGCTTATATACTGTGAAATTTTTATAGACTGGGATGGAGGGAACGCATGATCAAATGACTGTTCTCACCTGCCAAAGGACCGATAACATGCTGATACACAGGAGCACAATTTAACAGAGCTCAGGCTGTTGTCGATTTTCTATTTTCTCTACTCCAGTTTCGCACTAAGCCAAGGTGGCAGAACTCTTGCTGAGGTATTTCTTTATGTGACAAACAGCACCCGTTTGCACTGAAAGACAGGGATATGTCTGAATAAACTAAGGACTCCATGTAAATTAAGACATGTTGAAATCACAAGCTGCATGTGTTTTACGACTGCCAACAGTATTATTAATAATATACTCCAACAAATTATCCAGCTCTGGGAAGTTGCATGGCACATCCAAACTGAGTTCCTGAGGTGAGGGCAGCAAGAGCACTACCTAACACTATTAATTCTAACTACTTCTGAAGTGCTAAAACCATTCTGCTGAACAGATTCCCTGCATGGAATCCAAGAACCATCACTGTTTGGAGATAAAATACCTGCATTTCTGTGCCATTTTCTCCATTTGCATTTCACCTGAGAACAAAATACACGTAGATGACCTTTGCAGGTCAGCCAAGAAGTCCATCTTGTCCAAAACACAGTCTACAACTATGACTGATACCAGATAGCCACAGAGGAGTACAGAACCAGGGCAGGCGGAGCTGGTATTTCCATGAATTTTCTCACAGCAACCTATAACTGATGTATTTGTATTTAATAGGTCTCACTGGATTTCTCTTCCATGGATTCGTCCCATTCCTTTTTTAAATGCTGCTCTGTCAGAAATGTCCTTTATCATGTGCATGGAAAGTAGGGATACCAAGAGGGAGCCTGACTGGTTCTCATAATTGTTGACAAAAGCCTAGACTCTCAGGAGAGGAGTGCAGATATGGAAGGAAACACTTCAGGACTTCTTTGGAGATTCACAAAAATTTGAAAACCGCAGATGGAGCTGGGGAGTAAGATGGTTGATTACAAAACCCCTTAAGAAAATCTGTGTTGTTACTGCTTTTTCATTACTGTTGAATGTGTTAACTAGAAGAATGTTCCTTTTCCTCCCAGAAGAAATGGAGCTTGGGGACAAGCACTTTTAAAACCTACCACAAGAGGAAGAAACACCAAGACCCCTTCTTCTGCACCCCAAGCTGCATCACCTAGGAACACTTCCAGAAGCAATGCTTTCTTAGCGATCCAACAGAGAAGCAAGAAAACCTGCAAGCGTGCCCACACAGGAGCCCAAGCAAGGCACTCCTGCATTCTGCCAGACTCAAAGCATTTTACAACCATCTCTAACACATTTTGGAAGCAGCAACTCATCGCAATGACAAAGTGCTTTCAGAAGAGACAGGAAAAAACCTCAGTAGTGTCTTTAGTACTCAGAGAGTTGCCCAAGAAAGCCTTAATCAGAGTCCATTTTATCACAAGGATTCAATTCCCCTTTCGCTCCATTAGTAGCATGCACACAACACACAACATCGGCTGTATTTACTTCCAAAACTAGAGCAATCCTCATGAAGCAGAACATATGCAAGTGCTTTACTTCTTATATATCTCATGGGACACATTGCAAAGCCTGATTAAGCGCCTATGCCAGAATACTTTATATCCTACAGTAGTTAAAAAGGGAGAACAGCAACCTAACTTTAAAGTCACCTATAGAATAGCAGAGAGTTATCAAGTACCTTCAAAGTCAATTTAATTTTATATTTTTTAAATAATGTTTTTATGCTAACATTCAGAGAGCAAATGTTTTACATAACAGCAGCTGAAATCTCCCACTCGAAGCCATTTTTTCAAAGACCCTTCCCAGTTAAGAAGAAACCAGTAATGGAGTTTCTGGCATGGCCCTAAAGACAAAAAAGGTAGTACTTAACAGATTATTGGTCTCTTCTGAAAGAAGGTTGCCTTTTTGTGTTGTAAACAGACATAGCTTCCTGGTTGATTATCTCTGGTTCTCCAAGGCGATGAAAAAAAAAATTTAATCAAGTTCCATGTGAAGATGACAATAAGAGACCTTCTTTTTAAAACTCCTGCCATTTATTTGTACACAAAAAACCCACAAAACACCACCACCAATTTAAAAAAAAAAAACAAAAAACCAAATAAAATCAACATTTAAAGCTTCAGAGGCTATCTATGTTGTATTTCACAATACATGATGCAAATTCATTCTCTCTGGAATAAAATACATCTGTATTTAGTGAACCAGTATTCTGTTGTCAAATAGCTATCACAAGTTCAGAAAGAGAATGTTTTTCCTCTAAAATTGTTTTTTTCAAATGGCAGCAGAGAAGCAAAAAGCTTTTCTCCAGCTACTTGTAACTTCTGGTGAATTTCTGTTCTCGTGGAAATCTTGAATACTTCCATTTAACCCTGAGGCAAATAATGGAGTTACAACTGGAAGGAGTGCACAGTAACTGTCTGCAGACACTGCCTACCAGAATAAACATCTTTTTTCCGATCTCTAGGATGATGAATTTTGGGTTTGGTGTGCTGTACTGCTACTGACCTTCCTTTTTGCTTGAGCACCAATTAAGAAGCACTGACCCAATAAAAATGGGTCATATCGATCTGTTGTTTTGATTTGTGTAACATGCCTCCCTCGGTCCAAGAAGCTCACCACCCGTTGCCACTTGAAGAAAGTTACTTTTTAACTCAGTTTCATATTAGAAAATAATCTTTTTTTTTTCTTTTTAAATTTATAAATAAAAGGAGACAAAGTACTTAAACACAAAAAGGCTACAAAGAAACAAATTCAGATTTATTAGGCTACAGTAAGGACATCAGATGAGTTCAAACTCATTTTTCTGACATGTGCAGAGTTCAGTTGTCTGCAACACTAAAGGGGGACATGAACTACATATTTCCATAAGAAAAAAAAAAAGAAGCAAAAACAAACCACAAAAAAAGAACTTTGCCAGTATCCTCAAAAAGCAACTTCAGTGTACAATCTTCCTTTTAAGTTCTCTCAGCTTAAAAGTTGGAAAGGGACTGGATTCAGCAGCATTAGTCCAGTGCTTCTATGACCCAGACATGTCCCTGCCTTAAATCAAAATTTTCTGAATATTTAAATTAGAGTCTCTCTCTATTTTACCTCACCTATTTATTGTGAAAAGAGAGCAGTAGGGAAAAAACAAAAAGTCTTTTCTACTCTCAATTAGGTGTTGCTGAAAATTTTCCTAAAGGAAATTTCAGCATCTCAAAGCCTCCTCTAACTGAAAGGTGAAAATACTGGATGGGAAGGGCAGAAGCATTTTAGCAATGTTGACACAATTCCATCTCAACAGTTTGCTT
This sequence comes from Acropternis orthonyx, assembly GCA_035583155.1. Taxonomy (NCBI): domain Eukaryota; kingdom Metazoa; phylum Chordata; class Aves; order Passeriformes; family Rhinocryptidae; genus Acropternis; species Acropternis orthonyx. The sequence goes on along the minus strand of JAWWEU010000001.1, from coordinate 78,388,961 downwards.
TCATATGGTTGAATCATTTTATCGTAACTTAAATGTTATCATTGATAAGCACACAGTTATTCAGAAATATACTGTAAACTGTGTTTCAACACGAAAGTTGAAAAATCGAGTTCTTCCATCCTTTGACACAATACATTGCAATGTTTTTGCAGTGAAAACTGAACACATTTCCCATAAATGTTCTTACGGAGCACTTTCCCAGACCCTTCCCAGTGTCTCTGCTTACCTGTCCCTGCAGAGATGTCTCCCTCCTGCTGGGGAGGGCAGCACTGCTGAGCACAGCCAGCCACTCACCAGCGCTTCCAGGAGCAAGGGACGCTCATCCGACACTGAGCACACCCAACTGGCTTTTGGCAAGGGACAGCTTTCTGCTCACATTGCAGCGGAAAATTTGGACTGGGTAAAATAAGTCTTGACACTTTTGTCCTTTTCAGAGCCTTAATTCATTTGTGGTATTCAAGTTTAGTGACAAAAGGATATTTAAAGCCACACTCTGTTTTGCAGCCTACAATATGTATTACCTCGCATAATTTCTTTAAATCATGAATTTTGTTAAATTGTAATTCAAGAGCTTTCTTTAACAATGCACAGATATAGCCATGATATACAACATTATTTTTGAAAGAGAATGTCAATTTTTCTGTGCTACAAAGTATTAAATAGCAAAAAAAAAAAGAAAAAAAAAGATTTGGTCAAATAAGTAACATCAACAACAACACTCAGAGATAAAAAAACCTGTACATGTATAAATATAAGAAGTGGATGGCTGCTGTTATGCTTACACACACTTTTATTCCTAAAACAAAGTTCAAAAATTACTTGAATGTGTGTGTTGAATGTGCCACATTTTAATGCAATATTTGCTTAGCTTGTAAGTAAGAGATTTTGTATCTTCTAACCTTCAGCCTATGTACACACTCTGGTCCCTGACATTTGATAGGACTTCCTTCCATTTCATACACCATTTCCAGGACAAAGCAGGCGACATAAAATCAAGCCAGACCAGAAAACAAAAACCAGATCAAAAGAAATAAATAAACGGAAAAAAAGTAAAAAATACCTCACTCTCAGTCAAAATCATGCCCTACAGTAATCCTTTGCAATTTTATGGACTGCAAAGTTCACATTACCAATATTTACCTTTCACAGAGATATGCACTTCATTACAATACATAGACTCTAGAAATCCTGAAAACCTACTTGAAAGGCCCTTCTCCACATTTTTATCCCTCTGTCCATCACCTGAAACAGTAGTAACCATGGTACCACTTTATAGGAACAGAACAGAATTGCTTGTCCACTACAGAAAAAAACAGGGGAAGAAAAAAAAAGGTGCTATTATACTCTGAAAAGACTGAAAAGTGAAAGACAGCAAATATGCAGTGGTATTGTAGCTCTATGCTTTTAGGATATCTTACAGAAAAAGTTCACTCAATTTACATATTGAGGCATGTGGGGGGGTTAAATATAGTTACTTTGGTTCTGTAAAGTTGAATGGAAATCCACAGTTTAGGGTCCCAGGTTTTTTCACCAGACAAACAAGGTCTGCCAGAAAAACAATTAAAGAACAATTCTGCTGAGGCACAATGCAACCTAAACTTCCTAACTGCAGCACCAAAGTCAGTACAGCCACACAAATAAAAATGTTAATATCCTTAAATCAGAAAAGTAGAAATTTGCCAACTAGTCCTATTTCAGGGCAATAATTTTTACATTCCAGTGAAGCACTTCAAAGATGAAAATCATCACAATTATCTTTCCCCTAAGTGAAAGGTTTGCTGATTTTTTGGCAATTGGAGACCCAGATGGATGACATACAGGTGGTTATCTTTACCAAAGCAGAATATTACTACCAAGTTTGTTTTAATTTAATTTCTCTTTAAGAAAAACAACAACAACAACAAAACTCCAACAAAAGCAACCAAGAAAGTAAAACAAACCACCTTATATATGACAAGAATCCTCAAGTGTAAGGACCCACTACAGAACCCTACTGCAGCTCAGCTACCTTTTGTCTATTTCACTGGAAGCCTGAAAACATCAAGTAAATTTCATAAAACCTTATCACCCACAAATACATTTACAAGCAACTGTCAGTTCTTATTAAGCAACAGAATTCTGACAATGGTAAGGAAAAGCTAGAAAATACAAATCCTGAAAGCTCAAAATTAAGCAAAATGAAAGCAAATGAATCATCTCATCTTTGTAACCTGATGGTCTCTATGAAACTCAGTTACTGTGATGACATAGGTCTTATGGATGTGAAAAGGAATTTATTTTTAAAAGGTAGCTACAAGGGCTAAGCATTTGCAGACATTATGCAGACTGAAGTCAGAGCAAAAGTTCAGAGTCAAAAAATTCTACAAAAGCCCTCAAATCCAACAAACTCAGAAGATTAAATATCATGGGTTTACGTCTACTAATCTACTGTAATTTTCATTATTAAGTTTGCCAACAGTTTCCCTCCTCGGCTTTGCAACATAATCATAAACAGTAAGATGTCTTGCAGTTAACATAAAATTTTTGCAAAGTCATACCTGAAGCCAACTGTGAAGACTTACAACAGGATCTCATGATAATGAGTACAACGGATGATAAAATGACATCAGTTTAACATACAAATAGGCAAAAATAATGCAGATGAGGGGGGAAACAGACAAGTAATGAATAGTATATACACAACACTAGGCTCAAACAAGACGCTGCTATAGAGGAAGGATCATATGAACATTAGAAGCAATTTGATGAAGACTCCTGCAAAATATTCAGCAGTTGATGGAGTATAGACCAAGGAAAACATTTGGCACTATCAAAGGAAAACAGAAAAGAATTACACTACTGTGTATAGTCATGGAGCATGTAACTCTAGAATGGTAAAAGAGTGAGAGAACAGCAACCACACCATCAGCACTGCGGAAAGGCTTACATATACAAAGAGGCAACAGCTAGGCTTTTGACAACAGAAAGAATATAAAATTCATGCAGACTGATGACAAGGACCACCAGATTTTGACTAGGATGCAGGGGTCACTCAGTGATTTACCAGGGGAAAGCCATACAAAAGACAGCTATCTTTGCATACTGCAAACCACACAAGGGTAAAGTTAAATGGCAGGTGACAGGCTGAAGATCAAAAATATGAACAACTTAAAAAATAGCTTTTCAGCTTGAAAATCTGATTATTTAAATAGTCATCAGAATCAGCAATGGCTACTATGGTGAAGGAGGACAGCCCTTCTCAGAAAGCCTCCCACCCCTGGTGACTCGAGCCATGCATCAGTCAAGGCACATACTACTGTCCTCAGCTTACTCTTCTGCCTTCTCCACCTTGGGATGGCAGCTCCCTACAAGTAGCATAGTTCTGCAACCAAGGCTGGCTACAGGTCCATGAGGACATGCTGATCTTCAAGCCCTCCTGTAAGAAACTCAACACTTTCATCTCCTATTTCAAACAAATGGATTTCACAGATGGCAAATTCATCCTACCAAGCTTTCTGAAATTAAATGCATCATTGGTGACAAAAAAGCACAATCTACTTCACCTTTCTCATGCCAAAGGGGAGACAGGCACCTCCAAATGATGACATTCAGAATGTGAAGGCACAGCTTTACCTCCTGGGGTCACCATGGCGCCACTGACCTAACTGGGCAGACACATGCCCACAAGGACCAGCAGATCACACAAGTGACTGTGCCACCTGCTCTGCACTCTAGAGGAATGATTTACCAACTTGAGAAGGCAAACAAACCCTTGCAGAAACACGTGTTTGTTCTCAGGCCTTACTCCCTTGCCTTTCAGTTATGTTTTCCTCTTCAAGAGACTGGGGAAAGCAGCTGGGACAGAACAAGAGTGGAAGACCAGAGAGAGGAGAGGGACTGCATCCTTCATGCCCCATGGAAGCATTCAATGACTTCCAGCTCCACAGGTGAGGTCCAGGTCCAGGAGATCGACTCAGTTCCAAGTACTGCTCTCCAGCTTCTCCCCCTGAGATGGATGTTGTGGCTTCTTACCACTTAGGACCTTTTACACCAAAGATTAAGCTGACGGCTTGTTCCCCGCTGGCGTCTCTACTTCAAAGAGCTGCTACTGTGGATACCAAAGCCTTTGAAAGTGGCCTCACTGCACAAAGTCCTGAGCACTAAATGAGGTCTTTAAAAAAAAAAAAAAAAAAAAAAAGAGGTTGGGCAGGGGAGGGAAAATGCACTGGCTTTAATAAACACATCAGTGGGTCCACTTTCCAAGCTTTTCATGCCTTCTCCAATGTGGCAAAGAAAATAGTAGGTTTTTTTGCCAGGTCATCCCCCAGCCCCTTAAAATTATGGCAATAAAGCAATCCATCCCTGAAGTGGTCCCAGCATTAGCAGAGGGGAACTAAAATACACAAAGGAATTGTGAAAAAATACACATGAAGCAAAAAAGTTTTTAGACACAAGCACTAGAACTCCAGGACAGCGGCGCGCTGTGCTGCCAGAGCATGTTCAGCATGCCAATAAGGACTGCAGCACTGCAATCCCCGGCACCAGCAGCCCACGCACTGGCGGCGTCCTCTGCAAAAGCCTCTTGCCAGCTGGAGGAGGTGCCCCAGGCCCCACTGAGTTTTGGCCACAGGGCAAGGAAATGAAGGTGGGAAAGCTGGCATTAAATCTCCTCACAGCAGACAGAAGCTATAGCTGGGGGTGCTGTGCCACAGGCGAACACAGCCATCAGGGCAATCCCATACATGTTACTTCAACCTTTTAAGTAAGTAAGAATGAGGCATTGCTGAAGTCCTGAATCCTTAACTGGGCACAGAGGTACACTCCTGCCAGTGGTGAGCCCAGCTATCCCACCAGAGACACAGCCAGAGGTGCCTGCTGACAAACCAGTGCAGCTCTAGCCTTGAAATATGCATATAGCTGCTGATAACAGCACTGCAGACCATCTGAAATGTGGAAAGAAATACCAAAAAAAGATAAAAATGGACTAAAATCAGGCTTTGCTGTTCTACGAGGCAGCTACTTTCCCCATCTCAGTATCAGGTGGAGTGTCCCACAGAGAGCTGCCAAAAGAAATTGTCAAGGCACAAACCAAATATGCTGAAACCCTGCACTGAAAAACCATCCAAGTGCTTGAAGGTAACAGAAATCTTGTTACTTGGCAATTTTAGGTTAGTTTTAGAACAAGTTCAAAACACTGTCCATAATACCTTTAAGTGCAAAAATCATGACAGATTCAGGAAATTTGAGGGTGGTGGGCTGCACTAGTCAGTACACCTGAAGCATACATAACAGAGCATTTGGGGGGAAAAAAGTATCAACAACATTAAATTCCTCAGAAACCCAAGGAAAAAATATTCAGTCTGGATAGGAGAGAATGCTAGAGGGTTAAAAAAAAAAAAATCATTTGCCAGGCCTATCTCTTAAAAAGCAATCATACACAAAAAACATACTGAAAAGTTGCCTTCTGAATTCCCACCAAAAAAAAAAAAAAGCCAAAACGCAAACATTTCTAACCAAGTCTTAGCTTCCTCCTTCAATAAAACTACCAAGGGAAAATATTTCAGCATTTTTCCTTACTTGTACTAATTCTGCCTATTGTCAGGCACACTGTACTCCCTGCAGGAGAGAAGATTTTATAGCACGTGAACCTCCAGACTGACCTTGTCTCTGTTTATGAGTTCAGCAATGTGCGACACCCAAATCTTCCCAAAATGCTGTTTATCATCCACTCAGAAACTGATAAAAATACATCATTGATCTAAAATAGAAAAAATTAATAGACTCTGACATGAACCATCTGTTCCTGTTTCTTGATCCATTTCTTTATGCAACAACTGTACCACCAAAACCCTTCCACTGTCTTTATTAGCTCTTGCTTTTGTACTACAAAAAAGATGAAAAAACATGTTTTTATGAGTGTGTATTATGTAGGTGCATATATACATTTGTCAACATATACCTAGGTATGAAAAAGGGAGGGAGAGAAAAAAAGAAATTAAAAGAAGAAAATAATAATGGAGAAAAAGAGTGCGAACTTCTGTGTTTATCAATTTGTTTACAGCTGAGTTCCAGGTATCACAAGCCCACCAAGTCCTTTGCCAGACTTCTGACTTCAGGAATCCTACAAGTCTTCTGCAGAAGCAGCAGGCTGCACACTGGCAGTTCTCAATAGCTTTAGTAATCACCAGTAGCAGAGACCCCTATAAATTAGTATTTCTTTGTGTTTAGTTATAAGGATATTGCATTTAATCCCTTGTTAGGTACACTCTTCAATTTTTACATCTCCATGTTTTCCTTTTTTAGCATGCCTCAAATACTGAAATAAGAACTTGACTTTGTCAGCATAAACTGAGGGAGAACTCGATGTTTTAATAGCCTTATTATACAAGAATAATAAAAATTTGTGGAGGTTAAAAAGTCATCAGATTCTAGAAAGGGGCTGCATAACTTCTTTCTCCTCATGTACTGTCTGCTCCAGTCAAAAAGCTTTTTTTTCTAAAAGACTTTTTAAAAAGAAGACTCCATATATCAATAACCAACAACTGTCACTGCATTTGCTAAGACTGCATAGGAAGACTAGTTTAATTAGTCAAGCAGTTAATACTGCTATTATTTGAACTAGTTTTCACCACTGACACCCTCCTCAAATGTGTTTTATTTTCCTCAGGCTATAGTTTCAACCTGTTTACAGACCAGTTACATAGCACTGATTCACATTAGCTAACCATAACACACTGTATTAAACATATCAAATTAGCTTCACAGTCAAAGGTTTTAAAAAGAAAACACATATAATAATTTCTAAAGCAAGTGATTTTGTTCTCTTTTGCTACAATTTTGTAACAGACGTATTCATAAGAGAAGAAAAAAATCATTTGGCTTAAAAGAGGTGTTTCTTTTCTGGAAGAAAAAAAAATCCTCAAAGTAAGAAATTTCTAGTAACATTAGGAAAGAAGGTATCACTAATAGCTATCACATGAAATTTAAATGTTAGCAATGAGTCTAACTAATGATTTAGGAAATTAAAACTATGCAAAATCATTAATAAGGAATTTCAATTGAACACTAAGTCTTTTTCTCATCTCTCAATACTGTAAAAACTGAACATTTTACAGAGTTTTTACAAATAAACACAGTGCAGATTATTCTAACAAACTTATGAACAACAGAGAAGATTCACTGACAGCAGAGGTGAGACCTGAGTGCCTGATATCCCACATAACATTAAGAGCCATTTTTCTTGCTCAGAAAAAAAAATTGTATCATGTAATTATTTTCTATTTCTGTAAAATATGTGCTTACAAATGAAGAACTTGATTTAACTTTATAAAAATTGTATAGTAAAGCACTATACTTCAGGACCTGTAACTCATTAGAAAATTCTACCTTAGGAAAATGAAGAGACTAATTCCAAACAAAGTAATTATTCCTTGAAAACAGACAGACTGCACAGAGGAAGACGTTATCACACTAATAGCTCTGCCAAAATCCACAGAGCAATTAAGCAGAACAATATTACTAAATGAAAAGAGGTACCAGAATCTGATCCAAAATACTTTTAATGCCAACTATTTACATAATAAATGTAAATTTATATACTTGTGGTATTTACTACCACCTCTACCCTCCAAGATGAAGATTCACGTACCTATCCATATAAAGTAGTAGTATATATACACATTAACCCGGAAGTATTTTTTAAAATCCTTTTGTCACTTGATTGTCTGTCAGTAGTTTGATTCAAACCATTTGACTGAATGATGAATGCAAATTTTCACTTTGGTAGCCCGGCATAACAAGCATAACTCTAGATAGTGTGATCTCCAAGGTATGAAAAACAATCACTTAAATTATATGAACATAAGAGACTGTCTCAAAACAGGAGACTGGAGAGTTGTCTCTGAAAGATGTGTATAAAAATTGTTTTATTTTCAAAAATAAGTTCATCTCACATTTTATAGCTTGAAAAATATTATTTGACTTGCTTCCAGTTATCAGTCTTTGCCTCACATGCTTAACAGTCTGCACACAAACAATACATTTAAGCATCAATAGTGACAGACAGTTAAATATACATATCCATAGTCTTTGGATTTGTAATAATAACGCTCTACACCCTGACATCTGTCTAACTTGTTAGAGAACTTGAAATTCTCAGAAGACACGAGGCTGATTTCATTTAGAAGACTGTAGTGTTCCAAAATGACCAGTTTGTGAACCGAATACATGTCAGCAACCTCACTGTGGGTCTTCAGCAAGGACTTGGCCAGCAGGCAGGGCAGTCGCATCAACCTCCTCTGAGCAGAGTCAGCTGTGAGGAGTTGGGAGGGGACACTGAGCGTTCTGAGAACATGTCCTGATGTCCTGTACTTCTCCTTGAAAAACAGGAGGGGCAATGGACAGTTGGTCTAGAAGGGCCTACTTAGCACACTGCTTTTAAAACTAGTGTAACTTATTCTTAGGATACAAGAAATCTTGAAACTTTCCCCAAAATTACACCACTAAAAGCTTTTCTCATCAGTAAGACTCTTCTACCTAATTTCTCTTTAAGAAATTGGATCTTTAGTCTTCCTCAGTTTCTATACTTCTTCGCCCTCCCAATGTCCTATTTGAATACAAATATCTATATGCAATGCTCATGGCTACTACAAGAGAAAAAAAGATTACAACATTCTCTTGCTGTCTCAACAACTGTTACTCTTAGGAAAAAGAAAAAAATAAAAAACTCTATTATATACTCTACATATAAATGATGCTTCTATAATCCAACTGAAGTCAGTATGTTAATTCAGGTCACGAACTGGGTGAGATCCTGAAAGGTACTGAGCACCAACAATTGCATATGGTAGTCTGAGAAAGCTGAAGAGCCTTCAGCACATCACAGGATGAGAAAATCTTCTCAGACCCCTCCCACAACATGATGGTAAAGTTTGCTTTCTATCTAATAAATAATAACTAATAACTACTCTTTTCTTCTCCAATTTTACAGACTTTTGCCTAAATATCTCGTCCTTCTCTCCAGAGCATTTAACATAAATCTTCACCATTCCTTCTTGAGGCTCCTCCCCTGCAAGAAAGTTGATGTGCCTTAGCACGGTAAAATTATTGCTCTAAAAGCCAGCCTGCTCATTAAATTATTCTGCTAGCTGTGTGTTCTCTCATTAACAATGTATAAAAATCAGATAATTGCAGCACATATTATTAACCTTGTTTTCCTTGCTTTCATGTACAGGTCCTGTTTTGCTGCTGAGACAAAGACCTGGAAAGGAAAGGGGAAATGCTAAGCCAAACTACAATATGAAAAACTCTCCCAGCTTTCCTCCAAGAGTGCAAGGAATCACAGAGCAGTCAAAAATGCCCGTACTTTTACAACAGGGTAAAATACTGTAATCTTATTGTATAGCTCCTACAAGTCTAAAACAGGCAGTCTTGACTTTAGTTAAAGCCTCTGATAGGGAATTATTTAGATCAGGCAGTCTAATTCACCTAAATCTTCAAACACAGCTGCTATAAACTTCATAGATTTCCAGGCTGACTCCTTCTCCTTCTGAAAGCTAGGCAGCACTTTCAGACAACAACCCAGCCAAAAATCCAATTAGGGGAACAGCACTTCTGAAACATACTGACCTATTTCTTTTTTTACTTGTGTTAATATGCATATACTCATGTTCTATTTCTGAAGAGAGCTATTTACACTGGAAATTAATACCCTTCAAAAACACGTTACCATAAAATCCACCTATTGCACCCAAACAATCTATTCACCAGAGAAACACAGTTTCCCCGGCTCCCCCAAGCAACACATATAGTATGCAGCATACTGCAGCTAACTCTTTAAACATTCAATAAAAGACAACGATTCTCCTACCTTGTTTAGCCCTGTCTATTCGACACATTCCCAACGTGAACAGGAACATCTGATATAAACAAACAGCCATATCTTCCCCATCGCATCATGGTAACTAATTCTCACGTGAAACGATGAGCAGACTGTAATTTTTTTTATTTTTTTTTTCTCAGAAAGCCTTGTGCCTTATCTGGGGATTTTTCCTTAGATGATGAAGCAAAGACACAGGCTAAACTCTGTTGCTGAAAGACTGCAGCCCTTCCTTCTCACAGAGCCCTCCCAGCATATGGCAGCCAATCACACCCAGCTTCGTCAGCCCTACTGCTCTTAAACTGATCCTAACGGCATGATTGACACAGCAACACAGCACTTCTAATGTGTAAAAACAACGCATCCATACCGATGAACCAGGAATTTCCCTCGCACAGGGAAGGAGTTTTACTGGTGAGGTAAAACGATACCTCCATGAAATCACATACGCAGCAAAAGCAAACAACTCCCTTTCCCCTCCACTGCAACAGCCGCTGTACCATTTCTTGCACAGGGATTTTCAAAGCTTTTGCTAATTGTAAATGCATGCACAAACAACGTTTCTGAAACTGCAACACTGCAATTATGCTGTTTTGGGTGTAAAGGTGAGCTGTGCACCATAATAAATCAAACAATCTATCTTTATTTTAGCATGCAGCCAAAACACACAGATTCACACAGTAATCTTAATCATTTTAATACTGCATAATCTTATGTGCAACATCTGCATTTAACAGCAATACAATCATAACATCATTCTGAATATTTCAGACTGGTTGTCAGGGACTGCAAGTATGGGATTCTTCTCAATGAAAACATAACCTAGATGATGGTGTTTTAATTCATATCCATGGCAGACAAATCGCATCAGCAGCATCTGAACTGCAGTTCATGCAATTAGCTTGCAACTGATGTTCACTTGTATCAAGGTTCTGGCACAAGGACTAGAATACCAGTTGCCATTTTCAAGTCAAGCTGTGGGCAGCTCAACACACTTGGTACACAAGGTCTGTTGTCAACCAGTTCTCTCACAAATTTTACTGAAGTTTTAAAACACAAGAACAAAACAGCCAAGGATTATTGAACAGGAGTTGCAATTAAGAAAAATACAGAAAGGAGATTAAGCTGAAAGTCAACCTTTATCCAGAAAGGGATAAAGATTGCAATGCAACACTACTTTACACAGCAGTTTAAGCAATTCAAGTCATTACACAAAAAATGTGTAAAATGTGTTTAAAATGCCACTAAAAGTTTAAAATTATGAATAGACAAGAGGGAAACAAAGCTTTCATTCACTGTCAGCTCTGTCTCAAGGCCCCATTGTTTCCTATGGGCTATTTTGCATATTATAAACACAGCTTCCCAAAAATCCATTATTCCCCTATCCTGCAAGCAACAACTCCCCTTTAGGCTCCACCATCTCCCACTCAGTTTATGAAAACCCTTCCCTTCTAGGCATGGCTGAAAAGTGTTCCCACTGAGAAGGCTCCTGCCAGGCAGCCCTTGCTTTCTGTTCAATCAGCCCCTCCATTCTGCTCTATTCTGCCCTATATATAAAAAAACAAAAGAAAACAAAACAAGTCCCCCAGTCCCCACCCCCACCCACCCCC
>JAWWEU010000001.1:78362321-78377395 GCA_035583155.1 Acropternis orthonyx | reverse complement strand
CCACCCCCCAAAAAAAAAAACCCACCCCAAACAAAAACAAATACTTAACTCTGGTAGGTTTGAGAGACCCTGGAGACAGAGGTGGTAACTCCACCGTTTATGATGATAGCTTGGAGCATCTTGTCAGGATTTTCCACATCCTTTTGACTTTGCCAAACTTGAGCTGCCCTTGTTAAAAATTTTCCATGCTGGACATCTGCTGCAGGATTTATTTACTTTTCTGCCAAAACACAGTTTGCCTATTTCTCAGTTAGTCTGGACAAAAACGTGTTCCTTGGCTGTCCTTGTAACTCATTCACTGGGGAACTCTGGCTCCTCTGCCCATGATGGGGCAGTCTTGAAATCTGACAAAGAGCTGATCTCTTGCTTTTTTTTGCTTTGGTTTGTTTGTTTGTTTTGTTACATCAAGGCTACTTTTTTGCTATGCATATGAAAATATTTTCCTATTTGACAAAGCTTTAAAACCTGCTAGTATTCAGCTGACTCACAGCATCTTTTTAATTTTTGTTTCTGACCCCTACAGTGCAAACCTCAGTAAACGTTTTGCAGTGAGCATCCGTCTCCTTCAGCCACCCGTCCGCATGCGGCTGGAAAGGCAGCAGCCCCACAGTGTGACTGAGCATGTAATGGGCTCAAGTTACAGGAGATTAGCAGGATTTCCCCTGTAACTGCTGCTCCCATCTGCCAGAGACCAGACATTGGAGCTGACAGCAGGAAGACAACCTCGCCTGTTGCTCTCATGACCCTTCAGCTGGTGCCCCAGGTACATGCAAAAGACCAGCCTTTGAGAGTGCACTGCAGAGAGGGTGTCAGAAACGTTAGGTGGGCCAAAGCATGGCACAAAGCTGGGCAGAAGAGGTAGAGACAGCAATGAAAGGGAGAGGGAGGAAGAGACGCAAGAGACAAGAACCTGGAAATCCTGGGTCTGGTCAAGCAGAAGGTTACAACACGAGGAAGATGGTGCCCAAGCCAGAGAAGGGAGAGTAACCAGCACAAACACCACCAGTCACCAGGAGCCAGCTGCCCTTGCAACAGACCATGTGAATATTCATACCACAAACATGCCAAGAGCTTCTGTGGTCTCTGTGAATTTGACTCTACAGAGGGAGGAAACTTGCAAGTTTCTTCAACCCCACCACCCACAAAGCCAAGACAAGTCGCTAACGCAACCCCTCAGAGGGCGAGGATTCAGCACTGCCTGCACAACTCTATCTCAAGTGCCACTGCTTCACAGTGCATACACTGGCCTTCAACCACTGTGGAGCTTTAACTGCAGTCAAACTGGGTTGAGGTGCTCCCAGATACCATTCCTAGGACTCCTGAATCAAAACCACAAAACTAGCAGCCAGGCACACACCCAGATCCTCATGTGTGGATTATTAATGTTTTAGATCCTCTTGTGACAACGGATCAGAAGCCCCTCAACTCAATAGGACGTGCTGAAAAAACATCACATCCCATTTGTGGACACTTAAGCTAGGACTCATCAAAAAGTTCAAGAGAAAATGTAAGCTCTTTCTCAAAAATGGCACTTGGGTAGTGTCATAATAAGGCATGAGTTCATGGACTAAAGATATATTTCAAAACAATTGCTCTGTACACTGAGGAGTGAATACTTGCAAAGTGACTGATCTCAAATGGAGATATGTCCATGCACCCATTCATTTTCCACATCAGTTACAAAGAAACAGGCCAGAAGTTCAATTTTCAGGCCAATTTACACAACCATATTATATATTTACTTGCAAAACAACATCATCTTAGAGAAGCTGAGAAATTCAGATGTCAAACTCGACAAAGAATAACAAACAAAGGTAAATTCCCAACTCAGAAAATGCCATCTGCTTTGCTTGACATGCTCCTGTAATTAATGAATCAAGGGAAAAATGCTGCTAAAGATGACTATTACACACAATTTGCTAAATGGTGTTGTATAACTTTTGGGGAAAAGTGGACTATTTTGGAAGTAATAAAGAGGAGAACTGAAAAATGCAGAACCCACACAGCTGTTTTTCCTTCTTTACTCTTGAATCATTGCAATTAGGTCTAATTCCAGAAACAACAAAACTTGTCAATTTAAACGGAGTTTTGCAAGCAGTGTGGAACCTATGTAATACTAACACTGAAGTCAACAAGCAATTTATGTGACATTCAGTGCAGCAGAGAGATGATTTTGAGCCTTGCATAGATGACCTATGGCAACAGTGACATTTTGGTAAGTTCAGCTATGACAAAAAGAACTGCAAAACTATTTCCTGTGTCAGTAATAGACTGTTCCTTTAGTAACTTCCCACAACTGTTACTATGAGCAAAACTCAGCCTTGGTAGCTATGGTCTGAATGACAGCATAAAGCAAAGTCAAAGTAGCTGCCAAGATTTTAAAACTAGGCACTCATGCATAATACCAATGATGCCAGCCTTTGCAAAATACCTCAGTCTCTGTATCAAGGCTGAAGTGATGGTAGAAATCACTCTAAGTTACAAAAATTAAGACTAACACAAAAATTCCAAGTTACTAAAGGGAAACAGGTATGGTGTTCTGACAGGACAGGTGTAATTTTGGTTTTAAAAATATGCTTATCAGAAGAACTTTAAGTCCAGCTTTTCAACTGTTTTAACTTCCTAGAACCTAGACATCCCAAAATCTCCCTAACCTAGGAAAACTGGAGATTGACTGTACACAGAAATAAAAACAGACTGTTCTGTTTTTGTCATATATGCTGAGAGAAATGTAAAATGAAAACACACCACACCACAGAAGCAAGCACATGTTCAAATTACATGTTAAGAATCAATCTTACCAAAATTAAGGTGGCTCCTGGAGGCCTTCCAAATGCTCTCTCCTTCCACTGCTTGTGCAAGGAATTTAAGCCATGTCTAAATTGTGAGATCCAAACACACGGGTTCAGACACACATCCAGTCTGCATCCTGACTTTATTTTAGGATGACACCAACTCCCCATAAGGATGAAAACTAAGTATATGTGCACCATTCCTTCACAGGGTGGTTCCAGTTGGGAAGGGTGATGAGGCATCAGCCAGAAGAGAACTGCAGTACACTCCGACCTTCAGCTTTTGTAGCTGAATGTTTGACACGTACACCGGGTGCCATGGAGAACTGAGCTGCCTCTGGATTGTAGCCTTATGCACTTAGCTTGAAATATATTTGACCAAATATACACAACTACATTTCACTGAGTCACTTTACTCCCCCTCTCCATAGTCACTGAAGAGAAATAGGCATTTGTGGGCTGTGATTCATCCTATCCCAAAGTAGCTATTTTAAGAGGTTCCATCATATCCTAAAAGCATCTGTGTTTCTCTATTGGTTACCTGAGATGGTCACACTTAGGCTTCTATCATGTCCTTCGTTAAGCATGTAAGAGATGGAATCTTCCTACAGGAGAAGCTTTATTAGGAATATAAATATTTCAACACTTTGGTTACATATACTGGATAGTCCTTTGGATTTTCAAATTAATTTCAAATAACTGAAGACATTGTCAAGTAGTTAAAGGACACCTGTATTTTGACAATGTACATTTACAGCTTTGGTGTAAATCCTCAGCCTGCCATAAGCATGTTCCAGCTATGTTGCTATATAAGCTACATAAGCTTGTTCTCTAAGCTATGCTGAACAGGTTCCAGGGTTGGGTTTTTTTCCCCTCTCACTGAACATCAATCCTTGCACTCACTCACACACCTTCCTCGTCTGAATAACTGATTGACATCAAATTTAACCTAAGACGAGTTGGACTGGGATTCTCCTCCTGATTTTCTTTTTCATTTTGGAGGGGGACCTTTCTGGGGAGAGGGAAGGTTGGTAAAATAACCAATATCTTGCTGACTCTATAAGCTAGGTACTGGCAAAATAATAAGCTAAGTAAAATAGATTGGCAAGCCACCTACATTGCCCTACTCTTAGAACAGTCTTGTGCAAAAGTTTTTTCAGGAAAGTGGTTCTTTTATTCTTCCTGACAGCTGAAAAAAGTCACTTGCAGCTTGCTCATCTGAAATACCAAAGTATTAAACCACTAAAATTTAAATTTTAGTCATCCAAACCCAGACATTCCTAGATGCCCTAGGGAATTCCTGTTGGCTTTCAGTGGCCACTGCTGGAAGGACTGGGTTAGTGGTATGTCTTATATCTGCCAGGTCTACACAGATGTCTAATATAAAATTGTCTAGTGCCATTTTAGATGCCATATATTTAGGTGCTTTTACCCATCCAAAAAATGTAACTATTTCCTCAGAAATATTCCTATCAAAATAGATCTTCCCAAATCTTTTAGCAGAATGTAAAAGGGTTACATCCAAAACAGAAACCCTTTATCTTCAGCTGCTAAACCCTACTCAGAATATGTTTATGAATCACAAGGAATAACAGGGTAAAAGCACAAGCACTACTGAAACCAGCAACATATATCAAACATTCAAGATAAATCCTTCTCTCTGCTAACTGACTTCATGTCCCCCTAGTTTGTACGATATCTACTGCAACCAGGGAATTACCTGATGGAAGCCTCCCAAGTCTTTGACTTTGGCTGAAATTAACACCAAATGCTTAAGCTTTCATAAATATGTGTTTTAAATCCATGTGGTTATGAAGAATAGTTTCCACATGTGTCAAATTAAGAAAGCAAGTGTTGTACCTTTAAGTCTTTAATAGTCAACTGGAGTGGTACAAAGGTGTAAACCATTACTACTCACTGATACATAAATCACCTTTAGTGAGATCCCTGTGTACTGGGAAGTTCTATTGCTGATAAAAACATGCTCCTTCCTCATCAGATCCCTCCATGACTAATTTCCTCCCTAGACATTGTTCTGGCCTCAGATTTGGAGTAGCTCCTATTCAAATCCACAACAGGAGGAAACCATTTGATAAATCACCTTTTTATAAAACCTGCTAACCTCAGCCACAAACTCACATGGGCATAGGAAAACCCTCTTGTGTTTCAAGGAGCATAGGTGGAGGATGCATATATTAAACTTCTGCCCCTTTTCTTGTGGATTTTCAACCTACTGGGAAGACACAGGAGCAAGATCTGTCCTCCAAATGGTTCTTAAATGACCAAATTAATATTTCATGCAACTACATGAGAGATGTATTCCAATTAAGCTTTTTGCAGGTAAACTGAATATTTTTAAAATCTTCTATAAAGCTTCAATTATCAGCCTCAAATGTATTCGAAATCCTGCATATAATTCAAGCAATGGCTTCAAATAATACATCTTCTAACCAGTGATGTAATGAGAATTCTCTAATTATCCTTTAAATCCAAAAGTTCTATTTTATTACTCCATTATAAACCCAAAGGGAAAAAGATGCCACTGAAACTAAGCCACATTTTGAATTTTCCCATCTTCAACTGGCACAAAAATAATTCAACTCACTCCTTCTAATTCATTAAAATTACCCTACTGTTTTTGTACATTACTGCAATACAGGTGCAAAACAACCCAATGCTATTTAACAGGTGATGCTGCCTCCCATTTCCATACAAGCTTCTACTTAACAGCCTGAGTCTGTAGGGCAGATGCTCAGGGGCATGCAGCAAAATCAGCAAGCAATCTCCACTGTACGCAGAGAAAATAGGCTCCAGGAAACTTCACAGCAAATGAGAGCCAATTGGATAATTCTTGGTTTTTTAAAATCAATAAGAGTAGGATTCAATCCCTCACCCTTTTACAGCAATTAATAACCTACACATGTAAGAGCAGAGGACTCCATATAATTAACAAAGCATTACTGTGGCAAGAAGAGAAGGCCTGGAGTATGTAAGTACAGGGTTTTATTTCTTTCTGTGAAGTATGGATGACAGGTATCAGAAACCCATGCCAAGTGAACTGTTGGCAAGCAACTAGTCTTTTGGTTAGCAGGCAGCTCTGTTTTGTGAAGTCTTTGAGTGTGTGTTCACATGGGCCAGCTTTTCTTTAAACATCAGACTTATGTGCATTCAGTCATGAGTTTTGCACCAAATTTCCATTTGCACCTCAAAAGAGGTTGCTTTGTTTCAGCTTGCTCTCTGATTACTGTGAAGTGTCAGGAATACTTTGTTGTATAATGCTTTTAAACATTACATGTGGATCTTTTCCTAATTACTCAGCCACATAATACTATATACATGAACATGAACCTTCATTTTTCCAAATGTCATGTAACAGAAACCAAGAAGTAAGTAGCTGTACACACAAAGAGAAACAAGAATTGTTTTCACACCGAAAAAAGTAAGCAAACAAGTATGAGTAATGGGGGGCAAGAAACAAGGTCCTCTAGTAGAAGCACTGTGTGGGATAAAATGGCATCCAAAAGCATGACCTCTGAAGACAGCATGCTTCAAGTAGTGAAAAAATTAAGTAAATTACAGAAAGAATGCCTCAACAATCAAATTCATAGAGGATTCACCAGAGATTCAAAGACTTTATTTGTAGGAAAAAAGCCTGTAAGGGGATAGCATCCATCTTTCTAATAGAGTGTACTTCACCCCTTCTGCATTTTTCTCTGACTCTCCTCTTCCTCACTTTCAAAAAAAAAAAAAAATTGTTATAAATTGAGAAAGCCATTCATTTGGCTGGTCTCCCTCATACCAATTCTAATAATGATAAAATATGACCACTAATATGTAATAGTAGAGCCAAAAAAAGCTGAGAAGGTATCCTGTCTGCTACCTTTGGCTTACTTAAAGGTAGTGCTAAGCAAAGGTGACTGCAGAGAAACAGCACAAGATGAAGATCACACAGATCTTTTGCTGTGGGGTATATAGTCCTATGAACTTAAGATCGTAAGTCAAACTTCACTGCAGACCATCTGCCCTCTTGGCAATTGTAATGCTATCTCATCCCCTGAAGTTATCTTCAGCAGACCTACAGGTTTGCCTGTTTGGGCAGTATTAACCACCAGAGTTCTGCCCCTTCCCTCTGCGACAGGTCAGACCAAAAGAAACCTGTTGACAAAAATAGTCTGCTGGTCCTCAGACATAAATACTTTGGTCAACAGTACTAATGTCAGTATAGTTCACCGAAGCATTATTGTATGAACTACAAAAGCTGTATTGAGGACATGAAATTGTTTACCACCAAGCATCCCACAGTAGCTGGTCAGCTCGATCCAAAGTTGTCTAAAAAACTCTTCACTTGGGCCAGTCTTCTAGAAACTTTCGTTGTAAGAAATCTCAGGGGGTTACCCAGTCCAGCCTCCAACTCAAAAGCAAACTATCATCAAGAACAGAACAGGTCAGCTGCGGCTTTGCCTTGATGAGCCTGAAAAGCTCAGAGGGCAGATACTTGCATCTCTGTATGACCTGCTGCTGTGCTGCACTACCGTCTTAGTGACAAGAGTGACAAGATTTTCCCAGCATCCAACCTGGATCTCCACAGAAACAATTTGTTGTCAATGTACCTTGCTGCCATCTGGCACTACTAAGTCGAGTTTGGTCCTTTTATCTTCATAATCATCCTCTAGCAGCTATAAACAGCTACTGGATTGTCCCTTAGCCTACTTTTCATCCAATGAAAGAAGTCAAGGTCCCTCAACCTAGACCCCTATTCATAAAAGTAGCTCTTCACTGGATCTAGACATGGCAACAGGACTTCATCTGAATTAGAAGTACTGCCTTTAACAAAAGCTGTGACCATCTGCTTAATTCACAACGGACGAACTAGAGACACTTTCTCTTCCCTTTGCTGTTGGCAGTATATACAAGGGACTACCACTCAGATGTTTTGCATTTGCTTCTTTTCATTCCTCTTTGTACTCCCAATAGAAGGGATAGGTTAAAAGCTCTGGACCCTATACAAAAATGTCCACAGATTTTTAGGCCTTTCTATTTCAATACCCTCAGATATTTTGCATATTGAATGCTCTTCCATTTTACAAAGACATCTACAACTAAGCCACCTAACAATAAAAAAATGCAGTTACCAGTGCTTATCTGTAAGAGTTCTTTGTAGGTCCTTCAAAAAACCCGCAAAATTTCATGCAGATGCTTCCAATTATGGCCATCTTCTAAGATTTCTTTGTGACAATGTAACTTCAAAAGTATTGGCAGCTCAAAAAAAACCCAGACAACCCACCAACAAAAAAACCCTAACCTTTCAAGATATCCCATTCATTCTGCTCCTTTTTTTCAGTCTACTAAGCAGAAAGCAACAAATAACTAAGAACCCACTGACAAAATCTTGCAGGAGTAAGCAAAGTGGAACTACAGCAGTTTCAATTATTCCTCGTGTTTAGAAAATTTATCATTTCAAGCCTAAAAGCCTTCTGCACAGTTCTGCACTGACTGACATTTTCCCCTGTCCCAATTAATTTCCAGCAGCAGACTCCATCAGGGACTCAGCAGCAGAAGGGACCAGCTCTAGCAAGTTTGGAACTGCTGGTACCACGTAAGAAAAAACACTTCAGTTATCTTTGAAAGTTGTAAAGAAAATTCTGTAAGCTTTTTAGAAAGCAAGAACAGTGGTGTAATAATCCTGCTGTCAGCCCCAAGGCCATCGACACAATTCAGATGACCAAACTGATCTGCTGCTTTGTGAGGCAGGGGTATCGAGCTCCACCCGGCTATGGCCTCCAGTTACTGCCATACCATTAGTGAAGAGGCCTCTTTACAGCTCAGGAAGTGGATAGACTTTTCTTCCCCTTTCCTCTAATTCACAACAGCAAGGCCATGTTATTTAAAAGAAAAAAACAAACCAAAAAAACCTGATTGAAGCCACCAACACCACCTCCTTGTGATGGAATGTGCCTTAATCTTACCATTACGCCCTCATCCTTCCTGTCCACACTCACCGCTGCTCCCACAGGAGGCATTCCCAGGTCTAACCATTCCCAGGATTCAACCGCTTGCGCCTCCAAAAAGAATCACATGCCTCTTCTGTGGCACCCAGCAACCCGAACAACACATCCAATTTCATCTGCCATGGTGCAAACTGGAATGGGCTTTTCAAGGAATTAGGAAAAAAACAGAGAAATCAGATACTTTCTAATAGCTGCAAATAGCAGCAGAAATACGCTCCACCACAAACAGGAAGCAAAGGACATAAAGCACTATGAAATTAAGTAAATGAATTGAGTAATGTAAGACATACCTCTAAACTGCCAGCAGGCAATACACAATCCCAAGAGTGAAATACCTGATATACATTGCATCACCCAAAGCTGTCTAGATGAGATATGTATCCCCCCGTCTTTTTTTCCCCCTCCTCACAAAACAGAGTCCAAGACTCAGGCACAAGCAGACAGCAAGAAGCACTTCATTCACCTGTTCTGCACACAGTAAACCTAAGGCGCCTATAGTAAGTCACCTTTATTAGGTATCATTAACCTGAAAAGCCAAAGCTAACATTTATTCACTTTAAGATCACAGTAAACAAACAGATTTAGGAAGGCTAGCATTTATATCTTGCAATAGAAGGTAGCAAAATATTCCAGAACAATCAGTCTTGGGAATTTCAACAGATAAATTGACAAGGCTGAACATGCTGAAGTCCCCCAAACTCATCCTGTTTTTTATTATGAGAAGCCACTTTCCTCATAGTCCCTGTGGCACCTTCACAGATCACATCTGATCCCACCTGCAGAGCTGATCATATTTTTGACCTAATGCTTGACAGAGGAGCTGAATATTATGGATATCACAACACTATTGCAGTTATGGAAAGAGCAGTGCCTCATTCAAGCAAGTGAAACCATTACCAGTTTCCCCAGGAACCAGCGAAAGCCTCAGCAGAGCAAAGACTGAGAAACTCCAAAATTTTTCAGCACTCACCAACAGCAGCAGGGCAAGGGCCTGAGGGCTCAGGGACTCACACATCAGCAATGATGAAAACCACAGCCAACTCCTCACAAGCACCACTACAGTAATATAGCTATAGCACAAAATCACCTTGATATTTTCAGTATCTCACCATCCACACACATAGGACAGAAATTCCCAAACCGAGAATGGTAAATAAATGCTGAAATAACTAATGCATCAAAGCCTATGATAAGGCCTGCCATGATCAGGGCCTATGATGTCCATACAGGCATAGTGGACAGCAAGCAAGTAGTGTACTTTATGAAAACCTGGTGGACACTTGGAAAGCTCTCTCAGGAAACAAAAACATGTCTCACCCATATTCACCAACAGCCAGCTTACAAAGCTCAAATGGAGCACATTTAGACACGGCTGCACCTTAAAACAGGGTGTCTTTTTTCTCTCCGAGGCCCGTAAATGCAACCCGTACTCCTTCCAGTCTTAAATCATTAACAAAATGGAAGTCTTCTTTTCCTTGAAAATGTAACAGTCCTACCGTTGCTGAAGGAACTCACCATGGATATACTGTTCTGCGCAACCACTGGCTAGTGTCAAGTCTCCCGTTCATGAAAAAGATAAGTAACAAAGCCAACTATAGTCTCACTTAAATAAGCCTAGTGCTGTAGACCAGGGACATCAAACTAAAGAGAGGACAGGGATCTTCCCATACCACAAATTATCTGTCAGAGGAGGTATGGGCTGATATAAACGCAACCTCCCAGACCTCCTTTTTGATACCATCAGGCATGAAATATTTGTCTCACACCAGGGAGGGGGGAACACCTCAGAAGAGCCTACAAAAATATTAGGAACTGTTTGGGTCCTTCCTAGGTAAACTAAGGGCAATGGAGAAACAGGCAGCAGTGAGAAGCTGCTCTCCCATCACTTGATCCTTCCCCTGTAGAGACCTACAAAGCTCAATTTCTATATACATTGCTTTATAATATCAGAGTCAAACCACCAGGTGAATCAGCTAGAAACAGTCTCAAATTCTCCCAATGCACAGACACAACAGATCTATTTACCCTTCATTACAAACAGCTGCAGCATCATCCAAATAAGGAGGAGTAGCAAAACCTAAACCTGAAAATCAGTGGTAAGCAGAGGAAAACAGTCAAGAGTTTGCCAGCCACAGACAGACCCTGGTTTTGTTGCTTTAAGATACATGATCCCAGCTGGTCATAGGTCAGAAGTATTTCTGGACTTTACACTGACATTATACTTTCATAGTGAAACACTACTCAATCACAGCATTGCTGTCTCAGCTCTATCTAGGCAAAGAGTGATCTGTGTCCCCAGTGAACTGTGGGCAGCCCATGAAGCCTTCCAGTCTTGGAAACCTGATTACTCCAGAATGTGTTACGCTCTTCCCCAGTAACACAGCTGCATACCATCATCCTCCCATCTTCCAGGGCGCATCCTCACAATGTTCAAACACCCCCCCACAGCCCTCTGTGGCCCTGGCCCTGGCCCGCAACAGCACTACCTTTGGCTTGGCAGAGGAACAGTTCCTGACAGTCACCATTGCCATTAGTCACCAAACGTGAGCTAAAAACATTGGTGGGCAGCTGCAAGGCAACGTACACTGTTGAGTTCTACAACACTTCAAGCTTTTTGAAGAGGTCTACTTTTCCTTTGTACCTGTAGTTGATTAAGCCATACACTTTTATTCCAAAGTTAGTTGAGTATTTTGATACTGTGTTTCTCTAAAGCCCTAAATGAATCGATTGTGTCAAACCCAGCTATCAGAAATAATCCGACCACAATGATCAGGAAAGCGAAAAGCACGGGGGAAGTATAAGCAGCAGAAAAGAAAGAGATTGTTTTTAAAGGTTTATTCACCAGAAATGAGTGACTTGAAACTGAAAAGCATTTTTGATTAACACTCTGCCTGACTTTCACTTCAATGACATTTTAATGAACATTTTCTAAGTAGCTCTACTTGCAAATGAACGTGGGAGAATATTGAACAAAGGTAATGGGAGGGGAAAAAAAAATCTATCAGTCATTTTATTTCTTGGATGCCTCTGAGAAAATAAATAATAATTCATCAGGGAAAAAGTGATCCAGCAAAAATTCAATTGTTAAAAGACATCTGGAAAAGAATAATAAGTAGACTGAAAAGTCTGAATTCAGATAGAGGGACATGAAGAAAGATACAGTGTGATCTGGAAGCCAATTAGGTTACTTTGTAATTCTTCAAAGATGAAGGGAGCATGTTCACATCTGTCCTGAGTACTTCTGCCACTGAGCTAACAATAAACTGTCGGGAAAAAAATTCATAGCAGAGCAATAAATGTGATTGTAGGACTGGCTGGAGCCATGTGAAGTGAGATTTCTACCCTGATAACTGACAGCATGAAAATACCTTCTTTGATAACAGGTTTAATATGGTTCATGGTTCTTTATTTCTGTTTTTAATGTCAGGGTGGATCAAATTCTGAAGCCTTTCAGTAGAACTACAGTAAGACCTGTGAGGACTCATTAAAAGGGGGGTGGGGAGGAGTGAGTGCGATATAAACAAGCAAACTGTTCATTCACCTAGCATGGCATGAGTTTCAACGAGAACATGCCAAACTTAAATAAATTAGGTTGTATAATTTTACTCACCATCTTAAGGAGTAAAATAATCATGCAGTGTTGTAGAGATTCCAAGAGCTACCCAGAGGGTGCAAAAAATCTAACACCATCAGGCAACAATGGGAATACCAATTAAATACGCTATTTTTTCTTCCTGACATAAATTGTTACCAAAACTTTTTCCAGTGTCTTGTAACCAAGCTTTTAACCCAAGAAAAAGCAAGACTCAGAAGGTTCCCCAAATGGCAGTCACATGCCACTGGTGGCAGGATTCATGTACTACTTTTGCTACAGCAGGTATACCAGTTTAAGAATTCCTAGGTTAGAAGAAAAAGTAGTCTATTTAGTACTGCACACTACAATTCTAGACACTCTGCAACCAGAAGAGAAACTGCAGAGCATCTGGAGTATATGAGATGAAAATTTCACCCACCAAGTGTTAGCAGCAAGTAGACTTTATTTTTAATCTTCTTATGACAACTGTTATTCTGTAAAAGCCAAATTTAAGAAAATGATGCTCAAATGAAGATTTCATCATCACAATTCCAAACATACCAATGCCAAAGATTTGAGATTTTGGCATGTTTTCTGTTGACTAAAACCAGGCCATTTCTTCAGGGAGAGAGCCGTAAATAATAAAGGAGCTGAGTTTCAGAGGGAAAGTATGTTGAAGTGACATGTTATGTCATCCACCCACCTATCTGCACAATGCAGAAGTACCACTCCTGTGGTGGCAGCAGGGATACCACAACAAAACAGCCCATCTCTTCAGCTGCAGGAAAACATTAGTACAGGCACTGTCCTGCAGGTTACCTTGCAAAGAAAGATAGACAGACAGACCACCCCTCCACTAGTGCAAATCACCCCTGTAGTCCACTGCTATTCCAAATTTCATTCACACGTAGATGAGCCATAGCATGTGCCAGCCAGCAACTACTGGCAAATGCTAAAGACCTACATGCACCAACTGGGAGCTCCAACCTGCGTCAAAAGTTCCGTTGCTATGATCTCCAATGAGCAACACGGGCTGGCACCCCAACACCACCATATCACAAGGGGAGAGAAACTGCAGGGCTCTACCCAGGTGTTGATGCACCCTCGAAAAGCATGAGGCTGACACTACACAAAAGGGCCTTGTCCACAGTGGGAAGAATTACATGCCTTCCAGCAGCAGTATCAGCTGTACTAGATGAATGTAAACAGCATTAACACCAAGTTACAAATTGCATAATTGATGTTGGAGCAACTTGTTTTGTTTTTTTTCAAAAACTGTATGAAAGATGTTTTCCTTGAGAGTAACTTTAGAGCATTTCCCAGAAGAGTTTAAATATACATTTGGCCCTAAAGCCTACCGCAGGTACCTTTCTCATTTGCGTAGTGTGGTACGTGCACACACGAAGGAAAAATAGAGGACAGATGGCTAAATCTATGCATATTTACCAAGGTACGAATACCACGTTAAAATCATAAGCACTAGGCCAAGTCACATGTTTAAAATTAATTACACTTCCGCTACTACCTACAAGTCCACACTGCTTTTTAAAAATCTACAAGTCTGAACAAGATACGTCAGTGTGACATGATCGCTTAAGTACATTAATCCCACATGCATATCCTCTGCAGCTGAATTAAAGGCACTCAAGTTGTTCCATGCTACTGTTCAAATACATATTCAGCCACGTTACTGCTGCCTATTCTCCTCCCAGCAGAAATGCAAATATGCCCAAAAGAAACAGAAAACAAAACATCTGGAAACAGAAGCCTATAGGCAATGTTCTCATGGCTCAGAAGGTAATGTGTATATCTTATGTATTTATAGACAAATATATTTACGCACGAGGAATAAACGTGTAGGTTTCCACGCAGAAACTAGCAGTAAGCGAAACATTTGATTTCAGACATTTTTTTGCCGTGCCGTGCACCCCCTGCCCTGCGCTATTCCCCGCCGGCAGCGGGGCTGGAGCGGGCAAGGTTTGGAGGGAGCCGCTGGGGCGGCCACGGCCCCACGGGGCCCTTTCCCTTTTCCCTTCCAGAAGTAACACAAAGTTATGACTCCCGCTCGCCGCTCCCGCCGCTCGCACGCCGTGCCAAATGCTGAGTTAACAAAACCATAAATCACCGCCGAACCAGACGCGGCGGCCCGGCAGCAGCGCCCGCCGCCCCCCGCCCCGTCCTGTCCCGCGCCGCGGCGGCTGCCCGGGGAGCGGAGCGGAGCCAAGGGGTGGGGGCGACCGGGACGCGACGGGGCTGGGGGCGCCTTCCCGCGGCCCCGGCCCCGGGGACGGACGGAGGGGGGGAGAGCCGCGGTGCGGCGGGACGGGCAGCGGCGGCAGCGCCCCGGCAGGGAGGCGCAGGGAAGCCGCGGCCAGGCTCCTGGGGCCGGGGGCAGCGCTGCCGCCATCCCGCACGGGGAGCCGGGGATCCGCCGCGCACCCCCGCGGCCCGGCCCCGCGGCGGGGGGACCCGGGCTGTGCCGCGGCGGGGCCCCGGGGCAGGGCAGGGCAGACGGGCGGCAGGCTGCCTTACCTCGGAGCGCGGTTTGCCCGGCTCTCCCTCCCGGGCGGAGGCGCCTCCGCGCAGCGCCGGCTTGTCACCTCTCCCGCCGCGACCGCGACCGCGCCGGCGGCGGCTCCGCACGTGGGGGCGGGCCGGCCCCTCCCCTCCTCTCCCTGCCGGGGCCGAGCGCCGCTCGCA
>JAWWEU010000001.1:78329840-78359829 GCA_035583155.1 Acropternis orthonyx | reverse complement strand
TGGTTGGACACTGGAACAGGCTCCCCAGGGAAGTGGTCACAGCACCAAGCCTGACAGAGTTCAAGAAGTGTTTGGACTACACTCAGGCACCCAGTGTAGCTCTTGGGGATGGTCCTGTGCAGGGCCAGGAGCTGGACTTGATGATTTTTGTGGGTCTCTTCCAACTGAGCATATTCTGTGATTCTGTGAATTTTGAAGTGAGATTGTAAAATTTTTTTCCCTGGCACATTGTTTTTTAATCTTCATTAAATGAGAGAAAGCAGAAATGAAGAAGTTGTTAAATATGCAGAAAGCCTTGGCAAGGTGTTCCATCAATACAAGTTTTGTGCACAGCTGATGTCATAAAACACAAGATCTCCTGAGGCTTTCTATTAGGCATCTCCTCACAGTGAAGCAGGATTAAGTATATTTCAGGCCAAAATCCAACATGAATTTTTACTCTGCTTTTAAAAACCTCAAGTGAAGTGCCTATTCTCTTCAGACAACTTGATGTACCCATTGATTGTTTTTCAGCAAGCCTCTCTTTCTGCAAATTAACCTGAGTCAACTTTGTCTTCCTCTTTTGACTGTGGAGGACAACTGAAGTTCTCTTTACAACCATCTTTTACATATATATCTAAAGCTATCATGATCTATATTGTCCCTTCAGACTTCTCTTTTTGATTAAAATTGTTACCTTTTCCAAAATTTCTATCATTCTTGTTGCTCTCCTCTAGTCATTTGAATGTAATGTCCACAATAGGATGCTGTAGACCAGCCAAGCCTCGACAGTAATGAAGAAAGTAGAAGAATTAATGGTGACTTACATATAGAATTTTTGCCAATAAATCCCTCAATGAGATTTGTTCTTGTTGCAATGGCAACTTCATGCTGACTCATTGAGTAGTGGGCCAGTGCCAACAGCACCCTTTCTTCACCAGTTATTCCCTGTGTGAAATTCATGCCTTTCTAAGTGCCCACCCAGCACTTGCCCTCATCTTGTTCATTTTCCATACCAGACTGAGAGTATTTTTTAGTAGCAATAGTTTATCAATGTACATTCTGAAGTGGCTTATTGATATTAGCACATGGATCATTAATTTTGCATTTTTCTTTAAAAAATAATTTCTCAATCAGTTTAATGAGGCTTAGTCAATATTATGTTACTTTGAAAGGTGCAGCCTAGAAAACTGATGAGAAAGCAAGACAAAGTTAAATTCCATTAGTTCTTTAATATTTGCATAGCTTTTTTTGTCTTATTTGTATTGTTACTTTTTACTAAGAACATACTACAAGGACTGAAGCTTTCTTACCATTTAAACAAGATGTACGAATAGAGCTGTTCATATTTTACAAACTTAGAAATTTTTCTGAATTTTCCTGGAATTTGATAACTAATCTGTCAAATCTCTTTTTCCTAGATTCCGCTCTCCACTTCCCTGCTGCACCACCTGTACTTCAGGGGCTTGCCCTGAGGCCACCCACCAGCCAAGTCCCCTGCCTGGAGTCCAGGAGCACCCTACCAGCTAGCCTGCAGAAGGTGCCAGCACGCATCCATTTTCCATCCGCAGCCATTCCCCCGCCCAGTGGTGCCCTCATGTGTCTCCACACGTGAATTTCAAACATTGGGATTCCAGGAATTTCTTCAACTAGAAATCTGGCATGCACAATCTCTATGCTGTGCAATGCCTTCTTCTGGAACCTCAGATCAGTTTGGAAGTTTCCTGAAAGGGAAGATGTATGGAGCGAAATAATTTGAGCCCATACTGGCATAATCTGTGCTTTTAATTGGATAATAATGGCTACCAAGAAAATCCAACATCTGTTTCAGCTCATGGCAAAGTTCTAAGTTCAGATACAAATTCTCTTTGCCTTGTAATTTTCAAGGCTACCAGTATAAAGAAACTTTACAAATGACCCTTTTTAGTATCTATATATTCACGTGCTGCAGCAAGGGAAATTTGGCATGGTTTCACTGACATTATGCCTGTCTTCACAAGTTAAGATGAATTTGCAGTTTCAAAGACCATCAAGCCAGTTCAAGCCTATCTTATTTTTATAAAGAACAGGAAAATTCAGCTGAGTTTCAAGTTTTCTTATATGTGGGCACCTATATATGTACATACAGAGGCCATTAGGATTCACAGCCAGGGCCACAACTCATTCTTTAATATTTTTAAATAGTAAGAAGAAAATATGAAAAATTGCCTATAAAGTAATGCAAATTAATTGAACTAGTATTTTATTATTTAATGCTGGAGCATCAAGTTTCCGTAACTAATTCACCCGAAGTTTGTGCAATGCCATCATCCAAGGAAACAAAGTACAAGCTGCTGCTTCTGCACAAGTTTTGCAATATCTTTTTTTCATGTATGCAACATTAAATTTGTTCATATGACAATTGCAACATCTGTCCCATCTGTTCAGGATGCTCTTGGGAAATAATACTTCAAATACATTCACAATACATTTATGAGGAAGTTTCATGGACTTCCATTATTTCAGCACTTAAGGCCACAGTGAATCAATAGATTACAGCCACCATGTGCCATGTGCTATTAAATTTTCTCAAGGAACAGCCACAAGAGAGCCAGCACAATGACATTGTTCTCATCTTCAGCAGTCACATATCTCCAGGTGATCCTAAGAGAAAAACCATGCCCTGCAGTCCAAAGGAAGATAGGATCCCCCTGACACGAAGCAAATTATTTCCCATTTATAAGTTTGTTGAACTCTTTGGCACTTCATTCACTGTGTGAAAAAGATGTACCAGCAAGCATCTGAGAGGGAAGGTTCTCCATATGCTTTCAGAAAATGAGTGCTTTCCCACCAATGTTTCAACTTATTTCCAGTGTGTCAGGGTAACCCTCTACCCACAAAGTACAACTGGGCTACTGTGCATCAGAGAGGAGCATTTCCATACTGTGACAGCCAACCAGCTGAAGCCCAGACATACAATATTTTAATACATTCATTGTCTTTAATTAAGAGTTGTAAATGTAATGAACATGCTCAGGGCAATACAGTGCCCATATCCTCCAGCAGGACTGCAGAGGAACATCTCCATACTACCTACATATGACTCTTCTCTGACCCCATGGTCAAGTGACACTGTGTGTTACATGCACATGGCTAAACTTTCTTCTATGCCCTATAAAGCCAGCCACCTCAGCCTTTGATAAACCACACACACTGCATTTGTCAAGCCCCACATTGTAAAGCTCTTCTGACTCTGAGTCTCCCACTCTGTAGGTACAGCCTATGTTACCAGTTCCCATGTGTAATACATTGTATTTGGCCCTTTTAATCTGACTTTTTTTGTTGGTTTGTGGCTCTCGATTAGATGATTCAGACCCACTGGCAAAAGCAATACACACTCTTTGGTATTTACAATTATCTGCAACCTTTGCCATAGTATTTAATGTTATCTAGATAGTTGATAAAAGTATTAGGCAAAAAAAAAGTTTCTGGGAAAAAAACCTCATTACAATAAGTTTCTTTGTTTATGTCTTTTCATTAACAATCAGATCTGGAGATCAAACAGAAAGTCAGTTTTTAATCTATGCAATGTTAATTTTGTATAATGGAAGTTCTTTTAAATCAAAGTGTTATTGTGGTATTGACTGAAAAGCTTTGAAGAAATCAATGGCTGTTACGTGAACAGAGTCATCTCTAGCACTCAGAATTATATAGTTTTCAAAGCAATGGAAGAAACATAGACACACACAGACCCAGCAAAAGAACTATAGTTGACTGATCTTAATTATATTTTAACCTCTAATTTTTGCCAATAAGATCCTGAATTAGCAATCTTTTTGCTATGGTTAAGAATGACATCATTATTTATTCAACGAGTCCTTTCAAGCTATTCAAAACTGATGCAACTTTGACAATACTCTTCTGGAATTAGCCACAACCCAGGCAAATGCCTTATTAGCAGCTGAAGACAGGTAGTTCTAGTTCTGTTATGACTGAAGTTTAATTTGAGCAGAACCTGGCCTGCTTGCTTTCTTGCAGACGGTATTTTTATTTATTTTATTATTTTATTTTATTTTATTTTATTTTATTTTATTTTATTTTATTTTATTTTATTTTATTTTATGTCTCTTTCTCACATGGAAAGAAATAACAAGAAAGCCCTTGTACTGTTTATTTACCGTATTTCACATATACTTATGTAGGATTCTTCTTTGCTTTTCCTCCTACTGCTTATTAAAAGTGCCCTTTACTGTGTTTGATCCACTTGCTTGCTAGCACTCCAGCAAGCAACTTTTGTTCATGTTACGTTTAATCCCTGTCATTAATTACTTTGTTTCCCCACCTGAGTCTTTACAAATTGATTTTCCATCTTCTCATTTTCTCATTTCATTTTTTAACCAGGGTGGCTTTCTGCCCAGTAAAAGCTTTACATGCTAATGAAATCACATCTATCTACATATCCAGCTGGCTATCTTTGAACAACTGGCAGTTTCTTTTAACACTTTCTACTTCAAAGTCATGTTCTCTGTCCTTTATGCTGACAATTAGTCTAAGATGGGGGTAATTAGCTATTTTAGAGTTTCATAGACGAATATTAGTGCTACCATTACATGTTTAGGCAAATGGAGTGCAATCAGATTCTAATCAGAAATATACAAACAACAGGGTAATTTTTAGAGTAACAATTAACTATTCTTTGTCAAGAGAAGATTTATAATGAGTCATTCCCATTGGGAGCAGGCATACTGCATTAAGAACAAAATAATCCTTCGCCTTGAAGTTCATAACTTTTTTTTTTTTCCCATACAAACTATCCAGCAAACATTACCTAGTTTGAATTTACCAATGATATCTATTTTCTATCTTGATGTTTTATATGTTGATCATAAGCTTTAGCATAAAACAAATTGTTAAACCAAATATTTTGACAACTCATTTTACCCTATAACTTTTTTAATCTAGTAGAGACAACAGCAATAATCCAGCCAAGCCTGTAATAAAATAGGATTTCCATCCAGACCATATTCCCCTAAATTCATAGCATCAAGAGGTCAGACATTGCACCAGTTAGTCCTACTGCCATGACATTATCTAAAACAGGGCAGAAGTTAATACCGCAGGTTCTTTGCTAGAGAAGTTGTAATTTTTTTATTAACATTCTTTTTTAATACAAAACTCCATTGTGTATCTGTTTAATCACATGCCTTTTTAAAATATCACTTTTGTACCTAAATGTAACCAAACCCTATAACTCTGTAAAATGACAGATCACATACTTTTAACTATTGTTAAGTCACTTAACAGAGAAGTTTTCTTAGGCTCATTAGTGAGGTTGCTAAAGTTCATACTTTACAGTTTCACCTACACCTATTTAATAATTTATAGGGTGGGAATTGCATCACTGAATTCTGTTTCAACAAAACACTTCACTTTAGGCATTTGTTTAAGTTTACTGCTATTTTTTCAGGCCACTTAAGTATGTCTTGAAGTTCCAGTGGAACCTTGGTATGTTTAAATGGCTTGCTGAATAGAGATGAATTTAAGAACACACATTTGTTTTCTGGGGGGGTTTTGTTTGGGTTTTTCCCCCCCCCCTTTTTTTTTTTTTTTTTTGGTGGCTTTTCTGGAAGATATTTATTCTGCAATTTAGTATACATTTTCAGCATTTCTCCTATCAAATGTCTAAGAATGATAGCTGTTTAAGAACTTTGATTTTAAAATATTTTTATAGTTTATAATTTGAAATATGTAACAAAGTCTTGGAACATCCAGTGCCTTATAAACTATAGCAATTTTTTTAAATGTGCAAATGACTCTTATAGGGGTATGCTCAATGAATACTTAGTGGATCCCTATAGCTACTGGCACAACAGAAGTTATGTCAGAATTTTATACCTGTGCAGCACTGCTGCAAATGAATAAAGTTTAAATAATTCATTTCCTTCTACGTGCAATGCATTGACAAGCATAGGTGCTCTCCTAGCTACCTGAGCCTCAGTTACTGTGTGAAAAACCAGGTGAGAGTCTCTGGAAGCACAAAGGTTCAAACCCAACATAATAGAGTCATTAGATAGGATCATTTAGGTTGAAAAAGACCTTTAAGATCCACAAGTCCAACTGTTAACCCAACACTGCCAAGTCCACCA
This sequence comes from Acropternis orthonyx, assembly GCA_035583155.1. NCBI lineage: Eukaryota > Metazoa > Chordata > Aves > Passeriformes > Rhinocryptidae > Acropternis > Acropternis orthonyx. The sequence continues at coordinate 78,353,725 of JAWWEU010000001.1, read as the reverse complement.
CTAAACCATGTACCTAAGTACCACATCTACACATCTTTTAAATAGCTCCAGGGATGGGGACTCGACCACTCCCCTGGGCAGCCTGTTCCAATGCTTGACAACCCTTTCTGCAAGAATTTTTTCCTAATATCCAATCTATACCTCCCATGGCATGCCTTGTGGCCATTTCCTCTTGTCCTGTCACTTGTTACCTGGGAGAACAGACCAAACCCCACATGTCTACAACCTCTTGTCAGGTAATTGTGGAGAGCAATGAGGTCTCCCCTCAGCCTAATTCCTCAGCCTTTCCCTCAAACCAAACACTCCCAGCTCCCTCAGCCACTCCTGCTAACACTTGTGCTCCAGCTCCTTCACCAGCTTCATTGCCCTTTTCTGGACACACTCCAGCACCTCAATGACTTTCTTTTACTGAGAGGCCCAAAACTGAACACAGGATTCAAAGTGTGTCCTCACCAGTGCTGAGTACAGAGGGACAGTCACTGCCCTTGTACTGATGGCCACACTATTTCTGACACAAGCCAGGATGCCATTGGCCTTCTTGGCCACCTGAGCACGCTGCTGGCTCATGTTCAGCAGCTGTTGACCAGCACCCCCAGGTCTTCTTCTGCCAGGCAGCTTTCCTGCCACTCTGCCCCCAGCCTGTAGCGCTGCCTGGGGTTGTTCTGACCCAAATGCAGGAGCTGGCACTTGGCCTTGTTGAACCTCATACCATTGGCCTCAGCCCACCAATCCATCCTATCCAGATCCCTCTGCAGAGACTTCCTATCGTCTAGCAGATCAACATTCCCACTTGACTTGGTGTCCTCTGCAAACTGATGAGGGTGCACTTGATCCCCTTGTCCTGGTTGTCAACAAAGAGATTAAACAAGGCTGGCCCCAATACTGAGCCCTAGGGAGCACCACTTGTGATCAGCTGCCAGCTGGATGTGACTACGTTCCCCACCACTCCCTGGACCCGGCCATCCAGACAGATTTTAACCCAGCAAACCGGGCACCCAGTCAAGCCATGAGCAGCTGGTATCTCCAGGAAAATGCTGTGGCAAACCATGTCAGAGGCTTTAGTAAAGTCCAGGAAAACAACATCCACAGCCTTTCCCTCATCCACTCAGTGGGTCACCTTGTCATAAAATGAGACCAAGTTGGCCAAGCAGGACCTGCCTTTCATAAACCCAAGTTGGCTGGGCTTGATCCCTTGGCTGTCTCACATGTGCCATGTGACATGATGGCAGTCAGGAAGATCTGCTCCATGACTTTTCCCAGCTCCGAGGTCAGGCTGACAGGCCTGTAGTTCCATGGTTCTTCCTTCCAGCCCTTCTTGCAGGTGAATTTCACATTTGCTAGCCTGTAGTCAACTGGGACCTCTCTAGTCAGCCAGGACTGATGATTAATGCTAGGCAGTGGCTTGATGAAGGCTTCTGCCAGCTCCCTCAGTACCCTGGTATGCATCCCATCATGGCCCATTGACTTGTGTGTGCCTAAGTGGTCTAGGAAGTCAATGACCATTCTCCCTTGGATTATGGGGGCTTCATTCTGCTCCACAACCCTGTCTTTCAGCTCGGGGGGCTGGATGCCCTTAGAACAACTGTTCTTACTATTGAATTGAAGACTGCAGCAAAGAAAGCATTAAGAACCTCAGCCCTTCCCTTCACATCCAATAAAGGATAGAGATTCTCCTTAGCCCTCCATTTGTTTCTAATGTATTTATAGAAACATTTTTTACTATCTTTTATGGCAGTAACTAGATTAAGTTCTAGCTGGGCTTTAGGTCTTCTAATTTTCTGCCCTGCATAACCTCATGACCTGACTTAATGAAGTAAGTCATGTAAATTCTGACATGAAAAATGAGTGTTGAAAACAAGAGGCAGCCAACTAATTTTAATTTTTAATGCATTAAAATAAAGTAAAATAAAATAAAATAGAGCCGAATTTTCCCAACTGCAATGAAGCAGGTTCACAATGAGGTGCTACTGAGTTCCCCAGTTTCAACTGCCATCCAAGTTGGGTATTGCAAATCTATCTCTGCAATGAGAGAGCAAAGGCTCAGGGAGGCCTGTCAGGAGCTGCAGACAAGACAATCATGTTGAGTGACTCTGGCAGAACATGGAACTGGAACTAAGCAACCAATTAGAGCAATACCAAATCAATAGAGCAATCCAAAGTGAAGCAACAGGTGGGAAAATGATACATGCTTTCACATCTATATAATTCACCCCTAATGTACAATTCATATACATTCTTTCTTGTGGATGAATCCAACAGTGCACCATGAAGAAGCAATGCATCTGTATGCTAACTTATAGAGTGTCTGGCACTGAACAAGAAAATTTTGTACTTTATTTTACATCTTGTACTAATGTTACATATGAAATAAAACTCCGATTTGGCAACATCTTATTTCTAATTGTGATCTGGACCAAATTAAGAGCATGTAGGGTGCAAACAGTGCCTTAAGGATGTTGAATGTATGCCTTTAATTGTCCTTCTATACTTTGTTTTATAAATCTGAGGAGCATTTTATGTTTCAATCTGCTTTGATGTTTTATTAAGGTGGGGTTTTTTTAACCAACATAACTCAGAAGAACTTAACAATGAGAGTCCTCTGCTTACCCAAGTTAGAATCTTCTTTATGCTGAAAACTTGAATAGAGCTTTACTGTGAAAAACAAACAAACAAACAAAACAGCAAACACCAAAACTTTAAAAAAATGCAGCTGTGAAGCTTTATGGGAACATGGTACTTCATCACTGACAGTTCAGTTGTGGTTTGTGATGCTAGACTAAATTATCATACATACTATATAAACATACAATATCAATTTGTTCTATCTAATCTTATGGATAAACCACCCATCTTTAAAAGTATGCTTATCTTATAGCAACATATCTTAAGGGAACTAGGTAGAGTTGAAATTATATACCAATATTTCTGTTAGTTTTTGCTGAATTTCAAACTCAATTGTGAAAACCAGCTGCAGCTAAAAATTGCAAGCATATGAATTCCTAGGTAACAACAAAGGTCATTAGGATTTAGCCCTTCTTATTCTGCTGTTTTATGTACCGTTAGTAAATGTACCATTGTTGGGGCACTTGAGTTCTCTGCAAAGCAAATTCAATTCAGTGGAACAATAATACAAAGTAAGAGTGGCACCACAGGAAAAATGAGTCAGGCAAAATGGATATGAAATCACTGGATAATAAAAAAAATGCACTGTGTATAAATTGAGGGGGTTGTTATAGAACTATTTCTATTGCCATTCTTTCTGATAAATCTGGAAAACTGAGGATCATACAGAATTATTAACTTGGTGGAAGTCTCCATTTTGGGCTTCAATTTCTCATTGCCAAAAACAAGAGCTGATAGTGTCTTTTTTACCCCCAAGGAAAACTACCACAGCCTTTTAAAATACTCAATAATGTCTTTTTGTTGCATGATCAATACTCCACAGCACTTTGCCTCCTCAAAGTGCAAAGCAAGTGCTATGAACTCATATAATGTTAGACTGAGTTTAATAGGATAAGGATTATATTCATTTAGGAGAATGCTATCAGGACAGAAATTACATTAAAGTAAGCCTTCTTGTTTTTTTTATTGATTAGAACTATCTGTGTTCTCTTCGAAGACTTCTATGACCACCTACATGAGTCCTGTCTATTTTAGCAAGACTAACACCAATCCTAAACCGCCTGATTTCTTTTACACTTCCCCCGCCTGAGCCATCATAGAGTTTGCACACAATTCATGTCAATACTGCAATATAAACAAAGTCCCTGTACCTTCAAAGAGGCAAAGGCTCATGCACTGAACTTATTTTTCTGTATTGAATATATATGAAAAAACTGCCTGTCACAGCATCCTTTTTTTTTTTTTTTTCTTTTTCTGTCTTTTAATATGGATTCATGTCTCTATACTAAAGAGTTTTCCTATTTGCTCCCCTTGCATCTGCAATAAATACATCAAATATTAGTGGTAAATATTAACAGTTTATTATCTCAGGTATAGGTTTCCTGAGATGGTGCCTCACATGTCAGAAAGAAAAGGCAGCAGTGGCACATTTCCCCTTAGGACAAGACATAAAAGCTGCCTGGATCATGGCCAAACAACCTCGGCGCACACGCCATAGGTATATATTCCCAGTGCATCAGGCTGCCTGGGCTCAAGAGAAATCTAAGCAACAGAAAGACTTTATTACTAGGCCCTGCAAAGAAACTAACAAAATATACTAATCCAGAGTCAGAGAGCATGGAGAAAATGATAGTTCTGAGAAAACATGTATTCTCCAGGGGGAAAATGAATGTGTATGACAGAGGCTCTGGAAAAAGAACAGTTTTTCCAGACCCCAAAACATACTGGGGTGCATATAAACTGGATTTGCCCCTTTCTTGTATCTGAAGAGGGATGCCCCAGTAATCAGATGAGGCAAAAATGTATGTAGGTTGTTTGCTAAAGAAAATAATTTCTAAGCATCATTTTACTCAATTTGCTAATAATTTTCAGCTTGCTTTCAGAAGGATTTTTTCTCATCCCTATCACAATTACCATGACAATGAGAGGTTGACCCAGGACATATAGAACCATCTGATCCCAGTCAAAGGGGAGAAACGCTAAGAAATTCCACCTACGCATGAAAAGGACTAGGGCCTAATGCTTCAAAGCATACACTCATTTGCTCTTCCAAATCACATGCCACTGCTTAACTGTATTTTATAAAATCATTGCACACTATATGAAATTAAAATAGCATCTGAGAATTGTCTCAGAATTTCAAATTTCCATATAATCCTCAGCTATATCTTTCCTATTCACACACATACCTTTGATGCCTTCCCAATTATTTACTATATCTACTTTCTACATGACAAAATAGACTATCTCTGTAGTTCTTCTGGAATTTCTTGGCCTGCTATATTTTTCATTCCAACACTCAAGATCAGGATTTTATATCCCTTTTTACGTACAGCAATCTGTACAAGATCATCAGTACCATTTCATCCTTGTATTTAAACCCCCTTATAAAAGATTTTCTCTGATAATATTTTTAATAATATTGAAAGCAGCACCCAGATAGCTGTGTGTTCCAATTCTTGCAGATAACTCTGAAGACCCTTACATGTGGTTTGCAGCTGTGTACTAGCACTGTAACGCTTCCAGCAGATCCTTCAGCATTTGGCAGACACACACATAGAGAGAGTCTGATTCATATTCAATGTTGGTTTTTGGATAAACTGAGAAATGTATGTCTACAACCATTTCAGGTTCCCAAAGAGACATGTAAATGAAGCCTGCTGTACAAGTTCTTATGTCTCATCAGACAGATCCAGAAAAAAAAACCAACAGAGAAAGGCAGAGATCTGGACACATTATATTATGCTGGAGGAACTGTAACACCACAGTCTTCTTCAAATTATCTTCTGAAGTATGTGAAATGGCAATGAGCAGTGACTGATATTATGTTTGCATTATTTACAACTCTTTAAAAGGCAGATTTAAATTATTCTTTTAGTTACTATGGTAATCCAGGAGACCTGTGCAGCCTCCAGCTTTCTGAGTAAGGAATGAACTGTTGCCTCAAAACACTTTCAATATTGCTATAGAAGATTATTATGCTTTTACTTTTTTTATAATCTTTCCCTTTTATATTCATTTGTTTGGTAACACATTAGATTGCTCTCATATGGAGTGGTGACTTCAACATAATAGTTCTAGCACCAGATCTGCAAGGGTTAAAGACTTTTATCCTCATGTGTAGGGATGTAAACTTAGAATTGCCCCATATCAGATCATAAAGGTACTCCTGATTAATAAAATACGAAGACAAAATTTGGAATTTATTTTGTTATGACATAGACTTGTGTCTTCTTGTTTTTTTTTTTTTTGTTCTTTTTTTCTTATTTTTTTTTAAGTCTTCGTTGGAGGATTTATATTGGAGATAAGATGTAAGTTACCCTTACAGATATGCTTTTTATGTTGAAACTCATGAGAAATGTTTACAACTACTAACTCTGAACTTCATTGGATAGTACTAAACATTGGTAAACTGCTTAAAATATTACTCTATTACTCAATTTTCCTCCAACCTGTAGGCAAATAAATAATTATTTTTTTTAAAAAAGAATTACATGACTTTGAAGGGTGAGGGAGCCCTGAGATCTTAGCTCACAGAGAAGGTGAGATGCTGAGTAGCACAGTACTGCAGGTTTGCATATGTTGTCTCACCTTTCTGCCCAAACCTCGACAGAAAGCAGCAGTGAGCTCAAGATGGCATTTCTGTCTTTATGCTCCTCCACCTGCTTACTCTGGTAATCAATAACTTGATACCCAAGTTATTTGTTAGGTCTGGTGAAAGCAGGTTGGGGTTTTGTGATACACCCATCAGTCTTCAAGGAAATCAGTCTGACATCATCTATTTCAGGGAATAGTCATCCTGAGTATAACAGCTTTCAGACACCACTGACTTGAATTTGATTTGAATCACAGATAAAAGGATTACCTTTAAACTTGTTTTCTAGTTGATTTTTTCTTGTTTGAATGTCAGTGGATATAATTTGTGTTTCTTTCATACTGGCCACAATTCTCAGTGTTGGTTAGAAATTAGTATTTCAATTAAAATATATACTTTTAATTTTTCTGCTCTTGCATTTTTTCCTAAGTTTGTAAAGGTAGAGGCTGTTAAACATTCAAGAGGCTTGGGTAGGCTTTGCATTCAAATCACTTTCAACCTCCTCTATACACCACATGATAAAAATCACAAAAATATAACATAACTTATAAGTTTGTGTAAACAATCACATTGCAGTGGTAATCATCATCTCAGGATTTCTGATAGCTTGTTTCCCTGATGTTTAAATCCATTACCTATGCAACATCACAATGTCAGTAAAATTCATATTGATACAACTCATGCTTCATTCTACGGGAAGCCATTGAAATAAAACATTTGGATTTTTCCACCTCATTATAGCCCATTCTTCAATTTCAAGCCACTCATATGTGCTCTTTCAAGAAAAGCACATGCAATGACACTGGTTTTTGGGTTGTACATAAATTGCACACATCTCATTGATCTGAAGGAAATGTTGAACAAGTACGCAAATATAATAAAAAAATTAATTAGGCTGTTTCTACACTGGGATTTTGGCTTGAACCCTTAAAGCAATTTTGAATCAAATTCCCCAGCTGATCACACTTACTGTACATTGTTGCATAAGAGGAATGGGGCTTGTATATACAGACTAGACTAAATCTCAAGCCCCACATCAGATGCTTCCCAAATATGCTCCATCCCCTTGCAGGAGTCCAAACCACAATGCCCAAACCTAACATCAGACAGTTTCTAACCACATCTGCGCCAGATACGTTTGGTCCAGAGCAACCCATTAGACCTACTCTGAGTCAAAACTTCAGACCACATTTATTGAAGAGGTAGAAGGCTCAGCATCTCACAGTAGATCTATTGATCTGCTCCTAATGCATCACGTTGCTGACTGACATACACATGGCCTCTGCTCTGTCTGCATGTGTAGCCCTGGTGCAGCCAGAAGGAGGGATGTGTCTGCATGTCTTTTCCAAGCCGTTGTGCAAACCCATGTGCTGAGACAGTGGCTGTGGCTGACTGAATCACAGCTACTTAAACCTTGCTATGAGACATGCTGATCGCGACACTAGCACTGCTGCGGGGCTACTGCATGGCTCAGCACACAGGCCAGCTCGTGCCTGCCCACCAATAACTGTGTGTCCATCCTCGGGGCACTGTTCCACGTGTGCTGGATGTGATTTTGCACAGAGCTTCCTTAAGAGAAGGAAGATCACCAAAAGACACGCTCTCAGGCTCAGGACCTGTTCCTTTGCCCCTTGGAGGAATGTTCTAATGATGGCATGCAAAATTATACAACACTATCAGATTTCAGCCAAATCAGACCATAGGTCACATACAACACAGAGATGTCTGGAAAACAGATGCTCCTCATAGCTTTGGTTATTTAAATGTATGTTGTTGATTGCCTTTTTCATGTTAATGAATAGAAATCATGGGAAGGCTTCAGATAAGAGATTAAAATAAACATGGCTGCAGTGGGTCCAAGAGGCCCAAAGATGTTTTGCGAACACCCTTAAAACTGCAACAGCTCTGAAACTACAGTGACTACTTGACACAAAGAGTCGTCTCTGTCAATATGCATAATATTCCCCTTATTGTTGTTGATGAGATACTCAAAATAAAATTCTGAGGCTTATTTTTAAGCCTATTTGCAGATTACTTCGAGCAAGTTGGTTTTACAAAACAATCCTAACAAAAAGCACACGGTGTAGCTCTTTATAGCAATATATTTTCTATTCCTCTTTTTTTATAGCCACTTTATAGTCTGCCCATCTTATCACATAAAAGGAAAAACACTTTCATTACTAAGAACTGACTTTCATATGAAGTAGCATAATTCAATACTTTTCTGCTAGGTAGGAAAATTAATCCTTCCTTGTTAAAAAACAAACCCCTGTTTTCATTTCACTCTTTTCTCTTTATCAACCAAAGAAAAGATTAGCAAACTTCAAACATATGTTCAGTATTTCAGGTAAAAACTCATCAGTGTATTTGGAAACGTCAAACTTCAAACAGGCCATAAGACAGTTTCTTTCTTGTGATACAAGTTCGAAGGACACTTACTAGAACACCCACTTGCTTAGCCAGAAAATCTTTCAGCAACCAGAAATGACAGTTCAAGCATACACTTAAGTGCTAAGTATTAATGTCTGGCATTACATGTTCAGCCATCTATGCAGCCACCATGCAAAAGAGCTTTGCTTTCTCTTGTTCTGTCTTCCAGTTAGTTCAGCTGCTCTTGTACTCCTCTTTCCCTTTCTTATCAGACATAGAGGCAATATAAAACTAGTATCTATAACAGCTCATTCAAAAAATTGCATTATTCCAGCAGGGTACAGAGAACTGGATGTCCAAGCACTAAAATATGTTACTTTGAGATCTATTTCTATAAAGTAAATGAGGAAGAAGGCAAGAAATTATTAATATCCCTTAAAAGATAAATTCTGAACACAACCTTGAAATGCTTTCTAGCATTTCACAGAATTCCATTTTCATAAAATTGATCTTACTGCTTAAAACATCAAGCAAGTAAAGGGAAGAAAAAGCTAAAGTTAGTAACTCCTGAGTGTCCCAGCTCAAGACAAGCTATATTCAGTTTTGTAGAGATACTCACTGAAGCTATTTGTCACTAGCCAGAGATTCAAAGTCATCACATGGCTTAAGGCATTTTAAGGGGATATACAGAAGCAGAAATGTCACAGAGGTATTTTAAGGAGATCTACAGAAGCAGAAGGTAGTTTAGTCAACTCAATAGTGAAAAAATAGTTAATTGTAGGTAAAAGAAAAAGGGCTGCTCACTCTCAGTAATTCTTCAAATGTACTTGCTGCACAAATGTAAACACTCTCCTACTGTTTTTGAAAATGAGTCTTAAATCAGTCAAGATAGTCCTGTTGGAGTCAAGCAAAAATCAACACCACCTAGTCCTAATGTGACCTCAGCCGAAGTCTGGTGGGCAGCTCTGCCCACCCATGCTTAGGAGAGAGGGGCTGAAATTCCAACAGTTGCAAATGATACTCAGATAATCCAGGGAATGGAGAGCTTGTTTTACAAGAGGAAACTAAAAGGCTTTGGATTGCTTAGTCTAGCAAAAGGGTGACTGTGGGGGAATATGATTCATACGATGTGCTTGGGCTTGTTCCAAGTTATGTGGATTTTGACCAGCAGGCCAGAGCACACATGCTCGTTGGTTAATGGGCAAGCCGAACAGATCAACGTCACACTGGAGCCTCTCCAACAGTGGCCTGTTCATGTGCTTGCCTACCTAGCAAAGCTTTTGCTTCCTTAAAACTCGTGAAAACCTGAACTTTCCATCCCTTTGATAAATTCAGCTGAACCTGAGCCATTGCTTCAAAAGATACTGAGTCTGGAGCGCACTGAAATGAACTCACTGACAGGCAGAGAAAGAATCGATAGTTTCTTAGGAAGCAGCTATGGACACGTCATTAAAAATGTATACTGACAGTAAATATATCTTAGACAAGGAAACAATGGTGAGACAGAGAGGTGAGGGAAAAGCAAGAGATATTTGCATGCAGTGAATAAGCTGAGAGAAAACAACTCCTTTGTGACTTTGACCAGCAGGAGCAGTATATTACCTTTTGAACTTCTCCATTAAAGAAATGTAGACTACAAGTAAGAACAACTACATAAAAGATGCAATAAACAGCATACTACATTATTATTTCAGATTACAACAATCATATTTTAAGGAATTGCACTGAGGGAAAAAATCAGCAATGTGATTTGTGAATCTGCAACTCAGTCTGCCAACAGCAAATTTTACATTTTAGCATTTATACTCTTATTTTATGAGGGCTGATTCACCAAGGTACCCAAAAAAAGAAAGAGATGGGTGTCTCTGAAGACCTCTACCTCTTAACTTAAAGAACCTTAGTCCTTACTTTGGGAATGGTGATTCAATAGGCATCTAAAATTGAGCTACAAGTCAAATATCCAATTGAACGTGAATTGTGCAAGTATCTTCTCAAATCCTGTATATTTTTAACATCAATACCTTACTGATTGTAAGAAAGCACTTACTTCGATTAGTTTTTACTTGTGCATTGTGAACAACACTGTTTCCTGGTCCCCAGCATTGTAAAGTGTAGATCCCTCCCACATACATTCAACATTTTAGCTTCCCATTGAAATTTTCCTATCTACTTAAGGAGGCTGATGGAATGGTCAAATAGATATAACTTTCAGCTGCTGTCATTAAATGAGTTTATATAAGAAAATGCTGGGGTTTTCTCCCTTACATGTCATGAGGGAATTGAAATATTTTTTTCAGTAGATTTATTTACAGGAAGCAAGATAAAAATTTAAGTCTCCATAGAGTGCCAGACTGGAAGGACTCATAGCCAAAAATTAAAGTCTATTTGAAATACTGAAATGTTGTTGTCTTGTACTTATGGATTATAATCAGCAAGACCCATTGGTGACACGTCCTGCTAGTGTCCAGGGCTTACTTAGCACTAGGTATCAATTGCAACAGGCTGTCAGTAACACACAGGAAGATTTTCTCAGGGGTGACGAAGGCAATGAGAACTGGTAAAATAAGGCTTTGTGAGAGGGTCCTGTACCACCTGCAACAGGAGGACCTCAGGAGAGGTGGCTTCTCTGTCATTTCTGTGGAGCATGGCTTCTGACACATATGCCCTTAGCAGAGAATTGGAAGAAAAAAAGAGTGCAGGGGATCCCATGTCACTCGTGGTCAACTCCAAGGAGGATTGCTGCATCACATCAGTCTGCAGAGTCATGTATGCAGCATTCCTGGTGGCTAGGAGACATCTTCCTCCAAGCTGCTGAAGATGGCAGCTTCTCTGCCTTCTCAGTGCAAGAGGCAGTGCATGCCAAAACAGACTGAAAACTGAAACCCAGATGCTGAGAGCTCTCTAGTGGCCCTGGCCTTCTGGATTTCTGCCAGAAAATACAAGCGTAACAGTGAACATACCATGTTCATCTGACAAACATGTCCCTGTGAAGAAACCATATGGACACACAGAATTGCAGTTTGATGGAGTTTTTACAGAGGTGGGGACATCTTTTCAACAATATCCTAACTCCTTAAAAAAACCCAAAAAACAACAACAACAAAAAACCACCAAACAACAACAACAACAACAAAACCCAAACCTAACAGCCTAGAATAGGCTCTTTTGAGCCCAGTTCTCCACAGAAAGCCTGTCTAATCCAGCAGCTGCCTCACACTGACTCCAGGCCAGTAACTGGATCTGAGCAGGAAGACCAGGGCATTGCTATAAAGCCACACTGAACTGGACCACCGTCCAAGATCAGGTCTACCTAGCACCATAATTATGGAAAAGTTTTTCAGATGAACATGATGTGTTTCAAGGAATAGAATGTATTTAATACTTACAGTCTTCTAGTGCTTGTGTGAGACATTAGAGAGTGAATAGCAAAGCACAGTCTGGGCAGACGGCCTGGACGATCCAATATAATGAAACACTTTCATTTCTAACATCTGTAACAATGTCTCTGTTTCAGGCATTTGTGACAATAATTTTTACTTGCTGTATTTTGGATTAGTCGTCCAAGTGATATCCTTTCCAAGTATTAGCAGACAGAATAATAATAGCTCATAGCTGTAGATGACAGCAGGCGTAAACAGTAGGAGACATTAATTATCACCCTTTTGGTTTACAGCAGCAGAGGTGACCATTAAAAGAAAAAAAAGAAACCAAGTAAAAGATAACTCTTCACTATCAAAGCTTCATTTCCTAACAAAAGGTGACCTAAAAAAAAGGGAGGGAAAGTTGAGAGTATGCCAAGTTTCGGTTCATGTTTTGGGGTTTTTTTTCGTTTGTTTGTTTCTCTTCGTTGGTTGCGGGTGGGTGGGTGGGGTTTTTTTAATAAAGAGGCAGTCTGGAAAAATATTTTTGATCTGCCTATTGGCAGTTTACTTTTGAAATTACAATGTATAATATGTAGAGAACAAAAGGAATCATGGTCCAAGAGGTACCAGTAGTAAGTAAGCACATACCAAGAGTGTTTGCTTATCTGTTAGTAGTGTCAGAATAAACTAGGACAAAAGGACAGACTACATAAAACCTAAAATACTGCTTACAACTCTGTTAAAACACCTTTTTTTTTATATATATATAGCCACATTATCTGTTGCTTGGTGTGACAGTAGCCTAATACCAGCTCTTCTTTTCCTCAATTGCAGTGTTTTATTTTCATTATTGCATTAATAAATCTGATTTTTATGCTGCAAATATTTTGAGCATTATTGAAGAGAAGACTTTTAGAAGTGTAGTAATTTTTGGTATCAAATCAATTCATAGCAGTGGAAGCAGTGTTACAATTATCATAAGCATAAGGTTCTCTATCTGTGTCATGCTTCTCAACTTTATTACTGTTTCTGTGATTAGGCAATTTTTGTCAAGGTTTTAGAAAAGGTAATAAAAAGATCATGTCAGCCCTGAAGTCTCCCTTAGAAAGATATGGATTAGGGAATCTTCTCTCAAAAGGAGATGTGATTAAAGCTGAGGTTATAAGAATATATTAGAAACATTTTTAAGTGTTTGGAATAGAATTGAACTGAAATCATGTAATGCTGCTTTACTCTGGAGATCTTTCCATGCCGAATCTGCATCTTGAGATAATCCTGCAATAATTCTGTTTTAGCAGTTTCATCTATTTTAGATTTTCTATCTGTAATCCTTAAGTTGACCAGAGGTGTTGGATATAAAGGCTGCATAGAAGCCATTCGGGAAAGAGTGTGCATTAAAAGCAAAATCTTTTATCCCAAAGACGATTTGACTCTGATCCAATTGACCTATAACAGCATAAACAAATTGCTGCAACACATGAGCTTTTGCAAAACTGACATGTGTGATTTATTGGATTGTGTGTTTGTGATCTCATCCTCTAGGTCTTCAAGGCTCATTATTCTTCATCAACCTATTGTTGGAAGTTTCCAATAGCCTTGGCTATGTAGCTGATATTTTATATATATCAAGCCAATTCAATTTGATTTTTAATGCAGCACCTCGGCTCTGCTTTTCAACAATATCTCATACCAACACTTGGATGAAAGTTCTTGAAATCTCCCTTCTGATGGGATCCCAGGAAGGAGAATTCTGGGGCACAGAGAGGCACACACAGCAAACCCCACTGCAGTGGGGTCTTTATCTGAGATGTTCAGCCTAGGCATCCTCAGACTGTTGATCACAGATACTTGTGCATAAAGCTCGTTCTAAAAAACGCATAATTTTCCATTCTTAAAAAAGGCTGTAATTCAAAAAGTGCTTAACAGTTTAGGATAATAGCACTGATGCTGAAAGAAGGGGTCCCCATTTTGTGGCTCTTTCCCACGTCTGCACTACTGCTGCCTTTTTGTGGACACAGCTGTTTCCACAGCTCCACGCCCAGTCAGACGGGACAACGGCTCAGGCCCTGTGTCAGCTTTCAGCCTGGTGTGTTACCCAGCCTAGTTCATGGCGTAACCACACAAACATGTATGGCTCTATAAAGCAGAGAGTGAGCAGCTGGGGACTACTGAAAGCTTATTTTGGCTTAAAGAGTTGCTCAAATTACAGACTTGGCTATGAGCCACATGCAGTGATGACTATAAAGACTGGTGAAGTCCTGAAAAGACCCCTAGGAACATCAGAGGGACTTACTCTAGTGAGGTAAACAAATAGCACAATGTCAGGCTAAGCTCAGTGTTGCTAGATAATACACATGTGAAGGTAAACTTGGAATTATTTGGAATTCTTATTCAGGAAGGACACCTGTTTACCAGTAGGAACAGCTCAAGTGAAAGCTTTTCTTCAGTAGGCAACTATATTCAGAAACAAGACCCATCCTTAGATTGTCTGCATGCTGAGAAAAAAAAACACAAAAAATCCCCAATTATGTACCCATTATATTAAAAGAAAACAGGTTGCATCAGTGATTGCACCATCTGCCAACAGAACATGGTACAAAACAGAGGTTGTGGGTATTGAGAGGAAGGCAACAGGAATGATTAGAAGTACAGAAAAACCAGGCACAAATAGATTGAAATTATTTAGATTGTTCATTTCGCAAAGCAGACATTTAAAAGAGAACAAGATAATAGTATTTAAACTAACGAATGGTGCAGGAAAGAAAGATAAAAACCTTTGTTGAGACAGCTCTGTTCCCCAGCTCAACACAAGACTATGGAGACATTCCCTGAAATTCTAAGGCAGCAAATTAAAAACTGATAAAAACTAACACTTTTTAGCACACGATGTAATTAGAGGATGTGGTGCTGATGCAGGCTGTGGGGTGTATGAGGTAATTTGAGGTTTCTTACCCCTCAGTGAAAGAATAAGCTACTTAGCATTCACAGTAAGGTAAAAACCCATGATGTCAGGCAGTTACTACAGAGCAACACTGATTGCCACCAGCTGCCAACCAGCGCGAGCTTGCTGTCTTTCCTGCCTTGTAACCATCTGCCTCTTGTCTTGTGGAGGGGTCTGTAATTTGACAAAGAACAAGGCTCCTATCTTCTGAGTTCTGTGAGAGGTGTCTATTCAAAGGAAGTCAAGTACATTCACTTTATGGGAATCAATGTGTGCAGGCACGGAATCACGTGGAAAGGGATTTCCTAAGAAAGAATGGCCTACAAAGCAGCTTTTGCTGCATGTAGAAGAGATGCATCATCACAGAATGTGTCTGTTCTGCTCCAGAAGAGATAAACTGTCACATCTAACAGTTTAGGCCAATTTGATGCACCCAACCCTGGAAATGGAGCTGAAGTGACAGCTCCTGTTTTCCCACTGTTGGGCAAACAGTGAAGACCAGTATACGCAGTCATCAAAATAAATCACTGTGGAAAAGATCTAAGGCTGTATTTGTCATAATCAAAAAAAAAAAGTGCACATAAAACACTTCACGGGGACCAGGGGGGAAGAGCCACATTTCAGAGCAGACTGCTGAAGACAAATGACTCGCCACTCAGAGCAGCGCTCGGTGCAGCTGCATCCACCCGTGGGCTGGGGACAGAGACCCCGCAGTCTCCATCACAATGTGTGTCCACCCCTGAGCCGGGCCCCATGGACACTGTTCCTGCCCCTCTGCCCCACCACAAAGCGGGGCTGTGCCTCCCACCAGCCCCACTGAGGCCGGGAGGGCCCTGCATCCCCCGGTACACGCTGCCCGGGGATGGTCATCGCTGGGCCCTGGCTCCCACCCTGTGTGAAAGAAAGGAAAACAGCAGTCACTATAGTTTTAGTCACAAATTTACTACTATTTTTTTAAGAGGAAGCAAGACCCAGAGAAGCAGTAAAAATCATGTTGTTTTTCTCCCGTTTTAAGATCCTTTTCTGTCCCATCAGCTCTGCCTCCTTTTTCTCTAAAACTTTTCTCCTCTTTGATGAGCTGGTTCTAACAGGGCAACCATTCTGCTCCCCCTCAGTCCCCTCCACTGATGTGTCCTGCAGCCATGAAGGTTGCTCTTTCGCCTGCCTCATCCAAAAATGAATTATCACACAATCACAGGATGAGTTAGGTTGGAAAAGACCTCTGAGGTCATTGAGTCCAACCTTTGATCACCACCATGTCAACTGGACGTTGGCACTAAGTGCCGTGTCCCATCTTTCCTTAACCACCTCCAAGGACAGTGACTCCACTACCTCCATGGGCAGCCCATTCCAATTTCTAATCACACTTTCTGTGAAGAAATTCCTGCTAATGTCCAATCTGAACCTCCCTTGATGCACCTTGAGGTTATGTCCTCTTATCCTGTCGCTGGTTGTCTGGGAGAAGAGTCTGACTCCCACCTGGCTACAACCTCCTTTCGGGTAGTTGTAGAGAGTGATAAGGTCACTCCTGAACCTTCTCTTCTCCAAGGTAAACAACTCCAGCTCCCTCAGCCACTCCTCATAAGACTTGTGCAACCTGATTTATGCTACCTGACTTACAGTAGCAGCTCCATTGCTTCATTTTGGAATTACCTGCTGCTGTTTCTTTATGCAGCATAGCCTTACACACACGATTATCTGCTCTCTTCCTTAGCCTAGTTTTTCACCTTTAATAACGTTTGGGTTTTTTTTTTCTGTTACATTCCTCTGTTTTTGGTGATTGGGCTTAGGAAGGAAGAGAGTTACTCCATCAAGTTATGGCACAATTTTTACCTTCCTGTAATATAATATTGTGTATATGTTTTCTGACTTCTCCCTTCCACCCTGTTTGTGAGGGACTGAGCAGCCCTGTGGTAATTTTTATATATGTGGTATGCAAGATGGACCCATGCTTTTGGGTCTAAGCATAATTTTTAACAGGGCTACAGTAGCGCTGAAAGCACTTGAGGATATGGCCTTGGTTATTAGCACAGTCAGACAAATGATGTTACTTTAGTTCAGTAGCAGTTTGTTGGCACTCTATGACAACACAGGCAGAAGACAAAACAATCATTTTTAGCAAAGTCCTTGCAATTTGATATAGAACACAGCAACGGTCCATAGAAGGTTAGGACCTATTTGTCGAAGAGCTTACCAAATAATTTTTTGCTAGCAGGGTCAAGAACTCTATGAAATGAACCAGAAAATTGATGAAGACATTTTTCTACAGAGAGCTGTGGAGCTGTGTGTGCAGAACAAGCACTTGCCTGGAAGGGTGCAGAATACTCTGGAAGAGTACATTCTTGAGTTTTATGATGGCAAAGCTTTGCCAAACTAGGTACCTGTATTGTCATTATAATGTTTGGGGAATGGCAAATCCTTCTAAAATATCCTTTCCCCTGACTGTTAAAATTTAATCTCTGAATTATGTTTTGATAAAACAATCTTGTGTTCACAGACTGCTAAGGAGAAGAGTTACACCCAGACTGCCAGTATGTTTGGTACACAAGTTGATAGAACTGGCACCCTAAAGTTGTCAGACATCACACTTGATAGGACATACCCAGACAGGAGAAGAGACAGCTTTCTTGGTACTAAGGGTGCCTGTGTCAAGGACTGTTGAAGTATCTCGACTTCATGGAAATGCTGGCAGTAGCACTGAACAGTATCTCTATGTTTACTGACTGAAGGGACAAGAAGGAGAGAACAGCAGTAGTAAATCCAAATGACCTATTTGGAAATGTAGAGGTCATCACATTCATTTTGGAACACCTTTTGTTAAGTAATATTAGCTGTATAAAAGTGCTCAAAATTGATGTTATTCTAGGCATGTTTCTCCCTGAGGAAAGCTAAAGACCATTTTGGCTCCTAAACTCAATGTATGTCCTGTCACTTTTTTGAAGGAGAACTACAATAAGCCAGTGAAGTCAAGCAGAAAATACTGGACATAAGTGAGAAAGATAAAAAGAAATCCACTGTTTCTCCACATGGCTAAAATAAACCAACACTGCTTGGTAGCTGAAAAGGAAGCTGTCTGTTTTGTCAGCAGAAGCACAAGGTTAAGACTTTACCAAAAGAGCCAAAGTAGAGACAAACTGTCTAACTTTGCAATGTCAACACAAGTTACATTCAATAATTAAGTATAAGACTGACCTAATGAGACAGGCAATAGCCATATTTCAGGTTCAGCGGTTCTCAATAACAGCACTGGAAGAATAGAACTGAGAATGGAAACAAGAAGGTTATTTTTAGAAGCACTAATACTAGAGCAGTGATTAGAAGTAAGGATCCTTTTCTTAGGTAATGAGTATTTTAACCAACAAGTGTAATTCCCAATGTTTTGAGACAAGACTGTGTGTCAGAAGTCAGAACCAAAAGCTTACATATGGGCACATCTCTGCAAAACAACAAGTAAAGACTAACTGCTTTCCTGCTTGAGGGAAGAGGAAAAGCAATGTTTATTATAAGATTTTCTTTATTTTCTACAGTGTAGCTAAGAATCAGCTGTCTGCTCCTTTGGACAGGGAAAAAAAGAAATTGCCCCAGAAACAGGCTAGAAAACTTCAGATAGGGTATATGAAGGAAGAGACCATCACTGATATTTCATGGAGGATGAGGAAGGAGACTTCACTAGTGCCATGTCCAGCCAGTGTCTAGAGGATGTACAAAGTTTTTGACCTAGCTCTTTACTCCCAAGCAGGTCTGCAAGAATAGGGAAACAAGTCCATGCCAACAGCAGTCTCGTAACTCATTATGCAAGCCTTGACTTTAAATTAAGCTGAAGAATGTAGCTGTGGTTGCTGGCTGAACAATGTGAAGTTTCACACACATGATTGAGATGCCAACCTCAAGGCCAATTTTTGTGAAAAGAAAATGCTGGCTGTGGGTTTTATTTGGAGGAAGGTGAGCCCAGAAAAATATTGTCACTCTAAGCCTCAAAAAGAAATCCCATGGAATGAAACATTGCCTCTGTGTGGCATTTTCTTCTGAACTTTAAGTGAATATAGAAAGGTTTTGGTCTCACTGAGGACAATGAGATGATCAATATTTTTGAAGAGACATTAAAACTGTCTTGATGTGTTTGTATCCTTGGTTTATTGGACTTAAGAAGAGATTCAAACTAATCCATCGATATTTTGTGAACTACTGTTTACAGCTATTAAATCTTTACATGCATTCATCAGTGGAAACATTAATGGTGACTAGTACCACTAAAAATTAGGTATTGCAATGGGACTACATCTAACAAATAAATTCTGTTGACCCCAAAGACTGTAAAATATTAATGGGGTTTTAGTAATACCCAGTGTGATACAGAATAACATTCCTGGTGGTATGCTAATCTGTTCTGTGTTCAATAAAACCTGTATGAGAACATGAGACTGGATAAATAAAACTGTCTCTATAATTAATGTATACTCTTCTCCCAGAGTATTGCACTGCTCTTCTGTACCTCTGAACTTCTCTGTTCCCACTGCACTGCAGTAGCCATCTCACATTTTTATCATCTGCTGTTTTGTTCTGCCTTCTCCCTTGTCATTGTTTTGTAGTGTGTCGGGGTCGTGCAAGGAGGGAAACAGTTGCTATGGTTTTATCAAAAGGCTACAACCAGGGGGGGAAAACCCCAAACCCACTAACCAAAACAAATATCCTAGCTCTTATCGGTGACCCATTGTGAGAGCAATAGAGGAGGAAGGAGACCTTCAGCTATCAACAGTGTGATAATTCTCCAAATCTGCTTGTTCCAGCTGTGCAGCTCATCAAGATCCAAAGCACTCTTGATAGAAAATCCTAAGCCTGACAAGAACTCATACTGTGCAAAATGACATTTGCCAACCAAAATGCTCTTGTGTCTTCTCTCCCCTCTTGCTTTTCCACTGACACTCCTTTGCCAGTCATGTTTTCTCATCTGTGGGCTAGTAAATGAGTGAGTGAGCGAGTGTGCCCCCAATGCCTGGCACATCCACTCCCAAAAACAATGTCCTTTAATGGCATCCTACTTTTGGACTTTTGAAGAACAGAATACAGTGAAAATTCACAGGTTATCAGAGCAGTGTCATCTTCAAATTTCCAGTGCCCATTTCACCAGGTGAAATGGCCAAGTCCAATTAGATCATTGGTACTCATGGATGGAATAGTCCTGCTTAGCAGTTATCTCAACACTTCTAGTAAATATTATTTTATATAGATTAACCTAATTCTCAGTGTAAGTTGTGCTGTGATACTGGTTTCCATTGTGTTGACCTGGGCAGCAATGATAGCTGATGACTGCATATAGTGTGCAGTAGCTTTGTGGAAAGGACTCTGTTGAAGGAAATCCTCTGCAAGTAATACAGGTAAAGCTGTTTTCGGTTTTATGTGCTCAAGACAACCAGGCTATATATTTTCAGCATCTACTATGCAGAGATAATGCCCCTCTTCAGAAGAGAAGGCTGACTGCTCGCTGGGGCTGCAATGATGGGTGGGTGGCCGTGCAGGGCCTTGTCAGCCAGGGGTGTCCCACAACCCATCCAGGAGCAGGACAGCTGGGGGCACCAGGGGCAGCCCCAGCCCTGAGGATCAGGCACCTTCCTGGGTATGGGTTGAGGCTGCCACAGGACTTCAGTCCTGCCTCGGTGTGCCCCAAGCACCATCTGGTGGGGTAGAAATATTATCAGCAGGGTGTTGAACCAAAACAAGAGTACAGGAGAAGAACCAGGTTTTCCAAACTTCACTACTGAGAATTCTTATGATTTTAGAAACATCTTATAATAAATACATTAAACTTCATTCAATGCAGTTACTCTGAAAACTCTCTTACATATATCTAAATAAGTGCATATCCTGCATTTGACATGAAAGTGTTTACTAATCCCTGAACCAAAAGCCACTGAAGAGCTGCAAACACAGTTAATTTGCTGCTGAAAGTAGTTTGTCAATTCCAAGTAGGAGGTCTTCAAAGGTTAAACAGCTATATTTAAAGTAATTTAAACAGATTTATGATTGCTGGGAGTATTCCCCGGACATGGTGAAAACTAAAATGTTTCCTACTTAGTTTTATAGAGGCAGACACCTGAATTCAGCTCTTCCTTATCTATGCATTAATTTGTATAGTTTGGTACCACAGAAGGAGATTCAGGGGGCGGGGGAAGGGTAGAGAGAGTTGCTATTTTGGAAAGGTTTAAATCTGGCAAACTGGGAGCAAGGGTAGGGGAACAGGGAAGCTTCTGTCAGGGGGATTTCAGGCTGTTAGGACTCACTGAATGGATGACAAGAAAACATAACTTGACAAGATAGAAAATATTAAAGTATTGTACATTAGATAGTATATTACATAGGTTCTTTATCCAATGTCCCATGAAATAAATAAAAAAAGAAAACCCAAAACTTTGGGGTTTGCTTCTGGGCCATTGTGTTCACTGAGCACAAATGGTGATACACTTTTCCTGCAGGAACAACAGTGATGGTATATGTAACTGTGCATACAGTGTGTACTCAAGTGCATAAACAACCCCTATCTCCTCTCCACAGGCATGTACTCTTCAGATTTTTCTGTTCTGCTGAATGTGCAGTGTCGCAATTGTTGTATGAGTTCTGAAGAAAACAAGATTTGAATTAGACAGTGCCAGACCAGATACTGATTTGCTCCAGTGTCAGGGAAAAATGTTTCTTTATCACTTACTAGAGGGAATGGGTGAAGGAAACCTCATTCTTCCCTCTGTTTGAAGATCCAACTTTGGTTTGCCCTACATCTGCTGCAAATTAAAGTTCAAGATCTAAGTCACTTCCTCATATACCAAACTCAGAGAAATTTAGTGTCTAGTTGAAGGCATCTAAATGAGGCACCCCCACTGAAAGTTTAGTTCCAAATGGTCTCTGTAGGGAAAGTGGAGGGAGACAGCCCTCTAGAGGTGTCTGTTTTGCCCTATTGAGATATGAATTCCTCTCTGGAGATACCAATATGGAAAACCTTAAGAACCTACATGGTCATTCAATTGTCAAGTATTTCAGTTAAGTAACTAAAATGAGAGCATGATTTTTTCCTAAAGCTCTCAAACAGAAATTACCTTCCTGAGATTTCTGTTATCCAAGTCTTTGATCTATTGATCCAAGATGTCTTCAGTCACTGCCCAGGCTCTTTATAGAATTCACTGAAGGTGGTGGATTTACAAGCACCTTTTCTAACGCCCTGTCATCACCTGCAACTTAAGGACTCCTGAAGTGAACACAATGAGGAAGCCTTCATGTCCTGGTCAGGCTGATGTATGAACAAAGGTGATGTTAAGCAACCAACAAGGCTCATTGTAAGGTTTTCCAGGGCAAGGGGAGGGGAACAGTGATATTAAAATGTGTGTTGTTTTGGAATGCTTTTGTGTATGCTATATTCTCTATGACCAAACCCTCAAAGGCTCCCAGTTGATACTGAAGGACCTGAGCTTCTACCAAAACCTAACTTAGATCTAGGAATTTGGTTGCCTCCCTCTGTGCATCGTGGCCTAATGACACTACATTTAAGGACATGAAAAGCTTATTATCCATTTCTGAAAGGCCTTGTTTACAGGCTTGTAAATAATGCAGATAAATGTTATTTAATGATGAGAATAAATTTTAGTTCTGCTTCCTGTATTAACAGTAAATGACTGCTGTTTGGTAGTGCTTGTACAAACAGTGGTTCCCCATACAACAAGACAGCTCATAAAAGGCCAAATTAAATCAATTTGAGGTTCACCTTGCCCTAATGGAGTGGTACAAGATGGCAACAGTGTAACTTAGAACCACAAGAAGACTGAAAGGAAAAGAGAAATAATTCTACTTATAAATCATACCACAAAACTCAGTAAGTTTTCCCTGTCTGCATCAACCTGACTCGAAAGTCAAAATGATTTTTACTGAGAGTTAGGCTGCATGGTGTGTATGGCAACTTGAAAAATACAACCTGTGGTCTTAAAGCTTTGATAAAGTAATAAAAACCTAAAAGAATCAGAGAAAACATGGCCAGAGAGTTGTTTAGTCTGGGAAGGAAATAGCCACTCAGAGTATCGTCATGACCTGACTATACATAAATGCTTGCTTCAATGCTGAGTACTGTATCAGAAGTGCTGGGGACTGATGCAGATCTGAGTCAAGTTCAGGGAAAATATTCCACTGTTTTCAGTGAAAACTGGACTGAGGTCTTGATTCCACAGTAAGAGGATGGTCTTTCTCACCCATGATAAAAGGCAGACTGAGTTGTAATCAACTTGACTTTAGTTTTCCTTTTTGTGGTTTTTCACTTTGTAGATGCCTTTGCAAGCTTTTATCTATTCTAGGAGTCCCATGAGACAAAAATATTCATGCTGATTTCATGTTATGGACTGAGAAGTTTCCAGAGGCTTTCTGAGAAGCACTTTATGCCTCTGGCTAAAATCTGAAGTACAAATCTACAAGGGAGCAGGGAATTAGGCTAAGAAAAACAAACAAAACAAAACAAAAAAAAAAAAAAAAGAAAGAATTATACAAGAGAGAAAAACATGGCAACAGCAACAAAACCACATTTATCTCTGAAGCCATGAGCTATTACATTTTATTCTCTGTAGAGGGGAGAAAGAATTAGAATTCTACTTAGGAATCTTCAGTTGAAAGGCATGGAAGTAAGGGATTGAAAACAGATACTGATGGATCCAAATAATCACTTTTCAAGACAGGGAATAGAAAGTTCATCCTGTAATGCTCTCAGAAAACTGCTTACCTAGAGTAACCATCATTTTAAGAGGAACCTCATTATGTGTTTGTTACTGGAGAAAGAAATCTCATATAGACAAAGCTTAAACAAAACAACAACAAAAAAAAAAAAAAAAAAAAAAAAAAAAAAAAAAAAAAAAAAAAAAAAAAAAAAAAGCAAAGGATGGGCAATGTTTTTTATCTAACCACTCATTCCTGAAGGTCTCCATCAAAGAAACATCTGAGCATTCATGAATGCCAGCCAGACCTTCAAAAT
>JAWWEU010000001.1:78308678-78329740 GCA_035583155.1 Acropternis orthonyx | reverse complement strand
ATTTAGTCTTAATGAATATTATTATTTCGTATCACAAATTGTTTCAGACTAGAATTTAACCTCTTCTGTATGTGGGTTTTTTTCACTTTCCATTAGTATATATAGACTGTATTAGTATTTAGAAAGTACAGTGGAAGGAAAAGTAGTAGGATAAAAATCAATGGTGTTTATTTTTCTTTGATTAGATTGAACAGCAAACAGTGTGAATTTGGGTAGACAAAGAAGCCTGTTGTTCCATTTTTGGGTGAGATTAACTGCCTCATAACATGAAAGCTGGCACAATGGTCTAGAAAACTGCTATCAGACTAAAAGGATAATAAAATGTTTTGAACAGAAATACAAACAATGGTGAATAATGAATATCTAGCGATCTATAATTCTGACAAAGGTTTTTCTTTGAGGCTATGTGTTAGAATTACATGCTCAAAATACTGCAGTACTCAGTGTGATTTATGTACTTGATAAAATGCCTCATAGTAGCACAAAAATAGAATTACACCAGGTGCACAACAAATAGACATGCTACTTCTAAAAAACTCAAGTAAGCCAACTGGAGTGGGAGCCAATGAGAGCAGATGATCAACATATTTATTTTGAAAGCAGCCAGAATGCCTCAACCTTCTTCAGTCACAACTATCTAAACTAAGTCACGGCAGTCCCAAATTCAGCTAATCCCGGTTATAGATCTGTTATCAGGTGAAAGTAATTCTTTTACTCAGACTAGCTTTCTCATTTCTCTGACTGTTACTTTTTGTTTTTACTGTTTGCTTTTACTGTCTATGGTCAGATAAACCCATGGCTTCCTGAAGTCAGGACCTAAGTTCACTTGATGTCCAAATAAAAACATGGAGCAGTATATAAATACTGCTCCAATGGCCCCAGGCTCCAGGAATACAAGAAAATAAAGCAGTGACACAAAGAACTGAGTTGATACCTAGGCCAGGGGAAGGGGACGTAATTACTCTGGTACGGCTGAAAGATGGGAATGGCTCCTCTTGCCGATATAGCAGTGTTGTTGAATGAGATAGACTGCACCTCTGAATTTAAAGTAGACATCTCTTCTCAATGATTTTTGCTAGGCAAAGGAAAATGTCTTTGAATATTTTATTCAAATTTTAGATTTTAATGTAAATGTTTGAGAAGTAGATGACTGACTATTTTTAACTTCTCAAAGGGAAGTAATTTACAGAATTTTTTTTCAAGAAATAGTCTGGGTAATAAGGAAAATCATAGAATCATAGAATGGTTTGGGTTGGACCTTAAAGATCTTCTAGTTTCAATCCCCCACATCATAGGCAGGGACACCTGTCACTAGACCAGTTTACTCAGAGGGCCATCCAGCCTGGCCTTAAACACCTCCAGGGATGGGAAGTCCATGACCTCTCTGGACAACCCTGTTCCAATGTCTCACTGCCAATATAGTAAGGAATTTCTTCTAAATATCTAATCCAAACCTACCCTCCTTCATCTGAAGGCCATCAGCTATATAATGTCTAACTACAGTGAATGGTAGAAAACAGGGGAACACAGTAAACATAGATCTCGTGATGAATAGCAATTTTCTAGAATCTAATTCTAGTATCAGAGTAACTAAGATTCAGCCAAGTAGAAATTCTGCTGATGTAAAGTTATCATTACTAAACGTTTTAAGGGAGAAAGTAAATGTCCTGTCTGTTAGCTGTAAGGACGATGTACTATTTTGCCAAATTGATACCCTGGCTTTCAGAATTTATGGATGGTGAAAGCAATTATTGATAAACAACTTAGGTGTGGAGGTACTTCGTAGCGAAGACAAATTAGTACAGGATTGGAGAGGTAGAGGTAGAAAATACCAGAACAAAAAAGCAGATCTCAAATTGACAGAGGAAAATCAGAAATAAAAAAATTCATGTGAGCAGAGGAAAAAAGTGTGGGGAGTGTGGCAGGCAGGTGAAGTACAGGAATCAGACAGCAGAGGAGGCAGATTCAAGGAAGCACCTTAACCATGACACAAGGATTTTACCTTGAAAACAGGTTTGGCATGTTGGGAGAGAAGGTTACAAAATCAGAAAGAAATCAGGAGAGGACTTGCACAAAACAGGTACAGCACGACTGGCAGTGCACAAAGTGAGCATAATTCCTAGACTTCAAAAGAAAGCTGCTGATGTGGGTTTCAGTCGATGTGTTGTGTTGGCTCCAAGAAAGGTATCAAAATGGAGACCATGTAATGATGTAGATCTCTCCTGGAACTGTGGTGGTGTACTTTTGTCGATTAGCATTTTAATGAGTCATAATAAAGTATAATATGCGGATGTAATCTGTGCACAATTGCTTGAGGAAATGAAAGACTGACTAACCACCACTGCATAATTTCAACATGGAGAAGTTATTGCCCAATTCAGACGTCAGAACCATGCAAATAGAGATGCCTTGGTCCTACTAGGTTAATGTTCAATTTGTTTTATTACCATTTCAAACATAAAGGCACACAGGCAATAATATTTCCGATTTGGATATTTAACCTTTATTCCAGTAATTTTTCCTCTGGATGAAATGAATCCTAGAGCTAGAGCAATTTAATTGAGAATAAGGTCTGTCACCTCATTCTGTGATTAGGCAAGGGTCTCCACATAGTAAATCTGACAATATTTTCCCTTAAATCAATATTTCCAGGACAAAAAGATTTGTTCTATAGATCTTCAATTCCTAATTTTTTGAACACAGTTGTTCTCAAGTCCTGAGTTCTTTTAGAAACACAGAAAGCAAAGATGACAACCATTTTTTTCAGTAAGAAAATGTCAATGTATTGAAACCTAAGTGATGTGTGACCAAGCACAGGGGCCCACAGCTGAAGGTATGTCACGTCAGCTCCAAAGAAAACAAAAGCACCCTGATTTTAAAAAAGGAGCTTCTAAAATTATCCTTTCCCTGCCCTTTTTTCACAATATTTGGTTTGCCTTGTTCATCAGAGTAGAAATGGATTTTGAAATCAGTTTTCCATATAGTTGGCAAAGGTTGTTTCTTAACTGACTTTCCTTGCACAATAGTATTTAATGCTCCCATGAGTAGCATGAAGAGAAGGGAATACAAAGTACCAAATGACAGAAGAGATAGTTGGATAAATAGTGAATTTAAGACAAGGAGCCATTACGCACACTCCTATTAGTTCAGGAGTGAGTCCTTTTCAAGGACAAGGGAAAAACAAAATGTACAATGCAGCTCCATGGCGGTAGGTTTAACATTTTAATAGCTGGCACGCTGCCTGTATCTGATGCACTTGTTCAAAGAGGCAGATGCTGGATTGGATAAATGGAAGGGCATGTAAGGACACAGAGTCTAGCTCCTTGCTGCATTTATTATCACAGTAACTCACCAACTACAGAATGTGGGAAGAAAGTTCCCTGGATGTTAAGAGAGACTTTATACTGACAACCTGAGGTGAAGGCTTTTGCTCTGATTACTGGATACTAGAGCCACAGAACAACTGAAACTATTCCATGTCCAACCCAACTACTGCTTGTAACATTTACTGGTGGAAAAAACCTCTCTCCCCCTACTATCAATTCAAATTTAACTCATGTGATTTATATTCTCATGCAGGTAATTTTATATCACCAAATTCTTTATTAGCAGGTATTTTTAATTGTGCACTCTTCTGTTTTGTGTAGAAAAGCCAAGTATCTCTCTTTTTTTTTTTTTTTCCGACTGGATGGTGATGGATGGTGTGGCTCATTAGAGACCCCTGGTCTGTATTTCCATGCTTCATATTACTGTATAGCACCCAGCAGGTAAAGCCTGGTAATCAGTAAAATGATGACAGGAAAGCTCGCAATTTCACAGCAGAGAGATGTCAGGTTGTCCTTCTTGTTTATCATCCTTTAGAGCTGACATTAACTTTTGTCTCACCCAAGCCACTTGGGATACGATTTTGCTTTAAGAAATGGAAGACTCTCCCTGTATATGATATGATACTTAATAAAAATGTTTGAAAAGAAAAGCTAATTTTTAACCAGTGTGTATTCTTTTAGTCTCTGATGGTAGCACACCACACATTTTATGTAGTATGGTGTTCTTCTTACTAAAAAAATGTTTCAAGATAAAAGCTTTACCCGTATCACCCGGTTTCTAAGGAACGATGCCGTGATTCACAGAGCCGCAGAGCACCTGCTTGCGCTGGGGTGAATTATCGTCACGGAGGGTTTGTGGTGATGCATCCCCTCACTGGCGACAGGGTGCGACACCAGTCGCGCAGGTACGCAAAACAGCTTCTTAGAAAGTGCATCCTCCAATCTCTGTTGCTGCCATGACCCAACGTCAGAGGTGTCCGTGAGTCAGCACTGCAGCCCATCCTGTTTAACGCGGAGACAGAACCGAAAACTTCCGCAAGAAAACAAACGCAGAGGGCCAGCCGCGGCTGTAATGCGCACAGCGATGCCCCCCCCGGCTGGCGGAACGAATTAAAAACGAAAGCAAATGTTGATTGGCCCGTGCAGCCCTGTTTTTGGTGGGGTTGTTTTTTTTTTTTTTTTTCGGTGAGTAATGACTGCTCTCTGCTACTCGATAGCCGAGGCTGGCAGCGCTATGGCAACCGGGTTGCGGGAAGGGTGGAGGGGAAAAGTCGCTTAGCAACTGGAAGCTTTAAGCAGGCAAGGCTGGTTTAAAGCACAGCAGTTAAAAAAAAAAAAAAAAAAAGGAAATTAAAAAAAAAGGCAATAAAAGTCCCCCCAAAAAATAAATCCGCAGTTGCTACTAGAGATGATTAAAGTACAGATCAGAACAGTTAAGTAGTCAGAGGAGAAGAAAAAAAGGCATGATAAAGCCAATAAAAAAGGAGATAACAGCTTGGGGCGGGGGGTGGGGGGGAGGGGCGAGGAAGTAGAGATATTTTACAGTGATGATCCTGGATACAAGCTTCATCAATGCAAACAATAGCCCTAAACCAGCCCTGTCAAGTGCCCTATACCGCTCGGCAAAGCAGAACTCCACAGGCATCACCTCCCTGGTCCCCCAAGCTTTGGCTGAGCATCCAGAGGGGCTGGGTGGAGCGCTGAGCCCCTGCAGAGCCCCGGGCACGGCTCCCATGGACTCCTGGCACCCCGAGTCCACTGCCAGTGGGGCCACCAATACTTGGGGACGTGGAAGGAGCAGCGCCTGCGTCGTCTTGCTCTTTATTATTTATAGCCTTCCTCCGGCATGATAAGGACTCTACGATCAAGAAAAAAGAGTAATATGAAAGGTTATCCAATGCACCAATTCAGATTTTTAGTAATAATTTTTCCGAGATGTTTTTACAGTGCTCCAGGCTCCTTGACACTTCATTAATAATCCAGTAAAATTCTAGCAACATTACATTAATCACTCCGGTGGGAACCTAGCCAGTCAGGCACCTCTTTTTCAGCCCTCCATCCTCAGCCTTCTCGAAGCACGGTCTCAAACAGACGTCTTTCACTGCAAGCTTGGAAAGTTGCCCAATTTGAGCTATTTTGGACTAACAAAGGGACAATTTGATCCAAAGACACAGCACCCCCACAGAGCTGCTGCCCTCCCCCTCTCTAAGGTGATGGGGTTCTGCTGACCATAGCCCAGGCAGAAAAACACGAAAGGAGAGACTGCATTGGTCTAACCTTCCCCTTTAAAGTCTACCTGGAGGCCAATGGGGAGTGAACTCGCGTCTGCAGGTGCGCGGAGCCACAGACTCCCTGCGGAGTGTAGGGTGAGCTGACCGAACTGCGACATTCCGCGCATGCAGCGGGGTTTGTGTTCGCTGTTGTTCTGTTAATGCCGATAAATCAGTTTGCTGTTGGAAAACCCTGATCCGGCGAAAATCGGAGTAGACGCCGGGAATGTGCCAGTCCGGTTAAGTATCAGTGTAGTCAACTCACTGGCAGGTTGGCAGGCAGATCTGGACGGCACAGCTTTTTTCCCAGCCAAGCAACTCACGGAGCAGCCAGAGCGAAGGCGCTGCCCGAGCTCCCGGCCGCTCCTGCCGGTGCTGTCCTGGCTGCCCGCCTGCTCCCCCGGACCCCGCAGGGATGGGCCAGCTGCTGACGGCCGACCGCCTCTCGCTGCAGCCTCGCCACCTCCCAGGCTCCGGGGCTCCTGGCTCCCGAACCAGTGTTTTCAGGGCTTACAATGCCAGAGGATTTTTGTGTTCACGTTTACCGCCAGCATTGTCTCCCCGGCAGATAATGCTGACTAAATTGATACTTTACAAAGGCACAAAGGAGTCAGCTTGTGACTGATACACAATACTGGTTAACAAGACACATACAATGGTGGTATTAGTGGGAGTAAAGAAAAGCTCAACTTTCTGTCAGTCATAGGTTCATTAGAAAGTAAAGAGTTGTTAGGCACACAGAAAAGCTCTTTACATGCATGAAAATGGCACCAGTCCTGAAAAAAGAAGTAAAGGAAAAATTAATCTTCCTTTACTGCTGCTGGTGAAACTAACTCAAACTGTCTTCCCTCAAGTAACTTTTCTTAATAGAATTCTGAAATGTGTACATTAAAAAAACAAGATCAATGAAAATATTTTGGTTTTTTCTTGTTTAAAAATATCCTCAAAGCATCTTACATACACTTTGGCCAGAGATGGATACTGTCAACCTGAAGTTTCTTGAGGAATATCATACATTATTGTAACACTAAGAATCAACAAAAACTTCTAGATTTATAAGAAATAAGTAATGTGAAAGGTGCATTGTATTTTCCTTTTGTTTCTTCTAATGTTTTTCTAGATATCAGGGAGGTCTTACAGCCAGAGGATATGAGAAGAAGGTATGTAAAATGCTTTAAGTCTTCTAGTCACACTAGGCTAATTATTGAAGGCAGTCTGAAAGTTTTTCTTCAAAAATAAATTCAGTGATTCTTGGGTTTAAAAGTCCGAGAGACATACCAGTATGCCCTAACAGCTAGGTGTTGATTTCATTTTTTTCTCTGCAACAGCTTTGTGCTCATCTCATGAGCTGTCAGAGCCTCCAGCACAGCCTAGGAGTCCTGCTCCTTTATTGCTGCACAAGTTGTACAAACCTTATTGCAGTTCTGTTTCCCTTGGAGCAGAAATGGCAAAATGTACCCCGCCTCACTCACTTGATCTCACAACTCAAATAGCCATTGATTTTAACTTTGCCTATGGAATAAGGTACCACACTCAACCTGGGACAGAAAAATCCTGATACAATTCTGAGTATTGTGAGTTCACTCATCTCTTTTCACTCTCACTCAGCTCTCAAATTGAAAAAGTCCCAATGGTAGAAAACTCCCAGTATTAAAAACATCAACATGAGACATATGAGTATTGTGAAGTGCACAGGCACTGTCATTTGCTGGGCTGCTGGCTGCCAGTGACACCAGTGAGCTACTCGATTCAGCTATATAAGCTGTAAGTGTCAGGTTTGCCTTGCTTTGGATGCCATATATAGCA
Organism: Acropternis orthonyx; assembly: GCA_035583155.1. Classification (NCBI taxonomy): domain Eukaryota; kingdom Metazoa; phylum Chordata; class Aves; order Passeriformes; family Rhinocryptidae; genus Acropternis; species Acropternis orthonyx. Next base: position 78,322,338 of record JAWWEU010000001.1, on the reverse strand, counting down.
GCAAATAATATCTGTGTTGGTGAGGACAGGAAAATTAATTATTTTTTTGTTAAATGGTAACTTTGGGCAAAGGATAATTGTACAGTCTAATTTTAACATAATTATTACCATTTGTTGTCTGTATCAATATTCTCAATTATATACGCCCTCAGAGGACAAATGAAAACAAAAACATAGGAAAAGGAACATGATATACACAACTGAAGATGGTTGTAATTGATATGAAACAAGCTGTAGTTTCTCAGGTCACCTATTTTCTTTGCTAAATTTTGATCATGTCGTCTCTAAAGTTTAATGATCTTCATCAGGAGTTTCTTACACTCTGAAAAGTCTGACCATTTTCTTCTTCTATATGCAGGAACACTGTTATGATTATCATGGCTGGGAAAGCCTGCGAAGACAAATGTGTTGCCCTAGTACCATCTAGTGGAGGGAATGCTGGAGAGAGGTTTAAATGAAAGGAGAAGAAATTATTTGAGGTGGGAGTCAAGCTCATCAGGCCAGCCACAGTTCTTTGGGGAAAGAAGATGAGAAATAGTTGTCTTCAAATTGCAGAGACTTTTTCAAGGCTTTCTCTTCCCGGGTCCCATAGAGATTAGTAAACTGTCTAGTGCTGAAATGCCTTTTAATAATACAGACCATCAAGCTTAAGAACATTTTGAAATTTTACTCTGTTTTCTGAAGAAATTTATAGGCAAACCACATGTCAGTGATGCCACCTGTTTCTTATTTGACAGGAACCATCTGGACAGCAACTACGCTAAAGCCAAGAAAGTAATTGCAGTCTGCAAGGCAGAATAGAGAGCTGTAATTTAAATGCCCAAATGTCAACCACAATATGAAGGATTATATGTGGCCCAAGGGCATCAAATAGAAAGCACGCCTACAGCTATAAGCCTTGCATTAGAGGAAACAGTGATTAAATACGTAATGTAGGGACTTGAATGGCCTCCTACTCACCCTTTCTGTTTGCAATGCCCACTAGACAACAGAGAAAGCCCTTCCAGGGGTTAAACTAACTTAGAGATGCCACAAGCCTACTATAGTAGTGAATAGCCGAGTGGACACACCTTATGACCTAATTCTTTCTCACAACCCAGACAGTAGTGAAGTAAACAGCCTATGCATGCATCAGCTGACTTCTGGCTGCTGGAGGCTAATCTGATACTCTCCTTCTCCTAATCTTCCTTCTCAGTGTCCCATCAATCTTGTGTTTACCTTCTCCTCCTTATTTCCATCTACCCATCTCTTTGGTTCTTAAAGATCAAACTAAAATTTAAAAAAGCAAACAACAACAAAATCAACAACAAAACAAAATAGCCCCCCCAACCCCAAATAAACAAATATATAAGCAAACAAACTGAAAGAGCACTAGAACATTTAAGTCCTGTATCTTATTGCAGCAGAGCAATGCTCTGTGCAAGTAAGAATAAAATTCAATGGGAAGTATAGGTCAATAAGGCATGAATAGGGAAAACATTGGAAATAGAAGCATATAATATGCTTTTGGAAGGTGAAGTACTGAGCCAGGCAAAATGAAAAAGGGATGACTCTAGTGCTGCTTGACTAGCTGGCAATCCTCCCATCTTCAGACTGAGTGCTAATTTTTAAACTATCGAGAATACTTCATAGGGCCAGAGAGCATATCTGGAAATGAGACCCAGCGAGTGGACACCAGGCTTCAGTGATGGGCACTAAGCAAAAGAGAAGAGCCTCAAGGTAGTAGGGAGGCAAACAAACAAACAACCCTTTATTTGCTTTCCTAATTCCTTATAATAGTAGCAGCCACATGGCAGTGATCAAGAGAAGAATTGCCAGGACAAAAAGAAGTGGCAATTACTATCAGAAATCAGAGTAACAGCATTCATTTTAGTCTTGCACCATAGCTATAGCATACATTAGTTATGGTTAGCATGATAGGTCCAAGATATTTTGGAATTAAACTTGAGTATCTGATGGTTTCGTCAGGAGATGAAGTAGAAGGCCTTTCCCATGTGATTTTCCCAGACACAGATATCACAAATATGAGAGTGTTATCCCCATCCTCCGTGCCACTGAGACAGGCAGCCCTACCTGACACCTACAGCAATCCCTCAGAAAACTCTAATTTGGCCTCCACTTCCTTCAGCACCAAGGGGGAGCTTTTGGCAACCAGCTCCGCACCGGAAGACCATGAGGGACAAGCACAAGTCGACATCCCCAGTGCTCTTGGTGGTGCATGGAGATGCAAAAGCCCCAGCATGGTTAGCTAGGCCAAAGTTCTTGCTGCACGTCTCACACCAAAAATGTGGGACTTCGTGTGAGAAAATCCTAGTGGGTCCCATCCAGCTCAGAATATTCTATGATTCCATGACTCAGCTAGACTGATGCCTCTGCAAAGCATTAGCCTAGAGGAGCTGGCATGGTCATGGTATCAATGCTACCAACTGTGCAGCTGTGCAATCCCTCAGGCTTAGTCTGCCATAGAAAGAGAGAAGGGTGTTCAAGAAAGCACAGGAAAAGGTAATGGAAGTAAAGAGGAGGAAGAATCCATCTGTCTCTGCCATATGATGAGTCCCATGGCACTTCCCTCCTGTGTTTGTAGGCTGCACTGCCAAGTGAATGGAAAGCCTTACGCTATTTCCAGTGTCTTGCTGGGAAAAGGAGAGGATATTCAAGATCAGTAATAGAGCTTTGGCTAGGTTTGCTGAGCAGCTTCCTGGCAACGTGTTGTGCTGTTCATTGGAAAGATCTGGGAATGCTACCAAAAACACTCTGCTCCCTGGGAATTGCCTTTACTGGTCTGGAAATGGCTGCAGAGTGTCCTTCATGAATAGTTTACTTCTTTCTTCTAACACAAATGACTGCATGTAGCAGGAGGGAATCATAATGTTCCTGCAGGATCCTGAAATCCCAGGGAGCTCTCCCAGAGCTGGTATAAAAGGTTTATCCCCAGTCTTGGTGTTTTGCCTGCCTGGAGAAGGGAGCAGTGCCTCTTTTGTCCCAGAGAGCATGCAAGACTCTCCTCAGTCAAACCAGTTTCTTTAGGATCCTGTCTTACAAGTGCCAGCCTCTGTCTAGAACAACACCTGGAAGGCTCTCCATGCTTGAAAGTAAAAGATCATGTATTACCAATGTCTTCCTCTTGCCTGAGAGAGGTTTTTATTTACTTAGCCTGGCCCAAATGGTCAGCACTCTCAGCTCATTGTTCCTCAGCCTTTGAAACACTGGGCTTCTGGCTCATGATATTATTCCAGAAAAAAAAGTCAGAAGTAGAAACATGGCCAGCATTTTGCCACTTCGTAAGCTTTCTGGACACCAAAATAGACACTAAGTCTCAGGCTGAACTGTGGTGAGTTGTACACCTCTGTAAACTGCATTATACTCCTTGCTGAAGTCAATAGGAGGTGGACTTCTCTGCTGAGCTCCTGGCTCTCACCAAGGCCTGGGCTCACCTCTGCAAATCAACATGCTCCAGGACAGCATGGACAAGACTGCACAAAGTGTGACTTCTTCCATCCTACACAATCTTCCAATGCTGTCCCAGCAGGTTTTATACTCGCACACATGCCTTACACATATGCAGCTTCATATGTCACCACCCTGGCAAGCTGCAACACAGGTTATACATTACTTCAGACATACTTTAACTGCTCAAAAACATACAAAAAGAAGCATTTTCCATTGGACCACATAGACACCACATGGCATGAGACAAGTTGCAGGGACAAGAGCAGTGCAGCATGGATCAGTCTGTGCTTACCACTCGGCATCAGCACTGAGGATTAGCTCCTGGCACTCTTCTATTAAGCGGTGTAGCCACAGGGTCTAAGTAACCTTCTCCAGCCCTATCACAGCTAGAGTTGTAATAACTTAATCCTATTATTCTAAATATAGCTGAAGCTCCAGAAATCACTGTGAAATTCATCCAGCTTCCATAGGTATGCTTCCAGACTCTCTGAAGGATAAGGTTCAGCATTTCTGAGGAATGATTTCAGGTTGATTTAGATCCATATCCTGCATCAATAAATACATTCTAGGCCAAAGAACACATCTATAGAGGTGTGGTCCTTATTTCTTCCCATGTCTTTTATGTTTGACGAGATTGCAGGTTTGTTTTTTTTTTTGTTTTGTTTTGTTTTTTTTTTTTTTTTTCTTTTTCTGTCAAGAAAAAGTACAGCATGGTGTGCATATGGCTGGGATGCTGCATTTGGAATTACCAGAAAGATCAAATTTACTTGGCATTTCATGAGCTCTTAATCTGAAATAATAAATGTAACATCAGGGGTACAACAGTGTTCTCTTTATACTGTAGCAATCAGAGGGAAGTTAATTCATAAAAGTAGGGCCAGAAGGATTTGACTAAACACCTATTTACTTTAAGGAAGAGCTAAAAAAATAAATTAATGCTACTTCAGGAAGATGTCAGATTGATACCATGAAATGCCCATAACCAATAGTAAAAATCTACTCAGTTAAATGGATGCTATTTGTGTATTCTGGCATTTGGTAACATAAACATCTTTTGATATATTTGGACTCAGAAGCAAAACTAGAACTGATGAAACTTCCAGAAATCATAAAAGACTATGAATTCACAGGTTTCAGCAACTCATATTTCACACTTGTAACTCTAACTTTGTTCCATGACTGTATGACAGAAACAAGAAGAAGGACTATATTTGCAGCAGCCAGAAAATGTCTTTGTCATTGACAAGGATTAAGGAAAGAAATAGGAGAAGGTGGCTACAAGAGGCTCAGTTGCCAAAACATAGCTCAACAGACAGCCATGATATGGATCCAGCCTGCTACAAGCTTACGTGAGTCTGGGTCATCTCTGTTATGACTGGACAGTAGCATTGGGACATAAAAACATTGCTTCCATCATAGTTGTTTTCATTTGAAATGTAAACCTCTAGTGACTTGATTCACCCATTAACCAAATATAAGTTGGTCTGATCTCTGTTATGGGAACACTAGTTTAACTTATATGCCTGCTTAAATCTCTGTGCTTACCTTACTGAAGTTGGTTAAATTGACTTCTCCAAAGTGTTTTATAATTTGTTTTGTCAGATGGAAACCTGGAAGAACTTTCTTGAGGCATACCTGTTCGGGAAAAAAATAATGATGGTGTATAGTTTTTGGAAGGCAGATCCTATTGGAAGATGATACTATTTACAGCCTTAGTTAATACAAAATCAGAGAATCATAGAAATGCTATCCCAAGCACTGCCACAGTACAATTGGCTTTCAGAGGAAGGCTGGTGACTATACAAATCTAGAAACAATATATAATAGTTTTATACTTAGCAGAGAGCCAAGGAAATGCCACCAGTGTTTGAAACCACAGAAGTAATATGCCTGTTGCCTATGTCAACCCAATGTGATCCAGAACACTGAAGTTAATATAGCTGCTCTGTAGGGAAAAAATAAAATAAAATTGGGCTTTGAAATAAAGATAAGTCAGGAATCTGGGTTTCCTTGCTCCCCATCTGTCTGCTTTCCAGGAGCATGTCAGTGCTGTCTGAATCACTAAGCACTTCTTCCCTTCGGGCTGGTAGGGGTTTGGTTGTGATGAATGGAGGCGGACCCTGCCATAATCAAGCAGGAGCTGCAGAGCTGTGGAAGTCAGATAGGATGTGATGAAAGTAGGTCTGTCTCAGATAGGTACCTGGGCATGGATGGGGTGTATTATATTCACAGGTGCTTCTTGTAAACCACCAACTAGTTCATTTTATTCAAAGCACCAGAGAAAACATTTTAAAAAATATACAATGTTGATTTTCAGTGTTTTCAGAGTAAAACAAGAAATTGCTAGTTCCACAGAGGAAATTAGGCATTGGAATGCTCTGTTTTCCATTGAGTAACTAATATAAAATGCTTTAACATTCATTGCAAATGAACTGGGATCCAGGTTGCTATTATACCATATAATTGCTAAGGAAGTAACTGGCTTCAGTTTCAGAGACATGAGTGCGAGTTGTAGCATCATGAATGACACATCAAAAGAGGCTGCAATGAAAGCCTGATTTATGGCAACTCAGTGTCAACAGCAAAAGTCATCTTCCTGCTTTGTATTCAGATAGGGTGGAAAGCCCTAAACAGTATTGACAATCTGTCCAAAAGTCTGTAAACATCAGATATTTTAGTAAGTAAATTATAAAAAGGATTTTACAAGGTATTTTGTAACAATACCGACTGCCCTAAAACTTTTTAAAATCCCAATGTTGTGTTCCTGTACTGAATAAACCACATAGGAATTTATGAACTTAGCACTAAAAGTTGTAAATGTAAATAGTGACATAGTAGCTGTGCTATATTTTTTATATGATACTGAAACATTATCATTGGAAAAACAATCCTTCAAAGGGGTAAGCCTTGGTCCTGAGTGCTTTTTATTGCTTGGGGTTTTTTTCCATTGAATTTGCTAAGAAGTCAGTTGGACACTGCAAAGGCAGAGGGACAGACATCATAACTTCCCTTCTGCCAGCTGAAAGGATTTTATGGGAACACTGAAAATATGAAATGCTTTGTGGAATATTTGGCACTAATGTCTTTTTTTTTAGGAGCACAGAGAGAGTGTGGCTGTTCCTTTTAATTGTTTCTGGAGGACTTCAGTCAAAGGGAGACTCCATAAACAACTGCCATGCACAGGATTTAGTATGTGCAATGCTATTTAAACAGCTAATTTAAATGTGAGATCCCTACACACCCAAAAGGGTTGTTTATTTTCTTATCTTCTGGTTTCCAAAAAAGAATTTTTGCCAAAATGTATATATAATATATTTTAATAGAATAGCTGAAATGGGTTGTTCTTCATCTGAAAATTAAAGCCCCACCCCCTCCCCCGCCCCATAAATGATTCATTACCTTTGAGGTTTGGCAGGCTTTTAAGGTCACCTCTCTTTAAATTTGAAAGTGCTTGCTCACATTCAAGTCTTCCTGCCAGGAGGACTCAATTCATTAACTTGCACTTATATGGATGGCTATTTCACTGCTACTTTAACTGAACTTTTATGCTGGCTGCCTGCTGTGTCCTGAGTGCTGCGAGCATTTCAGACAGTAGGTGCATGCTGTGAAGGCAGCCCTCTCTGTAAATAATGTTCCAATTAATAAGACAATTATACAGCACTGCAGTACTTATTGGTGTTCTCTGTTACTGCAGTGTTGGTCAGAGCACAATAGTTAAGATAGCATCAATATTTTTATATAAGCAAGCCCTTCTCTCCAGAAGCTTAGACTTAGCAATTCATACCACTGGAAATTCAGCATAGCCAAGAAGCAGAAAGGCATGCATTTTATGGTGTCATGAAATAAAATTGTTTACAGATTATATGAATAAAATTAAGATGAGAAAAGGGCATTTGGTTTATGGCTTTTTGTATGAAATGCTTTCTACTTTATGGGTTACAAGAATAAAAGCAGAATGGAAACGTATCTTCAGTTACATTTTAAAATGCTTACTACAACTCTCCAAAGGCACTTTAAACTGAAATTTTACAGGTCATTAGTCTGTTATGTGAGCGGGTCCTGCAACGAATGTAGATTGACATTTCTAAGCTCCAGACACAACCTGTAAAGACCCGACTAGAATTTAGTTGCCTGACACAAAAGACCCTGCACTCCCCTGCTGAGCTGCCAGTGTTCCTCGGGGGGATGCCTGTGGCCTACAACTGCTTTGCTCTTTTAGTTAAAAGTTCCCCAAATACTTTGGCTTGTGTTTCTGTATAAGGAAAGCATTTCTTTCTAAACCACTTGGTATCTATGTCATGTCTCAGCCCAAAAGAGATGCACAAAGTAGCGTCTCTTTTTCCCTCTGGTCCCCAACACTGTAAGGGAGTCTCAGACTGTTCCTTCCTGTCTAATGATACCTAAAAATCCCAGTACTGCATTATTTTAGAACATGTCAGAAGAAGATTTTGTCCTTTTCACATATGACAGCTTTCTCACCAAATAGAGAACTCATGGAAGAAGGAGGATGTCCAGGGTGAGGCCAAGAAATAACTGAGAAAAGGAAAGCAGAAAGAGCACCTCTTACAGTCCTTTGGTAAGAACATGCGCAGTTGATGACAGTCTTGGCTCTCTGCATCAAATAGAGATACAGTCTTCCATCAGGTTCACATGTGAGTACATTGATATAGACACATATTATGAGAATTCTATAAAGTATGTTTCAGATGTGATCAACACTAAAGTCACTAGTTTAAATAATAGCAGCATCATTTTTTCATGCCTCTGTTGCAGTTCATTCAGCCATTATGAACATTTGAATTTCATGAGATGTAGAATTTCTCTTTTGTACACTTGTGGAAAATCCAGTGCATTGGAGGTCTAATGCTTAGTTGAGATCCTTCAGATCTGTGATAATATTTAATAAGTATCAGGTTTGTCTATCTTGTGCACACATGTGGTTATGCATTTTTCAGATTATCCATTTGGAAATCAGGCTACTTTTCTGTCCTTATCAGCTCTCACAGTGTTACTGCAGGTTATTTACTGTGGCATAGATTTTACAGTGTAAAATACAGAACATGAACTTCAGAGGCTTTTCTAATCTATTTGATCTAAAATCCACTGGAGAAATATCTGTCCTCAGCACCATTTATCTGACAGGGTGAAAACTGTTCTTTAAGCTGATCATCAGCCAAACCACATGAATTTGCACTACAGTTGTTAAAGGATGGGGGGAAAAAAATATCTGTCCATGTCCCTGCATTCACTTTTCAGGAGCCCTCCAAGGTCAGCTACTAAAACCAAGCTGTGACCTTCCCTCCAAATTCAATTAGCCTCAGTTTAGGTGCCAGTGGTGAGAGGATCCACACCTGACCTGGGTATCTCAGCTCCAATTATACCCAAAACTGGCTTCATCAGTTAGTAAAGTCACTGGTGTTTTAAGGTCAAGTGGAATTGCACACTGCAAGAGGAAGTGACTGCAGCCTGCACACTACTGACTGTATTGTCCAGCTTTTCATGCTCCGTGAAGGCAACCTGGATTGTTTGTTCAGCTGTATTGCAGTGAAGTTACTTATGACTTTAACGTTCTCCAGTCAGACTGGAAAGTGTCCTTGTCATAGGTGCGTATTTATACAGGTTTTTTACCCAGGATCAGTACCATGAAACCTTGAGGATAAAAAGAGAGCTCTACCTTTATTACAGATATGATAAACCAAGAAAGTGGAAGAACTTTTGTCCCTCAGCCCAGTCAGGGCTGTTGTCAATGCAGCACAGGCCCCTTGAGTGGCACTTACATCCTCGCTCATTTTAATCAGGCTTACTCAAGTGCAAAGTAATGTCACATTTCAGAAGACAGATTGTATTAGTTGAAACACTGTTCTGTGAGTTTACCCATGAAGGTCTGTCCATGGACAATGAGAACCACTAGCATGAGACTAAGAGTAAATATGGGCCAACTATGGATCATTGTTAATGAGTTTAGTCCACCCATACCTGCAAAATCACAGATTCATGGAATCATAGAATATGATGAGTTGGAAGGGGCCCATCGGGATCATCAAGCCCAACTCCTGGCTCTGTACAGAACACCCCAAGAGTCACACCATGTGCCTGGGAGCATTGTCTAAATGCTTCTTGAACTCTGTCAGGTTTGGTGCTGTGACCACTTCCCTGATGAGCCTGTTTCAGTGCTCAGCCACCCCCTGGGTGAAAACCTTCCAGCTGATATCTAGCCTAAACCTTCCCTGACTAATCCTCGTGCTGTTTCCTTGAGTCCTGTCACTGGTCATGAGAGTGAAGAGATTGGTACTTGCCCCTCCACTTCCTCTTGTGAGGATATTGAAAACCACAATGAGGTCTCCCCTAAGTCTCCTCCAGGCTGAGCAAACCAGAAGGCCTCAGGAGCTCATCATAAGGCTTCCCCTCCAGCCCCTTCACCATCCTCATACCCCTCCTTTGGATGCTCTATAGTAGCTTAATGTCTTTTCATATTGTGGTGCTCCAAGCTGCACACAGTACAGGGTGTGTGCAGGGTAAGGCTGCATCACTGCAGAGTAGGCATAAATAAAGGCTTTCATTAGGCTTTCTGGGGGTGCAGATGGTCCCTTTGTTGGGTGCACAACGTGGTGCCAAGGCAGTTCACTGGTTTCAGTAGGGCCTGAACCAGAGGAAAGGTGACTGCGGAGAGGAGAAAGAGGAAGCACAGCACAGCAGGAGACACAAATAGACCTCAGTAATGTGATCTATCTCCACTGGGAACATTTCTCCTCCTAGTACATTGCCTCTTCTCACTGCTGTTGGTGCAACAGTAGGAAATGAAAGCTTCTGTGGGAAGGCATGGAGGCACCTGGAGTGGGAGAATTTCCATGTGTGTATGACTGTGGAGAAGGAGAAAATGGGGAGGAGTTACCCAAGAGGGATACCCAAGAGCCAGGCTATCCTGCAGGTTTTTGGGAGAGATGAATGTTCTAGCTCTAGAATTTAGGTGAAAAAAGCCGTGACAGCTGGAGAAGATTAGGCAAGCAGGCATGAGTGACCCAACTTCCACTACTGATCTCTTTTCTCCAGGAACCATCACAGAGCTGTCCTTGTCACACCAAAAATCCTGCTGTCCTGCGGACAGGGCACTAATGACTCATGGGGTTTATCCCTGCCAGCCAGGGCTCAAACACTATAGTGGGTGCCACCCATCACATCATGCAGTAATTTTACAGAGGGGTATCACACACAGACCCCAGTGGCTGATGTGGCTGAGCAGAAGAGCTATTCCTGTGCTGTTAATGTTAAAGAGCTGAACAGCTGGCTCAGGGCTCTGACAGCCACTGAGGGAAGTCCAGCATGGCCTAAGAGTGAGAGAGCAGTCCACAAGAGAAATGCTGCATGGGATACTGTGATGCCCCCATCAGACTGTCAGGTTCCTTTAATTTCTTTTGGAAGTTTGTAAGAGTAGCAATAGGAGCAGAAGAAATAGTAAGAGAATCAAGACTTAAATGTCTACTTTATAAAAATATATGTCTCTATTTTAAATATTATTAGATTACTTCAATCACATTGCTTTGGGTTTGTCTGTGAAATTACTTTTTCATTTCAGTCTTGTAGTATTATTCTGAAAGCTTTTACTATACGATCTATAAATTCTTACAAGCTTTTTGAAGGAAATCCCAGTCTTCTCATGAACTTTGAGGAGAGAGTCTGTTATAGTTCATCACTTGTGTGATTACTCTCCAGTCTTTCCTTTGCACAGCCTTTGCTGTACAAGCCAAAGACTTTGCCAAGAAAGCAGGCCAAAATGAGGGTGAAGACTGATTACAACAAAGTTATTTATAACAACAAGAAAAATTGTCTTAACAAGTGACAGCATTTTTTCCACAGAAATAGAAGAATTCTTCTTTGTTTGAAAAAAAGAATTTGTATATAAAAAAACCCAAACTGACAATGAAGCATAACAGTTGATAAGTGAAAAATTACTTGCTTTCTGAGGTTTAGCATATTTATTGCAGCTCTGAAAGCTCAGTCAAACTGTTTACGTGCCTAACTAGTGGCCCAATGCATAAGATGTTTTCTAGCCTCATGTTGCCAGCAGCTCCATTTCAGGCTGTTGAAAACCATTAGTAATGCACCACAATAACTGGTTAAAAGGAAAACATGCTGTTCAAACAAATCTCCATTAAACTGTCATCTTTATTTTTATACTTCTTTTATTGCTTTTATGGGGATTTGTATAATTTTTTTCTCCTTTTTTTTTTTCTTTTTTTCTTTGTCTCTCCATTAGGAAGCAGTAGCAAGTGACTCCCTGAACAGACTTTTTCGTGGTTTGAAGTGTACCCAAACTGAGCAAGCACTGTGCATAGAACATGGAAATAACACACAGCAGTGCTGCTTTTGTTTGCAATTAAGCAATGTGGAGTAGTAAAGCAAATTCAGCTATAGCTCCTGCAAATATCACTATGATAACTTTGATCAGCTTCCTGCTTACAAGCAAATAACTTTCACCTGTGCCAAATAAACTGCAATTATTCTGGCCCATGCATTAACAGCAAATAAACTTCAAGATGGAAGAGTAGGAAGTTTATTAGATTGAGATGCAAATAATGAATGGCATCATAATGAAGCTCTTAGTATTTTAACCATAAATGAAAACAAAATTACAGAGAAGTGCTGAGCAGGCTGTCAGAGGAGTATTTTTTTTAAAGGCCAGGGAGAGGGTCCTTCCCTGCCTTCTCTGGGGTGATGACCTCCCTGAGGTTCTCATTGCCTCCTCCCCACAGGAGAGAAGGAGACAAGCATTAGGCTGCCCCACTGAAAAAGTCAGTCAAGCCCCACAGGAGGGATGGTCAGGGCTGGGGACACGTCAGGGCTGTACTGAGAGGAGAGGAGCAGAGGCAGAGTTTGGCTGGTGAGAGAGTGAAGAAACCCATCCCTTCTCCCAGGTACCCGGCAAAGGACAAGGTGTGACACAGTCATTACTGGCAGCAAGGAAAATGTCAGCGGTAAGTAACAAAACAAATCTTCCTCATGAAGGTGGTTAAGCAGTGAAGATGTTTGCCCAGAAAAGGTGGTGGATCCTTGAAGATTTCCCAAATTAGACCAGTGTTTGTTATTCCCATTTTCTGTACAAAGTGGAGGAGCCTGGCAGCACCATTTTTTCTCTGCACTTCCATGTAGCCGCGTTGGTGTAGAGACGTTCTGCATTACTTTAGAGATTTTGTTTAAAAATACTGTGCCCTGTAGCAACACGTCTCTGGAAAATATTTCTGTTGTCAAGGTGGCCTTAGTCACGGGTGCCTCCGCAGAGCCTACTGACAAGTCAGACTATGAAGGTCAGAATATCCTATAAATGCATGGTATCCACCATGCCTTTTAGCTCCTGCCAAATCACTTGCGCATGACTGCAGGGGAAACAAATGAGTGCCCTTGGCAGCCCTTTGGCTTTCGCTATGCTACAGTATTTAATCACTTGCTGGGCATAGCACTGGATACAAGAAGTTTTGATTCCCACCCGGTTTTTTTGTTTGTTTTGGTAGCTCTTTCACAATTCTCTTTCAAGTCATTTCACTGGTTATCTCACTTTGGGAAATCTTTAGCTTAGCACTAACTCTACCTTTTCATTTTCTTGTGTGAAACTTCAGCCTAAGTTTCTAGCAGACAAATTATTGGTGTCATACTAGCAGCTCCAAGTTCATTGTTGAATATTTCCTTTTAACAGAACCAAAAGTCCGTGTTGCACCAGGACAGTTTTCCAGCATAAACCCCTCGTGAAAAAAATCTTCAGTGCTTTCCATGTAGGCTAGTTTGGTGAACAAGATTGGTGATTAAAACCAGATGAGAATATACTTTTGGGAAACACTCTTTTTACCTTGAAAATACTGCAGTATCAGCGGCCCACTGAAAAGTACTTTTAACCATGATACATAAAGTTTGCACAGTGTAAGAAAGGTATTAAACTCTAATGTTGGGAATGTCAGTTGCCATTGAAGGATATGGTCAACCATTTAAACAGTGATTTAAAAGCACTGACTGAAAATACTCAGTTGCCAGCACTAAAAGATCATATACTCCATAAAAGACGGCAAATGACCAAAGAGTTAATTCCATTCCAAGCTGCACTTTTGTAATATTTTTTTGACTTTCATTGAAAATTCCAGTCTTTGTTCCTACTGAAAGGCATCCTGTTTGTGAAGGTTAATCAGAAAAGTTAGATGTTTGAACAGGAAAAATACTGGGAAAA
>JAWWEU010000001.1:78241637-78308578 GCA_035583155.1 Acropternis orthonyx | reverse complement strand
ACGGCAAATGACCAAAGAGTTAATTCCATTCCAAGCTGCACTTTTGTAATATTTTTTTGACTTTCATTGAAAATTCCTACTGAAAGGCATCCTGTTTGTGAAGGTTAATCAGAAAAGTTAGATGTTTGAACAGGAAAAATACTGGGAAAAAAAATGTTGTCTGTCAAATACATATATATACACACATATATTGCATACACGTACCTTATTAGATTTTCTAAACAATTATTTAGTCATAGTCACCAGGGAAAGAGACTGAAATTTGATCAGAATATAGCCAAAAATTATATGCCTTTTGGCACTCCAGGGTATTACTTTTTTAACTTCACAGTAATGATCCTTTAAAAAAAATATTTTTTTTTAGTACCACACATATTTTACTTTGTATAGCCTAAACATTATAGCATTGACCATGAGGCCCCAGTGCATATGTGCAAGTGGCCCACTGTATAACTTACTTTTCCTTCAGCTGTCATGTGCTCAGTGAGGTACGGAGCCGACTTTGGTGGATGACAGCAGGTAAGGCAAGGCTGATTGCAAACGTGAGAGTAAACTCTCACATTCGTATCACTAGGGGCACAAACAGTTGCAGGGAGAGAGGAGAAAAAGCCATTTCCAACAATTATTTTGTGTCCATATGAACTGTTGTGGGAGTTTTCCCTTCAAGCTCTGAGCAATGAATGATATTGTGGGAACTATTATAGTTTGATTCGGGTAATATTTTTTAGAGAAAACAGTTAACATGGCAAAAAGGGTGCGTTTGCTTTTCCCCAAGCCAATGTCAATTTTCCCAGGTTTTTTATCTGACATCAGGCCTGGGGTGGAATGGGTAGCTATGCTCATAAGCATTGCAGACAAGTTTCTGCCACCTCCTGACTAGGCAGCCAGCAAACTACAATGCTGACTATGGAAATGGGTTAACCTGGTTTAACTTCTGGTAGTGTCACCAGGATTTTAAACGTGAATATCCTGCTTCTCAGGAGCATACTGTACCCTCCTTGTTATAGGAAACAGGATGGAGCAGGGGGAAACACCCTCAGTCCCTCTTGTTCATGGCACAAGACCTCAAGTAACTGAGCATCCAGCTGAGCAAGGAGGAGAAACACTCACCCCATGCCCCGGTGAGCAGCCAGCTATCCCAAGCAAGGAAATAAGCTCCTTCCTTCTGTAATACCCCAATTAAGTTTGGCTTACTGATAACAAAGTTTGCTTCTACACTGTCTCAGAGAAGAGCTTTGCAGCAGCCAAACTATCTGCAAAGCTGGGCTGTCTGCACAAGTTGAGCTTTCTGCAGAAAGCGAGCTGAGCTTCTTGGAAGGACAACAGAGGATCTCCTGGAGACCACTGAAGGCAGGTGAACACACCAAACTTGTTACTATCCGAGATGTGGCAGGAAACTCAGCCCACCATATACCAAATAGGGAGCGAACCCTGCCTGGATAAGAGCATCCTAACCAATTGGTATTGTGGAAGGGTCTGCCCGGAGCCAAGCTGGCCAGCAAGCACCCACCAGAGGGTATTTAAGGCAATGCCCAGCATTGCCCAGCAGTCCAGTCCAGTCTAGTCGGTGTAGCCCAGGGTCCCATACCGGCTGCTGGCCACTCCTCATTGCTCCATCCTGCCTGCTTCTGTCCTGACTGCCTGCATCTCCTGTCTGCCTTGGTTCCAGCCTGCTTACCACCTGCTTTCCCCCAGAGGTCTGACGGCACCCGGTTTGCCAACTGGTGGTGGGAACTCTTTTGTGCTTTCCTTTGTAGCCTTTCCTTTTCCGTAACTCTCCCTCTCCCCTGCTTTTCCCCTTCTGCTTGTTATGAGGAATAAAGTGAGTTGTCTGAGATCTAACATTTGGAGTTGTGTGCCTTAATCTTACCTTCGAAGTAATTGTCTAAAAGAACTGCATTGAGGCCCCATCCCTGACCAGACTGTGACACTCTCCTCTTCCACAGACTTGCTGGATCCCACACTTGGGTCACAAGAACCCCAGGCAGCACTCTACGCTTGGGGCAGAGTGTCTGGAAAGCTGCCCGGGGGAAAATGGCCTGGAGGTGCTGGTCAATAGTCAACTGAACATGAGCCAGCAGCGTGCCCAGGTGGCCAAGAAGGCCAATGACATTCTGGCTTGTATCAGGAATAGTGTGGCCATCAGGACCAGGGCAGTGACTGTCCCTCTGTACTCTGCACTGGTGAGGCCACACCTTGAATCCTGTGTTCAGTTCTGGGCCCCTCAATACTAGAAATACATTGAGGTGCTGGAGCGAGTCCAGACAAGGGCAACAGAGCTGGTGAAGGGTCTGGAGCACAAGAATTGATATGAGGGGCTCAGGGAGCCGGGGGTGTTTAGCCTGGAGAAAAGGCATCTCAAGGGAGACCTTATCACTCTACTACCTGAAAGGGAGTTGTAGTGAGGTGGGGATCAGTCTCTTCTCCCAGGTAACAAGTGACAGGACAAGAGGAAATGGCCTCAAGTTGTGCCAGGGAAGGTTTCAACAGAATATTATGAAAAATTTTTTCAGAGATAGGGTTATCAAGCGTTGGAATAGGCTGCCACGGGAAGTGGAAGAGTTACCATCCATGGAGGTATTTGGAAGACATGTAGATGTGGCACTTAGGGACATGGTTAATGGTGAACTTGGCAGTGTTGGATTAATGTTTGGACTCCATGATCTTAGAGGTATTTTCCTCCTTTTCCTTTTTCTGAATGATTGTATGGCTTTTTAATAACATGCAGATGTACTGCAGGAAAGACCAGCAACCAGCCAGCCTTAGACATAGCATTCATGTAGCTAAAGCAGGCCAACATATCTCTACCTTACGACAGGCAACTGTGCTCTCCTTGAACCATTGGGTAAAATATAGCATTTTATTTCTTTTGCTTGTCTTGATGATCAAAAATTTAGTGTCTTATATTGCAACATACCTTAGCGTTTTTTTTTTTTTTTTAACTTGATGAGTGTACACTTCATCTGTGAAAAGTGAAAGAGGAATATGATATGTTTTTAGATCTCCTTTTTAAAATTGTTTTTTAAATAAAAAACACAGTGTTAGATTGAAAGGAAAATCCCCACAATTACTGCCAAGAATATAGTCCATTAAGTGTTCATACAGTACCACAGACACCACCATGGTGCCTGAACACTGCTCAAAGGGCTGGAAGTGGCCATGAGACCATTTCCTACATACAAATTTGTGTATTTTTTCTCTCCAGTAGAATAACCTTCGTAGAAGTTTCTAAAATGCATTTTATTAGGGTTTCTTTGGTAATATTTTATCAGTATTCAGTGCTGAAGTCAAAATGAAGAACAGAGTACCTGTACTGGGATGGAGCTGGCATTACCAGCATTGCTGATACCCAGGGCAAAGTGGGTCATCAGTGAATCAATCCTAGGGCTTTTTTGCAGCCTGTAGGAGCAGTTCTCCAGAGATGAGGTTCACTTTCACCACAGAAGTCTCACAGTGCCCTGTCTCCTCTCAGAACAGGTCAGGATCCTTACCTTAGTGCTTCAGCTGCCCAACACTTGAGGATAAGCTTCACTGAAGTATCGTGAAGTTAAGGACAGGCACTCTTGCTGTGAGCTGCTGTTGAGTGGGAAATTACTGTAAATGAGAGATGGCACAGCCCAACTGTTTTCATTAGTCCTCACTGCTGTATCCTAAAAGAGAGACACAAAGCTCAGCAATATTGCCCTTCAGCATGGTAAATTTGTGTATAACTACTGTATGGCATAAATAGAGGCATTACAGTCCTGTATAATAGTTCAGTTTCAAGAAATACAAAAAAGAAAACCCTTGCATGATGTTTTGTAATCACATATTTGATTCAAAATGTCTATAAAGCCCAATTTTCCTGTCCTACCAAACATCTGCTCACAGTAAAAAAAAAAAGGCATGAGGCCAGCATAAGTCTCCCACATCTTTTGTTTGCTTGACAGGCATGTGGCTGTGCAATGAGCTGATAATCAAAGGCTTTACATCAGAACAACCTCAATTTTTCTGATCCCTTCAAAAAACATATAAGCCTTACAAAAATAATTCAAGTCTGACCCTCTGCCTCCAAAGGAGGGTTGTGGGTGTATTTTTGTGTTTGGTGTTTTTTGTTTTAAGGATGACAACATTACCATCTAGTGGCAAGACTGCAGAACATAGCAAATTTGGTGTCAAAACTTGGACTGAAAAATAAGTATTCCGAATTTCTATGCTTAACAAAACAAGAACAAGGTGAAAAATAATTGTGAATTCAAACAAACAGCAGGAAACTGGGTGTAGATATATGGGAGGGGGGCGGTAAATTTCTGAAATGCTTAGGTAGAAGCCTTCTGCTTTCCAGCTGCAACTGGTATATGCTGGTTTTAACTGCTCATCCCACCTGAATTGAACAAACATGGCACATCCTCTGATTAGTAAACAGATGTGAAACAAACCCTACAATTAGGAAGCTGACCACATGCTGTAATTCTGCACATGGACTATTTAAACTAGGAAAATTAGGCTCAGGGTGATGTAAAGAAGAGCTGGTGCTGATGAGGGGGGGTCTTACAGGGAAGTAACAGCCTCAGAAAGAAGGGAGCCTGGAAAAAATGAAAGCAAGTATCTTGCCTGAAGGAATAACCCAGCAGTGGGGAAAGATGGAGAAGACCAGATAGCTTGCAGCCCATAGTGCCTGGGACTTAATGAAGAGCAGCAGCACAGCATGAACCAACTCGACTTTCTGCTTGATCATCCTTGGCCAGCAGCAACCCCCCTGCTGAGGTGGATTGGTGAGACTTTGTGACCATAGTGCTGAGGTCAGCGAGGGAACAGGTGTATCAGAAAGTAGAGTAGTTTCTTAAATAAACACCAGTTATCCAGAGCCACTGCACGTTGTTGTTCACTGTATCTCACCCCTGAGAGCATCCTATTTCCAAATGATCCTTTTCAGCCAAATGCTACTCCCAAGTCACGTAAATAGTTAGATCCATGAGGTTTCCCTTCATGTTACATAAACCCTTTAATTAGACTTGCACACTTGCCAACAATTTTTTTTCTGCTGACACGCTACCATCATTTCGAATAACCTCCTAGATGGATGTGACTCACTGAAAGGAGCTGTACAGTGACTTCCTCTGGAGAAGTTCAAGAAATGCCAGGCTGATATATATCCCTGTCATCATTTTCATTAGGATTATTAATAACACTACCAGTTTGATAAATCTTACATTTTTCAAAGATTCTTCTGTAAACAAGCATTTAATGCTTGACAGAGATCTCTGCTGGGGTGGGCGTAGAGTGGGATTCAGAAGGAAAGGAATCTGTGGCAGATGCATATTAAGTGAAATATTTTAGCTTCGGCATCTCTCTTAAATGGTGTCCCAGTTGTGTAATTTTTCCATTCTGCCTTACTCATGAAATTGCATATCCACAGTGGACACTCATCATCATGACTAGGCTTCGCAAACGATGATTTGGGAACAGTGGACACTAATAATAAAGAAAATTGGTGTCTCTTCTTGTAAACACCTTCTGGTCCTGTATGGTGAAACTTGAGGGATCCAGACACAACTGGAAGAATTTATGTAGTTATTATATCAAAACAATGGGGGGGGGTTGTGGTTTTTTGTTTATTTGGGGTTTTTTGGGTTTTTTGTTTGTTTGGTAGGTTGATTGGTTTGGGTTTTTTTGGCTCTTGGGGTTTTTTTTCTGTGGCAAGAAAATTACTGTATGTGAAAAGGCTTTAAAATGGTCACTATTTGAGAGAGAAACTGATTTTCACAGGAAACCACCAGCGAGATCTCTAGAGGAAGTCATAAATTACTGTGATTTCCACACATTGCTAAAAAATGAAGTTTACTGTGAGGTGCAGTGAGAAATTGTCATCCCTGTGAAAGCAACTAATATTTCTTTTCAGGGAACCTGGTTCTTAACTTACTGAGAAAAAAAGACCAAATAGCACAGGTTGCAATTTTGCAGCATTTTACAACTTCCTGGGCACTGCTCTGGTCTCCCAAGGGACTGGTCTCAAAAGGACTCTGAATATGTTATTAAAAAATGAGACATATTGACACACTCGCTAGTGGTATGAATTTCTCTGTAGCCTTTTGAAAGCTCCAACCCTCAGTGCTTGGGGGATAACGACAACAAAGCAGTGGCACAGCTGCCAGAGGGCTGCTGACCAGAAACAGGCTTTGCCTGCATGGCTCAGACTGGCAGCCTCCCACTACCATACACTGTCACAGATATTAAAGTGAGTTTAGTCCGTTCCTGATCCATCAGACAGATGGACAAGAAATTCTCCTTCCCTCAACACCCAAATTTAATATTAAGTTTGCATCTATTAATGCATCAAAATGGTGAGTTTTTGACAAGATGGGTAGTTCTGAATAATTTAGCAGGCTCCCAACACACATTTCAAAGACTGAGTTAAAACAAGCAAACAAATAAAAAACCTGTACAAAAGAGCCCCACCAGAAATATACCTTTCTTTAGGGACTAAGAGCAAGGTGTAGGCACAGTATCTGGCCGAGGAAGGAGAAGGCTCTGAAGATACCTTATTGCAGACTTTCAAAACTTAACATGGGCTTATCAGAAATCTGGAAGGGGTGTTTTACAAGGGCATGCAGAGATAGGGTAAAGGAGAATGACTTTAAACTGAAGGAGGGTAGCTTACATTAGATATCAGGTAGAAATTCTTTACTGTGAGGCTGCCCAGAGAAACTGTAGATGCCTCATCCTTGGAAGTGGTCAAGGCCAGGTTGGTTGGGGCTTTGAGCAACCTGGTCTAGTGAATAATGTCCCTGGCCACAGCAGTGAGGGGGTGGGGAGTAGGACTAGATGATCTCTAACCCAAACCATTCTATGATTGTATAACAGCTGTGATTTCCTATGTAGGTATCTCTTTATCTGAAAATACACTTTTCACTCAGTAGCAATTAGGATCAGCAGTCACTCTTCCCCCACCCCCAAACACACTTAGAAAGGACATGACATTTCAACAGAGAAACCAACAAGTTGCCCAGCTCCTATGCCTGGAAACATCCAAGGTCGGGTTGGATAGGTCTTTAAGTAATCTGATCTAACTGAAGATGGCATTGTAGAGGAGTTGGACCAGATGACCTTTAAAGGTCCCTTTCAACCCAAACTAGTCCATGAATTCATACGTTAGGCAAGAGTGACATCTACTGTCCGTCACCGCCAGCAGCCCGGAGCGGATGCAGCGCTGTCCTGCTCACCAAAATCCTGGGGTTACAAGGGGCGTAAGGACACCGGTGGAAGGAGCCTGCACATTTCTGCCCTCAGGTCTTTGGTCCGTACTGCCAACTAAAACGAATGAGAGACACTAGTAAATATTCAATCACCCAAACTTCTGGTTGATGAACAGAAATGAAATTTGCAGTTGTTAGTCCCAAAGCAATAAAAATAGCGACTCAAAAGGATGGATCAAGAGCATGGAAGCCCTTGATAACTGGGGGCAGATAACCAGAGAGCCAAATTCACTTCCATTTTGAAGAGGAATCTGCAGGGAATGAGAATCCAGGCCGTGAAATCTAATTCAAATCACTATTTAATCACTGAAGCATTTTGATACTGAAAATAAATTACAACCTAATCTGTGAACACAGAATTCAAGGCTTCCCCATCAGGACATATGTACACCCCTTGCCTCATTCTGCTGTGTAATACCACAGTGCAGGCCTGGAAGAAAGTGTTCCTGTTAAATAGAAACTTGACAATTTGCTTATCAGAAATTAGAGTAAGCAATAGAAATATCTTTCAGACCACAAGTCAAGTCAAATGAGTAATTTCAGGATACAAATTTCTATCTAAATACAGACTGCTTTCTGCATGTGAGTGCTGAAGGTAACCAAGCATGCATGTATGCACACAGCCATACATATCCAAATCCTAGGTATGAAGAAAGAATATAAAAGACTGCATAATCTTGAGAACTAATAAAATAGAAAAATTAAGCTATTTCAGCTAAAAACTTTGGTTTTGCAGCCTTCAAGACTCATGAGAAACAGTGAATAAACAGACAGTCCTGGTTGGTAAATAGGACTCTATAGCTGTGAAAATAATTAGATGCAGTCTAAGGTAGCTTTATTATGTATAATGGTCTGTTTTTCCTGAAGCAGTAGGACACTTAGATATTTCTCACTCTTGAAATGATGGCTTGATCTTACCCTTGAGTTTTACAACTTGCAGATTTCAGAGGAACCTGGAATTAAGCAAGTTGACAGGAGCATCAGGAACATCAGCAATTGCCAACTCAGAGCAGGGTTAGCACTAATTTCAGACCAGGTTTCTCAGGACTGGATCCATCTGGGACTTGAAAATCTCCAGGGATGGAACCTGCACAACCTCTCCGGGTGGCCTGTTCTACCACTCAGCTGTCTTGGTGGAGAAAAAATTCTCTCCCAATTCTCCTGGCAAAATTTGACTGGATGACATTTTTGGTTTTTAACCACAAAAAGGCAGTGACAGAAGGAATAAAGGAAAACACAGGCATTTTCAAACACCATCTGGCCTGTGGGCCATCTGGGCATGCAAGGGGAAGAATACGCAGACACCAGCAGACTGGCTCAGACACTGCTTAGGACTAAGATATGTTTCACAAGAGGTGACCATCGTGCCTAGATCTGTCCCTTCATCTGCTCTTCCGCTGAACACGCCCAGTGCTTGGTAACTGGTGTATGCGCATGACAAGGATGTCATATGCCAGACATCTTGTCTTTCAGTGAAAGGACATGAGCGCAAAGGTGATCCACAGCAATCTTAGCTTTTTGCCTGAGCTGGTCTTCCCACAGCATGAGATCTTATGGCTTCCTGAGCCTCATCTTCCTCCCTTCACAGTGAGCTCCAGGCTTTACTTCTTTGCCTCTCTGTTGGCTACCACTCTCTCCTTGGCTTTCCACATTCATACTTGTCTTGTTTTGCCTAAACAGGACCTTTGCAGCTACAGAAGCACAGCAGGCTGGTCCTTAAGTGATGTGAAGCGAGTGTGTATCTAACTCTCACTGCAAACTCAGTAAAGGGAATGAGGAAACAACTCTGAAGGACTCATCTGAGCTACAGAAAGATCGATCGATGCCACCCACCCTCAGCAGAACACACACCCTGACAACCTTCAGCAGGGTGTAGTATAAACAAGGCGAGAGGATTTTCTCAATGTCATGCCAGAGACAGATGGAAAAAAAATGAAATGAAAGCAGAGAATAAAACTAAGAAGCATGAATTTCTAGTTAAGACACAGACTGTGGGCCCCAGTTGTGGTGTATGATAACCCACCCCTGCAATATATGTTCTGCAGTAGTTGTTTAATTTGCCGTAGCACTACAATCCCACTGAAATTAAAGAAGGAAAAAGTGCTGCAAATAAAACACAGTGAAGACTAATGTTGCCTATCTTGTTATACAAGTTCTCATGGGTATTTTTGGCATTCTTCAGTTATTTTTTTGTTTCATTTCAATAAACAATTACAAAACACGGGAAAATAAACTTAAGTCCACATCTGACTTTCAGAGCTGCCATCTACCTTATCAAGCCCTGTAGTCACACCAGTACTCCCCTGGGGACAAAGCTGTTAAACCAAGAGAAAGAAATAGAGGTGTTGGCATCACATTTTAGCAGTCTGAGTTTCCCACTGAGTGCAGGAAGGAAGTATTCAGTGCAGGAAGGAGAATGAATAGCCGGAAGAATGCGTGGTGTAGGTGCTTTAGTGGTGAAAATTGCTAAGCCGCCAACACTCACAGCACAGCTGCACCCTGGGAATTTTGTGCAGAATCAAAGGGAAAGGAAAGTTTTTTCCAAAGGAAAAACTATGGGTGTGAATGAAAATATATGCATGTTTTAAATCACCTTGCTGACAAACAGTGAATGCATTTCAGTGGTAGGCCCTTAAAATGTTCCAACTTCAAGTATAAAACTCTGTTGGAAAAAGAGACAGAGGGGAGCAACACAGCACGAAGGAAGCATGTGCCCAAAGAAGTCAGAAGATATTTATTAGAGGAATCAAGGGCAATTAGTATCCAGCCTCCACTGATGCCCATAACACTTTTGAAAAACTTCATATTGATGTTAAATCTGGCAATCTGGTAGATAATATCTTTAAGTCTTTAATTATAAGGGACCCAAAACATAATGACAGAGCAATTTCAAAGACATTCTTTGCACAGCATGAAAATTGTTCAGAACTGTTTATAGTGAGATTACACAACGGATCGTGTGGAATTTGTGTAAAAATACATGCTAAGGAACAACTAGATTTGAGCAGACTGTTCAAAATAACTAAATTATTTAAGAAAATCCCTTTCCAAGGAGAAAAAAGCAACTAGATTTTGCTGGGAAAGACAGCAGGGGGATCCTGTCTATTTTCTGACAGAAGGAGGCAATCTCTGACAACTGAATCATCTTCAGTTATTTATATTTTTGAAGCGAGCTGAAGGCTAATAGCAAAATATAGTCACACCTGAAAAGCAGGAGTGACACTTTGACAATGGTTATGCTATGGAGGCTTTCCTTGCTGACATTGTGTGACAGAGGTTGCTTTGCTGCATAACTTCACTGCTCTATATGATAAAAGTCGGCAGAATAACACATGCTTTGCTCTGTTGTTGCTGGTGAAGCATCAGCATGGGTTTTTTGGTTTTTTGGGGGTTTTTTTGTTTGTTTTTGGTTTTTTTGTTGTTGTTTTTTTTTTGTTTGTTTGTTTGGGTTTTTTTGTGATTCTTAGACTCTACTAGTTGCAATTCTTTCTGCTTTTCCTGCCCTGGGTCATGATTTCCTAGCTCAGTTCATCTCTTTACATTTCTGTCTTTTCACCAGAAAGGGGTGGAGAGAAAGATTTTCTCCCTTTTTATGTTTTTCAGGAGAACAGGGATACAATGATCTCTCCTCTCTCTTTCTCCCTGGCAGGACAGAAAGTGCCAATAATCATCACTTGGTGCTCCGGTCACTGGAAGAAGGAACACCTATGCGATCAGTGGATGAAGAGACAGAGAAGCAGCAAGGATTAATTGATTCCTGCAGGAGAATGTTAGGGCTTGGGAGGGTGGAGTGTGCAGGACATGCCACCTTTGACACCCCTCAGAAGAATTCTACAAGGTAGCTTGGGCAGAGCTGACTGGCACTGGGGATGTCGAGGTTTTCTGCGAGTCTGGTACTGCACACAGACACATGGCTGCAGCCACATTGCCGGAGACACAGAAACCCAGGCTGGAGGACCTAATGTTCTATCTCACAAAGCCAATGGCAGGAAGAAGAGTAGGTGGAGAAGACCAGATGCTATCGTAAGATGCCTAAGATACCAAACAATCAAAAAGAAGTGTGAAAGGGGTCAGATTATTATGTTTAAAGACTTGGGGGAAAAAAACCCAAACCAACAAAAAACACAAACCAGCTGTTGCTAAATGGGTTTCTCTCTCATTATAACAGAGACACAAGAAGGAGTTGAAAGACTGGAAGTACAAACTAGAGTCATATTAAAGTCTAAATGTGATTTCAACTGTGGCATGATTCATTTTTAGAACAAACTGTCAAAAGACTAAGAGAATTCTCTCTCTCTCTTCAAATCAAGATTGTCCTCCTACTAAACCTGCCCACCCCATGCTAAATACAAGTTACTGGGAATATGGAGCTAAATCCTATGGCCATGAATGTACAAGGCCTCGGGGCTTTGACCCTTTAGACTGTTTTCTCGAGGTCCTTCTAGCCTTTAAAACCTATGAATCTGTCCTGCAAAGTTGTCTGACAGTATCATCTCATTCATGCTCCTCTGTGACTGTACCAAATATTCATGCAAAAGGCACTTGATATTTGCCTAAAATTTCCAAAGAATATTACTATGGGGAATTGTTTTAGTAGCTACCCGCCCTCATTAAGAAATGCTTGTACAGCCTGCATTGGCATAACTTCAGCTTTGCTGGTGCCATGAGCCTCTTCCCTTTAATGAGATCATGGCTATGCACCTGTCTCTGTTTAAATCTCCTCTCAAATAAACTAACCAGAGGGAATCTCTAAAGCCTCAAAATCTTGCAAGGCATGTCACACCTCCTGTACTCCATTTGTTCCTAAAGCTCTTATCCAGCTCCACACCATTTTTCAAAATCTTACTCCAAAGTACCATACCAGACCAGACATCCATTTCTCAAACAATTAATAAAAAAACCCGCACCTTGATAACCCTTATACAATAACATATCAATAAAATGCAGAAAGTTCTTCATCTGTGTGTGTAGGGATAAACTGGCACTCTTGACTACATACAGCTTCACACCCCTGGTCTCTCCATGACTCTCCATATGCTCTTTGCAGTATGTACAGTTTCCACAATGCAGAGTACTGAAATTACTACTGTCTGGTAGCTAGTCACGTGATAAAAAGTGGTTTTAGCTCTTTCTGCCAACAATGGTGGCTCATACCAGCTGTTACTCAGGGGTATATTGACAACCGATGGTTTATTTCAGAATATTTGCATTTAGGAGTCCAAAAGTAATGTTTGCATTCAAGGCTGATGTGATCAAATTTATACCAGAAAGAGGTATATTAGGCAATATATATAAGGTGACTAGATTGTTTATGATCAATAAACTGAAAGTCATTCATGTGGAGATAGCAAATACTGAAAGCAAAAGGTAGAGAAACAGGGCAGTTATGCAATCATTTAAAAAGTGATATTTACTAAATAATTTTAGCCTCATTCATCATTACATTATGCAGTACATAGTTGCTCATATATCCAGGTTCACATCTCTTATCATCATGAGAAAGTAAATAATAGCTTCAAATGAGATCTGAAATGAAGTTCAGTGTTGGAAAACATTCAAGTTTTTTTTCAACCTCCTGTAACCATTTCCCTCTCAAGATAATTTTCCTACCTCTTCACAAAAGTTTGCAAGTATTTAATTCAAAATCAGATCTGGAATGCCTGTGCTTTTGGAAGTGTTTTCCTTCTGAAAAAGAAAAGCCTGAAACCAGTGAAAGGATCACCGCTCTGAAACAAAGTGGAAGTCAACACAGAACAGTTAGCACAAGAGTCAAAACCTGTGGAAGACAGAGGAGAGATCAAGCAAAACATGTAGTTACTGTCACTAAAGGAGATCTCTGCAACAGTAAAATCATAGAGTGATTTGGGTTGGAAGGGACTTTAAAATTATCTAGTCCAACCTCCCTGTCATGGGCAGAGACAGCTTCCACTAGGCCAGGTTGCTCAAAGCACCATCCAACCTGGCCTTGAACACTTACAGGGATGGGGTATCCACATCTCCAGGCAACCTGTTCCAGTTGTCTCTTCACTCTCACAGTAAAGAATTTCTTCCTTAGATCTAATCTAAACCCCGACTCTTTTAGTTTAAAGCCATTCTCCCTTGTCCTATCACTACATGTCATAGTAGTGTCACAGTGACCTTTTCTCCACCCTAAATAACCCCAGCTCCCTCAGCCAGTCCTCACATGACTTACTCTCTAGACCCCTCTGAGTAAGCTCCATGGCCCTTCTCTGGACTCACTCCAGCCCCTCAATGCCTGTCTTGTAGTGAGGGGCCCAGAACTGGACACATGACTTGAGCTGCACTGCCCTGGTCCTGCTAGACATACTATTTTTGGTATAAGTCAGGATGCCACTGACCTTCTTGGCCACCTGGGCACACTGCTGGCTCATGTTCAGCTCCTGTCATGCAGTACCCCTAGGTTATTTTCCACCTGGAAGCATTCCAACCACTCTTCTTCAAACCTGGAATGCTGTATGGGGTTGTTGTGACCCAAGTGCAGGACCCAGCACTTGGCCTTATCAAACCTTAGGCAGTTGACTCCAGCTCATCGATCCAGCCTGTACAGAGTGTTTCCTCTGACCTCTGGACAAGTCATGTCAGCAGAAAAGAGTATTAGCCATGTAATATGTTCAGGATAGTTGTCTGTCAGAGCCATGCAGTCCCTTTCTCTGGCAAAGCCCTCCTCCAGCTAGGTTGCCCTCACAAGCACATGGTCTCTGATACCTCTCGCAGCCACAAGACCTGCTTGAGCCCTGGCTGCACAATCGTTGCTCTTCTCAGAGCCAGGTCCCTCCATGCAGAAAGGACAGCTGGCACCACCAAGCTCCCAGTTTGGAGAGCATGGCTACCTTTGACCTTCTTGAGAGGTGAGGGTTTGATCTCAGCTCCCAGCACCCACCAAGCTTTCTGCAGACCAGTTCTTGCCAGTTCAAAACCCTGCCCCTCCCCCATCCTTCCCCCCATCGCCCACCTCTCCTATACTGTGCTCTGGGACTCAGAGGGCAGGTATTCCTTCATACACGCAGTGAGGTGCTGCTGGTTTTTCCTGCCTGAGTGCTCTTGGCCAGCCTCCCTCAGCGAGGGTTGGAAGCAGCAATAACAACCCACTCCAGCCAAACTGGGTAGGTTACAGGCAGTCCCAATAGACTTTGAGAGTGAGACAGGGTAGCTCCACACTTCCCAAGCACATGTCAGATCAGATGGGAGGGCAGGCAACACCTGCAGGTAGGTGAGAGGTGTCAGAGCTGCTCTCACTTAACACTGTGGAGGTCACGCTATCTTCACCTGGCAGAAACCTGGGAATAGTCAGAGTGTACTGGTAACCTTCCTGATAACCCATGTGGGTTGCTACAGCTTTCCCAGACAGTCTCACTGCTCAGACCTGTGGAATTTAAAAGCAAACTCTGCCAGCCAAAATAAGGTATTTAGAAAACCAGCCATGAAGAGGAGAGAAGACAACACCAAGGATTTACAGGCAAAATCCATATTTTGATTTGAAGGTATGAACTTTAGAGGCAAGGCATAGTGGAGCAAGATGAGCAAAGGGTTATAAGATGATAGACAAAACAGACTTATCTGGGATGCATCCAATACCAGAGTTAAATCCACATACTCTTTCTGCATGAAATTACCTCCCTGAATTATAAAGGGTAAGGGAGGGAGGGCTCACATCTTGATCCCTATATATATATAATTTGCATCTCTTAAATCTGAGTCAGTTAAAGCGTTGAACACTGCGAGCCAAATCCTATTTAATTTATTCAGCAACACATCTGTGTGAAATATAGTCCAATTACAGGCATTAGGTTACTTTGCCATGGCTGCAGCCATTTGGCTTTTATTTCCAGCAGGCTCTAATTAAATTATCACAATGCAGGAACAGACAAGTTTCCCTTATACGTGACTGCAATTAAAGACATGCAATCACAACATTTTTTAAAGTGAGTCCAATCAATTGGTTACAGTAAAGAATACGATGTAATAAAGCAGTGACTCCACTGGTAAGACTGAAATAGGGTTTCTATTTCAATAATCTAGTTCCCTTCTATTACAAGTTCTCTTGGATAATTTATTTAAAGATCATTATGTGTCCACAACATATATCATTTGCCCTCAGCTTGGGCTGCAGAAGTGCCATTATGGTCAATTACCTAGTGTGATAAAATCTGCCACAGTACAAACTGTTCCTTAATTAGATTTAAGTTTTGTCTAAATTCTATTTGTAATTCAGGCAGCAAAATAATAAGGCCAACAGCAAAGACTTGCTGACTCCTTCCTTCTGTCCCTGTTGTAATCTCAGGGCAGTTAGAACTGATGCCCCCCCACATGTGCTTTTCTTACAGTACTTGCCTCCACTATGTATTTCCATAACCACTGCAGGGCTTGAAGGGTGGTCTGGCCTCTGAGGGAATTCCTTGACCTGAATCCAGCCATATCATGTGTGTCACCAATAGCAAAGGCTCTGAAAGCCCCTGAGAGCACAAGGCCATCAGAAGGGACCATACAGCTGAGTGCCAGTCACTCTCTTTGGTGATTACAGGTATTTGCTCTCTGGCCTCCATAGTTTGCTGCAACAGCACACTGGTTGGTGGTAAAATAAAGTCCTACCAAACCAGAAGAAAGTGATGTGAGGAGCAGCACTCATTCATGCCCTTCAGGTCACCTGATAGCTGTGTGCTGTAAACGGGGTGATGGGCACAGTACTGGTGCTTCCAACGTCAGAGAGCACACCGTGGCTACTGCAGGATGGGGCCTTTGCTATTAGCCTGGCTAACCATTAGCCACACCAGATGCTTCAAGTTCTTTTGGTGATGATGGTATTGCTGCACAACTTCTTAAGCGAATTAAAGCCACTGGATTTATCCAAACTACCCTTGTGCCATTTCCAGTCACGAGAAGAGGTTTTAAGCTGTTTTGCTCTTTAAAAACAATTGCCAGTGTTTGCCAGGTGCCTTCTCAAGATCAAAGTGTTTTAAATACGTTTGAACCAAATGTTCTATGTAGATTTGAATTCAAATACTGCAGCCTTTCTCTGTGAGATCTCACAAGTGAGGGAGAGGAGAAGCTACAACAAGAAAATTCAGAGTCAAACAAGAAATAGAAGCAGTGATTCAGTGGGATCCATTTTAACAGATCCATGCTACAGTAATTTGAGGACAGGCATCATCCTATAAGCAACTGCATTCCTCTGGAAAAAAAAATGCTGGAGATTTATTCCTTTTTTCCAGCAGAACATTTACTTCACCTTAAAAGAAAGAAGGCAGTTCTTTACAACAAATGCACTTACTGAATGCCATGTTAACAGTTATTTTCTATGTGCATCAACAGTCATGTATTTTCTGTTGCAGAGACTATATACTGAGTTGTCTTTACTTTCCTCAAATCCTGTTCAAGTCCCATATTGTATCTTGCAAATGGATGCTTTCCAAAAATTGAATGGATGTATTCTGATGTTTCAGAAGACTTCTATCTAAGACTAGTGGCAAAGCAAAACACCATTTAAAAATTTTACAGGGGTCAACATTTACATAGCAGCTAATAACAAGCCTAAAAATAACCTCTTTTTTTTTTGCA
The DNA here is from genome assembly GCA_035583155.1 of Acropternis orthonyx. Lineage (NCBI taxonomy): Eukaryota > Metazoa > Chordata > Aves > Passeriformes > Rhinocryptidae > Acropternis > Acropternis orthonyx. The sequence goes on along the minus strand of JAWWEU010000001.1, from coordinate 78,291,767 downwards.
ACATCAGTCTTGTTGTTGAACTAAAAGAATGAAATATTCCTCTATGAGTTGTTTGCAAGGACCAGAGAGAAAAATGTTAACCAAGTCCAGTATTAAAAAGAATGTGAAAACATGTCAACACCTGCCCTTGTTTCTTCCACTTAACCAACCAGGCTACAAATACTTTGATGGAGTGGAGAAGTTTTGGACGTTCCCCTCTATACTTGTGGTCAGTAGCATAACACAACTAGTCTGTCCTTCTGCTCCACTTGACCCCTGACAAGAGCAGAAAGAGAACTTTATGTACCAGAGGACACACATCAAACACTGCAGGGCTGGGAATCCCTTGTATTCCAGCTTCATTGTGCCTATCTGTTACAGCTGGCCCCAGAATGCGAGGGTAACTCAGGTTCTTGTTAACAGATCCCTTGGGGAGAATTAGAGTGAATGATCAGTGTTTGTAAATTACAGTGAATGATCAGTGTTTGTAAATATATATATATATAGCATCTGTTTTAAAACAATTTGGTATGTAGCTCTTTCATTTATTATCTATAGTAATATAAAAGGCATAAAAATAATGCTTAAGAAAATGTATAAGGGTAAAGAAAGAAAGAGAAAGAAAGGATAAGAGTTAGAAAGGTATATAGTTACCACCCGTGGATCTCGCGACAAGACTTGATTGTTGCAATTTCAGTGTCTGTTGGTTGAAGTGATAGTCACAGTCTTGATTTGTCAAAGGTGGAGAGAAAGCCCACAAAATACACAGTCCAGTGGGTTAATATACCTTCAGGTTCAGGTGGAAATGACCAGGTATGTCCCCTGGGCCAAGGAGCTTCACATTGTATGATGTAATGCTGTGGGTCATGAGATGCTTCAGGAGTCTTTAATGGTTTATGACACCTTCTAAGACATCACAGCTGCCTCTCACATCAGTGTAGTTGAGCCAGTTATGGCCCAGCAGAAAGATTGAATACCTTCAGGTGTGTATGTTGTGGGGTTTCCCCAGAGGGGAGTTTTCACAGCTGAGCCATTTGTGTAAGAACATTGACATGACAAAAAGCACTACCCCACCAGGATCTGGCTCTTACCGGTCTCTCCCCTAGCCTAGCTGAAAACCCAGTTTGCAGCCACCAGTGATGGGTGTGCACCTCTTCTGCTCTGGGCAGCTCCTTTGTGCATGATCAGCAAAGCACCTGCTGCTTTTGCAAATGGCCAATTGTTTGGGCCATTAACATTTCAGTTTCTCACACTGTCCAGGCCTTTTCCTGTAAAGATGTAATTTAAAATTAAATTGTATCTGTATGGATCCAACATTGAATATTGGATCTATATATTGGATATGTATGTATGTGTGGCCAGACTTCACGAACGAAGACCTGAGGAAGGGTTCTCACCACGTGGGTGTGCCCTTCCAGCCTGCGCAGTGGATTTTTTAGGTGAGGCACAGCGTGCGCAGAAATGGCCCCACCGTTTAAGTCCTAAGGTCTGTTTGCCACGGCCGAGCGAGCTTGGACAGTGACAGTGAAATCCTTGGGACTGTCTACAGCACCCGGTACTAAAACCGGGGCTGACCCTGCTGAGCATCCGAGATCTGATGGGATCAGATGGCAAGGAGGCATTTAACTGCCCAGGGGACGGTCCCCACTGAGACTTGAACTCAGGCCCTTGGGATTCAGAGTCCAGAGTGCTCTCCATTATGCCATGGGACCGCCCCATATTGGATAATATATGTATGATAAGAGGCCTCTAGATCAGGATCAATTCCTATCAAAACAGCAAGGTCCTTCCTTATTCACTGAAGGCACTCACAGTGACACTGGTGAGAAGTTGAAAGGAAAGACCTGATTATTAGTTGTTTTTAATGGGATATGAGAAGGTCTCAATTATGAGTGAACACTAAATATTTCTCTCTTCCTTAAGAGCTAAGGAGAAAACACGAACACAACAAATGACAACTTAGTCAAACCCACCACCTGGCAAGACACAGAAGGTAATTTTCCCAACTGTACTGGTATGGAAGTTGGTCTGAAGACTTTGTACCTCCCGTTATGTATAATGGCATATTTCTTGGTGGATTGTAAACCATTTTGAAGGTGAAGTTTAAAACCACCTAACCAGACCGTTTCCAAAGACACTTGGAAAACATGGGTTTCTCTAGCTCTGGGGTTTGCTATTGATTACACAAACGTGGAGAGCTTAGTCTGGACATGAGAAGAACTTCCATTCATTTCAGTGTTGTCACTGATGTAGTGCTTTGTTTATTACAGCCTGGGCAAAACACAGCGGATATTGTCACATTTGCCAAAAGCACTGAATTACATACCTAGAAAGCTCCTAGATAAACCAGATGTTTTCATATTGGATGGACCCAATGAACTTCAGCATAAGGCACTGAGTAAATGAATGGTGAAATCTCAGAGCTGGCTTAGGGGAGGATAAGAGGAGTACCAGAGGAGGACATACATGGTAAATACAAGGATATATATATAAATATATAAAAAGGGTATATAATAGAATCATAGGATGGCTTGGGTTAGAAGGAACCTTAAAGACCACCAAGTTCCAACTCCTCTGCCGTAGGCAAGAACACCTTCCACTAGGCCAAGTTGCTCAGAACTCCATCCGATCTATCCTTGAAGTCATAAGTGTGTATATATGTATCTATATGTGGAAAATAATGGAGGAAAAAGGATTTAAGTCATGTTAGTCATGTTTGTTAGTTAGTTAGTTAGCTGGTTAGAAGATAAATAGAGGTGAGTACCATTCAGTGTGACTCTATCAATTATGTATAATCCCAGATCATTCTGATTTCCTACTACAACAAATCAACAGGCTCATACATGAAGGAGAAAATGATGTCATAAATCTTGCCTACAGAAGAAGTTTTGCAACCTCTGAGATGAATCTCCTGTGCGTAAGCTAAGGAAACAGTCTGGAGGAAACTATTTTTGCTAATTCCAGAGTCTATGCTCAGAATAGAGATACTAGGGATTTATATTAGAGTAGGGGGAACCACTGAGTGGGGATTTGACCAGTCTGTCTTGGGTTTAGGGATATTTACTGTTTTCATTATCAAAGTGGATGATGAAGTAAAGTCTGGTTCTTACATTTACATATTTACATGAAGCTGAGAGGACAAAATTAAATTGACAAATTGAAACAATGATCTGCAAAGACACAGGATGGTCTTAAACAGTGGCAGGTGCAAAGTTCTATATTTTAATAGAAATAACTAACTGTGTAAACACAAAAGGAGAAAAAAATCCCACTATTTAAGTAGCAGTTTGGCAGAGAAAGGTCTGTGTTTACTGCGAATCATAGGCTGGACAGGAGTCGATGGTTTCAGTGGACTGACAGTGTCTGCTGTGGAAAGAAGGGTCAATGTATAAATGATGTGATATATAAATGAGAATATAATTTGCAAGGGTTGTGTAGCAGCCCTTACATCCTATGCAGGGTTTTTACCCTCCTAGCTGAAGCACTGGAGACTGCCCTTCAGGCAAGACACAGATGAGAGGAGCATGGTGAAAACACTCAGTGAAACACCCTGGGGAAAGAAACCAGACAGAAAACCAAGCGGTATTCAACCTGCTCAGCAGTGGATATCTGGATATCAGGAAGGACTTTCTCACAGGACAGATGATGAAGCCCTGATAAGGACAAGAGGAGTCTTCAGTTCAGCATGTCTCTAGGGGCAGGCTACCCAGACACTGAACAAGAAGGACACAAGCCTGCTGGGCCTCTGAAGGTCCCTTTTGGCCATGAGACTCTGCAATTATGCATACATTGCAAATAACAGTGATGCAAAACAAATGGTGCTCAGGAGCATCAGCAGCACCAGAGCTCATCCCACCAACAGTGCCATGGCTCTTGGGAGCCTCAGGCAGGCAGATGGCTGGCAGCAGCCAGCAGGCTTCCAGCAAAGCCCAGCCTCCTGCCACGGCATATCACTGCACCCCTGTGCGCACAGGCACCTAAGTTGGAAAAACAATGACTCCATAGTGTTTTAGATGCCTTATGGATATTTAAAATACTTTGGCTTAGGATCATCCATCAGATACATCTTTCAGAAGCAGTGCCACAGGCCTTTTGACATGTTTACTATTTTAATTTCTCCTCTTCCCTACTGTTGTCAAAGTCTGAATTTTACAGGTTGCCAGCAGATGGTGATCAATCATGGTCAAGTGACCTGGTTTTACAGATGTGTTGTTGATTCAAAACCACAAGTTGCAAAAAATACAGAAGGCTATTCACATGAAATAAATATTTTCTGACATAGATTCATAACATCCCAACTCTCCAAGATAGGCAAAACATACAAACATGCTGCACAAATTCTCTTCCTCTTCCACATCAGTGAAAGCACAAGATGTGTCTACCACTTATACATCTGAAGAAGTGGATTAAAAATTATCTTTTTTCCTCTGTCAGAGCATTTTTAATTCTTGTTCTCAGAGGCTCTTCCTTTTCAAGCCCAAGCCAAGCTTATCACACACGAGCAGAAGCTCTTCAATATAACTACCATGCAACATAAAATGAAGCAGCTAAATGTAAAAAGTATGAAATGGAAGTGTTCAAGGCTTTCCATCTCTAAGAGCAAGACTGACAGTCTCATAGTTTCAGTGACTTGGAGAGGGGCTAGCTTTTGCCTCCTCCTTCTCCTGTTGTTGTCTTCTTCATATCTCACCTGCTCATCCACCACCTCTCTTCATTTAGTTTGCAATAAAGTAACTGATTTTAAAGTGCCAGAGTAGAGTAGGAAATGTTCCTGGGAGCTGCAGTTCACTTGTGGGGAAACAACCTCCAGGAGAAGGGCAGTCACATCTTCCAGTAGCACGGCAGGGTCTGGAAAAGGAGAAAAGCTCAACCTTAACCACACACACTTCTAAAGCATTCAAGAACTGCTCAGGTGCTCTGCAGGACTGAGAGATCATTATCTCATGTGACTCATTCCTTTTGCTTACTGTGAAGCTCGATAGCTTCTATTTTCAGCCTGTTAAGTTTACTGCAGAAACAAGGATAAGTGCTTCAATTGCAGTAAACAAGAGACACTTTCCAAACTCTGTACAGAGTGTGACAACATAGCTACATAAATTACTAAACTATTGCAGGCTTATTCACAGCATAGTTATGCTCCAGTAACCAAGTTTCCATCAAAAGTCTCTAGCAGGTTTGTCTGCAAGGAGAGTCCTGTCAACTCAAGTGCCTACCAACAGGCTGCTCTCTACCTGGCACCACAGAAGGACCAAGAGGATTACTGCAAGGTAAAACTCTCAAGGGGGTGTCAACTCTGGTGATACTAAAGATGAAATTTTGGAATTGCCAACTGTTTTTTGTAGACACATCAAACCTTATTCTTTACAGTGACTCATGTGCTGCCACAGATTGCAGCAGAGCTATTCTCTACTCTTGCTTGTTCGGGAAAGCAATCAGCAAATGTTTTTTTCATTTTCTCTCTAGTTCATGTCTTCCCATAAGGAATGAAAGCAAAAAGGCCCTCCTCATACTCAAACCTCCCAGAGAACAAAAATACTGACTGTAATGTTCTGCATAAAAAACAATTCACAAAATGTGTCCTAATCTGGCTTCTCTGCAAGCAGTTCTGTCATCATGAATTCCTAAGATGAGAGTGTGTAACAGACTGCATGTAGCATCAAAATGAATAGCTTGGCAAACAGCTACTAGAGACAAAGGCTAAAATAGCTTGAGAACTGCCTACTCTACAGTGTCTGTGTTGGATATTGATGTGATGATAGGCTGCAATTTCATCTCGGTGTAATGGTATGTGTAGTTAGGCTGCTGCTGCAGTGATCCACTGCACCAAGGAGAGGGTGGTACCAGGTTCACCACTGAGCCATTTAGACCTCAGGTAGATGCTGTCATTTTATGGATAAGGCTAAGTGAGTAAAATAAACTTTGAATGACTGCTTCCATCTCTCAATATTTTCTGCTCTGACAATGCAGGTTGACTGAATCTAAACTTTAAAGAAGCAAACAACAAATGAACACATCACTGTTTAACTCCTACCAGGTTCAAGCACGATTTGCCTTTCCCTGACAGCAAAAAGGAGAAGAGATGCAAAGGAAAATACTTTGTGTGTTCCCCTGAAGCTCCCTTACATTTTATGACAGTAGAGGCATTCAACAGTGCCTGCCCTTCAATGTAAATGTCACACAATTGAGTCTAGGTGGAGGGAAAAAGTTTACACTAAAGAAAATGTATTTCAAGGCCTGTTCTCTAAGCAGTGACTGGAAGACAGCAGTACTTCTGATTAAAGTGTCTTTCTGACTTGATGCCCTAGCCTACAGGGCGCTGTGCTGGAGAGCAGGGTGAGTTGGATGCCTCCTAAAGCAGGAGGAAAAGTTACATTCCTGCTTTTAGTCAGAGCTGTACTTTGGAGAAAAGTAGAAGGAGAAAATTAAAGTTGGTAAAGCAAGCTGCATATCTTTCCAAAATAAAAATTAAAGGTGAAATGTTGGTTTCTTAAAATAGACAGATGTTTGATTTTTGGGGGCTGCTGCAGTCAAGTATAATGCACAGTATGTTTGACACATGATTGCTAGAACCTTAAAAGGTATTTGAATTATAAGGCATGTTACCTTCTAGCATCACTCCTTGGTTTTTTTACTCCCCCACATTGTTGGTATCATTGATGTCTTAACTAAAAGAGAGGTGGTTGCCTGGAAGCTATAGTGCCAGTGGTGCTTTCCACTCTTGAATGGAAAAAAAAGTTCAGAGCTTCTGTGTTGTTTTGATTTTTTTTTTTAAAGGAAAGGTGTGTTTTCCAAATGACTTTATTAATTTCCTTCTGTTTTCTAAAATAGTGCAAGATGATAAGGTGAAGAAGAAAGAAACACAACTTTGGGCACAGACAGACAATGTCATACTAATGCTAACAGACCAAGGTGGAATGTATAGTTCCTGGAGAAATCTTCCTTCATGTGTTTTTATTAAATACAGTTGTATTTCCAGCATGCTTTCCACTACCCAAGCTAGCAAATCTGATAGCAGGTTATTCCATCCTTCCCTCTCCCTTCACTGCATCCAGCCTGATGCTGAAGACCCATCAGATTTTTGGAAAAGTGATTTTGTCTCTTCTAGCAGTTCTGCTAAAATTCTTGTGGTTCCCATTTGCCCATGATTGGCACAATCTAGTTGGCTGCATCTTGAGGCCCTTTCAAGACAACTCCTGTGTGTCTAGCAGAATTGGTACTTTGTTGGTGGATGCGTGACAAGGTATTTTGGTATTACCGCAAGAACACCCAGTGACATTATAACATCTCTCCTCTAGTTTTCAAGGACTTTCATGGTGTCACCCACTGTGCAAAGCAATGCCCTGGACCTGCAGCTGACAGGGCTGGAAAACACCTTCTTCTGTGGGTACCTCAAAGGGTATCCAAGGTAAAAACTCTTGCTCTTCTCTGGTTACAGATCTGTTAAGCTGGGCAAAAAGGAGGTGATGACATAAAGTGGGAAAGCATTATAGGTGTATTTATTTCCAACCCCAAATGATTCCAAAGGGGCAATTTTCCACTGAGTGAGCCAGGCTGGCCCAATCACTTATGGCCTCGACAGTAACGAAGAAAACCTAGCAGACAATGGCACACGAATGCACTGTGCAACAATTTCAAGCAATAAATCTTTTTGAAAATTCTCTTTTCCCTTCACTTCATGATGTTTTTTATCAACGGGAAGTTATCTTAACAGACAAGGCAGCAGCACCTGCCTACAGGAATTTCCTCACATTACCTTTCTGCTAGTAAACTGCTCTGAGATATTTATTTATCACCCCTATTTCACAGGTGATGAAACTGAGGCACAGGGGAATTAAGTGACTTGCCTCCAGTCACAAAGTAAATTAGCAGCCAAGTGGAGGAGACATCAGTTCTCAGCCCAGAGCTTTTACAAAGTGCACTTTAGGCTTAGGGTAAGATTTTCAAGGGAGTCTTCATTGTTCTGTGGTGGCACTCCAGTATTAAGAGTTGAGTTAGAGCAGTGTCTGCACTACTCAGGCCCTGGTTCACCCCCAGCATCATACTGTGGATGGAACACTTGTGTTTTCCTTCACAGAAGGTTCTGGGGAACCAGCTCTTTATCACCAATTAGTTGGCTACCACTGCATGTAATCTTAGCCAAGAGCCAGTAATTAGGTGCATCCTTCCCCTTTTGTTAGAGACTGAAATAGTTAATGACTTAAATACTGTAAAATCACCAAAAGGCTTTTGTACACTGTAGCAAACTGAAAAGAAACATCTGCTCACCCAGCAATGCCTACTCTTCCCTGAATATTCCTACTGCAAAAGGACCTTCAGATCAGATAAGTGGGTGCCATTGTCCAACTATCCCAGGTGCAGAAGGGTGTGCACACCTGAGCCTACAAACTGGATTTTCAGATAAGGAAAGATGCTAATAAGAGACAAGTCCTGTGAGGTGGGATAATCCTTATCGTGCCAGTGTCCTTCCTGACATTGATGACTCTGCTGTAAAAATCCCTCTGGGGAACCTTGAAGACATTTTGCATGTGGCCTGGGCTATTCATCCCAAATGTTGGGCCATGATGGATCATGATTGATGCTGACATAATAGGCAGCTATAATGTCTTAGGAGGTGTCAGAGACTCATGACATGTTCTGTGACACTATCCATTGCAGAACTCCCTGCCCCAGGGGAGGTGGCGTTCCCATCTGAGATTTAAGTGTAAAATAACTCGTGAAGTCTGAGTTTGTGAGGGGGTTTCTCCCAGCCCCAAGAGACCAAGACCACCATTTCAACAGGACTGTGACCGCCAGTTCAACCAACAGACATGGTTGAGCTGCAACTACCAAGTTTCATCTCTGGATTCAGTGGGTGGTGACTATAAATCTTAGGACCCTTATCCTTGCTTTCTCTTTCTCTCCTTTATGTGGTTTCATAAGTGTTATTTTTATGCTTTAGTATAGTTGTATTACTGTAGATGATAACACCCAAAATGGCAACAGACCTCTTTCCTTTTGAAACAAAATTGTTCTAAAACAAACCCTACCTATATATGTTTACAAACACTGACTAATGTGTTGTTTCACTCTAATCCACCCCAAGGGATTTATTAACAAGAACCTGGGTTACTCTCCCTATTGTAGAAATACATTTATGTATTTCTATCAAATATTTGCAAATTTTCAGGTTAACATGAAATATTAGCAGTATATAGGGAAAGCTTTCAGGCTGAAATACGTGCATGGCACCACAGGTCAGGAACTTGTTCTCCATGTGGTGCAAAGGTCAGAACTGGTACCACAACTAGCCAGCTTCCTTCACTCAGGGATAAGGGTATCCCTGACCACCATGTGTAAGGGTAGTTACCCTTCCAGAAGAATCTGTAACAAGGAGTTAGGACTTGTTTTGCTTAGGAAGTCTTTGCTGCCTAAGAGTACCTTTCTCAAAAATGGCTGGATGTTTTTATTTTAATTCTTCTTTTGCATTCCAGAGAAAGCTGCAGGCTCTCTTTCTCTGGTATGGGGAGAGATAAACAGGTGTTAGAGGAAGGCATAGTGGAAAGTGCCTGGGGAGGGGAGGACAGAGAAGATAAGAGACCTGGAAGAGAACAGGAGGTGTCTTTTCTCAGGACGAGTGCTTTGCAGCACTGTAATAATTTTTCCTTTGTAAACCTAGTGTTCTTGACTTTTTGGAATAAACTTTCCTGAACTTCCACTGCCTGGCATTTTTGGGGTATCTTTGTATTATTTTACTTCACACTACATATGTATGCCAATGCAGGGAGAGCACATGGGTCCAGCTAACGTGCCTTGGAGCTGGAGCCAGGCGCCTACTCAGCAGTCACTAATACAGATCCAGCAGCCCACATTCTGCCTTCAGATACCGATGTTAACACTTTTCTTCTACTGGCAGAAAGGCAAATGGAGTTAAGATGCAGTTTTATCATACATCTTCCAAAATTCCATCCTCACATTGACTCAACATGGTTAATACAGCTCTACTTGCTTATCAGAGCTAGATATTTGACCAACAAACACCAGTGAAAATCTAAATCTATCCCTCTACCATAACAAAGTTCCAGCAAAACCCAGTTCCCATTCTTCTTCCAAAATGCAAATCTGTATCTCACTGAGGATGGCAAGGATGGGAATGGGGCATTGTCTCTGCTGGAAACACCATGAACATCAGTCGTGCAGTAATTCCAGGCTATGCCCAAGGGACTCCAGCCTTCTGTACTGCTGGGCTCTGCAGTTGCTGTAGTTCAGATTTCCACTAGAGGGTAGACAAAACTTTCAGTAAAAGGATTGCCCTGGAAAAACAAGTATGCGGGAAAGAACACCTGAGCTTGAGAAGCACCAAAGAGTAGTAAAAGGAAGAATAAAATTATGTTGATACTATTTGCAAGAACAAGGTGGGAGCATTGTTCTAACTTTCTCTAAAGAAACAAAATTTCTGCGTTATACTGTTACATCAAATACAGCTGGAGCGGCTATGTGGTTATAAACATGTAAATCATAATTCGGATACAGCTGGTATTGCCCCTACAGATGTTATCTGACAAACAGTGATAGGAGCCAATTAATAATTTCAAATCATTAGAAAGAATAAATACAGAGAATTAGAGTTCATCCACTTTGGGAGTGAATTTATACCCTTCTGATGGCCTAGGCAGTAACATCAAATGGTAGATTTATCTCTCTCAGTTATTATTGACCACTTTACTATTGCAAGAAATAATAGCTTCTGTTTTCTCCTCACACATTTCTCCACTGCAGAAATGCAGACAGGTTTCTCTGAACCTTGCTGCTTGAGGGGAAAGTATGGCTGCAGGCATCAACACATCTTCCTCTTCTTGCTTTTCCTGAAAGGGCAGGTTCTTCTCCAGGTCAGATTGGCTGTCTCAGGTTGCTCCCTGTATTGCAGATAAGGGCAGTGGGAAAAGATTTTCTCATCACATATCTGCCTTCTCCCAAGCAAACTCTCACACTGGTTCAACAAGCCACATGCCAGGGAAGCTAAAGCAATGCAGAAATTTCAGATCAATGAAGATGCTCTAAGACCCCTAAACATCACCTATGTCAGCTAAATGCCATTTTTGAATGGTAAGCAAGGATTTGCTTCAATCTTCTTAAATATAACATGTTTATGCTGACAGAGGCAAGACCCAAAGAAGGCCCATCAAAACAACAGAGGTCTCAGAGGCATTCCTGCAGCTGGGACACCTCCCACAGCTAGGATACCTAAAGGTTGGATTAACTGTATTTTTGAAGATGGCATGGCAATGTTTGCCACCACTAACACTGCAGTTATCTCATCTGTGCTGGATGGGTCCTATCTGTTGGCCCCACATAGACTTGTGGGTAGCAAGGACTCTCTCCCCTGTCAAGTGAATTGATGAAACTGGGTGAGAAGCGGCACTCCAAGCAGCAGTCTCAACACTTGTCACATCAAAGGCTAAATAAGAGATGTGCCTGAAGAAGGAATACATTTGTGGCCCTAATTAGCTGAAAAGAGGAGCCCTTCAGGCAGCCACATGTGTTTTCACTGCAATAAGGCACGTGAATCTATTGCAAAGAGATTTTCACAGCACAGTAGTGGGACCGAAGAAAGAAGCATTAATGCTGAAATACAGCCATTCCAAATGAGGTTAAATTATATATTCTCTATCTGACTTGTACTGTAAGGTGTGAATGATGGGTCTGAGGGATGCTGGCATAGCATGGAATTTGAAGCAGGTCTGCATTTGTTGTCTGCTATACCATTTCGCATTTCTCTACCCCATGGTTATCAGTACATCTACCACCTGTCTTTGCCATGATAATTGGGAGATTTACTTCAAATTATGCAGATCTCATGCAAAAATTTCCTGTCTTCATCACTCAGAAATAAAAAGTAATATATTTTATTGAAGAAAGAGTTACTGTTATGCAAAAGTCTGTGACAGCAGGTGAAAAGTAGAAAATCTCTTTCAGGGAGTCAAGAAGCTGGATTTGGTAAGGAACAGATGGATCTTGGCAGCTGTGCTCTTTCTCCAAATAGTTAACTCAGAGGGGCAATTGATGTTAAATTTTGTACAAAATTTCCTTTTCTTGCATTAATTAAAGATATTGAAATAGAGAGATGACCTTTTTGCTGGTACTTTCTTTTCCATTTGTTTTTGATGATTTTGGAGAAATTGATGGCTCTTCCATTGGCTTAACAAAGCTTAAACCACACACTTGGCTTCAGCTGTACAGTAAATCCACTTTGTTGCTCTCTTTCTGGGGTTCATGAAATGCATTGTCTCATCAACACAAGTTTCCACACTAAACTTTTCTGCTCCCAAGCAGGTGAGCTAAAGATACTCAAGGGTGAAATGCTACACGAAGTAGTTTCTGAACAGTGGTTTTGATTCTTGGAAAAGTAAGAAGGGGGGTCAGTTGCCCTTGGACTTCTGGAGGGCAGACTTTGGCCTCTTTAGGAGCCTGATTGAGAGAGCCGTTTGAGAGGCAGTCTGGAGAGGTAAAGGGGTCCAAGGAAGGCTGGACATTCTCCATGAAAGAAATCTTAAAGGCACAGGAGCAGGCTATCCCATGCACTGAAAGATGAAGCACCAGGAAGAAGACTGGTCTGGCTGAACATAGAGCTTTGTCTGGAACTCAAGAGGAAGAGGAGAGTGAGACCTTTGGAAGAAGTGTCAGGCAACTCAGGAGGACTACCAGGATGTTGTGAGGTTATGCAGGGAGAAAACTGGAAGGGCCAAAGCCCAACTAATCTTTTTGGATTTCAGTAAAGTTCTCAGTACAGTCTCTCACAGGATCCTTCTGGTCAAAACTTCTGGCCCACAGCTGGATAAACACATCATGTGGTGGGGGAACAATTGGCCCATGGGTCAAGCACAGAGACTAATAGTGAATGGGGTAACATCAGAGTGGTGACCTGTCACTAGTGGGGTTCCACAGGACTTCATCTGAGGCCCTGTGCTCTTCAACATCTTCATAAATGACTTGGACACAGGACTGGAAGGGATACTGAGCCAGTTTGCAGATGACACAAAACTGGGAGGAGCTGTTGATCCTCTCAAAGGCAGGGAGGCCCTGCAGAGAGACCTGGACAAATCAGAGGGCTGGGCAATCACCAACCAGATGGAGTCCAACAAGCGAAAGTGCCGGATTCTGCCCCTGGAATGGGGCAATCCTGGATGTTCATACAGACTGGGGAACGGGATGCTGGAAAGCAGTGCCACGGAGAGGGAGCTGGGGGTCCTGGTTGATGACAAGTGGAATGTGAGTCAGCAGTGCCCTGACAGCCAGGAGGGCCAACCGTGTCCTGGGGGGCATCAGGCACAGCATTGCCAGCCGGGTGAGGGAGGGGATTGTCCCGCTCTGCTCTGCACTGGGGCAGCCTCACCTTGGATATTGTGGGCAGTTTGGGGCACTGCAATGTAAGAAAGATATTAAGCTATTAAAGAGTATCCAAAGGACGGCAATGAAGATGGTGAAGGACCTTGAGGGGAAGCCATATGAGGAGCAGCTGAGGTCACTTGGTCTGTTCAGCCTGGAGAAGAGGGGACTGAGGGGAGACCTCATTGCAGTTAGAACTTCCTTGTGAGGGGAAGAAGAGGGGCAGGCACTGATCTCTTCTCTGTGGTGACCAGTGACAGAATCTGAGGGAATGGCCTGAAGTTGTGTCAGGAGAGGTTTAGTTTGGATATTAGAAAAAGGTTCTTCACCCAGAGGGTGGTTGGGCACTGGAAGAGGCTCCCCAGGGAAGTGGCCACAGCACCAGGCCTGACAGAGTTCAAGAAGTCTTTGCATGATATTCTGAGGCACCTAGTGTGACTCTTGGGGATGGTCCTGTGCAAGGCTAAGGGTTGGACTTGATGATCCTTGTGGACCCCTTCCAACTTGGCATATTCTGCAATTCTATGACTCTGTTATTCTGAACTTAACCTGGTTACTGACATAAAAGATAATTTAAAATGTTTCTGTAAATACAATAAGCAAGAAAAGAAGGGCTTTGTTACTTTCCCCCCTCACATCCAATAAAAAAGGGCAAAGGATATAAATACAAAAAGAAGAAGTGCAAAAGGATTTAGCAGCACTCAGTTGTTGACTAATTTAATATTTGTAAATTAATATAGGTAAAAATTTTGCTACAGTGACTTAATTGTACATTCACAATAGTCACAAAATTCATGCCATAATCAATTCACACATATATATACACGTGCAAAGAGAGATGTATACATCTATATTTATGTGTGTAAAGCTACCTATCAAAAGTTTTCCTTGGGTTCAGTGAAATAGTCACTTCAAATCCCTTAGCATGTCTCAACAAACACGGGTTGCACCTCGAGGAGAATGTATATGTAGGGTGGGTAGCAGCCTGGTCTACTAGGAGCAGCTGAGGGAGCTAGGGTTGTTTAGCCTGGAGAAAAGGAGGTTCAGGGGAAACCTTATCGCTCTCTACAACTACCTGAAAGGAGGGTGTGGCAAGGTGGGGATCAGTCACTTCTCTTAGGTAACAAGTAATAAGACAAGAGGAAATGGCTTCAAGTTGTGCCAGGGGAGGCTTAGGTTGGCTATTAGGAAAAATTCCTTCTCGGAAAGGGTTGTCAAGCATTGGAACAGGCTGCCCAGGGAAGTGGAAGTATTTAAATATCTCTGGAAGTATTTAAGAGACCTCTGGATGTGTCACTTAGGGACTGTGGTTTAGTGGTGGACTTGATGATCTTAAAGGTTTTTTCCAACCTTAATGATTCTCAGATTGTTCCCACTCAGGTATGCAGAGGCAACGTGATACTTTACTGCTACTTAGCCAAGTGATCAGCAATTTATCCTTGCTGTCCTGGAGACTTCATCTCGATCCAGCTTCTGTCATGTTAATGCTGAATATTATCTGTCAGTGTGAATCACTGAGGGAGAGTGTTAGGAAAAAAAATCATCCTACCCAGGACGAGAGATCCATTTGCTCCTTGAATTAGGATTGACTGTCTCTGTCTCTAGTTTATGTGGGAAGGAGTCAGATGTGCTGATTTCAGCTAATCAAATAATTTCTGACAGTATGCTTCTTCGCTGCAAACTGCTGAATCAACAGAATCAAAATGTTTCAGTGAATGTCTTGAATCTATCAAAGACGTTGACACTCAGACCAGCTCCCCAGCTACCCGAGCAGTCACAGACAGAGAGCAGGGAAGCTGATGATGGTGCAATGGAGAGGTCTGCTGCATCTTCCATCAGGATAGTCCAGCATCGTCCAGCTCCTTTCTTGGGATGGAGCAGGTTTCCATCTGAAATGCTCTGTAAGACACACAAAACTTGGTATTTTTGAGAATCAAAACTTGCTGCTTTTCCCAGATTTTGCACAGAAGCTGGTGCTGCTGGGGGCTGTGGCTAAACTGGTAATCCAAGCACAGATAGCACTGACATGAGTTTCTAGAAGAGAAGTGCAAGGCTCAGCTCTAGGATGCTTAGCATGGCAAAATTTTCCATCCAAGTCCAGATTATGCAGTGAGTTCACCCTTATTACATTCACTAGAGATTTGGGCAATGGAGTAGAAAGTATAGCCTTTAAGCATGCGGATGACAAGTGAGGGGACTGCTGGCTTTCTGGAGGACAGCATTAGATTCAAAGCAATTTACAGAAAATGGAGAAATGGTTTGAAAAAAACAGGATGCAATATAATGAGGATGAATTCAAAATTTATGTTTGTAGGAAATTAATCAAAACTCCACATATCTAGACTATCTGCGTAGGCAGCAGTACTGCAGTAAAGAATTGAAGGGCTGTGCAGGTCACAAGCTAAATATCAGTCAGATAGGTTGTGCTGTTGTGAAAAGGGCAAACAGCAGAATGGGATGTAGAAATCAGAGAACAGACTTCCAGCATGTATGATTAACCCTTTTGGTTGTGTATGGTGTCTCCTGGGGTGGCATGGCTGGTCCGACACTGCACTTCAAGAAGGAGAGAGATCTGCTGGACAGGGAGGAGAACAGAGGTTCCAAAAAACAAAACAAGAAGTAAAAGTTTGTAAAATTGTGTTGTTCAATCTAGGAGAAGGACCACTGAAGGAAGTCATGGTGATCACACACCTGAAAGCAGAGTGCTCCCAGTGAGGACTAGATTGGGAAGATGTCAGTCACGAGACAACACACCCTTTCGACCCAGAGAAGCAGAGTAGTTTGGTAGAGAGAGAAATTTAAAAGATGTTGGAAAACTATCTGCTAGGGCTGCCAAGAATGTGACTCTGTCTGGGGCAGCACATGGACTGCATGCCTTGAGTTTCCTTTCACTCCTTCTCCTGCGATGCCTTGGGCAAACCCCCTTAGAATCAGGACAGAGGATTTCAAGAGAGACCAGCATCTCACCTGCCTGCACCAAGATAGTCCCTCAGAGAGGGGAGAGGTTTGTGCTTGGTTCTTTGCAGTGACTGCCAGGAAAGCCAATGGACTAGATACACTTCTGGGGTGGAATAAGTTGACTACAAAGCCAGTGACAATGCCCCAGTTTACACCTTTTTAGACTATCATGTACAAAGCCTGATGTAAAAGTCTGGTTAGAGATACCCTTCTCAGATTCCAGCAGGCCATGAATCATGACAATATGCAGCAAGAGTTGTATGTTGGCAAAAGGCAGAGTGGTGGCTGAAATATCTGACCCCAAACAGCCTGAACACACACAGGATTGTATTTTTTATATCCCTTAACACATTGTATCATTTCATTTTATCAGCAGCTACTAAGCACTTCCCTTTAAAAAATAAAAAGCCAGGGTCAAGCACACAGAGCTTCTTCCAACTGTCTTGTGTCATCTTCTGTCTCATGGTGATGTGATTTCTTCCCTGTTCCTCTACTACTCCAAACCTTGATAAATACAAAAGGATGAGACTCGCATTTAACAAAGTTCTGGTATTTTATCTGAAACTTTTGTCCTGATGGAGACAAATGTGATACATCAGCTTATAGCACAGCTCCCCAGCTGACCCAGGGGTGGTGGGTAAGCCTGATACTCTGTTAAATCCAGCCCAGCAAATCTCAGACAGAGAAGATCTAACCAAAGCCCTCGAGTGCCCCTGAAGCACTTGGTGAAAGGTGGCATAGAAAGGCAAAGGAAGAGAAGGCCTCTGCAGAGAATAGCACCACCCTTTCATATTTAGATGAGCACAAAAGAGCCAGAGGGAAAAAAATAGAATAAAAAAAAAAAAAAAAAGACAAAAGTATGAATTCCAGGTTCAGTTTGAATTAATTATCTCTTTGAAGGCTATTTCAGCAATCCCTGTGTCTCCACTCAATCTGAATTGTTGAGGAGCCATTTAATTGTCTGTGCATAGTAATACTGAGCATTTAAGCTTAGTTTAAGAGCACAAGACTCTTTCAAATGCATGACTCAGGGAGAGGCCAGCAGAGCTGCCTCTGTAACATGGGAGCAGAGGGAGCTACCTTCATACTCCCATGTTGATATCAGGAGGGATGGAATAGGAAGGGTTTGGGATGAGGAGCCTGAACACCTTCTGTGTTGTACAGCTCTCTTCCTGAAAGCAAGAGAAATTCCTCCAAAATACACAAGACCTTTGTGGTCAAGCAGGGCATTTCCTTGCGAGTTTCTAGCTCTGTCTATTTTGTCAAGTAACCTCCTAATTTCATTGTGAATTACTTCTGCTTATGTCTTTATAATACTAAAATTCTACCTGATCATTACCTTATCTTATCAGAAACAAATGCAAATGTAAACAACTAACTTTACCAGTTGAAAACTTCAGTGATTTTGTGAAGTACAGAATTAGATGATCTTGTAAGAGAAATGATACTTTTGAAATATGAAGTTCATCCTACATGGCTGAGCTCCCTTCCCTGTCTTGTTTGTGCTTCTCTTGGCACCAGCCTCACTGGAAAAAGGCTCCTTTGCAAAGTAGAAGTGGAATTTTGGGAGGTGGGAGCTGGGCCCGAAGGGATTAGGAGTGCAGCTATGGAGTAGGCAGGGGGGCTGATGGTAGCAGGACTGCCCAGGGTCCCTCTGCCAAGAGCCAGGCATTAACTAAGGACTTGTGATAGCTGAGTGGATGATATCTGGCTAATGGAAAGGCTTATCTTTATCTGTGTATATTAAGTTCATCTGTAGAGGGCTGTGACAGTACAAGTCACTTTCTGAAGACAAACCTTTATTAGAGTGATCTAAGGCAAAGGGCAGACTTTCCTTCACATGCCACAGCACTCTGCAAACAAATTACAGGAGCAACGGCACCACAACAGAATATATCTTCAGTGGCTGAAAACTTGCTTGTATACTGGGGGCCACATTAGCAGCATCCTTAGCTGAATCCTGTACTGACACATTACTGAAAGCCAAGGAGGCTGCTTCATCTTGGAATTGAAAAAACCCCCCAAAATAACAAGGCAACAAAATGGTTCTCTCTGTTTTCAGAGGAACTGAACTGGGTCATTTCCAGGAAATGCTGCATTACCTTAAACAATTACAACTGTTGTCACATCTCCGATGAGTTGAGTTTGGTTTTAAGTGTCTGCTGGGAAAACTTTAACTGGCGAAGCTGCTGTGTTTAAGGCCACTTCATAGCTGAGTTCTCCTGTTGTGCTTTTTATTCACTGGTTTATAGTCTTGACTGTGCTGTACCAGAGTATGTGAGCACATACTAGCTTTGAGCAAGTAAATTGTCCCATTATCTTTCTTTTCCCTACTTCTAGTGGGGCAACTCACCTTCTGAAAGTTCAACTGTAGTAGACTTTATTTTCTATGCCCTGTAGTTGACGAGCATCAATTCACTTCAAGGACTAATATTAGTCATAAAATAGTGCCTCAGATCCATATGGACTATTTTTGGAACTGCATTGAACTACTTCTGCTTAGCTAATGTGGCAGCAGCACTGCTTATATTCCAGATTATATATGCATTTTTCCTAAGGTAAAGTATCCCTTTCCAAAAGTTTTCATTAACAGTCTCTATTACCTACATAATTAGATGGCAGCATTTAACTGTGATTAATTTAGAGTTACAGTGCATTTAGGGATTAAAAAATGCTGCCCTTACCATTCTGACTCAGGGAAGAAATACGAAGGGAGAGCTGGAGTTGATTTCCCCACGTGATGAAGACACACGATATCATTCTTGACAGAACTGAGCATCTCCAGACAGTGGTTTGATAACAACTGTAATTAGGTATTCAATCACACAGCGTAAGATCAGCCAAAGGAATGTATGTCTTCTAAGGGAAACAACCCAGGCAAAGATTATATGTTTGCTGAACCAAAAGTAAAACGTATAATGAAAGCTCTTAACACTCTGGAGCCTAACCTTTGCCCAACAAAATGCCTGTTTTTCTGTATAATTATTAATCAGAGTAATTTCTACTGCACCACACTGGGTGCTGTCATGTCTGAAGGTCTGACTCTGAAAGGAGTCTTTCACTCATGCCCATGGATTTTAGATCAGGCTTTGTGAGATAAGGATGGCCTCTGTGACGGTCCAGCAGTTTGTGGACCCTCATGCCTGTGAGGCCTCATTACAATCAAGTTCAGCAGCAATGCTGAGACACTACAAAAAGCCCTGCTTGACCTCTTCCACCCCACTGCCTGCAAAAGCAAACAGCCAGCCCATTTGAAGAAGTGAAATATTGTTTGTAACCAGACACAAGGCAAAATAAAAGTACTGTGTTTTGTTCTCTACTTCTGTGTTTCAGACTGGAAGTGTTTGAAGCAGATTGTGTGGTCCAGGTGAATAAACGCATCTGTCATCCTGTGCATCCTGTTCACCCTGTCATCACAGAAGGAAAAATACAGTATGAAAATTGTTCCTGTTTGTATCATGCACTTTGTGACAACTGACGTGGCCTATAGTATAAAGTTTCAAGAGGAAATATTTAATTAATAATCCTGCCAACCAAAACATTCCAGTTTCCTTTCTACACAGTGACTAAAAGCAACTTCCATGTATGCACATGAACTCTTACTTTTATAATGGTTGTTTCAAGAAAGGGGCAAATAGCTGGCTTTTTGCTGTTAAATCACTGATCTTTAAAATTCTTATCAATACTTGCCAAATTAGGGAAAATTACAGCCTATGTGACCAATGAATCCAGCCTGCTGGAAGACTGTGGAAATAACAGGTGAGTGCTGTCTCTTAGGGGAGCATTGCTGGAGACCAGCTTCAGCTGAGGGTTGCTGGTTGCTGGTAACAGTGAGAGAAACACAACTTCACAGCAAGAACCCACATGCAACCTCACTGCCAGCCCCAGCCGTGGTACCTCCTCTTGCCCCTGATCAGTCCCCCCCCACTGCTTACCATAAGCCCTGGAGACCATGCACCCACAAAAGGCTCCATTGTCCCTCACTGAAGTGCCAGAAAGCCAACACAAGAATAAGAACACTGACTTGGCTTCAGTCAGCTCATTTATCCAACACATCCCATGGTTGCACAAGCACTGGGGCCATTGAAAACATGATTCAGGATGAGAGGATGGAGGTGGTGCTGCCAGCTCTTTTGTCTGCAGCCTGCAATTAGAGTCACTTAAGCTGACTGTAAAACTACAGGGTATTTTGATTTCTCTCCATTGCTTGTAGAGGGGAGCAGAGTGAGGATAGCCTTAAAGCACAAAAAGGGCCTTGTTTTTGTGAAGGATCACATCACCAATGGGCAGACTTAAAAGGTCCGTGTACACGAGGTGGAGAAATGGCTGCTAAAGAGAAAAGTCCCACAGACTGAAGAGTTGAAAGTCACACTGCAGAATCAGCCTGTAGAGATCCTACATGATGCCACATAAGCCATTTAAATCACATATTTGCATGTGGCTCTAGTTATTTTATTCTCAGTTTCCTGAGTGCTTGACACGAGCCCCTGGGCCAGTTGGAATTGAAGCCAATGTTTCCAAAGGTCTCTGTGCAATGAGGAGCTGCTATAACCATGGTGAAGGGTACAGGGAGGATGGGGGCAGGCAGGAGCCATATGGTCTCTACAGCTGATGGTGAGACAAGATTTGGGTAAGCTAAGGAGCATAGCTCTATCTCCGTGCAGAGCAGCTCTGCATGAATGACCTTCTGTTAGTCACCATCTCTCAAGATTGGTCTGAAAATGTTGTATTTTCTTTTCCTGTCCAGAGTTAGAAATTCAGAGGTCACCCCAGTGCCTGCTTAAGACCCCAGTGCACCAAATGCCTGGCAGTTCTGGGTCACAACACCAGGAAACCCATTTCTGCTTTACCTCAGGCACTGCCACTGCCAAAGAAGAATAAAAACCAGCCATTGCTGCACAGGTTCCCCATTGCTCAGGAGTATAATGGATTAAGTAGTGAATGCATTAAATGATCCCTAACTCTAATTAGCTCCCTCTGTGCTCGTAACACCACAGTGTCATACAAATGGTTTCTAATGACACATGCAGTGTCTAGGAACAGGGTAATAGCCATTTAAACAGTTGCTGGTACATGACAGGGTATTTTACAATTGTTGAGAAACTATGGACATTTTTTAAAAGTGCTCTGGGCCTTGACCTAGACAAAAGCTTGGTTAGATGAGAGCAGAGATAGTGCCCTTTCCCTAATGGTAACAGATAGATAATGTTCCAGTTGTCAGACATTACTGCTGCCCCAGTCTTAATTGCCACTGTTACCACTCTTTCTCTGCAGTATGATTAGCAAACTGATAGCCTGCTCCCAAATCATGTCCACAGTACAGGCACTCAAGAAGAGTCAAGACAGTCTTCCGAAAAATATTCTTATACGTGTGGTTCTCAGTAACTATACCAACATACATAATGTTCAGAAATGAAAGCTTGCTCCTTTAATACTGGATCATAAGCTCATCCATGAGTAAGAAATATCAAATGTACCAAGGTGGCAAGGCTGCTGGCTACACTGGGCAGCTTGGGGCCTCTTTGCATGGACCAAGGTGTAAGCTCAGGGTTGAAGCCTAGAGTTTTAAACTTTAAGATGCTATGATTTCTTTTAAAAAAATGATATATTTTGATTTTATTCCTTGAGATAAGAATAATAATGAGATTTTTATTCAAAACCACTCTTTTGGTTTAAGAAGCATAGAAAATTTCAGCTCTTGTGAATTATGAAGCCCAAAAGCAACAGCTCAAAAGAAAACAGGTTTGCCACTTCAGCTACTCAAGTAATAACCAGCCAACACATTGTAGATATTTTATTCACCAAAATTAAGCAGAAATTATGCCACAGTTCCTGAAAAGCATATTGTGCCAAAGGAAGCATTAATTTCTTACCTGAGAAGAAAATTGTACTCCATTAAAAATTTGTTTTTAATGAAGACAGTGTGTCATAACACCCTTAAACTGACCTTGAAATGACAACACACCTTATTCATTTTGGCGATCAGCTTTCACTTCACAGGAAATGGAGAATAAATTTAATTTGCTCTTTCATAAACACTTGCACGCACACATATGCACTAATTCAAATGTGATTTGCTGCTATTTGAATACTTACAGGTCTATCTCAGCACTCAGAACTGCTGCCAGCAAAGCCTGATGTGCCCACCAAAGGCAAGACAGCATGAGTGACAGGGCAAAAGAGGACTCCTTCAGCCATCCAGGTCTAAGAGCTGATACCTGAGCTGGTAACTGAGGTTTTCTACCAGTTTCCTAATTTACGACCACATGAAGTCTGAGTCAGACAAGGAGTGAATATATATGACTGCAAAGCCATGCTAGAACCTGCTTCACTGTAAGGAAGACATAAATACATTTCATTTGTAGTGCTCTTTGCTCAAAGCAATATCAGAGGGAGAAGCAGAATTGCAGTTTTCAGGTAAGCTGTATTTCTCCATTTTCAATTTGGAGGGTTCAAGATTGAAGTGAAGAACAGATCAGCAGTGTAAGAGAGCTAAACTGGGGGTGCATCAAATATTCTAGTAAATTTTGTCTAACTACTTGAAATATACCAGTGAGAGACATAAACTGTGGGTACACTGAGCAGTAGAAAGGAGAAAGCATGCATATTCCTAGCCTTTTGGTTGCAAATCTGGATTTGTTTAAAACAAACTTTATGGCCTTTACCTAATGCATCGTTGACTGCAAAGCTTCTATATGAGAGCTAACACTCATGTTAAAAAGTACTAGCAGTTGAACTAAATTATAGGGAGACTTCAAATTTCTCTCTGAAGTGCTGCTAAGTAACAGTGATACTCAGCTTTCTGACTGGCTATGATCAAGTAATTCCTGTTGTGTCCCAGCTTTAGTGACTGGCTCTGTCAGAGCAAATTGGTCGTGTTCCACCAGTCATTGGGTAAAAGAAGAAATAGTCATACAGGTAGCATACTAAATGCTGTTAACTGAATCACATCAAAAGCATACACAGGCTTTCCAGAACTGAATAAGGTGCAATTCTGTTTCCCTCCCACCCCCACCCCCCCTCCTTTTTTTTTTTTGCTGATTTTACCCTGGATGTACCATGTAGCACTGGTTTAGTTCAAAGATGTTGTTTCTGGTAAAAAAAGAGAGTATCTAGGCTAGACAGTACCCTGTCTAGCACTTTATGAAGTGTCTTTAAAATATTTTCTTACATGGAGTTAGTTAGGATCTGGAGAAGGAGTGCTCACCTGGGACGCTGAAGACACAGAATGGCACGCTTCTTGCCTCACTTGAGATATCCAGGTCTGAACTAGTCACCATGGGCTGCCTTTTCTATCAATAGAAAGAAATAGGTTTGCCTAAAGGGTAAATAATTTATCTTAGAAACCTCAATTATGGGTAGGTATATTATGTTCTGGAGGAACTTTTATCTCTCCCCCTTAGGGGGAGTTTAGGATGATTGGCTCCACTTTAAGGACCTAACTTTCTGGTACCTGACGTTAGATGAGATGATTTTCATCCTTGGTTGCCATTCTTTCAGGTTAAAACACTACCCAGAAAGGTTATGTCTGGAACTCACTGGGGAAACATCCAAATTGGCTATGGCAGACAAGAAACCATTCCCTATACGTGTCTATCTTGCTCAAATTGGCATGGAATGGGAAGCAAGATCAGTGCTTTCCCTCAATATCTGTGCTTTCCGTTTTCCCGCTGCTCTTTGAGGGGTCTTTAATAATTTCAATCAGTTTTATGCCATTGTGAAGCTTGATTAAAAAAAACAAACAAACAAAACCAATCCCAAACAAAAACATTTATACTAGTTTTATACTTTGATGGCTCCAAGAAAATAAAATCACATTGAGGGAACAAGCCATGACTGTCAGGTTATGGGAACATCAGGTCCTGAGGTCTGTATCTAAACCTAATATCTTTTAGCTTTCATGAAACCAGAGCAGCATGGCTGGTTCATGAGCATGAAACACTGATTAGCTCAGATTAATGGAGATAGTATATGGGTGTGGGTCTACTTTCTGAAAGGTTAAGACTAGTTCACAGTTTCAAAAAATCTAAGCCCAAACTCCCTCTAGCTCTCTAAATATGTGCTTCCTGCTCCCTAAGGTTTACAGATAGGCAGTAATGATCTTCTTCAATGTAGGAACCTAACTAAAGCAAGAGTAAAATTAATAATTATCTAAATAAATGTAAAGGAGAGGAAAGGGTAAAATTAAACATTTGAATAGGGTTATCTAGGTCAGACTGGGTATGTCAGCAAATCCCCATTTCCTCTCACTACTATGTCTTCTCAAACATACGGCATTTTCTTCAGCGACAAAAGGTTTAACTGAAAGCATTTGTCCCAACAAACCAACTAAAACTAAACATCTGATTTTTGTAAAGCCTTAAGAAGATTTCTGCAAACATGGCATCTGAACACATCAGCAATTTTACTGCTCAGCCAGGCCACGCATTGAGAAGCTGCAAGGATGAAGATTTTTTACAGGTGAAATCCTATCTCTCTGTCCTTTACAGCCTCATCTTCCTGGTGTGCTTCCCAGGAAACATTGTGACAATTTTTGTTTACTTCATTAAGATGAGGCCCTGGAAAAGCAGCACCATCATTATGTTAAATCTGGCTATCACTGACCTATTGTATGTAGTCACGCTTCCTTTCTTTATACACTACTTTGCTAATGGAAATAACTGGATTTTTGGAAACTTCATGTGCAAGTTTATTCACTTTTGTTTCTATTTCAACATGTACAGTGGTATTATCTTCCTTAGCTGCTTCAGCATTTTCCGCTTTTTGGTAGTTGTCCACCCAATTAAAAGCCTTTTTCTTCAAAAACGGAGATGGGCAGTGGTGACTTGTGTAGTGGTTTGGGTGATTTCCCTGGTGGTCCTCAGCCCCTTAGCCATCTTGATTGTCCCCATACATAAGGAGAACAGGACAATCTGCCCACACCTGGCTGCTGCTGAGGACCTGGACACGAGCCGGTGGTATAACTGGATACTGACTGTGTTTGCCTTCTTCTTGCCTTTGCTGACAGTGACCCTGTGCTATGTGCTCATTATTTACACCTTGGCTGCTGGGCCCCACACACAGGCTTGCTACAAACAAAAGGCTCGCAGACTTGCTGTTGTTCTCTTGGTGGTCTTCTACGTGTGCTTCCTCCCATTCCATGTCTTTCGAGGTGTTCGTCTGGAGCTCCGCGCACGACCAGTTGGCTGCCACCTGAAGAAAACAATCCTTTTAATGTTTGTTCTATCTAAACCTTTAGCAGCATTAAATACTTTCGGAAATTTGCTGCTCTATGTAGTGGCAGGAGATAACTTCCAGCAGGCGATCCTCTCGCTCCTCAAATTCAGAACAAACAAGAACCTGAAGCAGAAGAGACTGATGCCATAAAAGAGTTACGGAGGAAGGGTCCAAACGTGTCCTCAACCAGCCATGCACAACCTCCCTGCCATTAGAGTACACAGGTTAACCCTGCCAGTGCTAAAGGAGAGCTAATCTGTTCTGTTTTCAGTTACAAATTGACCATCAAAGGAGAAAATTTCTAATTTAGAAGAAAAAGCTTTAAATAAAATGCTAAAAAAAATAAACTCGAAACTTCTCAGAAATTTTTCTGTTTTGCTTCTTGAGTACTTTTGGGGAATAGACAGTTCCAGAAAAAAATAGTTTCTCATTAGTGGCAGATACAGACTTAGGGTGGGAGAAATTTTATATTAGTTTTATTAACTTAGAACTTGAGTGTCTAGTCTAAGCTAGGGGCTTGCCTTTGACTTCCTTTCCAAGAAGTGGAGAGGGGAAGAAGCCCCAGAGATCAACACCTGTCTTAGGCTTGTAGGAGGTTCATCTCACCAGCCTGAAACACTGACAGGTGATGTGCATGCATATCAGTTAATCACCTTGTCCTCATTTTATAATTTCCTATTATAGTGGAGAGAAATAAGCAGTTTTAGAGTGTGAGTCACTAAATTATTCTTGATGTCTGCCTTTGGACAAGATGGATCGTGACCTAGAAGTGCCTGTTTCTCTCCACTGACCATAAAAGGTAAGTAGATGAGACACAGACTTGAATGTTCCTGCCTGCTTTTAAATAGCTAAGACAGCTCTAGTATAGACTGGGATGGATCCAGAAGTGGCTAAAAGTGGGGTTTACACAGTAAGATCCCATTCAGTGCCTTTAGTTATCACCTGAAGGTTAGTGATACAAGATCACTCCTATAAGCGTTTTCCACGCTACTAATGTAGAAGCCACAGAATCATAGCACGGTTTTTCTTGAAAGGGACTTTTAGAGGTTCGCTAGTCCAGCATCCCTGCAATGATCAGGGACATCTTGAACTAGACCAGGTTGCTCAGAGCCACATCCACCCTGACCCTGAATGCTTCCAGGGATGGGGCATCTGCCACCTCTCTAGGCAACCTGTAACAGTGTTACAATACAGCCATTGTAAACAAATTCTTCTTTATATCTAGTCTGAATCTACCCTCTTTTAATTTTAAACCATTACCCCTTGTCCTATCTCTACAGGCCCTATCAGAAAGCATCTCTCCATTTTTCCTCTGAGCCCCCTTTAAGCATTTCCTGAAATAGTCCGCTGTATCTTCTCCAGGCTGAACAACCACAGCTGTCTCTGTCTCTCTTCATAGGAATGGTTCTTCAGCCTTCTAATCATCTTCCTGACCCTCTGGACTTGCTCCAACAGGTCCACATCTTTCCTATGTTTGAAGCCCCAGAACTGGGCACAGCACTCCAGGTGGGGTGTCATGAGAGTGGAGCAGAGGGGGAGGATCACCTCCCTTGACCTGCTGGCCATGCTTCTTTTTATGCAGCCCAGAATACAGTGAGCATACACTGCTGGCTTGTTTTTCATTCACCAGTGCCACCAAGTCCTCCTCCACAATCCATAGACAGTACAAAGTAATGTTTGCCCATTTCATTATTCAGTGAAGTTCTGCTTTGTCACACCAAGTAAGGAACAGCTTAGGTAATAACATATCTGAGGGGTAATATAGGCCTTCCTCATAGGGAAAAAAATAGACTTGTAGGAAAGTGTGAGTGCCATACTTGAAGATACATCTAGAAAAGTCTCAGGACCAACTAAGGTACCCCAGCTAACAGCAGTACAAAGCTATTAGCAACATAATATGCAGAGCCCAAAAATATGATCACAGAGTGAATCCTCCAATATATTTCTATAACAGCCTTATTTCATGTTTCATTACTTTTGCTCTCTATTCCAAAATGTCCATTAATCAATGGTAACACATGCTGCCACAAGGCTCTCATGTGACCTTTCTCCTTATCCAATCCCCCTGTGCATGACCGAGTCTTCAAGTGACCACCAGACCAAGACCACTAGACCACTGTTAACATTAAACACATGCCTGAGTGACTGGCAGACAGCGTGTGACTCCTCTGTGGCATGAGGAGTCCATTCTCTGCCTGTCTCATGGCTGGCTTGGGAAGATATAGAAGAAACAGAAAGCAACAGGCTTGTTGAAGCAATGAGAGGAGATAAGAAACTATTCTTGACATAGGAAGGAGCAAGATGGGAAAAGTAAGAACAGCTTAGGTCTGGTATAGGGTAGAAGATAGCCCGTAAAGGAAAAGTTCTGTCAGAAAGCAGAAGAAGAAGCCATTTTATTCCTGAAATAGCCCATTGGATTTTAATCCATCCCTAGCATTGATCAAGGTAACTTAAAAGTTCTGCACAGTGCAGCATGCTCTCCCCTGTGACCACTATCCAGTCTCAAATTGTGGATGAGGTCTTAAGGAGAAAAAGGAATTTAACTTAATGCTGGCCTGCAGAGATGTTGCATAATGCAAACCTCCAACAGATGGGAAGAAAATGCCTTCCACAACACATACTGCATTATTTTGCCAGTCTTCAAGGGGCAGCTCCTCCTTCTTTACTGTACTTTTAGTGCTCCTCTCAGCCGCTTGCTCCTGAGACACCAGTGGCAGCTGATCCATCATAAGAAGGCTTGTTAGGCTGTTTTTTCAGTTTAGGTTATTCTATCAACAAACCACCAAGGGTTTTTTGAAGCAGAATCAGGCTTATATGTTGTCTTTTAAGCCTCTACTGCATGTCAGCCCAAAAGGTTTATTAACTCCAATTGAGTCCTACTTTACTGTCTGCAGTGTGGAGTCTAGTATGTTTGCCTTCAGGAGAAAGGAACAAATGATGTCCAAAGAGTAAAGGACAGGCCTGTGTACTCCATCTGCTATGGGTAGGGCACGAATCCTTGAATAAGGACCACACTGTGGTCATTTGCTGCTTATGTTTGCAGTGTTCTCACAAGACCAGAGCATTATCACATCCCCATACAAATCACAGAGACATAAAGAAAAAATACACATTTTACTGTTCTCAGAAGAGGCCCAGATCCATACCTCTAACCCCAGCACCCATCTACACAGATACACAGGAGTAAAAAATGTACCAGAAGAGGACATGAAGGACTTTTTCTTAACAAATACAGAACTACTCTGCTGTCTGATTCCTAACCACAGAAGGATGGACATTCAAAATGCTCTTTGGTCTTGCACCAGTGGTGGAGGACAAGAAGCTTATGCCGATTTATCAACTGTGTCTATTCACAAGGAGTAAACCTGAACCCTCAGTTAAACACACCATTATTTAATCACTGTATTGGGAAACTATGACTGCCAGTAACCTTTCTTTTTCTGTATGTACAGATTCAATGCAAATAGCCATCTATAATATCCCCACAGATCCATCAGCAGATTTCCACTTTATAAAACCACCTACCCAAACATTAACCTCAGTGGCTGCTCATGGGTTTGAATATGCAAACTCTGAGGGACGGAGACATGGATGACTTAACATGCAAGAAAGCACATGCACTAGGTTGAGAGCATTAGCCACAGGCAGTAGCACTGGCATTCAGCCATTAGCCACAGATTATACTGAAATTTTGAATGTATTGTCTAAAGTCTTCCCAAACTCCTGTGATATGTTGGGCCAGGATGACAGTGATTGTGACAATACCAAAATAAAGTATCAGAATAGTTTGGGTTGGAAGGGACCTTTAAAGGCTACCTAGTCCTAAATCCCTGCCACTAGACCAGATGCTCAATGCCCCATACAACCTGACTTTGAACAGTTCCAGAGATGGGGCATCTCACACTTGTCGGGGCAACCTGTGCCAATATTTTACCACCCTCACTGTAAAAAACTTCTTTGTTATATCTAATCTAAATCACCCACTTTTAGTTTAAGACCATTACACCTTGTCCTGTTGCAACAGGGCTTGATAAAAAGTTAGTCCCTGTCTTCTTACAGGCTCCCTGTAGATACTGGAAGGCTGCCAGAAGGTCTTCCCAGAGCCTTCTCTTCTGCAGGCGGAACAGGCCCAACTGTCTCAGCTTTTCCTCATAGAAGAGGTGTTTTAGCCCTCTGATCATCTTCGTGGCACACTTCTGGACTCACTCCAGCTTTCTTATGTTGGGGCCCCAGAACTGGACACCATACTCTGGGGGGCAGGCTCTCAGGGGCAGAGCAGAGGGGGAGAATTGCCTCCCTCAAACTGCTGGCCACGCTTCTTTTGATGCAGCCCAGGACATGGTTGGATTTCAGGACTGCAAGCCACATTGCTGGGTCATGTCCACCTTCTCAACTGCCAGTACTGCCAAGTCCTTCTCAACAAGGCTGTTCTCAATCACTTTGTCCCCCAGCCTGTATTGATACAGAGGGTTGCCCTGACTCAGATGCAGCACCTTGCACCTGCCCATGTTGAACCTCATGAGGTTCCCATGGGCCCAGTTCTCGAGACTGCAAATAAATCATGGTTTCATATAGGAGAAGAAAATAGAGTGTTAGGGATTTTTTTGATTTTATATAATTCTACCAGTGGCATTACAGTGGACAATCATACCAGTTTGCAGCATTTATTCTCATTGCTGCGTGCCACTACCACAACAGAATGTTTAGTTCCTACTGCTCTTCAAAAGTGACCTGAGCAGGCTTAAGAAAGCCATTTTGCTCACTATGCTGGTCACTTGGACAATTTCTCTGCAGAGATACAGAAACACAGGAGCAACTGAAAAGGCTAAGTGGCTGAATTTGTATCACTGTGCTTCTTCTCCACTACCCAGAGTGGGTCTGAACTGAGCACATCAGCAGTGGTGATCTGGCTCATCCCCAAGCCAGCAGGGCTGACAATCAGTGCAAACATAGAGGAACAAAACTTCTGCAAGAGTCACCAGTGCAAACCAGACCTCCTCATCCTGAGCAAATGTGTCAGACTTTCAGGATGTCTCTGGCACCTTCGTTCCAGAGAGGGATGGGGGTTCAGGGATGTCCCTGTTGCCTTGCTTTTCATGTGACCTTGATCCAGTGTTAAAGGTGACATCCCTCCTTCTCTGCCTGGCTATAATGCATGTTGGAGATGAAGGCCTGGACTTTCAGCACAGAGATGATGGTGTCTTGGGAGAGCATTGTGGAAGGTGGACATGCAGAGCTGGGAAGGCTGGCATGTAGGAATGTGCCAGAACTCAGCACTCCTTGAAGGTTCCTGGCTGAGAGTGATTGGCCCCTTGGGAAGAGATGTAGACATTTGAGATATTCATCTTACCTGTCCTTCCTTTTGTGTGTGATGGAGAAAACATTTTATTTCTCACTCCTACCTCAAAAAGAAGTCCAAGAACAGCAAAATCTTTTGCTTACATGGATTGAAGTGTGCGTGTGGAAAACCAGAGTGGATTCATGCCATGAGGGGTCTTCTCTGGGAGCAGATGATATTTCTGTGCAGCTCAGCCAAGGTCAGGGACATCCTAATGTCCTGGTTTCAGCACAAGAGGGAGGGACAATCTGGCTGTGAGCCCAGTATAAATCTGGGTTGGTGTTCCTGATTCACCAGTAAATTAGTGGCAAACAGAAATGCTTGTTCTGGTCTTGGAGCTGACTGACCATCCCATCTGAGCAGAGTTATTGCATCTGCCCCTAAATGATTTCCCCAGCTACATTTTATCCTCTTAGAGTTACAAGTTCTTTGGGGTAGATGTCCTAGTATTTGTACAGCAGGACCTGAATCCCAAATGGACCCTCCTGGCATTATGAAACTTCAATCAAGGGCTTCAGCCATAAAAATGTAAATGATGTAGCTACTTATCACTTGTGTGTATAGAAACACATAAACACACACATGCAGATACACATGCATGGAGAAGCAGTGCCCAATGCAAAAATATAACTTTTAAAATAACAGCACTATGTTGTGCGCAGGCCTCTTCCTCTGAGTATGAATATACGTCTTCCTTGATCCTTTTCTCTCCTGTAGAATAAAAGTAGTGTGACACTGGGAACAGCAGTCAGCTAAAGAGAAATCCCTTTTCAGGACAAAAGCAATTGCTACAAAAGTAATTGCAGCAATGCATGAAATCTTCTGAAACAGTTTTCAAAAGTTTTATATTTTCCAGGTATAATTATCATAATTTTATGCTATATACAAATTACTACTGATTTGAAGACCAGTCTCTAAGTATGACTTTTACTTATATTTAATATCAATACCACCTGACTATTTAGCTTTATTTTTTCCCCTTTTTTTTGTGCTATGGAAAGAAACTGTGATAAATGATAATGTTCAGTACTAAAATGGATTTGGATGTGTATTCAAGGATAAGTTATTCAAGTCTGGGGCATTTGCTTGTGTAAATTTTGAAGTAAATTTTGCTGTTAAGATATTGCTATTTCAAGAGGATTTTGTGGCTCATTCCTGCACTGCAAAATTGAGTGTGTCTCACCATCCCAGCAGTTTTGGCTTATTCACATACTTACAAAAACATTCTCATCTGACCTGTTTTAAATATATATCTTATATTACATTGAGCTGCATCGCCCTCTCAAGGTGACTATTTTTACCTCATGTACTATAAAGGAACTGTTTCTTTCTCCTCTGGGGGAAAAAAGTGTCTCTCCATTATCCCTTTTTGTTTTATTTTAAATTTTCTTTTTTTCTTAGCAGTCATTCTGGATAAAATTTCCTCAACAAACTCCAGATGACATATAGGCCTAGCTCTGAGATAGCTGTCTAGGGTGTTTTCATAGTCAGCAGGCAGAAATGTGAGCTTGGAGAGTCCAATTATCCCCCACAAGGTTGGTCAGAAGAACTGTGCCTTAGAAGTGCCTCCATAGGGAGTCAGTGGTGTCCACACTTCTGATTTTGGCACAATGAACATGCTTCACTGTGTTTCATCTGCAGGTTGATTGTTACTTCTATATGAAAAGTTTAGCACAAGGAAGAGGTGTGGGCTCTGATATTATGACAGTTTTAAAAAGTATATCTGCAGGGCACTACAGTGAATTTTTACAATGCCCTCTAGATCATCATCTTCAGGTAACCTAGTTTAAGAAGTCTGGATTATATTCATGTGTCTTGCTAAGTGAGAGGCTACACTTACACAGAAAAGAGAAAGATAGAACATCCTATATGTATCCTCTCTATGTATTCTATATATTGAGAGAATATATAATGGAACACATGGAACTGTGAAGAAATAAAAATTAATATAAAAACTGTTAAGGACAAGACTCGGCTCAAATATGTGGTACATGAAACTTGGGGTGTTCCTCATCCCCACTCCTCAGGGAGCATCCCACCACCCCCCTGCACACATTCACAGGGGAATACACCCCCTTGAAAGGGTCGATTCACTTGTGTAAACCAGGTCCTGACGGGACCCCGCTGCGTGGGGGAGTAAGGTCAGGCCAAGGGAGAGGACTGTGCTGGAATTTGGCTTTGGACACCAGAGAAGAGCAAGAACAAAGTTGCAAAGGATGGCTGGAGCCCTTCCTAGAGCTAAAAAGAAAGAGCCTGCTGAGTTACAAGGGAAAAAAAGCAAAGAAGAGCTTCCAGGATTCAAAAAAGGTATAAAAAGATACAAAAAATAAAAATAAACAGTCAGGGGGACAACACAAGGGAAGAAGAGAAAGACTCCCCTGTATCACCATGGGTGCAGGTACACACACACAAACACATATATGGAGTTAAGAGACAGAGAAGCTGTTCAGTGGGATTGCTTATGTCCAAGTCCTGTGTGCACACATTTGAAGGGCCACTGCTCTCTACCTCTCCAAACTTTTTGAATCCACTGGAGAACTTTTCTAAATGGCCCTTAAAGTAGCTTGTCCAAAAAGGATTGCTCATTAGACGCCTTTAATTTGCCATAGCTCTGAGATGGAACACACTGTGACTGACACCCTAAATGGGTTATTAAAAAAAATATTAAGGAAATTCAGAAGTACAATTTATGGGAGATTCCTCCCTGTAATGTAACCAAACTATTAAATTTCTTCATGAAAGTTCTGAAGCACGTAATCTTCTGTAGCAAAATTGAGGAACTGCCAAGTGCTGGAGAAATATAGGAGACAGGGAGATTAAAGTGAGTGGCAGCCCACAGGATGACAGCTGCTGGAGAGATATCTGCACCACCTGTGGAACATGCTCCTGAGCTGACAGGCATTAATGTTCATTCCTAATATTCAGTAATCTCTAAGCTACATGTGTAGTTAAAAACTGACACAGCTGAAAATTTGTCTCAGTTGCACCTGAGCAAT
This sequence comes from Acropternis orthonyx, assembly GCA_035583155.1. Taxonomy (NCBI): domain Eukaryota; kingdom Metazoa; phylum Chordata; class Aves; order Passeriformes; family Rhinocryptidae; genus Acropternis; species Acropternis orthonyx. Next base: position 78,257,918 of record JAWWEU010000001.1, on the reverse strand, counting down.
GCCCACATCAAAGAATATGACACAAAAATACCTTCCATTTACACAAGGATAATGCAACATAATAGCTTAAACAAACATTGCAAGATGAACGGGGAGGAGAGAGCTGTAAAGGGATGTATGTGACTTATTCCTCATGTCACAAAGCCTTCGTTCTGTCTTGTTGATCCAGCTGTTTTTATGCTGTCTGCTCAGTATTTACCTTTGTCCATCGAAATTTACAGAGACATACCTACCAACCACAGCAACAAATTAGGAGAAGATTAGGGAGCCCCTTATCTACTCAAAGGACCTATATTCAAATAAGCTGTCCTAGCTTTTCATAAACTAAGTTTATTCAGACACTCAAAAGGGATCATATATAAAGGTCATTCTGGTAATTTTCCCCATCATCACAGTGTTTTTTCCTTGAGAGAATAGTGCTTTTCATCCACCCTGGGGACTCTTGTGAGATCATAAACTGGGCAGAGTCCTCTGTAATCCAACACAGCATAATGTGGGATTCCCTGTACCACACAAGGAAATTCATCTGCTCAGGATGGGACCTAACATGTCTCTACAGCTCAGAGTGGAAAATCAGTGGCCAAAACGCTACATCTCTTCACCAGCAAGAGGAGAAAGGCAGGTACTCTTAAAGGTTGAGGGAGGAAGGGTCCTCTCCACAGCTCTGCCCCATGATCTGAGCTCATCCTCTTGGTCATGCTTCCAATTAATGGAAGGAGGCAGGCATGCTCAAAGGGACCTGTTTCCTCCTAAGCTTAACTGGCATGAAGCACTCATTGGGTCTCTTATCCAGGCACCTGAATGTCCACTGTTTACAAATCTGTGTATGGACAATACCAGGGAATCATAGAATGATTGGGTTGAAAGCAACCTTCAAAACATCATCACCTTTCATTAGACGAGATTGCTCAAAGCCCCATTCAACCTGGCTTTGAATACTTCTGGGGATGGGACATTCACAGCTTCTCTAGGTAACCTGTTCCAGTGTATTTTACATACAGGTGACCACAACACCCTCAAAACATACTGAAAAGCCCAGACCTTTATTTCACTTTGGTGAGGCCAAGGGCATTTCAGCCTGAGTATCTCTTGCAAACAGCCATAGCTCACAGACAGTCCATGCAGGAGGACAGGATCTGCAGTGTCATCCTGTCATTCCTACATGCTGTGACAGCCATCAGTCAGCTCCCTATCAGCTTCTTCATCTCTCCTTTACCTCCAAAATGCATGCACTAGGAACCTCAACTTCTTCCCTGAATCCTCTTATTTTCAGGTTTACCTTCATCATTTGCTTGCATACCCACATGATCCCTTCTATTTTTATTTTAAGATGAAGATTTACTGATTAGTCAGCTTTCATTTCTGAGGCAGTAGTTATTTGTCTCAAAGTACATATCTCTATAAATATTACCACGTTTGTCACCCCCACTTGTCTGGTAGAGGGTTTTCTGACACAGACTAATGACACTGGAGCTGACTAGGACCACCAGTGCCAGCTCTTGCCTCACCAGTGAGACAATGTATTTAACTACTGACTCGGTGGCAAGGTCAATGAAGGTTCAAAAGAACCAGAGCAGTGATCAATACCAACACAGGATAGCTACCAGCTAGTGCCAGCATCTTCATTCATCCCTTTAAATAGCTTTACCAGGACTTGTTCCTTGCACATAATTTGCAATCACAACAGCACTAGTTATTAGAAGATGTGCTTCTGAAATGTGTGTGGAAAGTACCATGCCAAAAGCATCCCTTGGAGCAAGAGAGTTTATTTACCTTATTGTAGGCATATAAATGTTTTGTTAAATCTGGCTGCAACTGTAATAGGATAATTAATGTACATATCTTCTAGCCATGACTTATTTGAACAAGTACCTGTGTCTGCCCCCAAAATTGCAAGTCAGTTACATAGATTTGTCATCAAGAGGTAAATGAACCCTATCTTCAAATTTGTGATTCATGTGCTACCCCAGAAAACCAAATGCTAAGTTTATTTAGTTTCTGGACTAATTACTTCATTTTATTAAAAAAAAAAAACCAAACAAACCTTTAAAGCATTCCTAGCCAAGCACCTGGGAGACTACTGCTTGTCTGAAAGATACTAGTAAGCCACCAGCAGAAGATAAAGTCAACAGCAGATCCAGTGCCTGGGCATGCAGCCTCCCTCCAGCACAACACTGGAGTACCATGGCCAGTGATATTTCTCAGACTGATAAATTTGAAATACACTATTAAATAATGACTAAACAGTAGACACAGTACATTTATTGAATGCTTTTCCTTATTAACCCCAACAGGACCTAAGAGATGTCAGAACTTAGTGAACCTAAACTTTTAAGCAGTCCAAAGGAAAAAGTATACCAGAACCTAGACTGCATACTGAAACCAGGAATGGGTATCTAAGTATACTGGAAAAGGTAATATTTATCTGTGGGTTTTTTAAATTAATTGCAATTTCAATTAGAAATTCAGTGCTCTGCAAACTCACTAAATAGAGGTCACTGCAGGCTCTTTTTGAGGAGTTGGGCACCTTTGATGAGAGTTACAGTTTTTCTCCCTTCTGACCTGATCTTTGGACTGAAATATGAGCTGTGTCTCTCTCTGTAGTGGCTTGAGGGCAATCCTCCAAACAGCTTCAAATTCACCTGACTTCTGAAGCTGGGGCTGAGAAGCAACCAGCAAACCTCTGGTTCCCAGGATCCCCCGCTAAGTCTAGAGGGAGTATCTTGCACTCAGGTCTGTGCAGAGGTGATGGATGATGTCTAGGCCTGACAGTTTCAGAGAGAGACTCTATACTAATGGCTTGCAGAAAAGGAGAAAACATCCTCCACCAATACTGTGAAATAAGCTGGCCATGAGATAGAAATGCCAACTATGCAATGCTTAAGGTAAGCTGCCATTTATGGACCTAATCCAAACTAGCTCCTGTTGGGCTTGCACAAACCTTGCCAGCAAAGATGCACAAAGCCTCAGAGCAAGCCTGAGAGCATAATAGTTCTCAGCAGCATATTTCTTGCAATCTGTAGCAAACATGAGCAGACAAGAGCCAGTGAATTTGTGTATCCACTGTGAAAACCTGGTCTCTCCTAGCTGGTTTGACTAGAAGCACTTTTTGTTAGGTAATAAACATTGCTCTAATTAAAGACTGTGGCCCCAGTCCTGAGGGGTACCCTGTGCACCCAGCATTATTGAGGGCTGCAAAGGTTGGCTGTGCAGTCTCCAGGTAGGTGCTTGTTTGCTGCATAAGGCATAGGCATACCACTGCACATTTATATCAAAACCCTATTGTTTAAATTGGAAAAGTCAAAGTCTTGAATGATTCCTTTCAAGAGCAAGCAGTACAACAAAGTAAAGCAGAGAAAAAGAAACAGAACCAACTTGTGCCACACTGTGTAAGGAGCTCTGATCCTGTACAGTGCAAGAACTGGAGCGTTTTTATCCTATGGGATGTTCAGTTACAGGTTGAACTCTGCCTGTTGTGAGTAGCCTTTACTGCTCAACTCTTTGGACCTGTGGAAATTATATAGTTGGTGACTAAGCCAGAGCCACAGGACTTCAGCTGAAGGTGCAGTCCTTGTCTGAAAGATGGGGAATATCATCAAGAAATTACTGCCACAACTAGGATGCAAACAACAAAATATCTCTGGCTCCAGCTCCTTCTGCCAGGTTGCTCCTCACTGTCGTTTCCATCCTCTTCTTTTGGCCTTTCCTCTCACGTCACAGATATTTTGAACATTTATTTTGCCCAAATACTGGAGAATTGGAGCATAACAGCATGAGAAGCAACACCACTATTTTTCTGCTCAGTAATTCAGTTCCTTGGATCATCAGGATAAATTAGGTGGCCTTGAAGAGTGTTCATCCACTTGAGAATTGGATTACAGTCTCATAAAACAGCACAGTGCTCCTATTATCACCTAAGTAAAGCTGCCATAATTTTGGAACAAACAAGTGGAAGTAGTCAGCCACCAAGTATCCAGACGTGAAGTGAAGAATAATACAGTTCTTAAGAAATTCCTCACAAGGAGGCAGATTTAATGCCCTGAAAGCTAGGCTTTTATGCCCACAAAAACCTACACTCATCTTTATATCACTGTCTTATCTAAGGCACTGAGAGCTCAAAGACAGGATCCAGGTGCAACATTTTCTGAATAGCTGATGATGACAAAGCATCCACTACATTATCTTCTCTCACAAGAGGAAACTCAGAAAATTTCTCAGCATTTATAAGCTAAAAAAGGAGCTGATTTTCTTGCAGCTACCCAAGATTGTACCTGGCTCAATACAAAATCCTGAATGATTAAAACCATCTCACTGCAGGTTTCTGTAGCTTGTGGTTGAAAAATGAGCTGGTGGAAAATAAGTTCTTCCACAGTGTCAGCTGGACCCTGTTCTGACTCCACAGCTGAGCCACTAAGCAAGTCAGTTTAACTTTTTCCTGTACCTATAAAAGGGGGCAGGCTCATTTTTTGCAAAAATTTTTTGCACAAGTCCCTATAGACATGGTTTTGCCAGTGTGATGTGCTGTCACTAATTTTTGTCCTCTTGGTATGGGGATGGAATTGTTCAGCGCAAAGTCACCACAGAGGACCACACATTTGCAAAATAAGGTTGGACAACCCATTTAAAGGGGCTCTTGACCAAGAGATGAGCCCCTTCTCTTTTCTGGAAGTGGTCATACAGCTATTTCACAAGGAACGTCAAGAAAGACCTACCCTCAGGACTAGGTTGCCATGGTAAAATAGGATCATTTAAGATCTAGCCTTCACTGTTCACAAGTTCTTACCTTCAGCAGCTAAGATCTTGGTAAGAGGCAGGCTTTCTTCACAAGGACCACCTTGGCCAGTACACAAGCACAAAGAGGGCACACCTCCACTCCTGCCTCCCCTTTGCCCTCTCTCCGCTCCCAGTCCTTTACTCCTGCTGCTTGCCTTGTTCCAGTGAGTGACAGATTTTCTGTGAGCCACTTTTTCTCACATAATTGCAGAAAACTACCTCAGAAAAAACTTCAACCTGTGTGGTTTCTTGCTATTGGAATCAATTGAAACAGTTCACCCAGGAGTTTGAATAAAAGCCAAGTCTATACAAGCTGGTGGGGAATAGAGGCAGAGGAGCAGGCACACAATGGAGCAGGGAAAAGGCCAAAGTTTCCCCCATCATCTTCAAAAAGCAATGGAGAGCCATGAAATTGGCTCATCCGCCTGCAGAGAAGGGTGTGATCCAGTTAATATAGACCTCTAAGCAAAGAATGAGGCTTTCTGCTATTCACAAGAAGTCAGTGTCCCTCCTGCAAGCAGCATCTTTGGGATCAGTACCAGCTAGTGGTATCCAGTGTGAATGCTCACACTTCAAATGGGTGTTAAATGCAGGTTTCAAAACACAGTTAGAGGAGCAAATTACTGAGAAACCCCTGATATTCAACCTGTTTGGCTTAACAAAGAAAGACCTATGTTGAGTTAATCTGATGCTAGGTGTATCTTCATGATGAAATCAGTGCTAATAGAAAATTCTTTAATCCCATGAACAAATGCATAGCAAGCACAGACTCTGGGCAAGGAACAGAAACTACATTAATTAAGATTCAAAATGAGGTGTGGAGACATGGTCCATTCCCCAGTACTCGAGGTGTTTAAATCAAGGCTGGATACCTTTTTAAAGGCCATGTCATAGCTTAACAAGAAGTTATAGGCTTGATGCAGGAATCTCTTGATGGAGTTTTATGATGTGTAATACACAGTCCCTTCTTTGCCTTCAAAATTTCCAAAGGACCAAAATCAGCAACACAAGATATGTCCTACTGTTGCACTGATGTGTCCTCTGCAGTGCACTGGGCACCTACAAACCAAGCTGCACTCTCCAGTGTGCACCCAACCCTGCTCCTAGCAGGGTGAGGGAATTACTGACAAAAGTATGCAACATGTTGACAAATTTAAGGAGCTGCCTGGACAGCCATGCACACTGGTGCCACTGCTGAGATGGCAAACAAAAGCACATCTGGGGCCAGACCTGTCTGCTCCAGTCTCAGCAGGCATCTCATGTCCCTGTAGCAGCGCCCTGCTCTTCCACCTTCCTGACATTCTCACCTCTTGTTGGTTTTGTTGCCCTCAATTTGGGCCTTTGTGGTTTTCAGCTATGGAAGAAATCCCTGCTCAGAGCCTGAACTGCTGAGGTTTGCCCTGTGAGGCACACACTGCCGGTCATTATGCAGCATGAAGCCAGGACTCTGTGTATGTGAGACATGAGGGTTGGAAAACACCAAATATGGAAAAGGCCAGTGCTGCCAAAGCATGAACACTAGGAGATGGAAACCACACCACAGATTTCACAAGAAGCACACCATGCGCATCACTATCAGGAACAAGCCTCTCTCTTTCCCAGCATATACAAACACTTCTCATATTCCAGCCAGGATGGTGACTGTCCTTCAGTGCTTTGCAGTGCTCTCAAGTCTCTCCAGTTGGCAAATGTGAGGTTTGATTCTGCTTTCAGTGTTAAGGAAGTATTTGAGGTGTTGGAGCAATCAAAGATGATTGGCAGGTTGAGATGTGCTCTAAGGTGTAAGTGATGTACAAGTTACTGGCCAGCAGTCTCTGACTGCCAAAGGGGACATGGCACAGATGGAGCAGCCTTGGAAGGCAGGTGTGAGACCCTGATAGTAAGTCCCATTCCACACATGCTTTGTCCTTCCTGCAGAAAAGAGTGAGACAGCAGAAGGCACTCTCCAGTCTAGAGGCAACCCTGTCCTCCACATCCATCCCAACAAAGCCCAAGTGATAGGGGTTTTTTTCCACACCTCTACTCATACTTCTCATACTTATCCCCATCCTGTTTTAGTACCTGAAGTGCTCAGCTTACCCTTGCTGCTTTTAACAAGGCCATAACAAGCTCCAGCAACAAGATGCTTTTTCTAAATCATGTTGGCTTCTGTTACTTACCAGAGGAGGCTGTGGAAACAGTGTGGGGTATTATGGCACCCAGTGATCACTCAGGTAAATCACTACTTCTTTCCAAGACCCCTTTCCCCAACTTAAGGCCCCAAAAAGGTGCAGGGGTGAACACATCTTCCTTTGTGCTGGAGCAAGGTGAGTGCACAGTCAGCTTCCAGTGATGATGGCATACTCCAAGCAAGCAAACCTCAGCTCATACTAGGACCTGTTTGTTCATAATCATATTTAGCCAGCAAGGCAATAACTTGTTAAGGCAAACAGCTACCTGTGAATCATAGCTCAGGAGACAAAGGTGCTATCTGAGAGCACCAGCAAAAGTAGACTGATGTGCTCCGTGAATACACAGGCTTGGAAGGTTTCCCTCTCTTTTGCCCTTTGGCCAACTCCAGCAGGATTGAAGAGACAAAAGTAGCAGGGTACCAAGAGAGCTTAGGAGCATGAGCAAGCAGGACTCAGTGCAACTGCTTGCTGGAGCAACTGGAGTCACTGGCCTCCTTGATTTCCGTGGCTAATTCTGGGGAAGGAATCAGTGCTTTGAGCATAAATGCAAGAAGAGCAATTAAAAAGCAAACTTATGAACAATGATATCAGGATCAGGTTATATTTAGTTTTCCCCAGGGAGAAATAATGATATAACCAGAATTATTACTCACTGTTTTACAGAGGAACTGTTCTTTCAGAGCCTGTGAGGTGGTGGTTGCTTTCTCAAGTGCTGAATTCACTCCACTCCCACTCATGTCAGCAGCTTGGCTCACAGATGATTTAAGTCTTTTAACCCAAATTATCTTTTTCTCCCCTCATGAGTGTTCTTGCCAGTGAACCTTCCTGAAAAGCACAGCAAGAACTAGATTGCTCAGGTTTACAACACATTGAGAAAACTTGAAGTAGGAGCAACATGGCAGCTGCTTCCCCTCAAACATTGCCGCAAAGACCTGCCCGCTGAGAAGACCTGACTTTCTCAGCTCCTTGGGGATGACAGGGACTTCAAAAGCCTCTTTCTGGGACTGAAATAATAATTCCTCAGTCATTAGGCTTAGTGTATGGTCTTTATATGTGTTTTGTTAAAAGAAGATACTGAAGAACAATGTCATTTTACAAAGAACTGGAAAAATATCAAAAAGATAAAGCTTTCATTTAAACAGAGGTCCTTCATTTTAACACAAAGCTACTGTTCCTCTATGCTATCAGGACAGTGCTATGAAGTTATCACTTCTGTATGATCATGTCATGTGTTTATATTGCACACCACTGAGCTGAAACTCTTCTTTAATCTCACTGCTGTCTGGAATTAACCCTGCATTTTCACATGGCTTGAAATCTTCATGTTCTTTCAGTTCAGAGGATACATGACAAGAAAAACCCACCTCCCATCCACACATCAAAAGCAACGGATGATATGGAGCAATAGCAAAACTTAGGTAGAGAGGTTGGGTGACTATCAGGAATGTAACCCCATGCTGGAGGTAGCATACCTTGCACACAGGCCTGTAAGGGAAAGATGTGATGCCCTAGGCATCCCTATGTCCAGTGGAGGAAGGATTGCGCTGCCACAAAGATCCAGAGGTTGATCCAGTCCAAGTAAAGGAAATACTAGGCACCTTCTCTCCTCTTATGATATGGTTAACCTATGCATTTTTAAGCAGAGGCACCTTTTGCAGCAGAACCACTTTCTTTAGATGAGGGAAAGGAGGGACAGTTAGGTAGTTATAACTTTCCCCAGAGGAAGGAAGGGGAAGCTGGGCTCTCTCAGTGTTAAAAATGCCAATGGCCATTGAACGTGTGTCATCCCCTTGGCTCCAGAGTGTTCAGGGGAGGGAAACACTCTGTATGCATTCCACTGAAGTTGAACACTGCTCATCCTAAGAGTCTAAAACAGCCTGCTCCTCTGATAGGGGTGGCTGCTGGAGTGTGAGTTTGGGATCCCCATTGAACTGGAGATGGTCCTGGTAGGAGGGACTGCTGGACCCCAGTGAAGAGCAGAGCACCTGATCTAAGCACTGGCTCCTTTCTGCATCTGTTCTTTTTGTTTGAGTTTTCCATCAGTGTGGGGCACCAAGCTGCTGATGACCATGCTGCTTCGTGAGTGGCTCAGGATCCATTGTCTCAGAAGCCAGAGGACAAGGTGAATGGCCGGGGGCGAGCAGTGAGAAGAAGCTTCTGCTGTCAATTTTAAACTGCAACTGCAAGGCTGTCAAACTCTAATCTCAGTTTAGGCAGACTGATTCCTACCTTTAATAAGAGGAGGTGAGGAAGAGCTTCTTAAACTGTCTCTCATCTATGTCTGGCTGTGAGCATTTTTGGCCCATTGCACTGCAAAGTCAAATGTTAAGGGTGATTTATGCTAATGTCTTGGATATTGCACTGAGAAAGCCTGGAATCAATGGCTGGATGGCTACCACAGAAAGCTGAGGGGCTTAAGAAGCTATTCCCATTAAGGTGTGAAGTTCCTCCTTCTTCCTCTCAATGTAAATACCTTCTCTTTCAGCACAGTAACTACAACGTGTTCATTTAAACTCTGTGAGTGTGGCCAGGAGAGAAGCCTTTGCACAATTAGGCACGGCCCAGACACAGTTAAAGTGCTTTAGTGCCTCTCTGTCGTTAGTAGCTGCTTCCCAGCTGAGACAGAGGGTCTGGCTATCTGTTAATATGGATACAGAAATGAGAGGTTGAGTGCTTTGCTCTGCCAGGTCCCTGCCTTGATATGAAATGTAGGTATTGTTGTAACTATATTTCTGGCATTTGCTGTGAAAATACCAGGTTAAATTTTATGCACCTTATTCCATCAAGGCTCTCTTGGTAATGGATAATACTTGCTCAGATGAGAGTACCTGATATTCCTTCAAATCTGAGGAAACCTGCATTTGACTCAAATTGAACACTGATGACCTAGGTCACTTTTGGTTGTGACGCTTTTGAAATAACAATTTTTAAAAAAAATCTCTGTCAGGTGAACTGCTAGAAGAACTTGGGAGAAAAAGTTGTGGTATAAAAGGTACATCATGATACTTCCCTGAGTCAAAAGAGACAAGGGAATTTTCTAGGGTTTGGTCTCTCAGTATTAAGCTGGCTGCACATCAGTGGGTTGGAGGCAAAAGCCTGACTTCCAGGAGAGGGATTGGGAAGGAGGAAAGCCTGTGATGCCATTTCACTGTGGGAAAATCTGTGGGTGAAATTGCAAGAGCATGGCAGGACACAGCAGCAGAATGTTGCTGGGGCAGGCAGGGGATTGGGGAGCAGGGACCTACAGTCACCTCACCACAGACAACCACATCACCTCCCCAAACAGTGCATGTGTGTCCTTAGAAGATACTTCATAAGCTAATTTTCTTCTGGCATGTTATCTTCCTCAGTGATTGACGTGTCTGTTTATCAAAAGCATAGACTGTTTACTAAATTCTTCCCAGCTCACTGCAAACAGCTTCACCTGATGTCTCAACCCTTCACCCACTGGCTGAATGTGATTTTCCCCTTTCCAGCTTCTACTCTACCCACCCCCTCTTCCAGGATATAAGGGCTTGTTGTCATTTTTGCATTTAAGCAAGCTTTTGCTAAGAAGAGGTATCTGAGGCATGCATATACTGCTCTTTAATCCTTTACATCCCACACACCCCTCGTTTCTTAAACCAAGCTGTTAATAAGAATACAGATTACTGTAGCCAGAATTTATAGCAAGAATTTTCAGTAGCCAAATATAAATTTAAAAAGTGGCAGCAGCTCTGCTCGTAAACATTTCTACAGTATATATTTTCCACAGTTTACCTATCACAGCTTATAGCCATAGATAAAGTTTTAAATGAGTAGGGCTATTTTTAAGAATTTCCTGTATTACAACCACCAGAGACAACATTTCATATCTCGGTAACTGTGAGGTCCTGATGTGATTATCATATGTAAATGGCAAAAAAAAAAGAAAAAAATAGGCAAATTTCCCCATGAGTCCTTTTCTTCTTTGTCAAGGAGACAAGTGAACTGGGTTTGAAAGACACAGTTTGGTTGCCCTTTGACTGCTTGGGCAGGGGGGTGCACAGCCCCCCGAGCTGCTCACTGAGGGCATGAGGTGGGATGTGAGGGTGCAGTGAGCTGCCTGAGAAGCAGACAGGCACATCCAAAAGTGGGAACAGCCTTGTGTTGACACACAGGTGTAAGCAATGAGCACTGCAGACAGCGTGAGCCCATGTCAGGTTTATGACATGGAGTTGGGAGTAGGGCAAGCTGAACTGGTTCTCAATTGCTTTACAAACACACACTCAGCTCTTTGCCCCTTCAGCTCTTCAGATGTCTTTTACTTCTCTTCTTTATCACCCTTTTCCTTCTCAGACTCATAGTGGCTCAAGTCCCTTCCATGGTGGTCAAACTGGTGCCCAGGATGCTCCCAGGGCTCTGTGGACCCGAATCACCTTGCTGGCAAGGACATCCAGAGGTGGCTGCAGAGGCTGAGGGCTTAGGCAGAGGGAAGGCACTCTGTCACCACCGTTTGTCTGTCAGAAGGTGCCATTACCTCCCTCACAGTCCTCTTGGTAAGCAAGGCTTTAGCACAGCAGGAAACCTGTCACCGCAGCCAGTGGCAGCCTCAAGACATGGAGGGACTTCTGCACAGCACCACGGTTGCTCTGCACACCCAGCTGTCCTCTTGTGCTGAAATCTCATCCAAGATCACTTCAGCTCAGCCTTTACTCCTCACCCCAATGGTAACTGGGAGCTACATACCGATGCACACTGTCCCCAAGAGCTACCACACAGTTTGGCTGAATGGGATCACACTGCAGTTTTCTTTTATTTTAATGTAAAATAGCATAGAAAGTATCTTTCAATAATATTTTATCAGAGCTACATTTCCAAAGGTAACTTTTTAGTCAGTAGCTTATATATGTGTTACCTAAGTACTTACCGACTTCTCCTGCCTTTGATCAAACCTCGTATTGGCTGCTGGTTTTGCGCTGTTCGTGGATTGCTGCAATGCTCAGCCTAAGGAGCATGTCCCTGCCTTCTCTTGCATGAAGTTTTACCAATGGTCTGTAGTAATTTTTCTTTGTAAATTTTTTACTGTTATCACCCAGCATAAAAATTAAAAATTAGGCACATTTTAAAGGTGTAGTTTAGCCTAAGTATATTAGTCTCAGCTGAGTGCAATACCATTTTTTTCAAAAAACAGTAGCCCATCACCAAGGAGGTTTCTCCATTAGTAGCACTTATGTTACTCATGAAAATTTAATACAAAATTGCCCATGAGTAAAATGGCCATTACATCTCTCAATAACACTGACATACACAGGTTATACAGATCTCACATCACCTTTGTGCCCTCACTCACTGCTCACTACAAACCTCTGTAACACCGAGCCCATGGTTTTCCCTGCAAGGGACAACTGGGAAGGACATCCCAAGACCTCCTGGCTTCTACACCACCTGGTATTCAGCCCATGTGCTCCTGTTCAGATTGGGAAAGCCATGGCCAATGCAAGTGATAGCAAATGAAAGTAGAAACTTATTAGTCATCTTTCTTAGAGATGACGAGTTCTATATTGTCACAGTCTCACACTTCATAGGTAAATAAAGCACGAGGTGTGACAGTGCATTCAGTTTTTAAAGATCTGTTTCAGTCAGCATATAAGAAGGCTTGTAAAGGCCGGAAAGAAAGCATGTTTTGTTCTTCAGTTCCCTGCTAGGAGCACGGATCACAATGTTTAAACAGTCCACAATACTAAAAATCAGCAGCGTGCCAATGGCTTTCAGCCACACCTCCAGTCTTGCTAGTCAGAATGTGGGGTGATGGGTCTCAGCAAGGGACGTCCTGGGTCTGAGACAGGGCACAGACAGCAGAATGAGTCCTGGGAAGCAGAGAAGCAAACAAGGAGCGTGCCTGACAAGAGAAGGGTGGCTGTGCTGAGGGACTTGTGACCACACACACTTTCAAGCTTTTCTGCTTTATCACCTGCTCTAAAGAAATCTGAACCGAAATGCAGAACCCTGCTATGCTCTAGTCAAACTCATTTTCTCATTGGTCAGAGCGATGCCTGGCAGCTGAAGGAAGCTGGCTTTTCTCTCTCTTTCTTTATCAAATTCTTTCATGGGGTTGTGACCCAGATTCCTTGATCACCACTGATCTTTGTAATCTGTGCGAAGCTATAGCTGCAATAACTCCAGTGAAGAATGGAAATCTTTGCCCTCGAATGCTGTCCTCGGCAGAACAGGTACCTGCTCGGTCTAATGAACATACATTCGGGTTTTTTTCTCCAAGTTATTCACTGCTCCCACAAAGCTGTTCAAGGTCTCAGGTAAGCATCTCTGTTGTTTTCCAACATACTGCTGCCTGCTACTTCAGATTGGGCAAATCTATGAGCTATTTTCAATCAAGAATGCACATCAACACAAGTGGTCTAAAGCAGGCCGGGTCTAAGTTGAGGTGTTGTTGACTTCTTAATGTGCTCCCCAGAATTGCTTTGACCAGGCTTTCTCTCAAACGCCACCTGGGGATAGTTTAGGGACTAGCACAGTACAGAGATGTCTCCTGACAAGGTGTGCAGGCAAACTCGGCCTGGTTTGGGAGGAGGGAACAGTGTCTGGCCATGTGGCCTGCCTCCCACAGGCCTGAAGTGTAAGCCACGGCACAGGCACTAATTGTCAAACCTCTGCCCACCCATCCTTCTCTTGTGCCACTGTCTCATGTCCTGCTGCAATGGTGCTTCAGCCCACTGGGACCTTCCTTTACAAAACTATACCTGCCAATGGTCCAATGGCTGTGGCATTTCCTGCTCACACTATAAATTCAGATATCTTCCAGGATTTTGCAGGATCATTTCAAGGTGCTCCCACAAAACAGCTGCTGTAGACCCAGGAACTGAATCATCACCATGATGACACTTCAGTGTAGCGTGCTGGAGAGTCTGCAATGCCATTCATGTGAGGCACTTTCAAAATCTGGCCACAGAGGAAGATCTATGAGCTGCAACAAGTAGATAACTGCTGTGCAGATGAAAACAGTAATAGTCCATTTCTCTATCTTGAACATCATAAACTACCACTTAGACAAAATGCTTTCATCAGATGAAATGTATATATCAAGCTCTCAGCCCTGAGTTTGAAACTCAAATAAGTAGGGAAGGGAGAGCAAGTTCTCCCTCACCTTGTCAGAAATCATAAACAGAAAATTCAACAATGATCACTTACTATTATTTCAGCAGTGGGCTAAAAAGCTGAACAGCTAGGCCAGGCATTGCCACATGCAGGGCTCTGGCACTAGGGAAGGCCTTTTTAGCTCGTGGGTGATGTATATTCAATTATAGCATAGCTTCTGTGTGTTTGTGTTGACCACCAATGACATGAATGGCAGGACATCCTAGGTTTTAACTTGCTATTCTATTGCTGTTCCCTGCACATTTCTCCTTCAAAGGCCTTTTCTGTCTTCAGACTTCTGATTTCTAAAAACATGCTGCTTATTATTCCTTAAGACAGGCCATATCAATTACGGTAGCTAAAGAATTCAACTTGCTAGAGTTTTCCCAGAAACCTCCTTGATATTCATTGCTTGCTTGGCAGATAGCATGAATTTGAATGCTGATTTACAGGATACAGCTTAAAACCATTGTGACACACCAAGCCAGCTGGAGAACAGGACACAAGTTCTCATTTCCAGTTTTATTGAAAGGAAAAATTAAATGCTCTGTTTTATTATAGCACTTCTGATAAGAGCTGTGTTATGCTAAATAACAGCTTCTGTATTAACCCAAGTATAGGTTTGGGAGGTCCTAAACTTTATGTGACTGCCACTTCTAACAAAACAGAAACTGATGTGAGTGATGTAGATTTAAAGAAACAAACAAACAAACAAACAAACAAACCAAACCACATCTTACCATCCTGTCTTCACCCCCACAACCTTTTCTTTTTCCCACAATTTCCTCCAAGTCTCACAGCTTTCTCCCCACATAGTCCTCCTTCCAAACACCCTGTCAGCAGAGTCATGAGATGATGGACCTCTCCAAGCAGGAGATGCAGTTCCATTGCACTGGAACTGCCTGGCCAAGACCAGCTCCTGACCTTTCTTGGTACCGTGGTGGATTTGTGACTTCCTTCAAAACCATTGTTTAGTGGGTGGCTTAGGTTTAGCCAGCAGTGGGTTACAGAGCTTATAGGTGTGTTTTCTGTGCTTTAGTGGGGACCCAAAGATGGTGACTGCAACAGGTGGCTCCACAAAGTAAATCTGCACCTAAAGTAAACTATGCAAACACAAGACAAAATGATTCAGACCTTAATGTTTAGTAGGCGAGGGAGAATCAAGCCTCTCCATGTTCAAGACGATTCTCATGGAAAAGAATGGTAATGTATTCCCTGCCATTTTTGAGATCTGTCTCATGTTAGACTGATCCATGTGTAGGCCTGGATCTTGTGCTTGCTAGTGCTTAAAGCACATCCTTGGAAATGGAGTGAGATCTTCAAAACAATGCAGAAGTGCAAGAACTGCATACCAAACACTGACCTTGAAACAGCAGCTCGAGTGTAAGAAAACATGTCTCTCTGTGCTAGACAATTGATTTTAACTTTAAAGCAAATGAAGATTTAAAGCAAGATCTGTGTGGCAAAAAGAAAATGAGATAAAAAAAAAAACAACCAGGACTCCACATGGTGATGAATTGAAGAAGGGCAATCCAAACAAATCCACAGATGTCAGCCAACTACTCTCCCTAGGAAACATAGGTACCCAATCTTCATCTTTGTTGAGATGTACATCTTCTTCATAGTCTATCAGCTCAGCTGAAATTGGAGCAGAGAATGTTACTTAGCTGGTATTCATCCTCCTCCCCCACCTCTGCCCTCAGCTGGACAGATGGACATGCCAGGCTCTTAGGAAGAAAGACCAGTAGGCTCAAACCAACTGGGGCCAGAAGTATTTACAAGGTACATTTGTATATTTTTATCTCACTTCCACTTCCCATCATGTATGCAAAGAAGAGAGGTGCAGGACATCCAGACCCACATGCACAAGGTTGCACAAGGTTGTACAAGGGTGGCTGAAGAGTACAGGGAGTGAAGCACCCTGGTTTGGCAGAGATGCCCCATTGTGGCTAGGTAGGTGCTAGATGCCAAGGCAGAGGGAAGGCAGAGGCTCTGGGCATTGCCCTCCCTTCAGCATTTCAGATCAGCTGTTTCAGGACTCAATGTGATGGGTCCTCCTGGAGCCCTCTGTGCTCCCCACCAACCCCTAACTCTCAATGTAAGTGCCATTCCAGGAGCTTAGTTTCTGCTTTAAGTTATTTCCATATTGTTATGGGTTTAAGGTTTCAGAATTTTCCCTTTCCCTCACCTGCCTGGACTGGGAGTGATGCCCGGAGCAGAGGGG
>JAWWEU010000001.1:78221550-78241306 GCA_035583155.1 Acropternis orthonyx | reverse complement strand
GTGTGATTAATCGTGTGGAGTCCTCTGTTCTATTAGCCCCCAGATATCTTAGTTTTCTTTTTCAAACTAAGACACATATGAATATCACAAAACCTGGTTTTTTTTCAGTGGCTGATAGTTATGGAAATATTCTGTATTTGACCTGATGTGCTGCCTTGGCCATTGGCCTTTCCGCAAGGTCTACTCCTTTGTGGCCATGTGCCACCCAAACTGCTGTAACTGTTCCTGAGGAATAACAACCCACCTGCAAAGACTCACCACGTGCAATGTCCCACCTCCCACCAGCCCACTGTGTGGCAGGCAGCATGTTAATGGCTTGAGTGTCTCCTCTATCTACACAACTGCAAAACATTACTGTTACCCAAACAGAAAAGATAAACTCTGGGAGTTTGCCAAAGACGTAAACAATTAATAAGCTAAATTTCTTTCACTCCTCACTGAGATCCCAGTGTTGTCAGAAGTACATCAAGGATTTCTCTTTTTTTATTGGAATTAATATACTTCTTCCCCCAAATGACAACTGCAGGTTGGTTAAAGCAGTCAGTCTTACACTAATTTATTTGTTCTGTGAGTATCTTCCAGCTACTCATAGAAGTTATCAAATTAAAAATTGTCAGTTTCTGTAATGGTCTAACCTTTTCATTCTGACAAAGTTCAAAGTGTGGTCCACTGAATCCAAAAGGAAAGCTGCCAAGAGCAGCTGCCCATGCTGAAGCATCAATGTAAATGTTCCACAGGTAAATAGTTACTGAAGGAACTTGGGAAAATATCTTGCAAGGTGAGTGAGAAGAAAAGGTGCCATGTGTAGAGTGAATCAAAAAGGAAATAGCATTTTAGTGATATATCCTAGGGAAAAGGCAGAGCTCAGGTGTCTATCTAATCAAATCCTAATGCTGAAAGTTAATATATTTTCATACTTTGAATTAAAAAAAAGGGGAATAACAAAAAACCCAAGCTTACTTGAACCGAAGCTATTAGCCCTCTCTTACCTGTTTTTTCTTTTTAGTAGGTGTCCTTATTCAGCAGTTATTTTTAGCAAACTTAGACTTTGGTAACACTCAGAGCCATCATGACATGGTCAATACAAATGCACCTTTGGAGACTAACAGGACATGTGCTTGCTGCAACCTCACTGCCAGATGCTGCTGGAAAAGAGCCACAGTCTTCCCTCTTGCCCTGTTCCCTAGCGTTGGGCGCTTAAGCATCCACAGAGGGAAATGGGGGGCAGCTTGAGGCCCTTCTCCAGCTCTCTCAACATTTACCATCTCCATGATGACCACACAACCACTGGCTCCAGTGTGCAGGAGGCTATGGGTCAGAGCATGCAGGCAGAGGAGAGCAAACCTGGCCTCTGCCCTGTTAGAGGAGTTCAAGCATAACATAAAAATCCACCCCAGTGACCTGGTCCTGTTTCACCTGACATACATGAGCAATCCTACACAGTGCCAGGGCTTACATAGGGCCAGGATTAGTGCTGGGTTTTAGCCAGCAGAGATGCAGTAAAATAATGCAGGGAAGGATGGGGACCAACTAAATCAGTGCATTAGGATGTAGACCTTGGGCTGGTTGCTGTCACTAGCTTTAGTGTGGATTTGCTTGAAGGATCTGGGATTTTGTTTATCTGTTTGCAATCCTTGGAAGTGCATTGTAGGACTCCTGCAACTCCCAGGAACACATGAATTCTAACAACTTACCAACATATTGTGGTGTATAATTTGCTGATGGTTTTCACACTAATGATGCAGATTTGAAAAAACAGCTGACAAATCCTTGTCCACAGATACAGTTACAGCTCTCGCAAGCTGGCAGGGCACAGAGACCAAATCGGAGGGAGGAATTCATGCAAAAATTCCTACTTCTCTTATAGCTGTAGCAATTATGTGGTTAATGCACATGGCTCCTTGGGATTGATCTCACAACCATGATGAGCAGGGAGAAAGAGATGATCTCTCTCTTGCCCCTTCAAAGTCCCTGAGAAATTTATCAGGGACCAAAGATATTCTTCTGGCCTCCTGGCATGACAGTTACCACAGAGTTTAAATAGTAATTGCTCCATGGGATGCTCTCTGCATCAACAAAGAGCAGCTTTGACCCCTTGGATTTTATGTTTTTAATCAGAGTTTCAACCATTTTACTAATATTTAAGAGGCAAGTTGAAAACTCCATGCCCATGCCCTCTAATTACACTATTTCTTATAACGGGGGGGGTCTTCACAGGTTTAAGTATTTGAACAAAGATTTTTGGGAGTTTTAACAATTTTTGCTAGAAAAGGGAGGGCACTGAGAAGAGAGAATCAGCAGACAACTTACTGGTTAATTACAGCCTAGCAAATACCATTCCTGGTCCCTGAGATTACTCTGTTTTGATTACTGCACTTCAAGCCTTTATTGCTGGTTGTACAGACCTCTCTGAAAACATTTTTCCAGTGGAGTTAGGAAGGCAATAATTGTGTCACCAGGCCTCCAGCTATTCCTACTGTGTACCTGGCTTTTTTTTTTTTTCCCCCCAGTACTGAGTACAGTTAGCTCTTGCTCACTGTAAACACTTTCTTCATGAAGAGTCTGATTTTGCCTGCCTTCTACACGTCTGACCTGGTGTAACACAAGTCCTCTTGGCTCCCCTCATCTCAGCTTCCCTCCTCTCTGTCACTGGAAGTTTGTCCCCAAAAGTGAGTCCAGACCCCTTTCATTTCCTCTGCTGGACCTGTTTCACTGTGATGAACTGTAAAGTCAAACCAGAAAGTGGGTTGCTTGCAAGGAAGGTCCATGGTAATGGACATACATAGCCCAAATAAGTTTTAGCATGCAGGGAAGGACATGGGAAAATATCCCTGCAGCACACTTTTCTTTCCAGTAATGAAGTTGCACGGAAGTAGGAGTTGCCTGATGTGGACTGGGTTTGGGAGGTTTTTTTTTTTTACTTTTACTTTATTTTTAGGTTTTATTTTTACTTTTACTTTATTTTAGGTTTTATTTTCATTCTGAGTTTTTTGTGACATACTGTGGGTACTTCAAAAAACCTCCAAGGGATTCTCTTAACGGATGGTGCGCAGGCACAATCTGTATGGTTGTTTTCCCATGCTTCATTCTTCACCCATCTCCTCACCGAGACCTCCCCACTGGGGTTTCAAGCAGATTGCCTTGCTCCCTGATAATTAACGGTATTGAATTAAGTCTCCACTAGGAAGGAAAGTCTGATATATTGTTGCAGACCTTAAAGTGTCTGTCAGCTTAAAGTCCTTTACCTGGGTTTTTGGTAAGAGCCAAAGCAGTGCACTAGATGCAGGAAGCAACCAGAATTCGAAATTCCCATGGGGCATAAGGACCCCCCTTGACCCTCCAACCCAACTCCAGAGTCACCTCATACCAGTGGGCAACTCTTAAAAGATAAATGCTTGCTCTAAGAGAGAGTGTATCAATATTCACCACATATTTTACTGCCTAGGCATGGGAGTGCATCTTCTCATATGGCTGTATTATTTATAGGCTAGGCCAAACACCGGGATATTGAAGTAAGGCTACAAGATACTTTCAGTTTCAGAAGCAGGTCATAAATAAGAAGTTATGACTTACATTTTAAGAAGAAACATTAAAGTTCTTGTCCTTGAGCCTTACAGGAAAAAGATGAAGAATATACAGTCCGCAATACTGCCAAAATCTGTTCACCTGACTCTTCCCCAGCTCACCTCTGTTGTAAACCGAGTTGACTGTCCTGCTGGAAGAGTGGAACCAGATGCCTCCCTCCTCTACAGCAGAAAGGGTAAAGCAAGAGGGAGGGTTTCACTCAAAAAGCCATCTAACTTCCTCTGCAACACCTCCTTCCTCCAGCCATCTTCTGCTCAGCTCCATTTCTTACCATTCTCCAGTAACTATGAGAAGAAGGATGTCCATCTAACTTTCATTTGCTATTTTCCTCCTCCTAATCTGTGATTTCTGGAGGACAAGTTAATAAAACTAGCTTTTGCTCATGATGAAGGCTGGCTTCCTTCCAACAAATGAGGAATGGGAGTTATTCACTACAAAATGGCTTTAGTATACTTAAGCACCAACTCTAGGTCATCTACATGCTCACAAAGACAACACAGCAGAGACAAAGACCAAGCTGTAGCAAGGTATCTTGGCTAATCTTCTTGTGTATAGCTTTTAGAGTGGGTACCTTCTCACGTCTCCCTGCTGCAGGCATCCAGAGAACTAAACAAACCTGAATTCTTGCATGCTATTGAAATATAAACCATTATAATTATACCTCTGGCACCTGTTAAGATGGTAAGTTTGATATTTGAGCTTCCAAAACAAAACACAATTCATGATATTTTTGCAGTAGTAAAAGTGCCTCCCTCTTCTTGACAATCTTTGCATGTAGCTCAGCCTTGCTTCCTAGTGCACGTAAATAATAACATGGCCATCAATGCATTTTTGCTGCAATTTCTAAGTGCAGTTGGAGCAAATGAAATCAAGAAAGGAAGGTTATAGCACTTCACATTTTTCCATATAGGGCATCATGCTGTGTTATACACAGTGTTCATCACATTCTCCATACCTTATTTGCTGTGATATATCTGAAATTCTTTGTCTTATCTGATCTATGATTTAAGATTCTGACCTTTTCAGCTTTCTGTAATTTCACTGCCAGCTCACTCAATATGCCTTTGTTTATAGCCTTACAGCAGGGAGACCAAGACAAGATGGGAGTTGCTTATGCACTGGAAAGACAGAAATTTCTCTTTGCCAAAATTTGTGTGTGAAAGAGAGAAATAGAGGTATAATTTCAAAAGTTTTTAAATAATCTGAGAGTACCGATGAGAAAGGGGATTAAATACCCTTCAAAAAGGACTTTCTGCTAAAAGAACAAACGAAAAAGAAATACCTTTCTGTTAATGGCAACCTGTGTGAATAGCAATTTCAACACATAAAAACTGCTTTTTCAGCTCCATGGTGAGAGCAGCAGAATGGCAACACACATCTCAGCACTTTCATCAGAATGGCTGGGGAGGCAAATGAAGCCTTTATATCTGCTGCTGGGATGTTATATCATCTTGCCTCAAGTTCTGCTCCCCCTCTGCCTAGGCAGGTTGCAGGAGGAGCTCTAGGGATGTTAATCTGTGCCGGAGAATAGCTGCTAAATTATTCAGGGTACTAAAGACAAGGGCTGAGTGTGAATTGCCAAAGACCCTGATGACATGGAGTGATGGCAATAAAATGACAGATGAAATTCAGTGTAGATAAATTTAAAGTGTGGCACCTGGGAGGAAAAAAATCCCAGTCTTGACTTGCCATACACTGTGCTGAGTTCTGAGTTGACTACTGCTACATGGAATTGAGATCTTGCCATCAGAATAGATAATTTTATGGACAGGTCATATTTGTGCTCAGAACTAGTTAGAAAAATCCAAAACTGAATTCTAGGAAATATTATGAAAAAAAAAAAGCAGTAAACAACATGGAAGACACCAATCATGTTCACCATACGAATCCTTGGTGTGCTTATGTATTGAGTACTGTGGGCAGCCCTGGTCATCCCATCACCAAAAATTATGTAACACAATGAGAAATGCTGCAGGAAAGCTCAGCCATGGATGCTTACTGAACTGTCTTACAGTCTTGTGCCTGGTACAGACACAGAGGAGAGTGGTCCAAATTACAGGGAATCACAGAATCAGGAGTTGCAAGAAGATGAGCGGGGACTTGTTGTTCAGTATCTCTTCAAATGTAACAACTAGGTGTGCTTCAATGAACCAAAAGGTGTCCAACTTGAAACAATCAAAAAGAGATAATTTCCTGTTGTGTTCACGAAACTATCATCATAGTTAAGCTAAAAGGTACTAGATGTTAGTATTTAAGTTCAGGGAGCAATTGAGTAAATTCAAAGGAAAAAAAGGTCAATGAAAAGCCCTGTGAAATTCCGAGATACTGAGTTTTCTAGGAGACAACTGGTAATATATACATATATATATATACATACATACATACATATATATATATATATTATATGTGTGTGTGTCTGTGTGTCAGTGTGTCTATGTGTATGTCTGTGTGTGTGTCTGTGTGTCTGTGTGTGTCCTTTCTTGCATATATTCAAATATATATATATATTTACAGGAAGCCACTTGGGCTGCTATCAGAGAGAGGATGCAGGTCTCCTTGGTCCTAGTTGAATTCTTCCAAAAACTGTTTTTAATGTAAATCTTTATAGTTTTGTTCATAGGATGAGATTGGCAGAGGGAGATGAGCCAGGGAGATGAGCCAGGGAGATTTCTCAGTTACAGAGGTCAATGTAAGCTTTGGTTTATCCAGTGGGCATGGTATCAAAGCAGATAAATTAGAGCCTACAGATACAATTAATCTGCTTTAGGCTTCTATAGTTTACCTTCCTTTGTAGCACACAGAAATAAATAGGCAGATTAGTATGTCTAGGTTTAGGTAGGTGTTTCAGGGAATGTATCATCCTCTACTAGTGCCTGCATTTCCCAAGCCTGGGACAACTATGACTCGACAGGAGTGCGTATTTTGCCCAGGAGTACCAGAAATACATATTTCCTACATGTTAATTCCTTCAGATACTTATTCTGTTTTATTTTAATATTATTAATATTAATTAATTAATTATTAATTAATATTAATATAATTCTGATTTATTTTAATAGGTTTAGATGTAGCATAAACAATGTTGACTGATAAATCCTGCTTGGTGTTTATAAATAAAGATAGGTGTTTAAAACAAAATCTGGCAAAGACAAGACTGTCTCAAACTCAGGAGAAGTTTAAATTCAGCTCATGTTCCGCTGAGCTAGCTGCCCAGGGAACCAAATAGAAGATGAAAGATCATATGATTGTTTATCTAAACCTTGCATAATAAAATGCAATTCATTTATTTGCCCTTTAATTCTCATAAACACAAAGTTGAGTACACTTAGGGTTGTGCAATTCAAATGGTCAGTGTGGAGTCCAAAACCAAAGTCTCAATCACCACATCACTACAGCTGGGATGGCTGTACCTCCCTTTTAGCCCATTTGCATGCAGAGCAGGATGCTTGGAGGGGGGAAGGGTATCCCTATGTTCCCATAGTATTGAGCTGGGATCCACAAGCTGAGAGGGACTTCCAGGTCATGGATGGCCACAGAAATTAAGTGCTTGTGTGAGTATCTCAGAAGTCAAAGAAGTCCTTACATAACTCCCAAAACAAATGCAGATGCATAACTGGGAATCCAAACCATGTGGGTCTTGGATGTAGGAATCCATTCAAACTGTACACAAGTGGCCTGCAGCGGCATTTTGACAAACATCATGTGTTTACACATGTGGGCATGCAGACACAAGCATACACACACATTAACTCCACCACTCCTTGGCACCATACCTGGAGCTGTGCAGAATTAAAGTCTGCCAAAACATTCATGCTGTCTTGGCAGTGTTTATTTTGCTGAAGTTCAACAAGACCAAGTGCAGGGTTCTACACCTGGACTGGGGCAATCTCAAGTACAGATACAGGCAAAGAATGGATGACAACAACCCTCAGTAGAAGAACTTGGCGGTGCAGGTGGATGAGAAGCTCAGCATGAGCCAGCAATGTGCGTAGAAAGCCAACCATATCCTGGCCTACATCAAAAGCAGTGTGGCCAACATGGTAAGAGAGGTGATTCTGCCCCTCTACTCTGCTCTGGTGAGACCCCACCTGGGGCACTGCATCCAGCTCTGGGGTCCCCAGCATAGGAAGGATGTGGATCTGCTGGAGTGGGTCCAGAGGAGGGCACAGCTAAGAAGATTTTTCAGAGGATGTTCACACCCATGCATGCCTTTTGCCTTGGTGTCTGTTTGGGTCTCTGATGCTCACATGCCTCCTCACCTATTTCCTGGTTTTTGCTACCTCACTCATTACAGTGACTTTGATCATCACCTTCGTACTGAGGGTCCCCAGATCTGCTCTCTGTCCTTAATTCTCCCACTTTGGTCTTTGTTGCATTTTCAGGGGTATCCAAGGTATCCACTTGGAAGCCTTACTTCCATTTCAAGCACAGTCTTTTTGAAAGTGAAGTGCTGCCCCCTTATTCTTTGGAACAGATGAGGCTCTACCTTTCTTGAAAGTATATTTCTGGATTGTTTCCCCCTGTTTATCAAAAGAGAGGGGAAAGACACATTTCTGGGATGAGGGTCTTCTTACACCATTGTAAACATCTAAAGCAGGCCAGATGCTTGTGCCCTGAAAGTTTATTTGCCTCCATCACCCATAAGGAGATTCTCAGGGGTTGCCTGAGGACATTGGCTGCCAGCTGACCCCTACTTATGTGAAAGGAGTCTTAGTCAATATGTGTCACAGTGAAATGGTGAGCTGCTTACCCAGTGGACAAAATCCCGCAGTAGCTTCCTTGTCTGAGTAGGGCAGGCCTTATTTATTCTCACCATTATGCATTTTCATCGCTCTGGGCTTTAACAGGATAGTAAGATTTATAAGTCATTGACTTACCCCATATCTAATCTCACTTGCTCATATTCAGAATTTTAGGGGCATGCTCACAAATTTCTTAGAAAATGCTGAAAGGTGTCACACCTTGGATAGCTTCTGAAATAGAAGGTGAAAAAGACATACATGTGAATGAAATGTAAAAAATCAAAGCCTTTCTCCAGTTGTATGTAATAGAGTCCAGCAATTCTGAGTCTTGCTCTTGCTTTTAACTGTGGCGTGAACTGCACATAACAGTAAATATTCTGATGTATTTCTTGAAACGTAACCATGTATGTGGGAAAAAATTATCTGTCTTTTGGTGGCAAAATCAATGTCTCCTTTGGCTATACTGTAATATTTATCAGCAATACAGATATTTATTTCATTTACCATCTTGCTGCTCCTGCTTCGTAACTGCTTTCAATAGAGTGCAGGACCCAGAAATGCAGCAACATTCATTTTCCTTCTCCATAATTCACACTGCCCTACAGCACATTTAATTTTGGGCTCAGAACTGGTGAAGGAGACAGACTCTCAGCTTGCAGCTTGTCTCAAGTGATGCCCCCAAGTGCTATAAACACTGTGGGACCTCTCTGGCTTCCTAACCACAAGTCTTGAGGAGAGACACTGTTGTTTGGAGATCTAAGCTAGTATCACATCAGGAACCAAGCAAACAATGAGATACTACCAACACAATTTAGACAAATGTGGAGATTATAGTCATTCAACCCTTTTGTTTCCCCAAAATGATACACCCTGACATAGATACAGGTGGCATGAAAATAGATAATTGCAGTGGGGATTTCATTAATGGCACTAAAAGGTGTTACAAAAGATTATCTAACACAGTCCTGTTGCAAGGCATATGTGTAATTGTACATAATTTTCCCTATTATTTTCATATTATTAATATGATTATAAGGATTTCCAGTATATTGAGTCCAAATGCATACACATATGTAAAATCATAGATTCATAGCATTGCTTAGGTTGGAAAAGACTGTTAAGGTTCTTGAGTCCAATCATTAACCTAACACTACCAAGTCCACCACTAAACCATGTCCCCACATGTCTTTTAAAAATCTCCAGGAATATTGACACACCCACTTCCCTGGGCAGCCTGTCCCAGTGCTGGGCTACCCCTTCTGTGAAGAACCTTTTCTTGATATCCAATCTAAACCTCCCCTAGTGCAAGTTAATGCAATTTCCTTTAATTCTGATAAATGTTACCTGGGAGAAGAGACCAGCCCCCACCTGGCTACAACCTCCTGTCAGGCAGTTGTATAGAGTGCCAAGATCTCCCCTCAGTCTCCTTGTCTCTAGACTAAACAACCCCAGCTCTCTCAGCCACTACTTATAAGACTTGTGCCATTGTCCTTCTTGGCCACCTGCATACATTGCTGGCTCATGTTCAGTGGCTGTCAGCCAGCACTTCCAGGTCATTCTCCGCTGAGCATTTTTCCAGCCATTCTGCCCACAGCCTGGAGCGGTGTCTGCAGTTGTGATCCAAGGGCAGGACCTGGTATTTGGCCTTGTTGAACCCCATACCCACCAATCGAACCTGTTCAGGTCCCTCTGTAGAGCTTTCCTACCCTCCAGCAGACCAACACTCCTGACCAGCTTGGTGTCACCTGCAAACTGACTGAGGGTGCATTCAGTCCCCTTGTCCAGATTGTCAATAAAGGTATTAAACAGGATTGGCCCCAATAGTGTGGAACGCCACTAGTGATCAGCCACCAGCTGGATGTAACTCCATTCACCACCACTTTCTGTGCCCAGCCATCCAGACAGATTTTTACACAGTGAACAGTGCATATGTCCAAGCCAGGAACAGCCAGCTTCTCTGGGAGAATGCTGGGAGAAATTAGGCTTTACTAAGATCTAGGTATACTACATCCATGGCCTTTCCCTCATCCACTAAGTGGGTCACCTTGTCATAGAAGATCAGATCGGTCAAGCAGGACCTTCCTTTCACAAACTTGTGCTGGCTGGGCCCAATCCCTTGGTTGCCCTGTACATGTTGCATGGCACTGGAGGTGATCTGCCCCATGACCCTGGCACCAAGGTCAGGCTCACAGACCTGTAGTTCTCTAGATCCTCCTTCCAGCCCTTCTTGTAGATGGTTATCACAATTGCCAAACTCCAGGCAACTGGGACCTCCATGGTTAGCCAGGACTGTGGATGAATGATGGAAAGTGGCTCAGTGAGTCCTCCTGACAGCTCCCTCAGTACACGTGGGTGGATCCCACCCAGCCCCATAGACTTTTGTATGTCTGAGTGGTGTAGCAGATTGCTGACCATTTCCCCTTGGATTATGGAGGCTTCATTCTGTTCCTGGTCCCTGTCTTCCAGCTCAGGGGGCTGAGTGCCTTGACAACAACTGGTGTTACTATTAAAGACTGAGGTAAAGACGGCATTAAGTACTTCAGCCTTTTCCTCATTCTTTGACACTATTTCCCTCTCCTATCTAATAAAGGACAGAGATTCTCCTTAGCCCTCCTTTACTGATGATTTATTTATAGAAACATTTTTATTGTATTTTATGGCAGTAGCCAAATTAAGTTCTAACTGGGTTTTCACCCTTCTAATTTTCTCCCTGCATAACTTCCCAACATTGTTGTAGTCCTGACTTGCCTGACCCTTTTCCCAGAGATCATAAACTCTCTACTGTGAACTCTAAAGCTCTCTGTTCAGCCAGGCTAGTGTTCTACCCTGCTGGCTCATCTTTCAGTGCACAGGGACAGCCTGCTTCTGTGCCTTTAGGATTTCCTTCTTGAAGGAAGTCCAGCCTTTCTGGAGTCCTTTGCCCTTCAGGACCATTTCCCAAGGGACTCTGTCAACCAGGCTCCTTAAACAGGCCAAAGTCTGCCCTCTGGAAATCCAAGGTAACAGATCTGTTGACTCCACACCTTACTTCTCCAATAATTGAAAACTCCTATCTAATCTCCTGATCGCTGTGCCCAAGACAGCCTCCATTCATCAGATCACCCACCAGTCCTTCTCTGTTCACAAGCAACAGCTGCAGAAAGGCCCCAGTTGTGTTGCTCACCAGCTGTGAAGCTATCTTCCACACACCCCAGGCACCTCCTGGGCTGCTTCCTTTCCACTGCATTGTATTTCCAGGTGATATTTGGTAAGTTCAAGTACCCCATAAGAGCAAAAGCTAGCAAATGTGAGGCTTCCCCAACTGCTTAGAGAATATTTCATCTGCCTCTTCAACCTGGTTGGCTGGTCAGTAACAGACTCTCACCAAGATAGCAGCCTTACTGGCCTTTCCCATGATTCTTACCCATAAACACTCAACCCTTTAATCACCACTGTCGAACTCTAGTGAGTCAAAACACTCTTTAACATACAGGGCTACCCCACAGCTTTCATGCAGGTAGACTTCAAGAGCAAAATAGCAGTACAGATGAATTCAGTGTTGAAGTGAATGGAACTAGAAAAATTAAAAAAATTGATGCTGATATGAAAATAAATTCTAAAGAGGTTCTGATTTACTAAAAGCTCGAACAGCCCTCACATATAATGATGCTATTTAAAGAGTAGCTATTTGAGTCTAAGCTTCTGTGAAGAACAATTAAGAAAACTAAGGTAACCAGAAATTTGAGAGCTTCCTTTCTTCTGCTACCTTCATCAAATGCACTCTTTGTTTTGTCCCAAGAGTAATTTCTCATGCAGACTACGTATTTTCTTTTACCATTACCATAGCGTTCCACAGCGCTTAGCCGAGGTCAGTCAACTCAAATCAAAAAGGGGTTAATCATAGTCACTACATTCTAATTTGCCATAGCAAGGCCTTCTCTTTTAACCAGACTCATCTCCAGGGAGGGGGAATGTCTGCAAGGCTTATTGTTGAAAAAATTAAGAAATATGTAGAAGTTTTGGTTTGATAAAATAGTCACAGAACAGGGGCCTGGACTACTGTTGGAAGGAGCAGACCTAACAAAGAGCCTCAGTTACTCCATAAAAGAGATCAGTGTTTCCTCCTTACTCAAGTCTGTCCATGCTCCTCCATGCTCTCATTCCTGTTCTAGTTGACTGTATTCAAGCACGTGTATGAAAAGTATGACTGAATGGAAATCAGTTGCTCCCAAGGTCTGCATACCCTCAGAGGATATAAGGACACACGTACGAGACTAAGAATGCAGCAGCAGACTTCAGCTTCTCATCCTTCCCCACAGGAGCTCATGAGATTATCCTGACAGTTTAAACTGGTCCTCAGTGCTGTTGGAGCAGAAATGAAGTCCAATTATTTCACTACCACTATTTGCATACTCCAGTCTTAATTCAATTCAAGTATAGAAATTCCAACACTGAGGTCACTTGAATTAGTGCTGGTGACTATTCAAGTCTCAACTCTCCTGTTTTAATTCAATCTGAGATAAAGCCCAGCAAAGTCAATTGGAAGGAAAAGATTTGGTATTGGGCCCCAACATAATTAAATACTAAGTTATATTTACATGATTTTCCTCCATGCACTTTTTGTTAAAAAAACACAGTGGATTTTTACAGTACAGAAGCCTTTTTAGTAATTTTTGTGGATATGTAGATAAGATCGAATCTTTAGTGTTTCAAAAACACAAACAATGTTTATTTGTTGCTCATAAGTAATTCATGGACCCAACAATATTCAACAAAACTTTTTCATTTTTAACAGATCTCTTAATGAGCATCATTTTACAGAAAACCACCAACAAATAAATAAATTAAAACAATTGCTTTTGGCATCACAATGGTTAAACACATTAAATAATTCATTAAATTGTGCTTTACATCAATGAAAATTCTTAGGTCTACAAACTATCTCATAAATAGGAATGAAAGTAGATATGGTTACTCACAATACAATCTCTTAGTAGTAGAGTTCACGAACATTATTGCACATAAACAGAAGGAAAATTCCTAAAGAAAAGTAATTTACAGCCTATTAATTTACCCTTTCATCTTAAATATGGCAACTGATGGGAACTCTTTAGTTTTTCCTTCACTTCCAACATTTATTTGAAATCACAGAGATAGTGATATGGCCAAGAAGGTCAAGAATATTGTAGGCTATGAAACCCATTTTCCTCCACAAAATATAGACAAAGAAACTATGACAAGAACCAAACTGAAAGAAGTTTGCAAATTTGGTACCATTTCTAAGTGTGCTTTTGCCACATGTAAACAGGATACAGCAATCTGCTCTCGCAGAATGACTTTATTGTCATTGTTCATCTTGTACATCGTAGTCACCTCCAGTCTTGAAAGAAGATAGTCCTTATCCAAGACAAACCCCGAGTAATTCCACATGTATCAGGGGGACAGCAACAGAGAGCAAAACAATTTTAAAACCTCAGTACTGATAATTGATACAAGAGTACACGTGGGAAACAAGAACCCTCTAGGGCAGAAGGAAGCATCTGCTAATGAGAAGACCAACTTAAGAAACTTCTCAGTTTAGTAACAGATGTCAAATCTGAAACACCTCCAGATGTAAAGGTGATGTGATTTGCCCTTTGGTTGAATGGATATGGTACAGTTATGAAGTCTGGCTTTGGATCTGACTTACAGCACTTTTTTGTTCTGTGCTTCTAACAAGTAACTGCTGAATATTGGGTAGAATCCCCAGCAAGGCTATCACAGCCTCACTATTAACAGAAATGCCGTGAAGAATATCCAACATCAGAAATGGTGGTTTTTTCTTTCTCCGTGGTTGTATTGGGTCTGACTGAGATGGAGTTCATTTTCCCACAATAACCCTCACAGTGCTGTGCTTTCTAGTAGTAGCTGGAAAGGTGTTGATTACACACCAATGTTTTGGCTACTGCTGAGCAGTGTTGGCAAAACATTAGCACTGTTTCTCAACATTCTCTCCCCCATCAGTAGGCTGGGGGTGGGCAAGATCTTGGGAGGGGACGAAATGAGGCCATCTGACCAAGATTAACTAAAGGGATATTCCATACCATGTGATGTCAGCTCAGATATAAAAGCTAAGAACAGTAAGAGGAAGTGGGGGGATTAATTATTTACAGTGTTTGTCTTCTGGAGCAGCCGCTTTGCGTGCTGAAGCCCTGCTTCCCAGGAATGGCTGAACATCGCTTGCTGATGGAAGGTAGAAAATACCTTTTTTTTTTCTCTTCGCTTGAGTGTGCGCAAACTTTTGCTTTTGCTTTAGTAAACTGCCTTAGCTCAACCTATGCATTGCTTTCCATCTTATTCTTTCTCTCCTGTCCAGCTGGAAATTGGGGAGTGATAGAGGGGCTTGGTGGGCACCTGGTGTCCAGCCAAGGTCAAACCACCACAATGGTGAAAAAGGTTTTTATTGTTATCATTGATGAGTGGGAAAGAGAGGACAAATTTTCACTCCTTAATAACGTGTGGCCCGTAAGGCCATAAGCTGAGCTCTTGGACTAGACATCGAACTGTCAGAAATAAGTTCTAATGACACAGCATGTTTCTCTGTCCTCTCTAAGCTTACAGTGAATTATAAGTGGAAAAGGTGGCCAATGCCCAGATCGAGATGGAAGAGATTAGCAAGTACATCTCCATTACAAAAGAATGAGATTTGTTTCAGCACCACAGTAGCAGAAGCCAAATTGCCTTGTTTAAGCAACAAAATAATGCTGGGAAGCTGGACAGAAATCCTATAGCATTGTTGATCAAGGAAGTTTAGAAAGAAACATGCTGATCTTATACAAGTCAGTGTAATTACAGTGAAGTCTGTGCTCTCAGAGCAATGAAAACCTGCAACAGAGATATGAAGCAGGGCCTTTATTTTGCTTTTGCATTATATTATTTCAAGCACAGCACCCAAGAGGAAAAAAGATGCAAGCATGTGTATTAGAAGTCAGCCTGAAAGTATTTCCAAACTGCTTTATTTGTCATGTGCCACGAAATTCAGCTGAGACACAGGATTCAACTAAGGGACACAGGTATAGCGAATCTGCTGGATCTACTGCTGGAGCTGGGGAAGAAGGTGACAGGTCCTTCAGTCCCAGGGGCTCTGAGCAAGATCTTAGCTACTGGCTGCCCACTCCTCCCCAAAAAAACCAAAACCAACAAAAGCAACAAACCTATTCCTGCACGACCAGGGTTATCTGCTAGACAGGATCCAGAGGAAAACAGAATCCAACAAACCAACTTCAATTTTAACTAAATCCCCAGTGTTAAGGTAGATGCCACAGCACATTCACAGCTCTTCAGGACCCTAATCTTCTCTCCTGGGAAATGACTGATTGAAAAGGTTAGGCATGGCATGAAGATACTGCCAAACTATTAAAGGTAATGTGAACCACCTAAAGGCTGCTTCGATTTCCCTCATCAGGCTTTGTTTTGTATAGGGAAGAAGGAATAGTCTTGAGAACAGTTGGTGTGCTTAGACAGCTGAAACTGATACTTACAGTCACTGGTGAGGCTCCCAGGAAGCAATTCTGAGCACTGTCTCCTCTCCTCTCAAAAGATAACACTGCGTTTTCTAAATTAAATGTGAGGCCCCCATGGCTGTGAGCAGCATAGAGACACGATGTGCTGGGGAAAGAATCAGACATGTGAGGAAGGGGCTACTTTTTTTGCACTTAGGAGGAAGGGGAAGGGAAGGGATCCCTTACCAAAAAAAAAAAAAAAAAAAAAAAAAAAAAAAGGTGGAAATTGATTTTACTTCCTCACTTACCTTCCTCCTTAATGTGCACTTAGCTTTGCATCTCTCTTCCCATATGTCTGGCTTCTCACCTGCTCTTTAGGGTCTCCCCAGCACCCTTAGCTACCTGTGCTCATTGAAACAAGAAGTGTGCCTGCAAATCCTAGAGACAAAGTATCAGGTGCCAAAAGCACCCTTCCCCTCTCTTGCTATGTGGTCTGCAGCAAGATGCAGCAATGAGCGCAAGTACAGGGAGATGCAATAGTTCCTGTCATCCCTGTGTCACCACCCAGAAACCTCCTTTTCTCTCTAGGTCCAGGGCCAGCCCAGCCTAAAGCCCTGGTGCCAGCAGGTAAGATGTCAGATCACTGCAAATTACCTGCACTGAGCTAAAGGTTCAATAATACTGGTCAGGCTTAGCTCCTCATGGCCTTGCTGTCCTGCAGCCAGGAAACCGAGAGTGAGCTTCAGTCCTTGACTGTAAAAATTTCAATTTAAATCTCTGAAGGTAGGTGTCCACATGTGAGCGAGGTGCTTGAGCGCCTCTTTCAGGCAAGGGGGATCCAAGCTGTACTGTTCTCAAGTCTAGAGAGCTCCTCACTCTTCTCTAAGGCAGTCATCCCATGCTCAGACAGGAGGATAATAATCTGCAGCCCTGCACTTTTCCTTCTGAATGCAGAGGTTGGAAAAGACGCACATGATCCACAAGTGGAACAGGAGTTAGGGACCAAAACCCACCATTGCGCACTCCAAAACTAGCCCATTGATAATCAGATGTAAAGCAGTGTTTCGCTAATGAACTACATTGATAATGAGGCATTATCCCTCTTGCCCTCTTCATTTCTCCATACTACTATGATATTTCATGTTTAATGCATTATTGTATGCATTAACTCTCAATGGGATCATTAGACTGCATTTTTTATATCCTGCATAGATAAGCAGCAAGAGCATTTTCAGAAGAAAAGAAGACACAGCATGCACAAAAAAACCCTTAACTTGGAAATGAAGGGAAAAATTTTTAAATTCAGGCTCTTTTTTTTCTGTAACACATTATTTTTTTAACCAACTGGATAGAAACCTTGAATTTTGAAAACAAACAAGAAATGTGCATCCACATCAGGTACTCCAGTACTTCTAATTAGCAAATCCGTACGGTAAAAGCCATTCATGCATGCAATAATATACTTTCAGCATCTTGATTTAGCAGCCACGTTGAGGCACTTAGAGAAATTTCCACCTAATGCTTTACAGTTATGCTTGAAGAAGAAGGAAAAAAACTTGATTAGAAGATCTATGCTACACAGGACCCTCTTTTTAAAATTTCACTATTACGAATGGAACAACATAAAATCTTGGAATAAACAGATGCAGTTTAGCCACAAGAATTTAACACATGGAGGAAGAACCCATTGAATATTTTTCTAGACAAGGAAGAAAAACAGATACAGATCTCTCATCATGAAAACAGTAAATTTACAAAGAATCTTCATACAGAGTAATAAATATCAAGACTTTCCACATATCCATTATGTATCTTATAAAAATGAAAGCTGATTTTTTTAGCCACTACTGTAGTTAGAGAGAAAACCAATTTAAGTTGTATTCACTCAGCATCAATGTATTTTAACAGACAATATCATAAACCTGCCTACCTTCACAGACAATATATCTCCAGGCTTTTACAGCAAATCTGGAAAATGTCACACTGATATTTAAGCTTTTCCTGCTCTCTCTTTCCTCTTCTCTGCAGTTTGCTTGACCCTTTTTGTGAATGTGATTTCACTGCCTCCAGCCAGATAATATCCACGATGTGTGCCCTGCTGCCACATGGACCTCATTTCTCAAGGCTTTGCCTTTGCCACACACACTTGGAAAGATGGCTGCTACCTGGCTGGGTTCAGTACTCTCAGCATCTGCAGAGAAATAAGCTAACCCCTCCAACATTTCACCAATAAATCATCTCTGATTGCTGGCTAGCAGAACAAGCAATGCCCCAATCCCACACTCCCTAGGTCTTTTTTATTGACCTCAACAAATTCTTCCCTTAATCAAAACACAGCATGTAGAAGTTTGAAGAGCAATGTGTGCTCCTTCCTCCATTTCATTCACTAGAAAATTATGCACTACAGTTGCATTGAACAGTACAAAATAAACCAGCTCTCCATGTCACAAAGGAGCCAAGCCAGGTATTCTTTCCCAATTATTCATTCATGTCTGTGCAAGTTTTAATAGCTCAGATTGTATAGGGTAAATCTGTTAATGCAAATGATACAGCTCTCTCTCTTCAACCCATCCTGATAGCTTAGGGCTTTGAAGAAAGTCTTTTTGGACAGAGATCTTATTCTACTGCCATTTAGTAAGATTAATCAATACCTATTGAGAAAACAATACATTCTCACTGGCAGAAACCAAGAAAAACTGAGACAAGGAGGGATAGTTGTCAGATGAGGTCTCATTTACCAAAGCGGTAGGTGTTTTGGCTAATTCCCAGGTAGCCAAGTTGCACAAACTCTCTGATCCTCTCACTGGTTAGTCAAGATGGAGGAACATCACCACCTTGCGACCTGACTGTTGTAATCTTCAGTGATGGCTGCTTCTGCTGCCTCTTCACTTGGCCACTGGTGAGCTCTCTGCTCCCGCAGCAGTCGCCGCTCCTCCCGCCTCTTTAGCCGGTTCTTCTGATGCTCCTCTTGCTTGGAGTACTGGAAGCGCTGCAGGAACAGGTCCTTCGCATATTCGTACAGCTGCATGTCCAAGAAATTCAGCTCCTCTATCCGTTGCCGCACCTCCTCGCCAATGTCCACATTGGAGGCCCGAGTAACATTGAACTGGGTGAATGGGGAAATGAATTTCAGGTTGAATGTCCTCTCAAAGAGATACTGTGTTTTCCTCTGAAATTCTGTCAGGCCAAAGAAGGCCATATTTTTCAGATTGTTCTTGGCGCTTTGGAGAAGAATCATATTTCTTTCACTCTCATTCATAAAAGTTAGGTTGTAGCATCCCACCAGGCTGAGGTCTGCCAGCATGCGCACCTGGCGGTTGTTGGCCAAGTTGTAGCTGCAATCCATGAATTCCTGTAAACTGACTCCAGACCAGTCATCTCCTTCATAACAGGTGGGCAGCTCATCTGGTGTTGGGCTTCTTCCATCGCACATATGAAGAGAAGTTTTCCACGTCGCACCCCTCTGGACATGCTTCCATTCACTCAAGTACCTTGACACTGGATCCCTCAGCATTGTGATGTAATAGAAATTCCTGAAATATATAATTAAACACAGTTTTGAGATTTCAGTAGATTTCACTATTTATTCTCCAATAAAAACATTACCTGACACTGGCACCATCCCCTTCACTTTTTCCAGTGTAATGTAGGCACTGTAGAGTGACTACTTCTGAGACAGCAAAAGCTTCATAAATATCATGAATAAAATACAAGGTCAACTGGGAGAAGAAGAAAGATCTGAAAGGAAATAAGCAGTTGTCAGGAAAAAAAGAACAATTTTGCCTCATCAACCGTTCAGTGATAGTTACTTTATGTAGAAACCAAATAACTAAAGTGTAGTCCCCTCTACTTTGAAATAACAGTGGGAAAAGAGATTGATATAATCTTGGCCCTTGTCCTGGTTATAGTGACCAGGACCAGTTTGTCACTGTGTGGGTGTGGCTAAGACTGTGTATTCTACACCCTCTA
>JAWWEU010000001.1:78148625-78221450 GCA_035583155.1 Acropternis orthonyx | reverse complement strand
TTGTAGTTCTGACTTGCAGTCTTTTTGTGAGTTGGGTTCTTTTTCTCCTGCTGGTTTACCTTAAACCAGCACAGCCCTTCTCTTCTGGACTGAGTCACATGTGCCACAAGATGCACAAGATGATAATCCATGCAGCACTTGGTCACAATATAAGAAAAGCATTAGTAATTTCATGTGGATGGTGCAAGTGCTAAAAATAATGCCATGTGGAAGACTGGCATGAGCCACCTACTTAAGAAAAACTGTATTATTAAGTGGGTTGGAATGGAGATAATAAGAGATCCAAAATCCATTCATATGACTCAATTTTACAGGAGTGCTTGATTGAAATTAGTTATAATCATGTTGTACAAAAGTATTTGTTGGAGTAAAGATTATCATTATTCAACCTCACCTGTCAAGACTACAAAAGAGACACCAAGATATATTGATTTGAAATAGAGCAAATAACTACAGAACTCACAGTGTCAGTTCATCTTTTAGCTAAGAAATGTAGTTTGCACGTCTCTTTATGGCAAGCTGAGAGGGACTGCAATCGAATATGCATCAAGGAGGCTTTCACAGAGTTTTTTTTACTGAGAAATATTTTACTCAATAATATCCTACCTGAATTGTAAGGTGATATCATAAACACAAAGCAAACCAAAATACTTATGATTTCTGTCAGCTAAAATAACCAGAAGAAGATTCATGACTAAAATTAACACACGGTCTGGTACAAAAATAGGCTCGTGAGTTTGCATGACTCATCTGACTGCAAACAGTACATTAATAAATCATGGGCCCTAAGATTTCTTTTAAAAAAGTCTGATTTCAATACTCTTTCTTGAACCTAGAGAAGGACAAAGGAAGTAAGCAGGAAGCAAACTTGCTGAAGACAAGTTATTCTGTGAGCAAACCAACATTTTGGGAGAGCAATGTCATACAAGACTTAATTCCAATTAAATGAAAATTCTCAAAATTTGTAACAATCTCCAATATGATTATTCTGTTTTTCCAGATAACACCCACTTTCTGCCACTAAAGATTCACCATCTCCATAAACCTTAGGTTTGTCATAAAATATATATAATGCCCCACATATTCCTAAAAATGCAGACGTATTTCCCGGTGTAGACAAAGGAAAAGGTAACAGGTGCGAATGCTTTGTCCTTATTCATTCTGCGTTCTCCACCTACAGGATTTTCTGGAATAAGGTTATGAGGCCAAACTATGGACTATGTTCTACTGCAGAGTCATTTCCTGAGCTGCTATCTAGTGGAAATAGCTGTTTCAATAATTATTTCACAGCGGAAGCTTTAGAGGTGCAAGAATTTAAACTAGGGAATGCTGTGGATGTATTTTCATTATCACTTGCATTGGAAACCGTGATCTGTGTTAGCATCAGATGATACTCTGAAGGATGATATTTCCAAAATAATTTGGAACTTGGCTTTCTGACTGCTGCTCACACCTGACCAAACAACACTTCAGCTGTTGTGATCCCCTTCCGTTACTTACACAGTCCACATCAACAATGAACCCAAGGATCACACAGCCATTCATAGACAGATATTTCTAAAATCCCTCTTCTACTCCTGCAGAGCAGGAAGTACCAGAAATCCTCCTGTGTGCTCTTCAGGATAGTTCCACTATGTCAAGCACTGTCTTTGGGCACTTCAGGCACAGCTTTCACTTCTCAGATTGGATGCTCAGCTCATCTTGGCTCTACATTGTATGTATGAGAGCACATTAAGAATTGCTTTCCAACTAACAGGGCAAAAAGGGGACACATTTCACTAGTGTTGTGCAGATACAATAGCCCAACTCTCAAACACTTAGCAGCTCTGAGTGTAAGACGCTGTGGCTGCAACATCCAGCTGGCACTGATAGGGTTGTGACCAAAACTGACTGAAGCTCCAAGAGAGCAGAAATAAAAAACAGTGGACAAAGACCCAGAAGCAGTTGTCAACATCTACATCAACAGAGGCATGGCATTGGCTTACTCCTTGTATTGTTGCCCCTCCTCTCTTCAGATAATTTTGGATGTTAATATGTGGTAACAGATAGGTTTAAAAGTTGCTCTTGACAGTTATTTATATCTCTAATAATAGTTCTGTCTTTCCTCACCCATCTTCAGCAGTCCCAGTCAGGCATGACTCAGAGCAACAACAATTAACAAAAATACCTCCCTTTGCATCAATCATTTCCATTTCATCCCTGGATATGTAAATATGTTTGATGTGCAATAAACAGGTCTATGAGGCAAATGCATGGAAATGAGAACAGCACATCTTTGTATAACATCCGCAGCTTCC
The DNA here is from genome assembly GCA_035583155.1 of Acropternis orthonyx. Lineage (NCBI taxonomy): Eukaryota > Metazoa > Chordata > Aves > Passeriformes > Rhinocryptidae > Acropternis > Acropternis orthonyx. Next base: position 78,219,153 of record JAWWEU010000001.1, on the reverse strand, counting down.
CTTCTGCAGACTGGAAGAGAAACTTTCGTCAGTCTGCTGCTGTTCCTCCTTGTGACTACCTGACCTCTGCAGTTATTTTCACTGTCTTGATTAATCTGCCTCTGGTTTCTGCAGCTTTCACAGGGATGCCTTCCTGTGCTATCCACTGAATGGCTTCTTCATCTGGCAGACAACTTTTAACAGCAACTTGACACACATTTAGTTTCTGAAGGACTAGTAACTTAGGCCACATTCACAGTTTACGACCTTCTGCTTGTGACTCTGTCACCCTTTTAACCAATATGAGGTTTGAAGACCTTCAGATTTCTTCCACCTAATCCTAGGCCCTGTCCAGGTGGCACTATTACATGCTACACAGAGGAGTAGGGGGATGCTGCACCACAGTTATGCACAAGGTTTTCTTTCAGGAAAAAGTGTATCATGTCTCCAGAATAATGATAAAGGAAAAATACATAGGTCATGCACATTTGTTTCAGTTGGAAAATTATAAAAATTATCTTAGGAAAATGTTTTCAAATGTTGACATTTTTGGATTAAATATAGAAGCATTTTAGTGCTCTCAGTGCCTCACACACAAGCATTCAATCACACTAGGAATGTCAAGGAGTCAGCTTAAAATAAAAAAAAGAAGCGATTCATAAAAATATAAAACTGGGTATGGCCTTCAGTGTGTCCTTTCTTCACTGTTCAGCAACATAACATAAAGTTAGCTAAATAGTGAACATGCTTGAGCCACTCTGAATACAGATGTGCACTTGATCTCTTTGGTGTAAATGACCCCCCTGTGTCACACATGCTCAAGATTATGTGCCTATATTAAACTCCACAGCTACCCACTGTGGGAAATACTGAGTGAAATATGAAGTAGTCACTTCTGTTACTCTGTTTGACAAATAAAACTCATCATAGACTTACTGGCTTCACGTCAATGGACTCCTCATCAATTACTCTAGCTATGGTCACAGACAGCCTCAGTGCTTAAAGGCTAGCCAAGAAGAACACGTTGGCATGTCAATGAGAAGATATTCTACACAAAATATTACAAATTAATTAAAAAGCATACAAATTATTTATATATGTCTATACCTCTCAATACATATACTTGATATCTATATCAGCATGCGTGTGTGTGTGTGTGTGTAAAAATTTACATTGAAATCTGGCCACAAATTACAGTTGTCAATGACAGAAAAAGGATGTTGAATGCATAAGTGTGTGTTTGCCAATGTGTCTTGTGACTGTGTGTATAAACACACAGATATGTACAAACAATTCAGATCACATTTCAAGCACCAGCCCAATAGTCACAGTGTTAGCTCCACCTGAAAGGAAACTTTTTACAACTTCCCCAGGTTAAGCAATCTCCTTTTAACCATGATGTATTGAAATTAATGTATTATTGAAGTTGTCACTATGGGATAGTGGATTTTTTGGACAGATGCTAAGCATCGTGATGGTCAGGGCAAGGGCCCGATGATTCATGCAAGGGCCCAAACAACCACCAGTGGGAAGCGTGGGCTACACACTACTGTTTACACTAGAATTATAAAGTACTTGGTAATTCCTAAGGCTCTAGTCCTACTTCCATGAAATCCAATCTCTTCATTAGCATTAGGCAAAGAAACCCTTTAATTAATAGAACAGATAAAACAAGCTTCTAGTTATAACCTAAGAACATGTATTTCTTCCACATTATAAGGTATTAGAATACAAATACTCTAATCTTACATTAATCCTTCAATAGTATTGCTCTGGTTTATAAATTAATTTCAGAGTAGCAGAGTCTGCTATTAGCAGGGGCAATCCCAAGCCAGGGCATTTTGCCTCTTCTATCACCATGGAACAGATGTCCCAGCTGAGGGAGATTTACTAAATATGTGAAGAATCACCAGACACTGAGAACAAAAACATCCTGTAGGGCCTCCTGGGGAAGAAGGATGAATGGCATCTTCATAAAAGGAGAACAGCGTGCTCACAGCAGCTGATGCAGAGACAGAGGAATATTTGAGGTGGAGGAAGAGTCACTAGAGAATGTTTTGGAAAACACCAACAGACAGAAGAAAAACCAAAATGACTGAAAAATCAGGCACATCATAAAACCATTCACATTCTGGTTCTTCCTGCTGGCGAGGAAAATAAAAGCCCTGGTCAAGTTTATGACCCAGGTGGAGTCAAGAAGTTAGCAGCTTTAATTGAGGAAGTCAGTGTGCTCCTGAGGAAACATCTGAAATACCCAGCAAAAGCCATGCTGTCAGCGTGTTTCGGCTAACAATAGAGGTTGTGGCAAGATGAAAGGTAAAGAATGATCATGGTTATGTGAACAAAAGCCTTATGCCTTCCAGTTTTGTCCTGAAGCTCAAGTTCTCAGAGGCAGTAATAGAGTTAACCAGCAATCAGGAAACTCTCTTCGTGCAAAGTATCACCAGTATGGGTAATGGTAAAATGACATAGCTAAACAAATGAAACAAAACCAAGGATAACACAACACATGAACAGTTAGGGAACATAAACATGCAACAAGAATTAATGGGGGAAGACAGAAAGCAAAGAAACATTGTTGGGCCGATCCAAACTGGTCAAAGTCATCCCAGTGAAAGGAAGATGTGTTATTACCAGGTTGGCAGCATTTCTGTGCGGAATGTTACTGCATTCATGTTGTGCCTAATCTACAGCTAACCTGCCCAACATAACAAGAACAGACTGTATACTTCTTGCTCAGAAAAACACTGTACTGTAACAAAAAAGCCATGAAACAGAGTGCAAACTATGTGCATGTCCATCTGGCTGCAGGAAGCATCATACAGCTTATCCACCAAGCCAGACAGAAAAACCCTAGCTGTGCCACAAACTTTTGCAAAGATGATGTAGCAACAGCACATAGGCACATAGGCTTCTTAAGCTTAACATCTATCACTGTGATGGAATGGTTTTCTAAGAGATCCTTTTCATAAGTCTGTGACTTTAGCTGTCCTTTTCAGATTTCCATGGGTTTCTTTACAAGTCTTTTACTTGAAAGAACAGCCATCACTATTACTTGACTACAGTGGAAGCTTACTTAGTAGCTAACCTGGAGATGTCTACGTCATGGGCACCTACATACAGGTGTCTCTCTCTGTAAGGCGAACTGCATGCCTGGAGACAGAGTCCTTGCCTGAAGGGACATGTTCACAGAATGCACACTTCAGGCCAGCATCAAAACCTATCTAGTAACAAACATTTTGTAATGAGTGAGAAGTACAGAGAACCTGCATTTCATGACTTTTTGTACCTGTAATACATCTACCAGTCATGTTATAGTATCTCTTTCTAAGCATGCTTTTAGAGTTGGAGCATTCTACAAAGTAAACTGAAGTTTTTAATTAAGTTTTGTAGGATTTGACACAAATCTCCAAGTCAGCAGTCAGAAAAACAGTCTATTATAATTTTGTTGTCTTTGTTGATATATCAGTTTATCAGTGTGACAAAGGAAGGGCTTGGAGTCAGACAGCTGGGATTATATTTCTGGTTCTGGTAAGCAAAGGCAGTTGCTCGGAAGTCATTTGTGATGACACAGTCTGTTACAGGCAATAGAAATGTGGTGTTTGGGCACTGGGAAGCACTTAAGAAATGTGAAACCTTGTATTTCCTTGCACATTAGGAGGAACACTCCCTGTCACCAATGTGAGTTTCTTTTACAGAATTCGCTGCATTCATTATAAAACTCCCAATTTTTCTGTTTAGAAACTGAAAGTCTTTTTTTCCTTTAAAAAATATCCTCTGAAATATCAGATTAAATTCTGTATCCATGCTCTCAGAAAAACCTCAGGAAAGCTTTATAGCACCATTATTTTTTTTTTTAATGGCTGTTAATCAGAAGATTAGTGTCCTACACCTGATTAAAGAATGACAGATGACAATGAGTGTCTTTAGAGATCACTCACTCTCTGACATCAAACAACTTTAAACAGTAATGATTTAGGGTGATCTAGAAGGATAGAAGAAAGAGAGTGAACCTGTAGCAACAGAAATGCTGCATGTACAACATTAGGAATTTTTCCACCTAAAGAGTCTAATTTTCCTTGATTTGAACCGAATTCAATAATGGTGTAGAGCCATATGGAGATGCAAGAAGAGTGAGATAGTAGGTAAGCTGTTGGAACACAGCATTGTTTTACATTCATACTATATAGCCAAAAAGATGAGTTTCAAAATCCAGCACTACATCTGCACTGCAAACAATGGTATAAACCAGAGTTGTGGTGACTTTAATTCGTATTTTTTAAAGTAATAAATAACCATGAAAATAATAATCACATTCTTGACATATCACATTGCCACATGCCCTTCAAAATCATCAGTGAAAATGGATCTTGGGATCTACTGCTGCAAAAGGAATGTGGGAGTGCTGAGACTTTTTTCTTGACATAGAAGAATATAAACTTGTGAGGATGCAGATTTTAATGAAGTATTTCAAAGGTATGTCTAAGACATTAAATGAAGACCAAGCAGCAGCCTTCCAGTACCTAAGAGAAGGTCAGTGAAAAGATACAGTCAGGCTTTTCACTGATGTGCATGGTGGGATAGCTAGTGAGAGATACTGGTCATAAACTGAAAGCGGAAGAATTCAAGGAAAACAATTTTCATTTTGAGACTAATTAATCATTTGAAAGCTTTGTCAGAAGCAGCTCTGCATCCTCCATACTTGGAGATTTTGAAGACCCAACTAGACAGAGCCCTGAGCAACCCCATCTGTGCTCAGTGGTGACCATGTTCTGAGTGGAGAGTTGGACCGGAGACCTCCTGAGAACCCTTCCCGTCCCAGGGGTTTTCTGATTCTGAATGACAGTGCAAAGTCTGCTGTCACCAAATGTACAGTCCTGTCAGACAACACATCAAACCAGAACCAACTCGCCGGCTAGATCTCCCCCCTTGTCCCCTGTTCTTTCCTGGCTACCCTAGGCAGAATACAGGGGATGTGCTTTGCCTTTTAATACACTGGAGTTTTTTAAATATGATTTTAAGTAGGGCTATAACACTGTGAATCAGCACAACCCTGAATTATTGAGCAACTTCATGAATATTTATTTCAATGACACATTCTTCAATATAGTCTCTAGAAAGCCGGGAGGACAGTGCAGCTGCTACATGTCCCTAAAGCAATTAATTTGTTCACAGGTATCAAGTCTGGATCTTGGAGAGCCCCTAGACTAATGAAATGATATAGCTACCCATAGTTTAATCCCAGAATTTTAGGAAAATGCACATGAATAGTATATGGATATATGTGAGCTTTCTGAGATAATGTAGGTTTTTCCTGTGTGTTGCCTTTAGGATTTACGCATAAATTTTCAAACACAGAGCATAAAGTTGGGCATTTAACTCTATATTTAAATATGTAGGTAAGCTCACCCTCATTGCCAGTGAAGAAAATCACAGCATAGTAAGAGCTAAGGATGCTCAGATATGAAGAAAACAGTCTGTCAATTTTTTTAGCAAAAGGAGGTTCTCAGAGCCATCACAGTGCCCTTCCCTGTCAGCACAGATAACAGCACTCAATTATTCCTATCCTAAAGCATCTTAGTCCCATTTGAAATATCCTTTTCATGCCATTGCTCCTATTTGAAAGAGCTTGTGAAGGTTGCTTCTTACAGTTAGGAATATGAGTCTTATTCCCAGACTAAACCTAGTCTTAGTCTACTTAGATCCAGTTATCCTTGGGTTAACACTGCAAATACACCAAGGGGATTTATTAATGTAACATCAGAGAAGGAGAAATAGCATCTAAGTTGAAGATCAGAGAGTAATCACACCTCTCAACTTTCATTTTATAAAGCTGAACTAGTTGCTATTGTCTCCTCTGATAAGACAAGCCAGAAGTGACCACAATGCAGTGCCCCAAAACCCTGGGTCATGCTTAGATTGCTCCACCCAGAGATGCATGCTGAGTTTTCCAACATCTTAGCTTTTCATGCTAGCTTTTGATAGGGACCTCACAATTTGCTCTCATTTTTGGCCATCCAAGCAGTCCTTTCCTGGCATTTGAACTTGCATGACTACAAACTTCATTATACATGGCTAGAATTGAGCAAATTTCAGGTGACGCCTTAGAGGTGTCTTGTACAATAATTATTTCCTATCTCCACTGGCAGTGTGTTCTCTGATACACCCTCCTCACATTGCATTTGTTTTTTTATGGGGTGACATAATTCTGGGGGCTCATACTCACTCTTTTGCAGGTTAATATGCTTTAGTGGGAGGTGTCCCTGCCCATGATGGGGGGTTGGAACTAGAGAGTCTTTTAGGTCTCTTCCAACCCAAACCATTCTGTGATTATATGAATATGAAGATGTCTTTCCACTCTCCCTGCTTTGGCTGATAAGGACTCAGCTGAGAGAGGAAATCTGTTTCTGCTGGCTTCAGATGCATGACCATGCACTTTGCACTATCAAACTTCATTCCACCTATTTTTCTGAAATCCTCAAGGTCATTAAGCAAATTACATTATCATACTGACTTAAGATTTTAGTGCCAGCATCATTAATGAAAACGTGAAGTTGGATCAGAGTTAAGACCAGCCCTGTGGAAATTCACTGATAACTTCCCTTTAAGCCAGAAAGTTCCTCTTTCAGCACATGCTGTTTTGTTACCAGTCTCTTGTTCACCAGAAAATTCTTACGCTCAGACTCATGTTTTCTGCCTTGTATAATAACTTTGCAGATGCTGGTCTATCAAATACTTTATTGAAGGTGAATCTCCCTTCTCCTGTCAGAGATAGATACTGGATATTTACATGTCACAGGCCAGAGGCTGAGAATGGTGGCCCCAGTTTTGATGCATGTGAGAGCACAGAAGATGGTTAAGATGGGGAAATGACAATCTGTTTCAGAACGAAGCAGTCTGGAATACAAATGTACAGATGAGGTGATTTGATGGAAAAACAAATCTGCCTCTTTCCGTCAAACAAGCTTGATACAAATTGTAAATCATTTCTTGATGAGACACAAAACTAACAAAGTACCCTCCAGAGATTTTTGTTCTTTGCCTAAATTATATCAAGCTTGATTGTTCTAAGTATTCTTTAAATTGCTGAAAGGACTGAAGTAGCAAGAGCCTTGCTGAAAGAAATCTAAATACAAAATGCAATAATAATTCAAACAATGTTTTATCAAGTACATGCATAACAAAAAACTTCTCCCTTGTAAGAAAGAGTGTGTGAGCACACACAGGAGGAAATACTATTCAAAAGCAATAGATATGCAGTGTCTTATAAGATTCTTTAAAGATGTGCAAGGTGTTTGTGCCAGGGAGAATAATAAATCCTTTGCAGACGGGACTGGCAAAGGAGGAATCCATTGCTCACATCGCCCCCATTCTATCTCATCACTATTATGCACAGATAATTGCTGTGTCTCAAAAGAACTGTGTAAGTCCAGGGTACATGTGACATCTTTACTAAAAAATGTTGTTTGTTTTGTCTCTGCCTTTGCTGTGCCACTGCACAGAAGGAAAAATGAAATAAGGGTGTATTTGCACTACTATAGTACCCACCTCCTCCCAGAGCTGCCTCTAGCCCCAGCTCGGGGAGGAAGTACTGAAATTGTCTTTCTGAGAGCAAAGTTACAAGTACGAGGGAAACAAGCCATGGGGATGATCCACAGCGTGAAATGGTAGCAGAAACAAGGGCTGGTCAGAGAAAAGAAAGGTGATGACAGGTAAGGGACAAGAGAAGAGCAAACCCAGAGACAGTGCTGCACAAGGGACCCGCAGTTCAAGCTTGTTTTGCCAATATAGCCTCCAAGGGCTACAGAAACCTCTTTGGGAAGGGACCCTCCTGAACACAGATCTGATGCCTCTAATCATGGGTAACAGCTTAGTATAACAGGATTCATAATATCCCTTATGCACACAGGACAAACCACAAAACCTTCATCATGATCAGGTGTCAGTCTCTGAGCAGTTGCCAACAAGGTTAGACCAAATCCCTGTTTCAGCAAGAGCCTCCACAGGGCAGGTGGGTGCCTGTGTGACTGACCATTCTGCCAGCTCCAATGCAAAAAGACCCATGGGATGCAGAACTCCTGCCTATTGAGTAACTTACACAACTTAAGGCCTTTTGTGTAATGGTTATAAAGAAAAAAAAACCCTACATACATTCATGCAGAATTATGAGAGGTCTGTTATCACAAGGGTCCTGGCTGCTTGCAGGAATACACCTGCTTGGTAAAATTCAGTTTCAAAGAGCCCCTGAAAATACAAATAAAATGTGGCCAGATCCTTAAATCTTCTGACATTTACATTTCTTCAGTCCGATTTTGTTAGGTCTAAAATAAACCAAAAGTAGTTTAAATTCAAATAGAATGTTTATTTTCATCTATTGCTGGTTTTTTAAGGAGCTGTTGCTATCCCATTTTATTCTCTGGCTAGGTAAGACATGCAGTACCAGTGTCACCAGTGTTCCTCTATAGCTGGCTTCATTGGAAACCAGTTTGTGCCACAAGGGGCATGTAACCACACTCCCTCTCTAACTGAGCTATCTCTGATTTCCAACTAATAACTCAATTGCAGGCACTCTTTTCCAAGTCTGGGATGCTCAGATAAAAGTTCTGTGGGATTTTTCTGAAATGCATTTTGAATCAGTACAGTAATCCTGCTCAATTAATAAAGTAATTAACAATAAAAAAGGCCCAGTAATTGAAATCCCTTTGAAAGTGCATCAATTTATTCCCTCCACACTTTGCCTCAAATCTTTATTAATTCTGACATCAAACATAATGACCATAAATTATAAACGATCATCACAAAATCCAGGCAGTACAGTCATTTTTGTGTCCTACATGCTCAGTTTTTAAAACAAGTAGGCTTAGTCATAACTTTTGAGATTTGCTTCCTGTAATGTAAACAACATGAAAATATGGCTATAAAAGAATTTCAGGTGACTCTACTAATAAAAACATTGTAAAAGTAGCCTTTCCCACTCACACACTGAAACAGATCAAAAAAACCTAAGGAAATTTCCCAGCTGTAAGAAAAAAATGCTACTCTTTTTCCCTCCTGAAATTGCTCTTCTTGTGATGTAACTGTATGGTTTTTCCTGTAAGATATTAAGCAAGCACAAGACAGGTTTTTCAATTGAACACTTACATGACAGACCGCTGACTTTCCATTTCACACTGCACTTTGTGTCTTACTAAAATACTTGATAGCAGCTAAGCAAACCCAGAAATGTTTGGTATGGATAATACAACTCAAAGCTATAAGCAAAATTGCCATTTTCCTCCTCCACTGACCTAACAGGCATCTTTTTACATCACTTTAGACTATATATATATGTACGCAAAGGTGTATCTATATAGACACACACGCATACATAAAGTCTCCACAAGGGGGCCCTCTAATCCTCCCCAAATCTTAGCAAAAGCTTAACTTGCTTTCCAAAACTTGATGTCATAAAGCTTTTTTATACAGATACTATGGTATCTTAGGAAAAAAGCTTTTATTAACTAGAATTGACTTTATGATAGAATTTCATACAACAGAAACTGTAATTTAAAAGGGAATCAGTTTTTATGTACAATTTCCACTATATACTTGGCACGCAAAGAACTTGCATAAAGCTTTTCCAAGTCCACTACTTGCAATAACCATCCGAAATGAGAGCTTTTACACACACACATGCACACACAGACAGAGTCAGCTCACGCTGCCATGGCGAGGCAGCCTCCAAGGTGCAGTCTGGCTCCATGTTATATTGTAGGCTAAGCGCAAAGTAAGAGACTATGAGTGATTTCAGCTCTCTATGAGTGCATCCTGTAGGCACCAGAGTTAAGGTACAAATGGCATTAAAGTTATTTGCACTGTCCTCTCAACTCCCTGCAGATATGAAAAACAAATCTTGTTTGGGATACCTTGTTATTTGCTTTAATATTCTGAATGTCTTACAGAGACAGTGTTATAAGTCCTCATCCTCTTAAACTCAATTGTAGCTCTGTGATGTTTTTATTATTTACCCTGCCTCTGACCTTGGAATACCTAGCAGAAATTGGGCTATCTCCTTCTTCTGACCTCAAATCTTAATTAATCACACTTAGACACATATGTCAGGCTGTGGACTGCACATTACCACTATCGGTTGTGGATGCTATGCTCTGAGAAAGAAGTTAATAAGATGTAATAAAGCAGCCTAGGCTTCTAAACAACTTTTATGAGAGATTCTTTACCTTTCAGGAAAACAAGCTGAATCCAGCCCTGTAGATACAGCACAAAACCACCAATCTGCTAAGTCATTCCAATAAATCTCTGCACCTTGAACTGCAGCTCAAAATTTAAGCAAAGTTTACACGATCTCTCAGCAGTAGTGCTGTATGATGCAGTCATGTTTAACCCATGTCAATGACAGAGTCCAGGCTGCTGCAAAACTTGGGCATTCACGTAAAATAAAATAGCCAAGATGCTGATAGAATCCCAGAAGAATACTGACTGCAGCAAGTCATCATGGATGCCTGTGGTTCTGCAACTCTCCTCTGAAACAGGCAAACCCTAATCAATGAAGCACATCTGTACAGTGGCGAAAAATCACTTCCCAGTCTCTTCAGGCCATGAACTGACTACTTGAAGCATGACATTTGATTAGCCTTATTATCTCAACTCATTTATATATAAATGTTTTTAGGGGCCATGAAGCCATCCAGCCTTTATTAAAATCCCAGTTACATTATCTGAGCTGATGTTCCCTTCTTTCTTCCTTTTTGTCTGTAAAAACAAGGAGAATTTTTTTTCTTTTGTTTCTCTCTCCTTTTTTTTTTTTTTTAACTGCAGGTTATCATCTTTGCAATTTTATTATTGTAAAATGACCTTATCCTCATACATTAGTGCAGCAGACTGTTGCCATCACATATGCAAATAGGTTAGGCTTTCTAGTCTTTCCCCACAGAGATATTTGACATTGAGACTTAACATGATCTAGCATCTTTCTGAACTAAAGGCCAGGGGAATCATGTGTGGGACTTTATTTTCAAATGTATCTCTCATGGAAATTAGTGAACATCTGTGCAGATGCTGAATGTGAATTCAGGTAGCAGAGACAAAACCTATCTGAAACTGAGATTAAGGTCTAGGAATATCTCGCGGTAAGAATGTTTATCTTTGCAAGTGAAGGATTTCTTCCCTTCCCTTTGAAGAGCCAGAGTACTCTTCACGTCACAAACTTATCTTGTTCTAAAGGAGGTGGGATGATGACTGGGTTATGAAAAATATTTCTGCATTAACAAGGAGAAAAGTTGCTGATGTTCATCTTGAGCAACACAAAGATTTGAATACAGAACACTCATTAGGATTTCTTCATAGACTCTATAAATTGCTTTCTGTCTCATACAGATTATTACTGTCAATACAAATATAGTAGGCATGCAAACAGGAAAGCAAAATTTAGGTTAAAACATCATGATATCATGAATATTTTTTCTACAGTTTTAATTACTTCTGTGTTTCTCTCTTTTGTCTAACAGAGATTACTTAGTCCACAGCAATCTTACCTGTGATACACATACTGAATGTTACATAATTTAATATAAGTTAAAACCTCTGAATTTACAAAAGAAATCTCATCAGGGTTCCCTGAGCCATTGAAGATATGCTACCTGCCTAGTAAAATTAGTCAAAAAAGAGAAAAGGGTGCAAACTAATCTGGTTTTGGGTTTTTTTGCTTTGGAAAGTTCCTTTTCAATGGGCTTTTTCTAAAGCAACATTTTTGTTTATAATTGTATCATTTTTCATATATAACAGAACTATGCATCCCAATAGTCTCACCTAGTGCTGTTTAGCACTTGTATCCCTGCTCTCCATCTTGAGATAGCATCTGCTGTATGTTCAGGCTAAACTACAGCCCTGTCTGGATGAAAAGAAAGTTTGCATGCACACAGACCTGTATTCGTGACACTTTAATTTGCTCCATGGCCTTAATAAATACACCAGCCTTAAGCATGCTCATGCAAACCACAGCTCTAAAAATAACTCACTCCAGACATTTTTCCATGTTGTTTTCCAGTAACACTGCTCTTACTACTAGGAACAATGATTAATACACGCAGGGATACTGAAAAATTTCACTTGGAAAAAGCAGCAGGGATCCTCAGAGGTGGCAGGAGACTAGCTGAGGAGTATTAGTATTCCCTGAGCATCAATGGAAAACACTTGGCAGAGTAGCAGGGCCACCACAGTGAGTGGGGTAAGCAGGCATGGGCAACCCTCCTCATCCAATGTCTGACACGGGGGCCCACATGTGAGGGTGAGGGCCAGTGGCCACCAAGCCACACCATCTCCCCATAGTCCCTAGAGAGATATTTCTTCTCAGAAGCCAGAAATCCAACTCCTCCTACCTAGCACCCCTTCCCAGACCAAAGAATTCTCTGGCACACACGCCAGCCTGTCTCATCGGAAAGAGAGGGGCTGGTAGGAAGGGTCTGTACAGGCTCCCATTCTCCTTAACTTTGTAAAGACAATTATAACTTTGTTCTGATCGAATTGCATTTTTTCTCGAAAGGTCAGGAAGAAATATTTATGACAAATGCTGGGCAAACAGTAACAAACCAGGCAATGAGAGAAGAATACACAGGTTTCTTGAGTTTTTCAGCCTTAAATGTAATTCTCTTATGCAATTCCTAAGCACTCCTGTATTTATTGTAAAAACTCCAGCAGCTGAACATATAGAACAAACCAACAGTCTACAAACACACATAGCAGAGATCGAAACTTGAATTAAAAAAAACCACACCCGATTTTAATGAAGAATCCATGATAAATGCCTTGGAGCAAAGGATCTGCAGATAAAATTCCTAAATTGGTGAACCCTGAGCACGATCTCAGCACTCAAACTGGGAAGACAACATTGGGAATCATCAGAGGTACAAATATTGCAGTGTTTCTCTCTTACTATGTGTGCATTTTTCTGTTTCTTTTCCTTCTTGCTTCTCTCTCATTCTTTGGCACCATTTAATTTCCTTTTCCCCTCTATTTCCTTTCTTCCTTCTCCCCCTCATTATTTGTGCCCTCACACAGCAGTGGCATAGCTTTATGCCTGGACGAGCTGCAGAGGAAAAAGAGTGTTTCCATGTGCTGTTGGGCTGACACAGAAGAAGACCAGCTTTCTCCTAGCTAAATGTAAGCCCATTGGATCCTGCACCAAGTTTCTCTGCTCACTGAGCTGGCTGCAGAGGAAAACTGAGTGGGAGTGGGACCGTGCCACTCAAAGTCCTTGCCAGTGACAGAGCTGTTCTGCTGCTTGCCGGGGTGGGCACAGGGGCTGCACGTCTGCCTCAGGAGGGCAGGCTGAGGGCTGGAGCATGGGGGGCAGCTCTAACCCAAAGCTGTGCTGGTTTAGGTATGTGGTTGATTCCCCACAGGCCATTTTCACAGCTCTGCCCTCATTTCTGCCTCTCCCTCTACAAGCTACTGGGATATGGATTTTTGTTTTATTGGGATTTTTTAATTTTTCTTCACTGAAACTGCCTCATTTTTGCGTTCCAGATACACAGGCTCTCCCAGGGCTCAGTTTATATCCCTGTGCATTACTGTTGGTTCAGGCTTTCTTAACGAATCTGAGAGCCAGAAATTATTTTGAAAACCTTGGCATAACTTTCAATTCTAGACATCCTATAGCAATTATAATATTACAATATTGCAATTGGATTTTGTTCTGTTAAATCTAGCCTGGATTTAGTTTTGGCTTTCTAAAAAGGCTTTAGAAGAATCATGTTCTATAAAAACAGCTGAATGAAAAGTGTCCTATTAAAAAGGAGTTCAAGAAGCTACTTGTCTAGTTCATGGAAGATAAACCCATCCAGAGCTATTAAATACAGAGATGTCTCCAATAGGCAAGAAATTCTCAGGCTTTGAATTTTTCAGCCAAGGGATTATATTCAGGGGTATTGTCATTACATGCTTGCCTTGTTCTCATCCTCCTTGGACTCTCCATTCTTGGAAACAAGACAGTAGGTTAAATGGACTTTTGCTCTTACTCAGCTTAGCCATCCCTGTGCTACTCCAAGCCACCCACATAGTCATACTTTTTTTCCCTTAACATTGATGAGAGAAATATCTCACATATTGATTAGTAAAGTCAATGTAAAAAAAAAAAAAAAAAAAAGAAAAAACATGTACCGTTTTAGTCATATGCATAAGGAGATTGTGGATGTCATGCTTGTCTCAAAAAATGTTCTCTCACCTTCAATAAGAAATCTGTTTTCTGTTTTCTTAAAAATGGATGTGGGTGTTACAAATGGCAGTTCTTTACCACTTGTAAAAATGAACACTTTTCCATTCATTTACAAAGAGACTATCAGAAAATATATTATTACCAGGGGTTGGTAGGAGGCAACATCAAACAGCATGTCAGCTCTGAAAGAGAAATGAACCATGGAAACAGACTGAATGCAAGAACTGACCACCAATGTTCAGCACAGAGGAGAGGAGCATCCCATTGAGGCCACAGCACAGAAGGGCAGCTGAGACCTTCAGGTAGGCTGAAAAATGGCTCAGCCCCTCCTGGCAACTCCACTGCTCTTCAACACCAGGTCTGCATGTGGCTAGGTGGCCTGGCAATGCAAATACGTCTCATGGCAAACCCAGGCCTCATGAATTAGCTAAAGTACATACCAGCCTCCTCTGCTTTTATGTGTTCACGTGTGATATCTGATGGGCACAGAGTGATGCAGAACAAAAACACCTGGTCTGGTACAAAAACAATTTACTGACGATTCCTGACTAGCTTGAATTGGCACAGCGAGTTTATGTCAGAGGAGCAATTTGCATCACTGTTCAACTCTGCTTTTGAACAAGTAACTGGGATATCTAAAGCCAGCTCAACTGTATGGTCAAACCATGGCCTGGGTACCTAACCTGTTGTAACCGTGCAGGAGTTACTCTGGATTTATGAGCGTGCAAACACACCAGGACAATCTGCTTAGTTTTGCTGACCTGAGCCCTTTTTTTGTGTCTGTCCTAACTTACCTAACCTCTGCAATTCTTTCCATGTAATATACATTTCCTCACTCCAGCCTACTAGAACTGTATGAATGAGAAAAAACTAAATGACACAACTTAAATTTGAAATTCCTTAAATGCTGGATATCACACATAAAATTTAAAGGAGTACAACATATTTAATAACAATAGCGTGTCAATTCCATGAGAAAAGTAACATATAAAAGCCTCCATTATAAGGTGGAATATTGTCCTCAGAGTTGGAAAATGTCCGAAAGAATATTCTTTGTGCAGCTTTATTTTGACATTATGATACCCTATTTATTTGCAATAAAAATTATTTTTCCACAGGTTCCCTGCGTTGTTCAGTGCACAGAACAGGCAGTGCTCAGTGAGATGCCTGTTCAATATTTCTTTTTATCATCATCTGAAAGCCTGTAGTTCAGTGTTTTATTTACAACATGTTGCATGGACTGCTCGGGCACAGAATGTTACATCTTCTTGTTGCTTCCACTATCACAATCATCCTTGCACTATATTGTACTTAATTTCTTTTTGCTTAGTATTTTCTACAACCCCCATTACAGTTCAGATCCTTGCATTTTTGCCCACTGAATGTTGATTTCTCTTGGGTCAAAAGGAAACAGCACCAAAGACTGGGGACAAATTCCTTCCTTGAAGAGACAGGAAGCACAGAGCTGCAATGATCTCATGGGCAATGGGAGAGGCAAGCTCGAGTCTGTTAGGCAGTGGAAAAAGATGAAGAAACGTCACTCACTTCCTACACACCGCCACCAGCTTTTGACAAAAGCAGCCATGACTGCTTTTGGTGTGGCACTTTCTTACATCTGCAGGCGCTATGCACGCCGCATGGCTCCTGAAGCAAGCCGTTCCCACTGGTGCTCCCCAAGAGGCACTCATGGGGTTTCTCCCAAAGAAGGCAGTTGTGCTTTTCAAGCGAAAAACAAACCTGGAGACTCGTAAGAAAACTTAGTAATCACAACTATGGTTTCCAATGATGGAATCAAGCAAGGTTTTGAGTATCAGGTTCCCTGACTTGGTACTCATGGCTTGGGGCCTCAGACAACTTCATTAAATACCAACAGCTTTGCAAATCAGGCCACCCCTTTTCTATTCCATCTGGAATTCTGAACTGAAAAAATAATATTTTAAAACTTCAATGTCTTAAAGATTTATTAATACATCTACCTTACAGCTTTGCTGTGTGGACTGATTGCAAGTGTGTGTGGCCCAGGATGATGAAACAGTTATTAGTGTGAAAATACCATTACTTTATCTCACTTTTTATTTGCAAATGGCTGTCTTTTATTTTTCATCGTATCTTTCAGGCAGTACAAATCTTAATAAGGAAATGGCTGACATTAATAAGGCAGTAATGTGTTATTGGAGCCATCACTTAGTGGCAGATATGAGGAAAAATTAAGACATAGGTAATGGACAATTAAAAGAAAGATGTTCGCATGGCATGACTTGGTTTTGTCCGCATATTTCTTACCAAGAAATATATTCTTGAGCACAAAAACTGTCTCCAAATAGCTGATATGGAAAAAAAATGCCTAATACAAAGGGAATATTTGATGCACCCACAAATAATATAAACCTTTCCTTTTTTTAATCCAGAGGACATGCAGATGAAATACGTACTGTTAGTCAGTCAACAAATATCCTTTAAAAAACTACTTCTAGGCTACACAGAAAACATTATTTCAAATTCAGCTCACCACTTTATACTCACAACTTCACAAACCAAGTTACTTGAAGACAAAAGTAACTGTTCAATGAGCTGGTATTAGGGACCAGCTGACTATCCTGTCACCATGATTACCATGCACAAAGTTAAAGGCAGGTCTGTGCACATTGCTGAACAAGGACAGGCTTTAACTGCCTTGCTGAACCAGGACTTCAATTATTTGTGGACATTAAAAAAGTTATTATCTAATTCATTATGCAGCGAGACAGTTG
This sequence comes from Acropternis orthonyx, assembly GCA_035583155.1. Taxonomy (NCBI): domain Eukaryota; kingdom Metazoa; phylum Chordata; class Aves; order Passeriformes; family Rhinocryptidae; genus Acropternis; species Acropternis orthonyx. Next base: position 78,202,215 of record JAWWEU010000001.1, on the reverse strand, counting down.
TTAGCACAGTAAATTATCTGGATGATAGGTGGACTATACATGCTTGGAATTAAAGTAATCACAGTGTTATTTTCTCTGACAGCGGTTTATTCAGTCCAAGTGCAAATACATGATGCAAATATGAGTAAACAAATAATTATTGCAATATTGTTTCAATTCTGGAGATGTTTCGCCTTCCTTTGAAGTTGAAACCTGACTGCTTCAGGCTTCAAAAGTCTGTGAGGAGACACCACCACTGACAGAACAGAGAAGTATAGGTTATGGGAGCCCTGCTTCTGTCCAAATGCGTGCCATAGTCCAGTCTGAAATGCAGAGGTGAAAGGCTGGGTAACCCCACTGAAACACTTCCTCACAGACTCATCAAGCAGCACCACTGTGCAGCTGTAAACCAGAAGAGGGCAAATCAGCATGCTTCAAACAAGGTAGACTCCCTCAGTTTAAATTTTCAGATAAAATGGATGTTTTTTATCTTTACAATACAGAAATAAGTCCAAAATATAATCATATGACTTTGTGGGTACAGTAGCAATTCTTATGAACAAGTTTATATCTGATGTTTGAACTCTTCAACAGCTAGAGATACCTTTTATTTTCAGGCAGTCAAAGCTTTGCAGATTCTTTGGACCAAAAAATTCCATAAAAATCTTTGCTTTTTTTTTTTTTGGTGTCTTTTGTATTTCTTCTGATCTTTGAAGGCTGTAGGACACTACTGAACTCTTGAAACTCTCTTTATTGAACCTCCAGTACATTGAAATACTGATTTTTGTGAGATCACTTCTGAGACCTGTAGAATCTGTTGGTTAAAGTTCTCCTCACTCTTCCCAGTCATGAGCTCAGAATTACCATGCTTGTGTTTTGCTGTAAACCACTGAAATAACTGATTTCTGTAAATGGCTTTTGGTCTGTGCTCTGGAAACCTTGGAAGTGCATTCTGTCAGTGCACTACGGAATAGCACAGATCTCCATTGTTTAAGAATGGCTGTTTCTGGTCTTCCTTACTCTTTTGACACTTTAATTATAAATTATTATAAATAAATTATAAAAACCTTCATCTAGGGAATTTGGCACTGGGGAGAAAAAACACATAGCTTACAGGCATTCAAACAGATTTTCTTTGGAGCTATCTCTTACAAGTCAGCCTCTCCCATTTCTAATCTATATTATAGGATGAAAATGGTTAGTGTAGACACATTCAAAGTATTTTCAGTTTAGCATACTGCCTTTTGACTTCTGTTGATACCTACCTACTCTCATAGGACTTCTAGGGTAAGACCTATTTCACCTGCTGTCAGGCAATGTTAAATATCTGGTCTCAGACATTTCAGTTCATCTGCAGTCAAGAGGAAGGTGGGTACCTCCAGTGATGATTTATCCCCTCCTAAGACAGCTGTCTGTGAGACATGGAATGAATTTGTCTCTGAAGGTGTGTTCCAGATGAGCTCTACACAGTTATATTCCCTTTTGCTTGCAACCCCCTGCCACAACCACCATCACAATTCTTGAAGTCAGTGAGGTTAGACCAAATGCAACTCAACAACTGACCGTTATCACTGAGTGATGCCTGCATTTAATAGATGCTTCTTTCCTTACAGCAATCGGTAAGCAATAGGACAACCAGTCATAGTCTTTGATGGCTAGCTGGCAAAGACATTTTCCCCAGATAACATGCAATGCACTACTAAAAAAATTAGTTGGTTGCATAATTTCTTTTACTAAAAAGCTGACATTTAAAAGATGTCTCTCTCTTTGACATTTAGAAAGCAGAGTGCTCCTTGTCCTGCTTCATTGGTGTGCTAAGTTGTACAGCTTCATCATTGTGGCTGCTCAGTAATCCATTGAATCATTGGTTTATTGCCATATCATTCTAAACAAATGATGGTCCAATTAATTTTTCAAACTTCTTTTGTGTCAGAGCATTTGCCAAGACCTGCTCATTGCTGTCACTTGGCAAGGGACAATACAATGCTCTTTGGCATGTGTGTGGTAGGTGTGGAGTTAATCAGCTCCTTCTGTTTTCAATTAGAACCAAAAACATTGAGGAATTCCACTGAAAATACAGTAGTGGGTTGACTGAGTTTACAACTTGGTGAGAGCAATTTTGCCTGTACACAGTAAGCTCAGACACCATGAGTTTTAGAACCAGGATGGAAATTTGGCTTTTAAATGGATATCTAGATCCCAGTAGAGGAGAACTGACTTCTTGCACAGGAGATAATCAGTCACCACAGCTCAGGTACTTGAGGAGTGCAATTATAGAAACTGCTGTAAAATCTAATACTGTCCCATAAAATAATGAAAAAAATGCTAACGTTTCTCAGCTGTTGATGTGGTTATACAGACTGGTGAGATGGAGAAAAAAGTAGAAATTAACATCAAGTCTGGAAATACTGCAAGGAAGAATTTATAACTGGTGCTATTTTGATCAATGTTATTGGATGCAGTGTTATCCAGTGTAATATACAATGATTAAATGCTTTAAGAGAAAAGATACCAAGTGGACTAACTGTGACCATGACACTAAGTTGAAAGATACTAGTTAAATTCAAGAAAACAAAACAAGATACTTAAGAGAATTTAGAATTAAAAAAAAGGAAAAAAAAAATAAAAGGAAAATTATATAGAAACGCATGAAGAAAAATATATTCTGAAACAAGTATTTTATGGGATGGAAACATTTTGGGCCTTAGAAATATCCAGACTGGTTGGAATCCTTAGCAATCTGATCTAGTGGGTGGCATCCCTGACCATGGTAGCAGGACTGAAACTATATGATCTTTAAAGGACCTTTGCAACTCAAACCATTCCATGATTATTCTATGAATATGGAATAATATGAGAAGTGCTTTTTAGATATATTTTCCAGGGGAAAAGGGAAATCTGACACTTCACGCTGAGAAATATCCCACTGTATGGTATGTCTTTGTTCACTTAAGTGTATTCATGTCTCAATTATAATGGCCAGACTTCGTGAACGAAGATCTGGGGAAGGGCTCTCCCCACGTAGGTGTGCCCTTCCAGTCTGCACAGTGGGTTTTTTAGGTGAGGCACAGCGTGCGCAGAACTGGCCCCACCGTTTAAGTCCTAAGGTTCATTTGCCACGGCCGAGCGAGCTTGGACAGTGACAGTGAAATCCTCGGAACTGTCTACAGCACCCAGTACTAACACCGGGGCTGACCCCGCACTCAGCACCTGAGATCTGATCGCATCAGATGGCAGGGAGGCATTTAACTGCCCAGGGGATGGTCCCTACTGAGACTCGAACTTGTGCTCTTGGGATTCAGAGTTCCGAGTGCTAACCATTATGCCATGGGACTGCCCCCATGTCTCAATTAATGACAAAAGTTTTGAATAAGAAAAAAAAATACTAACAAACTGGAGGGTATGGCAGCAAAGTGCTGACAGGACAGGAGTAAGTCTGCATAGCTGGGCTACATTAACTCTTGCTCCTTAAGCCTTGAATACAGAGGAAGTCAGCTACCGCAGTTTTCTCAGGAACATGTCCAGTTGGGTTTTGAGTATCTCTGAGGATGAAGACTTCACAACCTTCCTGGGCAGCTTGTGTCTTGTGCTCGGCCACCCTCACAGAGCAAAAGTGTTTCCTGACGTTCAGGAAACACCTCCTGTGTTGTTCCTGTTCCCTCTGGTCCTGTCCCTGGACACCACTGAGCAGAGCCTGGCTCTGTCCTCTTCGCATCCTCCCTGTGGGTATTGTACAAAATCACTCCTGAGTCTTCTCTGCTTCAGGCCAAACTGTCTCTGGTCTCTCAGCTTATATGTCCAGTGCTCCAGAACTTAATCATCTTCACCCTTCACTGAACTTGCTCTAGTATGCTTATGTGTTATACTGGGGAGCCCAGAACTGAACATGCCATCCCAGATGGCCATCCCACTCACTAGCGCTGAGTAGAGGGGAAGAATCACCTTCCTTAATGCCAACAGTTGTGGGATGTGGTCCTTTAAAAATGATGTAATTTAAAACTTTATAATTTAAAGCACACAAACAAGGTAGAAAAAGAAATCAATCAGGGAAAAGTAAACAGTTAGGAAAGACATGACAGAAACTTCAAACCCTTGTAAATTATATAGAAGAAAAGATACCTGGATGGTGGCAGCAGTATTTGCTCTGAGAAATTATGGCAACAGCACTAAACTTAAGTCACTCGGAGTTGTATTAAGCATAACCAGATCTAAACACTGGGAATAAACGCTGGCACTACCAGAGGGAAAAACAATGTTAGAAAATGCAATATGTCTTTTCCATTTTTAACTTCTAGCAACATGTGTTGCTTCCTTTCTGAATGCTAGCAGATGTCAGCACCCTGCAGACTGGTTTCTCAGTGGAGGAGAAATCAGAATGGATATACTCTAAACGCAAATTGAGTAATTTACATTTAGACACTCATCCTGGAGCGGAGATTGTCATAAATAACATGCAGGCGATCCCTTCTTCCAAGACACTCAGCCAAACCCCAATGCCCTGTTCCCAGGGAGCAAGTTCAATCAAAGATATCGGCTGAAAGCAAACTCTGCGGCCTCTCACACAGCGATGGCCTCATCAGAAAGGTGTATTAAAATGTCAGCAGGAAAGAGATGCCAATCTCTGCCTTTCCTAGTGCACAATGACATTTTGAAAGCAGTGCCACCTGGTGACACCTGCCAAACAACACTCTGCTGCTCAGCGGAGCGTACACTGCCTCAGAAATACCTCAAAGGAAGATATGGGACTGAATGACACCAAAAGGGAAAAAAAAAAAGAAAGGTGGAAGGTGGATTTTTAATTTTTTTCTTTCTATAATTCCTTGTCAAGTTTCTGCATGCAAAAATCTTTTCTTTTTCTGAACAGTGGTGAGAGGAAGTGATGGGTTTAATCACCGGCATCAGTTCCTGCCTGCTGGCACCATAATTTATCTCAGCAGAGTGCAGCCCTCCCCTGTGATAAGCTGCTGTGCTACCACAAGTTATGAATCCCCTTGCTAACAGTGAGGCTGACCCATAACCAACAGTACCGAGCTTGGTACAAAGCAGGTTTTGAAGCACAGTGAAGCTGATGCAGGAGTGATCACACAGGCTTTAAATGCTGCAAACACCCAACACAATCTGGAGCAGCATCTCCTCCTCACATGGCCAACACAACAGTTTTGTGATGCTGGCCACCAAGAGAGCGAGTCGGCTGGACCGGGCCCCAGACAAAACAATATATTTGGGTTAATTTAGAGGAGGTGTATCAGCTCTCCACTGGTTCAGATGCTACTTTGCCAGAGGAAATCCCACTCTTATTCACTGTATTTCCCCCTCATTCTGAAACAACGCTTTCTTTTTCTTTTTTCAGATTAAGTTCCACATCAAACTATAAACTGTAAGTATAAGGGAGCCAAGAACCTGCAGGCTGAGAGGCAAGCCAAGGCAATACCTTCTCCATAAGCATCTCAAATATGGCAGGGCTGTTACACAAAGCAAAAAGCTATTGCTTTAAACTGTCATATCCTTCAGCTGCTGTAAAAGTAGTCTTTTATCTGTCCTCTGGATCTATTTTTACCTGTCTATTCCCAAATATCAACTTTCAGCCAGCAAAGAGATATCTGTTGCTGCTGAAGGTCTGTGCAACTGTAATTCCCCTTAGGTTCTTCTATGCATGCCATTCTCTGTGTCCACTGAATGACTGACATTAATTACTTCAATCACAGCATGGACACTAGTTCTGATGAAAGGGAAGGAATTAAAGCAAGAGTAAATGAGGGAAATTTTCTGTGGGAGGATATAACACCCCCAGACTCAGTAGCAACTTCTGCCAGTGCACTGTATGCTACTAAAACCCCATGCTGTGATCTATCTGGATATTTGTATCAAGCCATCACAGTTTTTAAGCCCAAGGAATGGATGTGTCATGCCATCCAAGTAGGAATATATTATCATTCTAGCCCTTAGAGACAGATCAAGTAATCTCAGAATCATGCAACGAACCCACAGGAGAGATTAAAACTGCATCCAGCTTCCCTATGTCTCTGGTCACTCCTGATCCATCAATGTGTCTTTCCAAAACCAAACCATCAACTACTCACAGACAAAAAAGTTGCTTTAACTGCATAATATCCTGACTAAAGAGGAGACAGTGGATGAGTGAGTACTGAATGTGCTGAATATTCATACCCAGCATATTTTCCTTGCATCATTCATAGCCTGTCATGAAGTCAAAGAGGCTGGCACTGCCCCACCTCTCTGCATTCGTACCTATCACATCTGATACATTTACATGTCAAATTTGAAACACAGAAGAAAATCTAACTCACTTAACCTGTTTCTCCGTGCCTTTTGGAGACAAAACTGTAGAAAAGAAGCCTGCTAAATGCTTCATGTTGGATGGTTTTCTCTCCATCTTCCCACTTGCAAATCAAAAGATGATCATAAAAAGATTAAGAGCAGTCTGGAAAAACAGAACACCCAGTACACATGCAAATAATAAAAACATCAGAAAAGAAAACTCAGTCTCAAATTTCCCTTAGATTTCTGGGTGAGGTTTTTTTGTTTGGGGTTTTTTGGGTTTTTTTTAGACACAAATGTGCATTGAATTGGATCTGGGAGGTGGTTTGATATATATAATCATCTAGCTGCTGAAGATGAGGGCAAGCCAAGAGAGGCCAAAGTACCACCATGAGAGGATCAAGGCTCTTTAGACATTTTCCCATTTCTCTTTAAAATGGGGATTTTTCTTCCTTTTTAAAGAGCTATTAAAGAGACAACTAGTGTCAATCCATGCTCTGGATCTAAATATTTTAAAAGGAAAGCAATAACACTGAAAATATCTGGATAAATATATTCCACCATGAGTCATTATATTTTAATATTTTGGCATCTGGCAAATCACTGAATGCATCACTATCTACCCTGTGTGATAATTAAGTTTAAAAGTCATAACAAATGCAAAATAACACATAACGAAACAATCTAAAAGCTATGCATTCGTATTTTCCTTGGAATATTTTCTGATTACCCTCTTGCAAATTGTCAGCTACCCAGCGATAGTAAAATTGTTTGAATAATTTTAAGAGAAAAATCAAACACATTAACTTTTAATAATATTTTATGAGACTCATAATTCTTTGGGATGTAATAACCTCTTATCCTACTGCGATTAGTCACTTAGATTCATCCTGATGGTCCCCTGATACTCAAGACAATCTAAATTTTGAGTAATACTGGAAAAGGTAATAGAGATTCAAAATTAATACATTCCTTTGTGCTTGTAATGGTAGCCCTAATGGAAGCACTTAAAACAAAATAAAATTAAAACTGAACAAGGATCAAATTGTGAAGAGCAGGAGGATGATATAATTTACAGGAGATAAGACTGTGATGGGACGCTGGTACAAGGATTTAATTATTAACTTAAATAATATCTGTTCTAATGACAGTTGTCTAAAATGACACTAGACACTGAAACTCCCCACCGTCAAGGCCAGCAGCAAGAGGCAGGAAGATAGTAAATCCCTTTTCAACTTGATGGAGTGCAGGAAAATCTCACATTAATGTTAGCCAGCCCACAGCTCCCCAAGCCCACCATCCCAGGCTGTGGGAGGTACTCCATAGCTCACAGAAGACTGCCATCGTCGTCCTGCAGTCATGTTATCCGAACTGTTCACAGTCACGTTTATCAATTTAATGCCTTGGCTAATTCCACCCCAAAATAACATTTGTTTACATAAATCTGTTCTCCATGGTAAAATAGCTTAAGCATTTCAAACGTTACTCTATTAATGGGAGACAGGATGGTGAGAGTAGATGTCCTATAGAAAATTAGCACACTCTCCAATTGCCTGTTAGTCCTGCCTGTTGGTAAGTGGTGATTAACACCCCACTGGCTGCAGCTGTACTTCTCAATATAGCTTCTCTGAGTAGGAGGATGCACAGAGAGTACCTCATTATTATGTCTTTAAAGCTGTAAAGCAAGGAATAATGCAAAATAAATGCTTTAAAATAAAGGTCATAGACCAGAATGTGCTGGCACGAACACCTGCTCACACTTTTTTTTCTGATAAAATCACAAAGATAAGTGATTTATCTGCTTCTATTTCATTCCCTTTCATTGCAGGTATGCAGAGGCCACACAACTGGATGTTAATAATTCTCAGTCACAGTGGTATGTTTTTATATAATGCCAGAATTAAAGCTTAGGAGCTTAGCTAACAGGCTGCCTTGCTGACTGAGACAGCAGAGCTGGCATTAGCTGTTTCTCGTCCTTGCCCCAAGCTTTTTGTTCACTGCAGACTGGGGGAGAACAGACCAGTCCTCCTGCTCCCTCCATGCTTCCAATACTGAAAAGTTTCCTCCAGTCTGAGACCTTTTTGTGTGCACATTCAATTCATAAACTGACAGGTAAAAACCTGGCTGTATGGCTAAGCCACAAAATCCCACAACTGCAGACTTATATGAGAGAAAATTATTGCCTGACAATGCAGAGAAATCTGCATGGTCACCTCCTCAATAGATTTTGGTCTCCTTGTGGATAATGCTTCTGACCAGGGAGGATGTTGGTGGCTACCCTCAGTCTCTATCTTTTGCTGTCACTCACACAAGCTCAGAGGCTGTGCAGTCACACAGCAAAGGGCAGACAACACTGCTGCACAAAAAATCTAGCAGTGCTCTGGTGTGGTCCCATTAAAACCCTTTCTCGCTGGAGACAAACCCTTTGCCTTTGCCAGACACACCCCCGGGCACTGCTGGGTGCTGCAGGAGTCCAAGCGCAGCATATTGGGGGAGGCATTGCCAGACTGAGAGCAGGCAACCAGTCTGTTTCCAAAAGGACTCAGCACTCCTCGGAAAATCTAGTCCCACACAGGAGCAGTGAATGCATCTAAAAGCACAACCCCAAATGAGTGAGGCACAGTCTTCTTGCCCTATTGCCTGCTGTGGGCATGCTGAAAGAGGTGCAGATTCCACCACTCCATCTGTCACAGAGGTGAAAGTCAGTCTTGGGCAGACACCAACAAAACAAAATAATAATAAAAAGGAACAAGAAAATGTGACTGTTGCTGGTGAAAGAGGTACTGGTTGATTCACAAGTACTTGGATCAGAAAGAATTTTATGCAACCGAATCACTGCAAAGCAAAGCAAAATGATCCCATCTTTCACTGCCACAGGAACTGAGCTCAGCACCCCTTCAGATCACAACTGCAGACATCTTTGCATTGTCAGGTAACAATTTTATGTCAAATAACGTGAAGGGTCTGGAGGGGAAACTGTATGAGGAGTGGTTGAGGACACTTGGTTTATTCAGTCTGAAGAAGAGGAGACTGAGGGGAGATGTTGCAGCCTACAACTTCCTCATGAGGGAAGAGGAGGGGCAGGTACCAACCTCTTCACTCTTGTGACAGGACTCAAGGACAGGGCGTGATGCTGAGCCAGAGGAGGTTTAGGTTACGTATCAGGAAATGTTTTTTCATCCAAAGCATGGTTGGGCACTGGAACAGGCTCCCCAGGGAAGTGATCACAGCACCAAGCCTGACAGAGTTCAAGAAGCATTTGGGCAATGCTCTCAGGCATATGGTGTGACTCCTGGGGATGGTCCTGTGCAGGACCAGGAGCTGGACTCAGTGATCCTGATGGGTCCCTTCAACTCAGCACATTTTATGATTCTGTGAAGTTTGCAGTTACTGGGTTTTGTAGCTTAGCAATATAGCCAGGTTTTACCTGTCATTTTATGGATTGAATGTGCACACAAAAAGACAGACATGCAGACTGAATTTACCCCAGCAGGTACCGCCTCTCACTGCACAGAAATATCCCCTTAGGTGCAGGTTCACCCACATCCAGACAGGTGGAGTAGCCTGTCAAGAGCCCTGCCAGCAGGAGAGCTGGGGAAACATCCACCTTGTGTTTCAGTGACTGAAAGAAACAGTATGACGGAGACTGAGCAAGAGCTCTGAGAGCTCTGCAGAGCTGTGAGATGGTTTTAAGTCCTGGCTGGAGTATTGCAATATTTAGGGGTTGAGGGCAGATTTTCTCTGCTTCCCTGTTGTCTTGCTGCTCAAGCAAAAAGATGTCAGTGATACTAGTCCTGATTGGCTCTGTAATCAACCAACATCTACTTTCTACCCTAAACCACTTCATAGTATTATTGTAACTTCAGAAATTACCATGTTTCTGTAAAATTCACAGAGCACTGCTGAACAAAGAACCTGTGCTTTTTGTTTGTTTCTGAAAAGGCTTGTTCTGAAAGCAGGCACAGGTGGGCCTGCTGAGACCAGGGATTATCCTCTGCCATCTCTCAAGCTGAAGACCTTCCCTGAAATTAAAATTCTCCTTTCCACAGCAAAGGAAAAAACCATCATCCTGGACCTCTGAAAGACCAGCTTCTTACATCTCCCAAAGTTCCACTGGTGCTGCATGAAGAACAGCCAGCAAAAGGCTAATTCAAGTAAGACTGAGGTATGGGCTGAAAGAAAATAGGCAGTGCTTTCAAGAATTCAAAATTCTTGTGGAGTTTTGAAGCTGTCCCTTAATTCAGTAGGTTTACTGGCAGATCCTGGAACCCTCAAGCAGCTTCAGAAGCCAAGGGCACAGAGTATCACTGAGAATGGCAGACAACTCTCTATTGCCCACCCAGCATCTCAGTGCTCCCTGCATGTGCTGCGTCTAGGGCAGGTCAATTTCACTTATGTGAAACTCATGTGAAACCTGGCAGCCTGGAAAAGACACAAGATGAAAAAGTTCAAGGATACGATGGAATCACCACTCAGTCATGTATCCTGTCCTGGCAAGCCACTGGTATGTAGCATGATTCAGCTTTCTGAACTGACATTTAATATTTGCATTTCCCTCTAATACACATGGAATTATGCATGGATACCTGACAAGTCACCTTGCACTGTGTATTCACCACTGCCCATTAGGATAATTAAGCTGTCACCTATCAGAGGGAAGATAATGAGTTCAGGGGACAAACCTGATGTAAGAGTCAAACCTGGACTACTTAACACTTTACTTATCTTCTTTACTTACTTTGGACAGAGAGAAGAATACTAAAGAAATATGTGCCAAACAACAAAAATCCAGCACAGCTGTGTTATTTACAGATAGAAGTACAGAAAAATTCATAATTACAAGAACCTGTCACATCTACAGAATTAAAAGAAATATAATATTTCTGCTTTTAAATGCTTGTGAGACACTCAGTCTAGTTATGTCAGAAGGCTTTAGATTAGACTGATAATACAAATATGCCAAACTTGCCCACCTGTAGAGATGCAGTACAACTAAGATTAATAAACATGTCACCAAGAAAAGCTTATGTACCAGAGTCTGCAGATTTGCAGCTTGAATTGTCGAGGCATTATTGGGAAAAAAATCCTGATAGAACAAAAAATGTGAGCTAAGTTCAGAAGAGAGTCCTGACTGCAGCAGTCATTTGCACTCAGGAAATATTTGGTGGGCAACACCCCATGCTTCCTAGCATTGATTTAAATCTGAAGATAAAAAGTGAGTCTCTGAACTGTTTCCAGACAACTGAGTTTACCTATACCAAAAACCTCTGTCCCCTAGAATGCAGAAATCTCTATGAAAATCTGAAATATGTACAATTTTGCAAGTGTTTTGGCTGAAATGGTGAATAGAGAAAACCCTCAGGGACCAGCAAACTCATTCCCTCCAAAAAAGCTGCACAACAAGATGGTAGAACAGACTGAGAAGTCACCTTGCAGTACCACCAATGGCCAAGGCCAGAGTCATGAAGAGAACTTCTTGCCATCTGAGACAACTGAAGGAACATCAGAGAAATCAATCACTCATCAAGGTAACCCCCTTCAAAGCCTCCCTGGCTGTAACACTGTACTATGGGCCTGTCTTGCTACTGTCATGTCAGGAACAGGTTTGTGTGGGAAAGAATGCCAGTCTTTCTCGCACTGAGCCGGAATTGTGATGGCCAAGAGCAGTGAAGACAGCCATGCTTTTCACCCTTGCTGAAGCAGCACCAGACCAGACTGGCAACCATCAGGACAGGCAAATGAAAAGAGAAGGATGCCACCATCCCTATCTCTCAGATGTACATTTTAAGGTTGGCTGGAAGTACATGATAATTTGGAAGTACAGTACATACTGCCTTCCACCAGTCAAACTCGGGCCCCTTCTTCCTATTCGTACTGGGTTTGACAGCCAGGAAAAAAACAAAACCCCGAACAAAAACAAACAAAAAAACCCCCCAAATCAAACCAAACCTACAACAACAACAAAAAACAGAGCCTATGATGCCATCACCAAATTTGAGCCTCAACCACTCACCATTAGGGTAATCCCGGAGGGTAACTGCAACCAGTGAGGAACCAGCAGAGAGGAGCTGCCATTCCAGCCCAAGCCCCGTGGTGGCACAGACTGTGTGCAGATCCTGTTAGACTTCCTTAGTGGATAAGTATAAATGCACTGTCTTTGATCCCATGAAGAATGATTATGCCTTATTGCATTAAAGGCACAGTTTGCCATGAGCCACTGAAAGTCATTATGCAGATTATGCCTCACCTGAAGATGAGGTGAAGCACTTAAATCACACCTGAACCATGGCGTAATTGCAGCTTTTCTCAACAATGAGAAAAATGTTTAATTAACCATATTTTTTTAAAATTTTTAAAGATTATATGGATTTTTTGAAGGTCTATGATTACATCTTTAAATTAAAATAGGGAAAATTGTACCATTTTTGAGTGCTTCCATAGTTTCACTTAGACCTCAAAATAATTAATGACAGTACAGTAAGTTATCCAGGAGTATCATACAGATTGTCCAAAACAGTTTAACACTTTTTAAGATTTCCTGATACTTTCATAGTCATTAGCTATAACTCAACAGTATGCTCCTGGGAGCTTCACAGCTAATTACCTTCCATGGTTAAGAAAAGTTTTATTTAAGTGTTCATACTAAATGCATTCTTTTGTGAAAGAGTATGTCTCAAAGCTACATTAATGCAAAACATGCACAAATACATGCATCTATGTGATTTGTGGTGGCTCGTTGGTGAATTAGAATGAAGACTACAAAAATAATGAAAAAATCTGACATTTTTCTTAAAAAGAGGTACCTCCAGAATACATGCATAATTAATATTCTACATATGCATGGCACTCAAATACTTTCAGAAGCAGCCTCATTCTATGTCATGGCAAGAAACAAAACAAAACATATAGGTTATCAAAGCACTGGCATGAATATTGCATATAAAGAAGCATTAAATTTCAGCATGTGAGTTACATGTCTTAACAAGAAAAAGAGCATGTGATCACATTTTTTTTAATTCTCCAATATAGATTCTTCATGAAGCCATTCTGCACAATGTTTATTTATTCATGCCATATGAAACACAAAGCTTCCCATACAGAAGGAAAGCACCATTCAGAAATTATTACGGTTCACAAAGTTTAAAATGTTCTTTAATCAGATTTTATAAAAATGTACTAAAATTTAGAGTAGATAATAATAATCTGTTTGCAAAAATTCGTGCCTAGTACTGAATGCCATTCCTGGGGATTGGCTTCATGAAGAGACTTGCCACCTTCTTACCATGAGAGGAGCGGTCAGCATGATATAGGGGGTCAGGCCTGATCAATCCAGGAGATCGATACAGCTGTAATCCTAATGTTTGTTTTGAAGCACTCCCTGCTATTTGAGAACAAATACAAACAGAAGACACAACTTCCAAGCAATTCATTGTATAGAAGGGGCAAACCACTCTCCTACTTTCTAAGTAAATTTTAGAAGCTTTACTCAGTCACGACTGCACACTCATCAGTCCTACCAGCTATGCAAGAAAACAAAGAGAAGCTGCATGCAAGTGAAGTTCAGCAGAAGCCTGCTGCTGGGCCAGTGCAGCAAGCATGTTTTTGGGGAAAAAGCTGAAGGGAGAGGGAAGCACTCAGTAGCAGCTCGGTGCTGTGATAAATTACACAGCCACAGGCTACAACGTATGGTGCTCTCAGTGAAGCACCCGAAGGCAGCTTGATAGGGCTCTATGAAGATCAATGATACACCAAAGAATACCATTAAAAGACACATTCATCTTCCCCTAATCAATAATAGCCTTAAAATGATCTCCTTGACACACTATCCTTACAAACATTGCTGCTGGGCTGCCTTAGTTCACTTGTCATCCTCTGGCTCAAGCCTTATTACTGGCAACTACTTCATATGCTCCCCTTAGTGAAGGAATTTGGCTTCCTCTGAAACTTAACAGACAGAATGAGAAAATATAAAAGTGGCATCAAGTTCAATAAAGATACTGAAAAGCATTCAGTCTCTTCAATAGCCTCTGATACAAATGGTGCATGTGGCAAGCAATTTTTTGTGTCTTTTATCAGATAAAAAAGTCTACTCTTACACAGCCTTCATAGATTTTAGCAAGCCACTGCCAAGGTGACTCAGAACTAATGAAAAGCATCTCAGATCTGAATAAAAAGCAATTAAAGAGAAAGAAACAGCGGATTAAAAATGCAAAGGCAAAATGTTACATGAATTTGTGTTCTCTCCATCAACAGGGATTCCTGCCCTCCTCAGATAAGCTTTATCCTCTGCATGGAAAGCTGAGGGACAGCTCCTTATGCAAGGATGTACTGAAGCAGCATCTTGAGGGTACCAGAGTCCCACAAGTTTCTTGATCAGACTGGCCAATGTCCAGCCTCCTGCACAAATGGGAACTGCTGGTGGCCTGTGTCCTTGCAGTTCACCTGCCCTCAGGGTACATGCTAGTGAGCACTCTACGACCTCCTGGACCACAACGTGACAGGATAATGTCATTGCTTCTCTGCCTTATAACGAGCTTGGTCAGCATGGTTGAGCAGAGTTTACTATCACAGTCATGAGGGCAGTAACTCAGAAGCCATTTAGGAAAGGCCTCCCACAGCCAGTGCCCACTCATAACTCTAAGAAACCTCCTGCACCTATGAGACACACTTGTCCCTGAGCTCACAATATCTTATTTACTGCTCTTTAGCACTGTGTTGAGCACGGACAGAAAGCCCTCTGCTTTACTGCCTAGATAGAGTTTAGTTCTGCTTCATTAAAAACATCACTCTAGCTAAATGAATAAGATTTCATTAGGATCTAGATAGATATTAATTTGGTGGGGGTCACAGTCATGATACTGTATCACTACTTTTCCTGGACCTAAACCATAGTTCTGCCTAGCTACAAAGTTCAGATCTGGGCCCACTGTGCTGAGAAATCCAAACCCCATGCATATATTTGAATTAAAAATTGCACTTGAGAAAAGTACTTGTATGGCCTGAACTGAGAGGCTACACTCCTAGAGAATACAGAATTAGTAGCTTTGCAAGTGAGCCTTTGCCCAAGATGATTCTCTCATCTGATGCTGAAACTTGCAGCTGTGAAAAGGTTTATATATATTTAAAAAACAATTACAGCTAGTGATGAAAAAGTAATTCCCATGCCAAAAATATTTCAGAAATTAGGAGAAAATATAACTTGATTTTGATTATAATTAGGTTTCCTGTGGTTAGTTAAATGTTTTCTCATCTACCCTGCCATTCTACCAGTGTAATCAGTCACCTGGTTCTTTATGAACTATGCACCATGGTGTACATGCAAAACTGGCTGGAGACAGTCTCAGGACCAGCTTCTGCAAATGTGATGCCCCAGGCAGGAAATAGGCATGGGGCACATCCATATTAAGAAAAATAATAATAATAGTAATTAAGGAACAAAGCTTAGCTCCACTTTATTGCTTAAAACTAATGTAGTTATTATACTGAGCAACAGGCCTTTTAATTTCTAATTACTGTATTTATTTTCCTAAGCAGATTTCTAAGTTGTTACAAAAACCTGGATAATTGTTTCACATGAGCAATTAACTATTAAGACTAAATAAACAATATTCATTGAACAGTTATGTTAAACTCTGCAATTATTCAGGAAAACAAAACCCAAATCAATAGGTTTCATTTCTAGCCTTCGGGGAAGAAACAGTTTTTGCTTATTAAAAGTGGAAGGATTTTTCAAATCTTGTAAAATTCAGACTTGAGCTAGTTCAGAGAGCCGCTTGCAACCTGGACCTGTATTTACAACAAACACAGAAACTCTAAAGAAGGTTCATTCACTGCTTAAAACAAACTGCTTTTAAGACTCCTTAGTGAGATTTTATTTACCTTTAAACAAAAAGGAAAAGTTGGCAGTGAAGTTCTATCTGGGTATAACAAAAAAAACCCCAAAACTTCTCCAAATCCCTCTGCATTTGGTCCCATTCCATTCCAGCTTCTCTGATTTGCAGGATGAATCAATAAAATATATTTCCACTTTTAAAGGAACATAGAAATGGAGTAGTTCTAGTAAGTACATGGTTTACTACAAGTAAGTAAATTAAGATGGGTCTTTGTGATTAGGTGCTTTGCATAGGCTCCCACTGAAGCTCACCAGCAGGTCATTAGTGCTGCTCTAATTCCAAGACCACTGTCTGCATTCCCACTTAAACACTGTATTTTACCTGTACTGAAAACAAAGTTTAAAATACACTTTGGGTTTTGCTGCGATTACTTTTTCTGGTGGAAGTTGCCCAGAGAGGGTAGGAGAACATCTACTCCCTATTACAGCTATGGTTTACACTTTGCAGGGCTTTTTCCTCTTCTGTTCTTAACTTCAAGCATCTGAATGGCATTTTAACCTGAAGTGTTTCCTAGATCAAGATATTAATCTTTCATTATGATTTATCGCTTTGAGACTGGAAATAAATGAAACCTTTTTTTTAACATTTAATTGCTGGCTGGCATGAGAGTAGCATTATAAAATCATGCCATGTCAACTATCCCCTAGGTAATTGTATGTATCTGTGCATCCACATGTGTTCATTTCAATGAAGTATTAACCAGCTGTTCCCTTTACTAAGTACAGGGAATACAAGCAATACAGTAAATGTTGATGTTGTCACATCTAATTGCCCAAAATAAACCTGAC
This sequence comes from Acropternis orthonyx, assembly GCA_035583155.1. Classification (NCBI taxonomy): domain Eukaryota; kingdom Metazoa; phylum Chordata; class Aves; order Passeriformes; family Rhinocryptidae; genus Acropternis; species Acropternis orthonyx. The sequence continues at coordinate 78,185,276 of JAWWEU010000001.1, read as the reverse complement.
AATCTTCTAGGGAAAAGCACTGCAGGTATCACTACATATGCTGACTGACTAGTGAATAGTCAAAACAGACCTTGGAATGCCAGAAAACACTGGTGTTCCCTCCTAGATTTTAAATACCATGGACTTTATCAAAAGTAGTGATTGCAAAATTTTGAGCTTATAGGTATTCCTATCTCTTGGCTGTATGTAGAGTTACAGTTCCATGTAAGCAGAGCTGAGCAACGTGCCTGATATTCGCAATTATTTTTCACAAGGAAAAAAAATTCCAAGCAATGCAATATCTTCCAGAAAGAGAAAATTTTATTTGGAAGGCATATGTGACAAACCCACTCATCCCCTAGAAATCCAGACATGTTTTACAACTAACAGTTTTGTAGAAAAAAGAGGCAATTTCAGAGCCAGAAACACATGAGCACAAACAGTCCCAGACAATTTATAATTCTGTACCATAAATAGCTGGTCCATAATTCATTGACAAAGCATTAATGAGAATATTTGTAACTAATACCCATAAGGAAGATAAGGGGTGGTATAATGTGGTTTATACTTTCCTACAATACTTTTCAAGGACAGCAGGGAAAGCTTCCTGACAGCAAAAAGCAACAAGAAATATTGCACTGACCTACCGATTTCCTACAATCCCATCAAAGTAATCCATGTGTAGAGACATTAAAGAACAATTTGTCCCAACTGACACTTTCCAAATAACTAGATGCCTTTTAATTGCTGGCATCATTAACCTTAATAGTATAATTGTGTAGCTCCAAATAATAATAATAGTAATATAATTTCCCTTCACTTACAAATTGTTCAGCAAAACTAGAAAAAAAATGATGTGCAGAATAAATTCTAAGAAGGAAAAGAAAGGGAAAAAAGTTCCTAACAGATAAGACCAGGAACTTCATCAGTTTTATCTGTCAGCTCACAAGTTTTAAGGAATATCTTCACATACAGTTCCTTAGACAAGTAATAAATATTAATAATTGCCAACTGCCTATAGGTTTTAAGTGACCTTTTCAAACAACATGTCAACTCTCCCCATTCTGAGGACACACTGTGGAGCATCGTATAAAACCAGCATTGTCTTGAAAGATTCATTCCTGTGCACACACAGGCTTCAGCCTGTGAAAATAACCTCTACTGAAGACATGTTGACTTAGTCTTTTATTGACAAGTTCAACCATGTATACCAAAAAAAGACATATGTTTTCTCTCCCAAAACAGCTCAAAAGACCTTTCCTACCTAGTCTGGATTTCCTGAGACACTCAAGGTTGGATACTAGTCACCACAAGTTGCCTCTGCACTCAAGAGAGAGGGAAAGACACCTCTAAAAGGGAATTCAGACTTAATGATCTAAATGACCCTCGGAAAGTAATAGAGGGGTTAGTCTGTACCTAGTTGGTGGAGAGATGCATTTGGATTAAAAATATTTACTGCATTTTAAATAGAATGGCAAATGTGAAGAGAAAGGAAAATTCATTTTGTCAGACAAATCTGACTCAACAATTGTCAGTGGTATAAATTACTGAACTATTCTACTGTTTTTGGTATAGTCATCTTCATGGAAAGGGAAGGGCCCAATAGGTCATTTTGTTTCACATTAGGAAGCATAATGTAGTAAATGTCTGATTCAGCACATAAACATTTGGGCAAAGAACATTGGCCTTCAAGGGGAGACTGCTCAGTGTTGCTCAGTGTTTTAATACATGCATAAGGGCTGCATCAAATATAAAACTCAGGTTGTGCAGTTCTCTGTGTCAGTGGAAAACACAGAACTAAATGATATTACCTGAATATTAATTCTTGAGAGAAAACACCATTAGAAAGCAAGGAATGAAGAAAAACAGCCTCCTGGATAATGTATGGGACTTCTCCTTCACTCTGTTCCTATTTTGGCCATTGTTACACTCTTCTAGTTGTCCTTTGCCAGCCTCTTCATCATCGTTTGACTCTTTCCTCACTCACAAAACAGGGATAATAACTCTCAGCTCTTTTAGGTAGTGCTTTGAGACCCACTGATAAAAGACTAATCACTACAATGAGGTTTCCTACAGTAATTATAATTGTCCTGAAAGACAATAAGGTATACAAAGAGGATAGTCCTTACACTTTGAACTGTAAAATACATTTGCCAAAATAATTAATGAAAGTATCATTTCCTAAGAGTTAAAAATTCAACAAAGTGAGAAGCTTACAAAATTGCTGATTCTCATACCTTCAGTTCTGCATTAGGTACACTGGCTTTTCAGTGAGGAGCCACATCCAACAATAGTGAAGGCTTTCTTTTGATTCTATATTATGGATGGGCACTATTATACTGTTTCCTGCAAATGTATTTCCAGGGAAGAGTTCAAGCTTACTTTGCTTGAAGCCCTCATCAATTCCTCTCATATCCTTATACTGTTGGTTTTGAGTTTGGTCTGACCCATGCTGGGGTTTGCGTGTCTACCCTGTTCTGCTGCACTACAGTAGGAAACAGCTACCCTCCACAAACCTTTCTTCCCTGAAGTAGAGTATACTGTGATCAGTAAAACCTAAACAGGCACTGGTCTACCTTCAGATATGCTATTTTAATTCTTGGGACAAAGCCACTAAGCTTTAAAGGTAGCCACAGAAATACTTAATGCCCTAAACAGAAAAGTTGCAGAGTTGACTGAGGACAGGCATATGCACAGTCTCAAGGATTTTTAAATTTAGCACTTCTGTTGCACATTGCATTTTTCTCCCCCTTCTATCCTCAGAGTTGATGTTTGCATATGAATATCATATTGTGGGATAGATCCATCAAAAATTAAGGGGGTTTAATTCTTTGCCATGGCATATCTGTATATATACTTCAACTTCAATAAAATAATACAAAACAAAACAGAAATTTGAGTAACAGATGTTTCCATAAAGGCTCAGCTCCAGCAAAGTTATCTCCAGTGCACTATGAATATTCTTGTTAAAAGGGACGTTTAAACATTGTGGCTCTCTAGAGCTGCCTTGTTGAGATCTATGTGGCAGGAGTATTATGCACTGTACTCCCAGCAGAACAGTTGAAAACTTGAGATATCCCGTAGACAACCAGTAGCAGTCCTGTCATCAATCATCTCCAGATTTTATCCAATACACTCTCATAAACTGTTATTTAATATGACTTTGTCTGGAGAGGCTCCTAGGAGAGGTCCTGCATCCAAGCAGGGAAAGAAAAAAATAGCTGTTGTTAATCTCTCATGCTAAGGAAACAACATTGAACTAATAAAATACAATTAGCAAATCTGTTCTGTGTAGTGAAATCCAGCCAAGCCCACTGCTTAGAAACATTTTGCCTCTTTGTTAATCCCAATTTTTGTCTTTCTCTTGCATTTTTGTAAATTCAAAATTATTCTCTTTTTAGTTGCATGGTTTAGGTATTCTATATAGGGTAATTGGACATAGACTTCTCTGTGCAAAGTTCGGGAAAGGTGGACCAGACTGTGGTTTTGCTTTGCCACCGAAAACCTCTTTTGTCTTAATCTTCTCTGTTGAAACCCTTAAGGCTATGTGCAAGAAGAAAATCATCAAAAAGAAACATGCAGATTGTCTCATAAAAATGCTGATACCCAGCAGAGCAGAGGCTAAAAAAGTACATAGAGGTGACATTTTCATCCATTAATACCTCAACCAAGTATTATTGCTTTTTGTCACCTGTAACAGTTGTCTTATTTTTAGGCTGCAGACTCCCAGTTACATATTGGGAGATGGCTGAATACACTATATTGTCTACATGCTGCATAGAAAAAGAATTGATGTTTTTTGGGAACAAGCCACCACACTCACAGAGCTCCGTGTTACATTTGATATTGAGAGATGTTGTTTATTAAGTTGTGACAGCTGTTGTCAAGTTTTGCTTCAGAATGCACTGTAAGAGTGAAAGCATACCGAGATCAAAGGTAAGCTTTATAAAAGAAGACTCTTGCAGAAAAGTTAGAAGAGAAAAAGTTCGCTACTAAAAATCACATAAGACTGCAGGACCAGATAACTGAATTTCACCTTCAACAAGCTCATTCCCCCTGAGATGAAGATGAACTAGAAAACTGACTTTTTGGGACCTCTGAACTGGAAAAGATTCTTCATTCTGCACATGATCAAACAAAAGGAAGTCTGCAGGGATAATCATGATCAAAAGTATCTGCTTTGTGCAAATGAAGCTGATACCATATGTTAAAAACATATTTCTGACAGTTACAATGAGCAATGAACACTCCTGCTATTGATGTGCTTTAAGAAGCTACTAAGACTATGACTTTTAAAGGGAGGTTACAAACAGGATTAAACATTGAGGAAAAAATATATACAATTCCAGGAGCTCTTCCTTAATTTGTAATTTGATAAAAGCTTTGGGACAGTTTCTCTCCAGACTACAGCAATAGATGCTTTGACTGGGTCAAGAATAATCCTGAAACACATGTCTTCTGAATTTGGGTCTTCTATTTGCTCATTAAGGCTAGGAAGAGTTATTCCATATACCTCTTCAAATAATTGTGTTGTTCTGCAAAGCTCTTACCAGGAATCAACAGCAATTCATGAGACCCAAGTAACACATAATAGTTTAATCATTGTGATACTTGACTTTTGCCATTAAAATCAGATTTTCCAACTTCTTTTCTCATTTGGCACATGACTGTTATCAGTTTATATATACACATACATTTAAATGCTTGTGAAGAATACAGTTTACATTTTGATGCTTAGTGGACCAAAGCATTCTACAAGTAAAAGGTGGTTGTGTTGCAGGCTTCCTCACTTAAAGCTGACCAGATGGCCACATTATCCAACTGGCTGAATTGTTCCTATGTGACACAGAAAGACAGCATTGATAAAAATGTAATATATAAAATGACGATGAAAGAGGAGTTAAAGAAAGAATAAGAGTTACTGCTTCAAGTTTTGCCCAAGAGAAGACATTACACACATTTGCCTGCAATCACTTAAAGTATTAAACTGTACAGCTGTGATGTGGCTTGCTGGTTTCATTCTCTATTGGCATCCCTGTGTTGTCTGGAACTTCATCAGGGAAGGTAAATGATTCCTCCTCATCCAAGTTTGTGGGCTAGTAAATAGCAAACAGCTCATAGTCCTGGAACAAAGGCCCTCATTTCTGAAAGATGCATCTCTATTCCTATGGAAATATTGGAATATAATTTTCCAAGAGACATATGAATGAATTATATTTAGCTTACTGTATTCAGCTAAAAGCTTATTTTATTCAGCTCACAGGCTCCTTCTCCCTCTTCCAACAAAATATACCTACTTCCCCTGAGGTGTTTCATAAACTAGAAGCTGTTTGCAAGAAAATGTACCTTCAAACTAAGTCCCATCGAAAGACCAGTCAACTTTCAAAATCACTGAGGCTTGATCACATGCAGTTAGCACAGAGGAATCTCAGTGGTTTGCAACGATACTATTAGAGGTTGTTTTCTTCTAAGAGGCAGCAGGTCACTAACATGATAAATTCTAGAACTGAACAAGAATGAATTGCACTGAAAATTGTGGCTCAAGTAGCAGTCAGGCTCCTTAAGAAAAACACTAGTAGGTCTAACAGCATGCACAAAAAGCTGTCTGTCCAACATACAAAGGATTGCTATAAAACATCTTGGAGCTTGGATCATATAGAAAAATAATGTAATTGGACCTCCTCTTTTTAAATTCAGGTTACACATTCATGCCAATCTTCTGCTTCTATTTCCTGCTAGGAAGTATATCTAAGCCAAAAGGAAAGAATTCACTTTTATGGGACAGTGTGATTCTTTTTGGCTTAAAAGCTTCTGATCCATAAAAAACATGATAACAAAACACCCAATGTGGTTCCTGTTTACTTAATGCACTGTTTCCCCAGGAAATCTGGTACTGTCATAAATATAACTTCTTGCTGTTATTACTTTGAAGATATTTTCCTTTTTCAGTAATTCTAACAGAACTGAATTATTTACATAAATTTTGTCTTCTTTCCACTAATGTTACCAACCAAACCTATAAGATAGTAAGCAGTGTCAATATTTTTATGAACATTGTTCCTCAAATAACTCAGTGCAGACAGTACTTGCCTCATTTGAAAGGGCAAAGAAGACACTATTCAGGGAAGAAATATTTGGCATTTCTGCATATCAGATATAGACGCTCCTTCTCTTTTTATGGCCACTGTCAGCTTGGTAGAATAGAGGGCCAACTACCTCCTGTGCAACTTCCTCCACTGTGGGGGTCCACAGGTTCCCCTTGTCATCAGGCTGGAGCAGTGGGGATGGGGCTTGCTTGGGATGCACAAATGAGACACTGCTTTTTAAAGAACTTGGACAAAATCCCTTTTTGAGATCTACTATTCTTTGTGAAGCTGGTTTAGGGAAGGACACACCACTTGGTCTGTTAGATGTGAATCCTGATCAGGAAATCTCTATGGCTCCTGGATTACCTTGTTCATTGCCCTTCTTGTAAGTAAGCTTCTGGAGGTAAGCTTGTCTCAGGTGGTCCAAGGCCTGGCCACAAGTGCCAGCTTACACCTGAATTCCAAAACAGTGCCTGGAACTTTAATCCTTCTGATGGCTCAGTGAGAAGGGAGTAAGCCTTACCTTTTTCTGCTGATTCTGCTGTGGATGGGACAGAGGAGGACTGAAGACAAAGTATGTTCCTCCAAGAGAGTTTAATTGCCCAGAAGTGGTCACAAGGAGAAATGGCTTTTCCTCCAGCTCACAGGTTGAAATATCATCACCAAAGTGATGTGAACACAGAGTTTAAAATTCTCATTTAGCTCCCTACATGAAGTCTCCTTAGCCTTGACTTGAGAAGAGCAAGATGAATTTCACTGATGGAGAATTTCAGGACAGTGCTTGATGCATACTGACTTTATAATTAAAAATATACAACTGAAGGAAAGATGGTCATAAAATGTTGCCTAGGGGTATATCTAATACATGATGTTGTTTTAGTTTCCTCCTTACATTATATTTTTATCATCAACCCAGGGAGTTCATTAAATCTGTAAAGCTGTTGGAAGTTATCTGACAGCAGATTGTATTACTAGAGAGAACTATCGATCCAGTACTCGATCTCATTACAACACACTTTCATAAAGCTTGTGAGAGGCAGCAATCTGTTGCTTCTGCACTGACTACAGTTATTTCTCATGCATGGAATAATGAAGTGTTTTCTGATGTATAATCATGACAGATTTTATCTGGAATGGGTAAAACAAGTGAAATTCAGTCATAAAATATAGCATGGCTGGAATCAAAGGAAGCAAACTCCTCTGCTCTTCCATCAGATTGACAAATAACTAACACATTGTACAGCTCCTTGTATATGACGTTATATTTCAATCAGTTGTTTTCCTACTGTGAGATTAAAATGGAATTATTTATCTGGAATATCAAAAAGGGCACTGCGTCATAAACTCCAAACTTGTTTTGATCTTTCCCAATAAATACTAAACAATGCCAAATGGACCCCCTTATCACTGAAGATGCAATATATGAAACCTTCAGCAGGGCAGGAAACCACCACTTGAATATTAAAACCAATTATTAAACAGGGCTTATGTCATACATAATTCTTGTAGTGGAATTCACTAACCAGAAATTCACAAGTAGGTACTCAACTCAAGCAAATTTGTAACACAAAGGACTCAGAGGAACTCTTTCTGTAGGTTATACATAATGAAATAGCAAATTACATGTACTAGTTTATCTTACTATATTAACAGCTGGCAGAACTACATTCCACTAAAGCAGTGACATACTTTAATATGATAATTTCAGTACTTTCAATTTAGACAAATTTCAGTATTTGGGATTGAGTTTCACAAAGACTAGTCCACTAGTCTTTTCAAAGACTACACACACAAAAATTATCCAGTTCATGTGTAAGAATCTAGAATTCACTTTATGGAAAAGCACGAACATGATCATGCTTTGGAATAACAAAACACAGATTAGCTGCAACCCTAGTGTCAGGAGCACATGCACATTGAGGTGTTACTCAGATTTGGCCATGTTATACCACTTCCATAAAACAGTACAAACATGCTGATCTAAGCGGGGCTAACTACCTTGGGGAGGGAAGGGCAGTGGCAGAAAAAGATTAAGAAAAGACTGGGAGCACACTTCCAAACAGAATTTAAAGTTTAGGGACCTCTCAGCAATGCTCTGCTGGCAGGAGAGAAAGATGGGTAAGGGACAACCTGGCAGTTCTTCAGTCTGGTTGCTGGTCTACTCATTAGCCAAGAGTTACCTTCTGCCTCATGAACTGCAAAGGTCTGGTCTCTGCTGTGGAGTGCTCTCTGCAAAGGAGTCTTCTGCATATGATTGGTGTGGAACAGTTCATGAAGTGCTGTATTTTGGCACTTTGTTCCACCTTCTCCCTACCCCCTACCCAGCACACTTTTAATATTTAAATTAAAAATGCTAAGGTGGCACAGCACAACTGGTGAATGGAGAATTCTCTACACAACAGCTCATCCATCTCATAACACAGTTTTGGTCTTTGTGCACTCTAATTACAAAATAAGCTTGTATCAGATGAATATACATAATAAGCACCTGCCAGTCCAGAATCTGGATAACATACACATGAAAGAATGACATTGAAACAGCAGGAAACAGCTTTACCTCTTGCATTTCTTGACTTCTACATGCATAATTTGACACTGCAACACTCTTTTGAAAGCCTAGTTTTTTGCATGTCTATCTCTTATACTATTACCTAGTACACTGTACTTTCATTGCATCCTATAAATGTCTGGTCAGTATTTGAGTACTGCTTAGAAAGAAATAACAAAATGTAGTTTAATTTGGAAAGGATGCCCTATTGAGGCACTATATGAAAGGAATAAAAATGCAGCACATTGGAGCTTGTGGCACCAGCAACTGTGAAGGAACAGAAGTTGTGCATCTGGTCTAAGGCTTGAGCTCCAGTCACATCCATTTCTTATGGTTAAAACATGTTAAAACAACAACAATAACAATAATGATAATAATCTAAGACCTTTCCACCTCTATCAATTTTTTTCCAGCAGATTCACTGAGGAAAAAAAAGGCAGATAGACGTGGTACAATCACATAACCTAGGAAAGGCTTTGCTAAACTGCTGTTCAGAGCTGAACAGAAAACAACCAGCAACCAATAACCCAAATGCTACAATTTGACATTTGACATGAAAGACAGCTGGTTAAAAAGAGCACATAGCTGATGTACAGCATGGTCTATTCTATAATTAGAGAAGTGTAGAAACCTCCTTTATAAAGGTGTCCTTAGATGTTACCAAGTAATTTCACAAATGGCTTCTTAATACTTTTGCACAGGGTGGTTTCAGAGTTTAGATCACTATATCAGAGCCTTGTTTCTGAAAACCTGACCTCAAACTCAGTGGTTGCTCCCCACTGGGCTTAAGAATTGGCTGAAGCACAAATAATTCTATCTGGTCTCCTACTGGCAATAAAGCAAAAGCTTGTAACATAGTAAATCTTTTTTTGCCATTAAAAGTTCCATTCCTTCCCTGATATCTGGACTGCCACATTAATTTTTATTTTCTTCTTTGGAATGTAGTTTTTTTGTTTATTAGAGACCATACAAAAGACAGGCAAGTAAAGAGGAAGGAACTCTTCCCTTCCCTAGTAATTCATGATACAGTATCTCTTTTCTCTGAAAAAATGTCAAATAAACTGGACTGACTGAAGATTTCACACAGACAGTGCAGCAAAGATATGAAATATAACACTGGGTTGGATAAATGGAGCCACAATTAGGAGAAAGATAACTTTACCTTTAACTGTTGCATTGATGGGAACAATATTGGAACATCATATAGCATTCTGCAATTTTCCTTTTACAAGAATTAAATAAAACTGGAGAACTTATGAAACACCTAAGTGAGATCTGGGAAAAGGTGTTATAGTAAGGGACTTAAGAAGTTAATACTGTTTATCTTTTCAAAATAAGACCAAGAAGAGATTTGATTAAAGCAAAGCTGTACATTTTCAGGGAGAAAATGCCAATATTAAAGGCCTATTTAATCTAATGGGGAATGACATAACAAGAACCAATGACTAGAAGCTGAAGCTAGATAAATTTAAATGAGAATTAATGCCTCTACTTCTAGCAGAGAGAGTGATTAACCTTTGAAACAAACTACCAAAGGAAGTGCTAGGTACTCCATTTATTGAAATTTCAGATGAAGACTGTATGACTCTGGAAAATATTCTTTAGTCAAGTAGGTCAGTGGGCTCCACATGCAAAGCTTTTCCTTAAGAGTGGAATCCACTTTTTAAATGACAGCACTGCAGCCTTACACATCAACACCTGCACTTTTATAAGACCCCAGCTCTCTCCAAAGTAAGAAAAGCTTCAGTGTATTCTATAAAGAGATTAAAGAAACCAAGGCTAAATTGCTCCTCTTCCCTTCTCTCTCCACATTAAAAGTGAGGCAGGATGTATCTCTCATTGAGGATTTTCACTTGGAGGAGACATTACTGGACTCCCAGTACAAGGAGCATATATTCTTGGTGGATCCCATACTGCTCCACAATCCCAGGCCTGTTCAGCCACACACCTTACTAATGGATAATTAAACTCTCATTACAACAGTTGGAAAGCTACTCAGTGGTGTCAGTCACTTAAAATGCCCTGTTGCCTAAACTCCTATTCACATCTCTAATCATGCACACTCTTCTCTATGTGGAAGAGGTTGTGGTTGGTTTGGGAAAAACACCAGTGCTCAGCAACTATAGCCAACCTCACTTCTCCAACCTGCCACAAGACCCAGAAGGACAGAGCAGCAGTTAAGTCATATGTTTTTAAACTGTTTCATTAAATGAGGTATAGAGGATTTCACTCTTGAATTACCACTGTATCACATGAAATGAAATATTAACAAACTTATGCCTGTTTCTTATGAGGATGATTAACTGATTTTCTCTATTAGAAGAAGATGGCATCTTAAAATTTAAGTGCAAATTTTAGTACACCACCATTGCACTTCACTGAGAATAGTCTCTACATTTTGTCAGGTAATGCATATACAAATCAGATACAGTCACTCCGCTGCATCCACAGTTGGCTTTCCACCTGACCCATCCTGATCCTTTTACTTTTGTTTTCTCATGTTCAGGAACCCAGAAGACCTTTCCCCCTTCTTTCTTCTGCTCTTTTACCACAGAACAGCTTGAATTGAAAGGGATCTTAGAGATCATTGAGTCCCAATGCCCCTGCCACGGGCAGGGACACCTTCCGCTAGACCATGTTGCTCAGAACCCCATCCAATCTGGCCTTGAACACTTCCAGGAATGGGGCATCCACAACTTCTCTGGGCAACCTGTTCACCACCCTCACCACCTTTTCCATCCCAAAGTCATCCTGTTCTCCCTTAGAGAGGTTTGCTCTGTGAAAACTTCATGTGAGGGAAAGAAAACTGTTAGATAACACAGTGCTGTCTATCCTTGCTATCTGCTGGCTTACCTGGTTGACTTTTACACCAAATAGGTACAAAACTGGCAATTGAGATCTCACTGCCAGCCATATCTCTCCTCTCCTACAAGACACTGCACATGGCTCACAAAATGGTGGTGAGACAGCCCAAGTGTATTTATTCCAAGGACATTCATTCACTGCTTGGTTTTCTACTGCTGGCTGTATTGCATTTAAAAAGTTCACTGTGCTCATGAATTATTTCTGACTGCAATGATATCTTGTATATTTTAAAGCAGGGGTATTGCCATTCTAGAAATCATACAAAATATTTTTGTATTTCTCACTGTAAAATGTCATGTGCACAGGTTTCTATGATACCCATAAAATGTTTCTCTTTATTTTATGCTCATCTTAGCGCAGTGTGCTTTCCCCTACTTTGGTTCAGGCTTTTCAAATAAACTGTGGCAGGCAATTTTGCTGGGGTTAAAAAAAAAAACTTACCTGATCCATCACAGGCAGTTTTAAAGATAGATCAGCTAAGTCTGCCTAAGTGGTACCTCCCACCCAAATATTTAAATAGCAAGTAATTAATATGCTGTAATAAAAAACTGCCTGATCCTGACAACTCCAAAGTTTGCAATGCAAAGAGTGCAGTGGATGGAAAACTACATTATATTAAGCCAAAATGTTCTGCAGTTACAGCATCAAATGACTGCACTACAGTTTATATATGATCCCTATAACCCAGAAATAGAAATGCAAACTCTAACTTCCCTTGTGACATAAGTGACTCATTGTCTTTCCAAAAAAAGCAAATCACAATGTATCTCCTATCAGGTTTGAGTCACTTTTCAAGGTGTTGCATTTAGAAAGTCTTTACATACTCTTTGAGGCATTTTTGACTGCAGTGATATTTCTGGCATGTATAAAAGGGAATATTGCTGGGAGGAAAACCAAAATGGAATATTTAAGTGTATTCATTTACAAAGCCTTCTTCAGCTCAGCTGAAAAATCAAAATTCTGCTTGTCTTGTTGTCACAGCTAATTTCTTTCAAACTTCCTGAGTGTAACCAAAGAGTCAGTGCTGAGTACACCTCTCCTAAACCACCAGAAACTCTGATCAGTGAGTAAGGGACAATTCACCAAACCAGCTCCTTTCTCAGCCACACACTCAACTTGAAGCATACCCAGAAATATATTTCTCTGGGATCTCACCACCTCCTTCAAAGCCAGTTTGAATAGGTGAATATTCTCTAATACAACTTCACTCAAAAATTCCAGCACAGAAATTTCAAATTATTTTTGTGAAGCTGTCAATTTTAAAGAGGCTCCTGAAGGAAATGTGAGACCCCCCAGTCTGCTGCATTCTTGTACCCACTGGTTCATGGTCCTACATGACCATCCCAGCATATGCATCATCCTCTGCTATGCATTATCTTAAAATTACCTAAAAACTATGCCCTGAATATCTCACCTACATTCAAAAGGTGTCCTGAATGACCATTTCTGCATCTGCAGGAACAGTTCCTACTGATCATGGTCAAATGTCTTGCCTAGGTACAATCTGATCAATTCTGCAAAAGGAACTACCCAGAGGAGTCTCATACGACAAGGTTCTCTACTCAGGTTGTTAATTAGCAGGTGGAGGGACAAAAGTAGTGACTACCAACTAGTGCATACCAGGAGCTCCCTGGATGAATTTATAGTACTAAAATTTCCACCTGGAGAACTGCTGCACCAAACAGTCAAATAGTTTGCTGTAAAGGTGGCTCAGAATTAAGTCAATCACAGTGTCTGAGGTTGATCCATTGTCTTAAGTGAATCCATTGTCTCACCTACGTACATGACTAACTGGGGAGTTTGCAGACATACTACATACTATACAAATTACTAATTTGGGTGTGCACAGAGACAGTATTCTGATACCCAGCTACACCACAATTAAAACCATAGGACATGCTTGAATTTCATTCTTATAGTTCTCTTGTAATTTACACTTCATAACTCCGGCATGCTGGAAACTTCCCCAAAATGCATTACTTTTCAGCTAATGGAATTTGAATAGTTAATTATATTTAGCTTTTTCAGAGTATGCTTCATCAACAGAAACCAAATATAATTGTTCCTCTTTTACAAAGTTCACAGGTAACTGTAAAAGAGCAAGGAGACTCCCTCAAAAAATTGCTCAGCCCGGCACCGATAGGGAAGGGAGCACAGTAGGGTAGCAGGCTTAATTTCTGTCCTCTCAAACCTTTCACCAAAATGATAAAAAAATTTCTCACCTGGAGGTAGGTATCATCACCTCATTTCAGCAATGAGAGGGCAAACCCTGGAGATGTCAAGGGATCTAACTAGGAAGGTTGTGGCTGAGTCACTAAGACCTACTTTTTGCCAGGCCTGTGTTGCATGTTTTTACTCATTAAGCATTTTTTTCCTAGATATACTATCAGAAAATACATTAAGGGTATAAAAATATACATTCTCTCTACCTGAGTATAAGACAGACCAGAAGCCAGCTTCTCAGATTTATAATCATGCCATCACTGAAATAAAGGAACTTGAAGACAGAATACAAACAGGAAAAAATCCGTTTTCATTAAAGCAAAAAATACCTCCTCACCTTCAAAGATCACCCTTTATGATGAGGTGTTTTAAAAAGGAGAGGATGCTCCTCTCTTTCATAAGTACAAAAGCCTAGGAACAAAACCCATCAAGATTTAGAGGAACCACTGATGAATAAATTATAATTCGGCACTACAATTTTTAGGATGCCTGGCTCTTTTATTAAAATCAGCCTTTGAGCACTAAAATGAGAAATCACAGGAAATTAGACCTATGTCTCTGCTGCGCTGCAATGGCTCTCAAAATACAGAGCCCTCACTGCTTTAAAACACTGGCGCAATCGATTCCACCAACTGGTGCCTACCTACAGGCTCGGCTGTTGGTTTGAAATAGTGTTGAACTTTAGCCAGTGCAGGAGTTTGATTATGGAGGCAATCTCTTCTAGTCCTTTTCATTATGCTGACAAAGCAGCAACTAGCACTTCGCATTCGGTGGAACTTCTACTTTAATTACAGGATTTTTACTAAAGCTTGTCTTTTGGTGTCACTTCAGGAAATGTGGAGTCTGCATGTGTAATGTAAAAACAACTAATTGATTCTGTACCACTGTGCCTGCATCAGTACTTGCAATAGATTAAGGTTCCTGGTATTTAAAGTGTGGAGAAGTAATATAGTGATATCCACTTGCTATGTAAGTAAATATTCTGTATGAATAAGGTCTTTTGCTGGATGGTAATACAAGCATAGAATTAAATTCTTTCATTGTATCAGGTAAAATTTCATATTAAATATAAAAAACCCCTTTGATTTGAAGAATATTTAGCAAAATGGTTATCTATAAATGATGATAGATTACTCAAGTTTAAAACCTGAGTCAAATGTTGATTTAATCAATATGTGATTGCAATGGCATAATCATATTAACAAACATTATTTGAAGCAGACCTGCTAGGAATAAAAAAACAATTCCTAACTAGGAACAAGGGGCACCTCACATGAATGCCAATCTTCCCATCTTTATCAGAGATCAGAAAGAATTACTAGTAGCACAGCACTGCACTAACTCCTCTCGTGGGCCACTGCAATCCTACAAACTCTTAACAAAGGTCACAGGTTATGGGACATTACAAAGACTTCAAAAAACAGTGATTCTTGTTTTCAGGCATCAGCCATTTTCAGGAATCAATGTTAGTTTCCCTCATCAGGCCCTCAAGGGGTCACTTTCGCTACTTAGGACATCTGTAGACACACCCACCAACAGCGAAAGAAGGTGCTAGAAACTGGCCCTTCAGGGTCACAAGTCATCTGACCATTTTGGCTACCTAAGGATGCACTTTTAGGATGCAACGAATTGTGCCCTGAAAGTGTGTATTGCTCTCCATAGACACGGAACTGATGCAGACATCTGCAGTTAGTGAGATGAAGCCCACCCCACCCTCAGTATCACTACAGAGACTGAAGCCCAGCAACTTGGATGCACAATTCTCCCAGGAAGAAGACCAATATTTTCAGGTATAAGCACAGAACTTCTTTCCCAGTCATACTGTTTCCAATGTAACACAGGTAGAAAGTAACTTGCCACAGCAAAACACACTTCACAACCAGGAGGAACCTCCATGTAACAGAGATATCTCCTCTGGTGAGAGGGAACAGGAACTTGAGGTCCTTTAATTTCGCGTGGTACAGTATAATCTCCTTGCTGCTTTACAAACAGTACCATGTACCAAACCTAGGACAGCTCTGTTTGTGCTATTGTAGTTCTGAACTACTACTGTTGATGGATTTAATTCAGCCACCATTCCACATTCAAAGTGGATTCACAGTCACACCACCCAACGTTTCTAATAAGAAAAACCAATATATTCCAGACAACTACTGATTACTAAACATACTTTCCAAATAAGTTAACAGTTCTGTTTTCAAAAGTGACCTGCCAGTCATAACTTAAATACAGATACTGAATGCCTTGAGCAACACTCAGTGCTGGACTATAAATAAGTCAGGTCTGATTCAGTCCTCCCTTTCCTAAGTGTGACCCAGGTCTGCCCAACTGCCACCACAAGTAAAGCCACAATTTTCCAAGAAGCCTTATGCAAAATGTCATGTTTGCAGACAGGGACTATTAACTATCCATTAAAAAAACCAAACAAAAAGACAAATAAAAATTGGATATATTTTTGCAAAAATTTCTGAAAAGAAAAAATAAGTAAAAAATAAGTAAAATATGAAAGTCAATACATAGAGCAGCACTTCCCCTCCCACCATCCCCACAGCTTGTCCCATGCTTCAGTGGGCTCAGTGGAAGCTGCTGCATCACCAGCATGCAGTATACTGGATCATCACTTGAATGGGAGCCAGCCAGCCATGTCAAGGAGAGACTCATGGGCACTAAAGAGAAAAAAGTCAATTTTGAGGTAATTATGTGTTGAATGCCCTTCTTAACCTGCAGCTGTTGGGGGCATTCAGCACATATGGTTAAGGTTGATGAAATTTTTAAAGTCACTGAAATTTATAAGGTTACCTTGGCAGGTCACCCAGCTTGAATTTTTTTCTTGCTAGTGTACAGAAACTGCAGAGAGTGAGAGCACTCTGTTTACTGATTGTAGAAGGGGAATGCCGTCATGCTGCATCAGGAGCTGCTCAAGGACTAAAACTGAACTGAAACTCCTCAGTGCTCCATGGTAAATGATTGAGGGAGAAGACATACAGGAATAATTCTCCATTGCCTCCTTTATAGCACTGTATGACTGTCCTGACTCTCTCCATCCCTTTCCCCACACCCTCGAAAGAGAGGGAAGTATTTGTACAGAAAGATGATGCTTCCCTTCCTGGCTGCTGCATGCCTTTGGATGTGGATACATTCTGCAGTGAGTAGGGGAACTGGGAACTCCTTATGGCCCTCAGACTAATTTTTAGCTCAGCGAGGAATTTTGACAATATTTTTTTAAAGTAAAATTCCTAGAGAAATATCTCCTTTTTTTTTTTTTTTTTTTTTTTTTAAAGAAACACATGCACAGAAAGGGATTGGCTCACAGAGTCACTTGTCATTCCCCTTAGATTTCTGTCACACATCTTATGACACTAGATGTGTGGCTTTAACTATAGCTGAAATGAGTAGCCTTAGAAAGACATTATGGCTTAGAACAGACTGAAGTCAGTTGGAGCTCCTATTTCTAGTCATCTCTTTGTGCCACTCTCTACTGTCACAGAACTGAACCCTTGGCTTTATGAGAAGCCAGGCACTGAAGAGCTGTCAAGACCAAATAAGCCCTTCTGGCCTTGGATGCTGCCAGGAGATTTCTCCCCTTTACTTACCAATCCCTCTTCTGCGCTTCTCTGATAATGGAGGGGCCTCAACCACAGCCTGCAATTAAAGTAGCCATGACCTTGCTCTACAAAGGTTGCTCACAAAAGAGAAAATGTATTCTACAAATTTTCTTGCTTTTTATTTTTCAAGTCACCCTTTAAAACTGTCTGTCATGTGTCTAGAAACAGGTCTTACAAACAAACCTATACAACATTATATGAGGCAACAAGACATTAGCTGGACAGTGAGTAAAGCACATGGTAGGAAGGCATCTGATTCAGAGGATCTGAAATGATCTTCCCCAACAAAAGGATGTGGCTTCTTTTCCTTCATTATTCTCTAGGAAGGCTCCACTGTTCAGCCCTGTACAACACAAGTTTACTGCTATTACAGACTATTTCCATGCAAGTCGCTGTGGAATTGTGTTGGCATCTTCAGAGAACTAATCATGATAAATGTGTTGCAAGATTCTTTACAGTTTTTTAATGAGTAAAAATGTAAAGCTGGGTGATTCATATAAGCGGCAAGCTTTGGACATTCAAAGTTTGTGTTACAAGAAACAGCTAGCACAACTTTACTAAGTCCTTGCTACTTACATTTCTTCATGATCTGATACAAGAAGATGTAAATAAATCTGCTCTTTGCAAATCTTATCCTTTTTGCATAGAAATTAGTTGCAAATCCTTGATTAAGTATAGTCATGAAGTACAAAGGTGTAAACAGCGAGTAAGAGCAGTCTGCACTTAGAAGATCTAGCCAAAGTACATAAAAATCATCACTAGAAGCCAGGATTATTGAAGGAATTCAAGGCAAAAAAAGGCATATGCATGGCAATGATATTGAGGAGCATTTACTGAAGACTCAAGCCAATTAATCTTTACATGCAGCTGGTCCAGCTGAATAGTTTCAGGGCATTGCAGACACTTAAACAGCCACATACTGGTCAGGTGATTGACAAAACTAGATAAGAAAAGTACAATAAAACTGATATGTCCACATACTGTAATCTCAACAATCTGTGTATTTTGGTATAAATAGAACTTGAAAGACTTAAGTGATGTATTAAACATAGTAAGTGAAAAATTACCAATGTGATTGTCCCTTTTGGAAAACCAGACTAATTTGCAGTGCTGATCAGTCTTGCATCAGAGGAAGAACAAAAGCCAGCCATAATGGGCAAAGTCAGTCAAGTGTCTCAGCCATCTAAAAGGAGGCAGAAAGATTTTCAGGAACAGAGATCTTCAGATCTTAGGAACAGAGAGTTACAAATTCTGCACATGGAAAACCTTCAATTATGATAAATGTAGTTCATCTGCATGGGATAACCAGCTGAGTCACCAAGTATTAACCAGAAAGTGAATGGAAATCACCTTGTGCTAATCTTTTCTACGTAAACATTATTACAAGCCCTTGATGACGTACATTGACTATGAAGAAATCAGGCCAATGTTAGTAATTTTGCAAAGGACACCAGACTCCAGATATAAACTGACTGATGGAGGTTAACCACTGTAGTGATTCTGCTGCAGATAGCTTTATTGCAGGTCTGTATTCTTAAGGAAGAAGGTGAAAGCAAGCCACTGCTGGGACAGAAGTCACATAGTGGGTTCAAGAGACTTGCCCAGGTAAAGTTCATTTAAAGCCCTTTCTTCCACAACAGCCAGAAGAGCTGTATACTAGAGCACTTTACATTGCTACCCAAGAGTAATGATGGCGTTCACTAGCCATGTGTTTTAACACCATATCCTAGTACTCTCTGTGAGGTGTAAATCAGACTACACAATACAAACAGTCTAGGTGGGGCTACTGGAAATATTTATGGAGTACTACTGTGGTGTTGCTACTACTGTGTATGACTAAGAGTATCTAAAAGATCAATCAACTATTTAGTCAAGTTCAATTCAGGTGAACCAAAAGGGTTTCCTGACTCAAATGCTACAAATAATTATGAGGGACCTGCTCCAATCTCTAAAGCCAGTACAAGCCTCCTGACTGGAAGAGCTAGTAGGCAGCTTTGTAGCTACAACTCTTCTGGATGGATTTGGGACTTATGTTGCTATGACTTGCTCCTGAAAGAGTCTCAGATGAAAAAGGAAGAAGACAGCCTTACAAGTGAGTGAGGCAGGAGCATTGGAAGAAGTCAGCCAAGGATTTTATCTGAGAGGGATCACATCAGAAATATCAGACAGAATTGATAGAAATGGAAGAGTCAGTTTCATTCAGACAAACTGCAGCCTAGAGAGTAATGGAGCACCTCTTGGTTCAAACTTCCGTAGTGCCCTCACTCAGTGTCAATACTGTGTCCATTTGGCCCAAATGCTGTGTCCACAGCAAAGTCAGACTGCAGTGAGTACTGTGAGTACTGACTTCTGCCAAGGAAAGAGTTAACACCAAAGCATACCTAGTTTTAGTTAAAGTTCTCCTGCTGTCTACAGGAGCTAATTGCCATCACAGGCTTCTTCCTTTCCCAAAGCACTAGAAATAGGTAATGGAAACATTTGTCATAATTATCCTTTCTGAAGAAGTGCAAATCAAATAAAATCACCACAACACTACTTGTTTTGAAAAGGTATCAAGATGATCTATTTATAAATGTTGATATATAGCTAGAGAGTAAGATGAAGTATTGCCTGCACTAACAATATAGTCATATTCACTAATCACACTGGGACACCACCAGCACCTTCTCCTTTGAAGAAAGAAGGAAGGAAGGGCAGAAGGAAACCAAAGGAAAGAGGCAGACTGAAAACCTCTCCCTGCAGTGATCTCATCTAGGGGCACTATATTTGTGTCCTGTATGAGGCACTTCAGAAGACCCATATGTTGTTACGATTCCTTTAACCATACTTGAAATGTTCAAACTTCACTGCTAGTGTGGGAAGTGTGTGACAGATACACAGTTAGTATTTCCAATAATGATACAAATGAATGACATTCTATTCAAACAGTTTAGACAACGGTGATAAAAATAAAAAAGCGCACTAGAAAAGAAAGGGGAATGTGCATCTCAAAAATACTACCTGTAGCTTGATAATTTAACAGGTGTTATTAGAGTTTCAGAATTGAAATGAATGTCAGGCAAGTTTGAGGCTAACATGCTTGTTATTCCTTTGATCACAATGTTTCACAGTATTTAGCACATGATGGAGAGCTTTCACTTTTTTATGTAAGAAAAGGAGAGTACAAATTATTAATAGCTCATCTCATTCACTAAGTGTTAAAAAGTAGCAGGAGGTAGTGCAAAGGATGTTTAGAAAGCTCTCCTCTTTAGGAAGTTTTAAAGGAAGATCACATATAGCCCAAGCTGCTAAAATACTTTAAAAAGATAATACAGGTTAATGATACCACTTCAGGGCAATCTCCTATTTTAGTGATGAAGAAAGAACAAAGCCAGCATCCCAGTCAGTGCTCTGCCATTTCAGAAGTTGTTGGTAGCATTCCAGGCTTCCAACCCAACACATACAATTTCTCAAACTTGAGTCCCAAAGGAAACCAACTGGAGAAATTATCTGCTTTTGTTGGACCACAGTAGGAGTCTTCAAGTAGCCTGAAAACTAGCAAAGATGTGAGGCTGGTAGAAAGAAGGAGACAACTGGGAAATAAAAACTAAACCAACCAAAACCAAACCAACAAAAAAATTCCCCAAACAAAGCAAAGGTATGTTTCTCTGTAAGATACATACCTTATGAGTTCCCTGGGAAGCCTAAACACTGAAGTGGAAAAACACATGTATTTCCTCTGCTGCTGCCCAGAGGGGAAAATTCCATGACTATAAGTCTCCAGAATTACACCAGCACCATTCATCCGTGTGCCATCCTGAAGGGTTGATTAGAAAACCTGTTAGGTTAGGAATTGCATGTGAGTTCTGGTGGAGATACCTCAGACAGTCTTCACTGCACCCTCACATACTTAAACTGTTCCTGACAGATGTTTATCCAACCAATTCCTAAAGAGCTCTAAAAGTTCCATCTATTTATTCATTATCCCTACTGTTGCAGTTTTCCTAATATAACCTGCAGCTGGCACAAAATACCAACTCCTTCCCCTGAACATAGACAAGCTTGTTGAAAACCTCCACAGGTGCACTTAGTTATCTGTGTTTACTTGTATTTTTAGAAGCACACCTACTGCTAAGCATGTAAGACCTAAAATGGGCAATAAGTTAACCATGACTTACATTTTAAGACTCTAAATAACACTTCAGACTGCCAAAAAACCTCAAGTCGCACTTTAACTAACTATATAGAAAAATCACTTCATCCATGAGCAATAAGCAAACACCATTGAGATAAAACACACCATCTGTTTAGCAGAACTCCATGACACTATACAACAGTTTATGATAAAAGTGAGATGCCAGAAGGAAAGCAAACTGATTTTTAAAAATTCTATACCTTTTACTTAATGATTCTTCTCCCAGTGTGTAATTCTAGTAACACTGCTCTCCTCGGTGTCTAACATCTCCTTTTACCTTGTTTTAGTTCTGCCTAACCAAAGGAGTTATAGCAGTGTGTGCCGTCTCACCTCCAAGGTGAAGGGGCACCCAAGATTCATAGATGCCCCTGGTTGAAAAGGAATGACAAACGTCAGAGGGCCCACTAAAACTTATAAAGTTTTATTAGTAAATTATATAGTTGGCATGGAAATTGGTATAAGCTGGTCCCTTATTTTCTAGTACAAACACGTGGTGGAATTTCAGTAAGAAGGAGGGAGGGAGGGAGGGAGGGAGGGAGGATCAGTAGTCCTGGCTCCAGTGTCAATCCAGCTGATGAGGTGTCCAAGGTACTGGTGGAATACACCCAGATAAGTTTTCCTACTCTGGAGCTAAGTTTCTTGCTTTCTATGCAAATTGGTTATCATGCGCAGTTCATTCTTCTAGACCTTTCTGAAATTGGGTCTGAGGGCTTCTGGGGTCTTTGGTGACCTTGACCTTCTCTCTACTGAGTCAGCCTTTGGTCCATGCCTGCTTCTCAACCTCATTCTTACGCTTGCACCATACAGTGTTGCGCTTTTCTTTCTCACAGTGTGTTTTTACCAACAATCCTTGGTTGGCTCCATGGCTGTTCAACTGACAGTGTTTGAGACACACACATTAGCCCCTTATCTTCTCTCTATTCCAATATAATGAAATAACCTTTGGAACTTGACCAAACTGAGCTGGAAGCAATGGAAATATAAACCACTTTATTTTTCAAATTCTAATTTTACTTCCCTTTTTTACAGGGTGAAATTAATTTTGTGAAATCTGTGAGAGTTTTAGTATGAGTTTCGGAAGAATTGAAGGTTTGGCTCATGAAGGCTGCAGTTTTCAGCAGAACTTAGCAAAGACATGCAAACTAACCTGAAATTTGTATCAGGGACCTCAGTTTTAAGTTTCAGAAAGCTGAACTGAACCAACATTGGTTTGACCAAACATCAAGTTGTAGCAATAAAATTAGGATAATAAATTCAGCTTGTATGGATGTTATTCTACATATATCTAGCAATTTCTCTTAGAAGGATGAAAACAAACTGTGTAAGACACTTCCATAGAAATTAGCAGCCATGCTGGAAAGACATACTGGTTCACAAATACCCATGACTAAAACAGCTATATTGGTACAGAAATCTGTCCTTACATTAGTGTGCAAGAAAATTGCTTTTTCAGTATTCCATGCTACTGATGCTTCATAGTTCTTATGGCTCAGCACAGTTCTAGCAAGAAAGACTGGAAAAAAACCCCATGCAGTCATACCACATCACAGTGGTTAAGGCCACCCTTGCAAAATCAAGTCTTTTCCCTGTCTAATTCAGAGTAAGGATGTAACCTAAACCTTCTCCATCCTGTTCCACATTGCTATCCTTCTGGGGCACTTCACCAAGTCCTTCCTGCTAGAACTGTCCTGTTTTGTAAGACCAATTGAGAGTTTGTATATGCAGAAAGGAGATGTACCTTTAGGCAAATGGATTCTTCATCTAGAGATTGCAAGAGTCAAATTGCTACACCAAAAAATTTAATATGCAGTGAGTGTGGAAGAACAGAGGTAGAAAGACGTAACTAATGAATTCATGCACTTACACAGTGAGGACATTAGGTACCATATTATTACACACACTACAGATTGTTTTTCCTGTTTTGATCTAAACTGTTTGTTTTTTACTAGCATTTTATTGGAACTGCCATTTTCACTTGAAAATATTCATTTTTGATGAGCAAACATTGTCATATAAATCACTTTCCAACATATTCTCAGTCTCATTTTAGATGGATACCTGTCACATTCTGAACAGTCATTACACCCTCAGACATTTTCCCATCTAAATGCTAACTAGAGGTGATACTGCCTACTTAGAAAAGTCAAATGAAGTCATAGCCCACATTACTATAACAGCAATAAAAGGGCAAGAAAATGAGGAGCCATGCTATTAAACATGATGAAAATAATAAATGTTGTAGAGTTTGCAAATGGGCTGGGAAGTATTTTGAAGTGCAAGCATTTTTCTTCCCAGTCTAGAACAGAACTTGGTAATGAGGAGTAAGGTGCCAGAAGCAGACACACTGCACTGAGACACACTGGAATTGGTGGGACTTTCCTGCCTGCTTCCTTCAGATTAGGCAAAGAGGGTAATGAACTCTCTGCAGTGCACTCAGGCTGAAATAACTACCACCTACTACAGGACAAGGCAGATTTCAAGGAGACACTGGAACTTTACAAGGAAGATACTTGGATTTTGCTATACCAATCACTTTTATAGGAGTGGTTGAAAGTGGATATAAAGGTCTTTTATAGTCAGACAATAAAAAAACAGAACTACATGAGAAAATCTTCCACCATAGCTGCAAAACATATCCGAAGCCAGGTGAAAAAACCCCAAAACTTCTAAAAAAGGAATGAAAAGTGACTTTTTTCTTCTTGAGGAGTTGTATCTCTTTTTATAAAAAAGAGACGAAAGAAGTCCCCTCAATCTTCATAGTGTCCTTGCTGAGGTCCATCCTTACAGTTCAGATTCACCCTCCTACAACAGAGCGCTTGCTGGTATCCGGCACCAGGTTGATCAGGTATTGTTTACATCTGAGCCTTGCTGTGAGTTACACTGAGCTAATCCCTTTAGCACAAAGTTATCCGCCTGCTGGCATCAGTCTGCCCCTTCAGCCCTTCCTCAAAGGAGATGGAATCTTGCTACACTTACCCAGGCTAATCCCACATTAATCAGGAGCTCTGGTAGGCTGGGTCTTACTACCCTCCTCACACCTTTACAACGTGGAATGATACAGATAGAGAAATAATGAGTCCCTGAAGGACATTAGATGTAACTCTTCTCTGATAAGATGATGTCAGGCTTTCCTAGTGGAGACCACACCTTGGACAGATGGAATATCTCCTGCAGAGGCAATTCACTCCCTGCTTGGAGGAAAAGAATATACAAGATGCAAAATAAAGGCCAGTTCATATGCCACACTTTTAGCCATTTAAGTAACGGGGAGGGGGGGAAAGTTTGGCTGCAATGGTGCAAGATATTGTGCAGACATACCCTAACGTGAAAAAGTCAGCAAAAGAAGAGAGGAGCAGTCACTTGCACTGAAAATAACCATCAGCTACTCTCTCCGCTGTTTTCCACATTACTTTCAACTAATTTACTCAGAAACCATAATCACCCATCTTGTCATGGCAGATATTAATTCGCTAAAACGTCTACAGAGTTTAATGCAGTCAGTCAAACCTTTCAGTTTAGACAAGAGATGCAGCCAAGGTAAAGTAGACTGATGCAAGCCACTGCATGATCTTCAGAAGCAAGTCAAAAGCTGGAAAATAAACACCAGGAAGACCCAAGAATGAATACAACCCCCAACACCCAGGAGCAAAGCATGCATCACTGACACTGCTGCAGCATACTGAATTACTAAAGAAAACCAAGCCACTGCAAGCCCTAATTTTCCCTCCAAGAAAGGGAACATGGGAGAGTGAGATGTGATACAAGCAGCTCAGCATACTCCGGGAAGAACTAGGGTGCTGTGATTCAGATGTCGTAACTTTGAAACACTGAAACTTCTGCAGAGTAAAAGACAATTCAGTTTGTACAGTGCTTCATTTTTAATTTGCTATCATGCAATGGCAGGCTTATTCTAGAGTTACATTTTTATTAATAGAGCTTCAAGTCTGGCTTCTAAGTCCTAACCCCTTTTCAATACATATACACTCTCTGTTGTCCTGATACCTACATCAGTTTTCAAGAAAATTACATTGCTATTCCATATGCTTTGGTGTTTCTTTCCAGCATGACAGATTTTTCTGTTTCTTCTTCAATAGATTTGATGAAGGGTGGTGGCTTTACAATGCCCCTCTCAATAACTGTTCACATTAATTAAGTCCTTCTTTACTCCCCACTCCTCCTGAGGTCATTCACACTTCCCGGATCACATACTTTTTTTCAACTCTGGTTTCACCATTGTTGTGAATTTGCATATTTGGTGAGACCCAAAGCCTTTCTTGGCTTTCTGCAGGGGTACAGCTTGGCTTTCTGCAGGGGTACAGCTATGCAAACAGATAACATGAGGCAGTGTGTTTCAAGACTACAGAGCTTTGTATATGTCACTCTAAAATTTAGGAGCCATCTTGCCTCGTGGCATCGTAAAACCCCTTCACCTCAAACCCATTACTTACTTTAGCTGAAAGAAGCTTCACTTCCTATTAGTTTTGATCCACTTCATAACAAATCAGAATTAATGCAGGCTAAGGAAGCCAGAAAAAATCAGAAATTAATTTCCAGCATCCCAACATATAGCCTCTAGGGAACTGATTTGACTTGGTTTCCAAGACTGCTACAAGCTTTTAAGAATTCAGTGGACAAAATGTTGTGACCGTAACTGAAAGGAAACAACTGGAAGGATGCAAACACCCTGATCTGATTTAGGTTTAAACAAGGACATAGACATTAGGAAAGGATTTGATTTGTGGTAAACATGAAAAGAAATAAAACTAAGTGTGTGTGCTGCTATTTTACAACCCACTGTGCAAACATTGCTGTAGGCATGGTGGGTTTTATTGCTCATTAGTAAATAATCAAGTTAAAAATAAGATGGTTGGGAAACTGCTGATTGATGAGGAATAAAATAACATGACATAAACATCTGTCTCTCAGCCTAGTATGTGTTAGTAGAGGAAGACATTGTTAAGGCACTTGAATGCTCAATGCACTGATGAGATAGTGATTACATTGGGAATGGTGTAATGCAACTACAGCTGCCATTCCCTTTCCCACAAGGGGAATATTACAGAAATGTGGGTCTGGACTGTTTACTTCCAGAGTATCTTTAATCCCCAAAGATTTCCACATGGCACAAACTTTCCATACAAAACCCTGCTCCTGAGCTCCAATGCTCTCAACCTCTTGTTTGCAGCTTGAATCTCTCCTTTACTGGAAAAAACTTTCCCAGCCACAGACAGAAACAGCTGACGTGCCCTCTCACTTCAGGCATGTCCAAAATCCACTGTGTCAAACACACAGACCTGTGCAACAAGGAGCTTGTACAGCCTAAGTGCTTAAGAAAATTATGCCACACAGGTATCCCTACTTCATTAAAAAACTTTCCTGGCAGCGAAGGAGCGACATGCAGACTCTTCTTCTAAGGCATCTCCTTCAGTGATTTCCTTTATCAGGCTTCACAGCCACAGAATTAAAATCACCACAAATTTTACTACTGAACGTAACAATTTGTTTATTTTCCATCCTCTATTGACTGACCTCAATTTCTGTGCTCCAAAGAGGATAGAAATGCGATCCTTCCACATGTCACCTGCACCCTGCTCCTTTGGTCTACCTTCACACAGAGAAGAAAGGCTGCATTTGCAATGACCATCTCTCTGTAGTATCAAAACCATAATGATCACACACAAATACAAAATAGCCTCACCCTTTCCCCCAATTAGACCAAAATACTGAGCAAGTATCTAGCACTGTCAAACAGCCTGTCCTTAGAGCTCAAACAGTGGTTTGGCTTTTCCACACTTTGAGAAATAAATATGAATAAATCTACAAAGTTGAATAAATACATCCTGCTACAGATGAAAATAATTTTCAAGATGTCAGCATTTACCTCAGATTGTAATAAATATATTCAGATCTTTAATAGGCTGATTTCAGCCAGAGTTATGAGTAAAAAAGATACAGATTTTGTATGTAAAGAATGTACCTGCTTTCCATGGCCACACTCTAAAAATTAAGCTCTTTATTTATACAAGAGCAGAGAAAAATACTAGTTACTATCAAAAATATTAAAACTTGGTTCAAAAAGAACCACCTTGATTTTGATTTTATGTTTTAGTTAAAGAATCAGTAAGGCAATGAAATAGAAACCGTATTTTCACAATACAGAATATAATGTCATAACACACAATTATCCACCTGAAAAACAAATGCACACAATAATGAAAACTCTCTTAAAAGAATATAAGCGAAGATTGCTTACAGATAATAAGTGAACATTGTATGAAACAAGGAAAAATAAAGAAGAGTCCAGAATGGTACTGATATCTTGGACTTATGTAACATCCACATTTACAACTTAAAAACAGTAAACAATACACTAAGCTTTAAATTGACATATTAAATGGGGAGTAGGAAGCAGATAGATCAGGAGAAGTGAAAAGACTGGCCAGAAAACACTACCCATGCAGAATACAAGAGACAGACACCCAAGACAAATACGCACAGCTGGTCTACCAAAAGAGACAGAGATTGCAAAACTGGGAATCAAAGTAGAGGTCGGCAGAGAAGAGCAAAGTAGGATTAATTTGCTATGAAACAAGGCTGTAGTAAAGGCACTGCCAACTTGCACAGTCTGAGCAAACACCATGAAGCCTGCAGCCCATCTGATCAGACCACCACACAAATGGCTGCACCTCACCCGCTGCTCTGTTTGCCTTCTACGAGCACCACCACAAACACGTGTGCAATGTCCACCACAGCCACACGGTGTGAGCACTGACACAGGCACTGTGTCCCATTCATGCTTTCTGCTTTAGGTGTGGTGGCCCTTCCCAGGCCAGGCTTAAGGGACAGTCTCCCCTGAGAAGGCTTCGTATCACATTCGTAGTGGAGATGTCCAGCCAAGCAGAAGAAACTACATCTAATCTAAACTAATCCTCCCAAAAGATATATAATGAAGACAGGATGAGCAATATGTAACATAATCACAGCTGATGAAAACACCATCAATTAGATAATTTAAATTCCTTAGGAATATTTGCTGGGAAGTAATGTCACATAAAGAGAGGGACTGAAGAGATGATCTGAAAAGTTTATTTTTCAGTTTTCATCAGCCAATAGGCAAAACATTTTGCAAACTGACTGGGATCTCTCCTGTAGCCAAGAACATCTGGAGGAAATGTATATGTCTATCCTCACAACTGCACTGTAGAAAATTAAACAAGAAGATCCTAATAATTACAAATTATAAAATTCTCAGGTAGCTAACATGTAGAGTGTATTTTTTATCAAATAAAAGAGCTGCTAGCTATACTTTCTCTGTACAAGCTGCTGACTTAAGATGGAGCCCATTCATCAATACCTTGGGAAGCTGAACCTCTTGTCTCTTGAGAGAAAAATCGCAAAAGGTTTTCAAGAACCACACAAGGGAAATTCCTCCTGCTCCTACTGAAACTGTGGAATTTCTTCCCTCAGCTTTCCCATTGGTAGGCTTCTTCAGCTTTTAGCTTTTTTTTATACATATGAAGAAACTTCGTCTACATTTGCCAGAAGTGTAGTATTTTGTGGAGCCAAAAGGTTTGAAAGCATCTTGGTCACACTAGAGAGGATCTTCCAGTGGTCACATCCTGATATTCTAATAACTCTTCTCCCTTGTGATTCACTGTTTTCACATGTTATATTGCTGCATTTTGTTGTTATGGTTGATGTCCTACTTTTTAGATAATGTGAATTATATCGCTTTTCTTCCTGTTTCACACTTTATAATGCAAACAAGAGACAAAAGAAATATATTTCTGTCTATTTTGAGATTATCTTCTCAAGGTCAATTTCCTAACTTCTGTTGTCAGTCAGCCCAGAATGCACTTATGCACAATGCTTAACTTTAAGCATGATAATCATCCCACTGTATAGTAATTTCCATAATCAAGTCAGTGCAAAAACTCTCTCACCAGCTCCCTCAAAATTAAGAGACGTGGAAGGTCTCAAATCAACTGCCCAAGTACAAAAATTCATTACCACTCTCTTTAAAAGTCTGTATTTACTAAAGCAAAACTACTGCAATCCTAGGAATCCTATTGAAGCATCCTTTCCTTGTGAGATTGCCACCTCAACGAATAAAGTCAAACCACCAGAAACTGAGCAGACTTCTGCTAGTAGTGGTGGTTGTGCATGTCCTTTGTATTAATAGAATCAGTTCCCCTGAGGAATTAGCCATCTATATTCATGAACTAAATGAAAAGGTATTCGTTGAGCAGTTGATGACAGCACAGTTGCAGAACAGGTCAGTTCCTGTATTTAGGACTAAATCTTTGCTTTCTGTTGCAGATGAAGAATATCCTCTATGGGTTCAATAGCAGTCCACCCAGACTCTTTTCTCCTTTCACCAATGCTTCGGTCTTCTTCTCATTGTAACTGGTATTTTAACTAGAATCACTAGATTGAAGTATATTTCATGGTGACACAAGGGGGTCCACCGAGAAATGATGTAGGGAGCATGCACTGGTGACTAGTAAGGTAAAATGCAAATAGCAAGTAGCTTTTGAAGATACATTAAATGCTTTTCATATCTTAGATGCCACTTTCAAGCCAGCCTACTGTATCATGATTATGTTATCAATAAGCAGTTGGCCTCGTCTCAGCTAACTGGTTCGATGTCCATTTATAGACCCATTTGTGTACAGCAAGGTGTTCAATACACAACGGAGGAGCAAAATAACAATGAACATGTACTGAACTGATCTGAGAATAATAAAGAAAGGAAGCAGCACTGTATGGTTAGCTGCTAAGTACAGTCTGTCCTTAATTCTTTTTTTTAAGGTGTTTACTTCCACTTTTGTCTTTGCACTGCATCTTTTTTCCCTTTTCAATGACTCTACTGTGACACATGTGAAACAGGTTCTACTGTGACACATGTGAAACAGGTTCTACTGTGACAGGGGTTCAAAAATTACCTTGCCTTTATTCTGAATGTTTACATTAGGAAATAACCTCACAACCAATTGGAGAGACCAACCAAAGGCAGAATAAGAACAAATATGTCATTTCCAGAATGCAGAGATACCATTTGTCAGATGTTACCATCATGTATACAGCTTTGACAGAGGCACTTCATATGCATTTATTCATATAGCAGTTTGCTGTACCAATATGACCAAGAGACTTCCTTGGTCTGGATAAGCTCTAGGATTTGGTCTTCCCCTGGCTCTTCTTGTGTATATGTATCTCTTGGGAGCACGCCATCCTATGATTACTTTGCAAAAGATGAACCCACACCTTACCAATGTTTTATCTTCAGGGCCTGTTCTGCTCTCCGTTGCCCTCTCTCCGATAATTCTGATAAGCATGCTTTTATCCATGAATGTGAACATCTTTGTCTCCCTTGACTGTCTGTAGTGCTCTATAAAGTTCACTGCACACACAGACTTGGTGCAAGATTCTGAAACATACGTCATTCTCTCCCACTTCCCTTACTGCTTGGGAGCATTTTACTGACAGATGTGAGCCCCTCCTGTGCCTCCAAATCATGGTGGGGATTGCTCCCACCTTCTGTCCAGGACAGCACTCTGCTCCTTGCCCTTTCTCCACAACCCTGCCCAGGGAAGACAAGCTCCTCGTTTATTCTCTCTTGCTTCTGAGCATATCTGCAAGTCTCAAGTGCTCATCTTCCCAGACATCAGTTCTGTTGTTCTGCAACTACTTACACTGCTCCCAGCCCCCTTCTCTGTGTATCCTCCTAAAGCACTAAAGCACTCACTGCTTGGTCATCGCTAACCATCGCTGAGCTTAACATCTCCTCAGTATTCCTCACCTGCTAGTGCATGTGGAAGAACTCGTGGGCAATTCACATAGACCAAGGCACTCTGTGCAAAAGCAGTTACCAGAATGTGAGAATTTGGCACAGCTGGTGTCTGAATGGTCATGGCTGTAAATATACAGAAGGTGCAAGATGATACAAAATAACATCTGTGGCATTACTTCAAGAAATAGCAAAGCCTTCTCTGTCCCCTCAGCCCATGAAACACTGTTTTCTATTTGCACATCACACTTTTTTTCTACTTCTCTGGCAACACCATACAACTTTTTTTTTTTTTTTAACAGCGTCTCAACCCAGCACAATACACATGCTAATACAGAAATTAAACATCTGTTGAGTAGCTTCACATAAGTTTAGGAAAAAAGAAAATAATGTAACTAGACTTACCCCAAGGAAATGAATATTAGAGTCTTTTTCAACACTGAAGTTTTAAAAATAATAAGAGCACAATGAAATCCTCTGGCAATGACTGTGCCTGCCAGGTAGGTAGGGAATATATCTTTTCACTCTGGATCTATTCTCATTTACAGCTTCTCATTTGATATATAGATAATTTTAAAACATTCCTCATTATTAAGACTGGATTCAAATCAGTAATCTCCAGATAGGAGATTCCATTTGTTACTCAGTTCTCCAGATAAGCACTTCTGCCTCAAACTCATGCTTCAGCTTTGAAGATAGAAGTCACAGCTGAGGACAGAGAAACACTGTTCATTGAAGTGTTGCTAATGCACTCCTGAGTCTGCCTAATTACACACAATCAACAGATTTTCAAACATCAGGATGCCAAATATTGCCTTAAATCACTACTACTTGATGGGAAACCTTCTATTGCCTGAAGAGGTGAAAACAGTTGAGTTTGTAATGAAAATCAGATCTAGCATTTTGAGAGAATCTCTTGAAGGCAGCTACACAAAAATGAATACCTTTAACACTCCTCCTATTGCATAGAAAATAACCTCAGCTAGTGTTTTTCTTTCCTGCAAAATTGACTAAATACAAGCCTTAAAAAAATCCACAAAATATTTAAACGTGTGCAGTAAGAATATTGTTAAAACTCTAACTTGATTAAATTTGTACAGCAATACACTGCCCGGAAAACAGCAGTTCTGGCTCTTTAACCAAGGCACACAATTCCACATGAAATTCCACATGCACTATGGAACAGAATCAGCCTTCCACAGATAATCCATAATCTAAAGTCAGATGCTACCTTCACTCTGAATTCAACTAAGCTCATTTTTATTTGTTTTTCCCTGTTTGATATTTGAATTAGCTAAAATATTGCTGGTCCACACGCTGAACCTCCAGCCATAACTAACAGAGGAGTAGGGTTGTGAGAGACTGTTTTTGTGTTTGTAAATCCCTGTAGATGTGTAATAGCTACAGAAATAGCAAGACAATAAGGCTAAGGAATACAGCAGCTAATAAAACAGACCAAGATGAAACTATTGATACCATACATCCTACAACAGATTGTATCATCAACTTAGCTTTGTTTCATAGGCTAAAAGTAAAATTTATTTAGGTGTTGCAAATCTAGATAACTAGCAACTTGACCTATATCTGTCAATATGGTCTCCAAACTTCTAATGCTGAAAGGCATGGAAAGGAGACGTGTACGTGGAGTGAGTATGCCAGGGTTGGATCACCCCCACTCCAGGCACATGCCTGTCTGTGCCCCAACACAGCACATCAGAGCCATCACCTGCTTTGCCACCAGGCTCCCTGACACGAGCCTCATAAAGGGGTTTAGGCACCTATAGAGGAACTTCTGAGTAGGTCAGCTACCCATGCCTGAGTCAGGTCTTCAAAACACCGATGTCTTCATATTTTATGCTGTTAATACAAAACACCCTGTTTGATACTTGGTATTATACCCCAGAGTGTTTTTGGGTGAGTAACCTGACCACCGTTCTTCAGAGTTATGGCTGTTCACTCATTTGCGCTCAACCTTTAATATGGTATTATTTTGAAACACTTGATTCCAAAACCAAAGAAAGGAGGGAGAACAAAGAACCCCAAACAAGCCAATTCCCCATCAGTTTGGACATCCTTAAAATAAAATCAAGCTTGTACCATGTATATGTTTACAAAGAACAACATCTGTGTAAGGCTATTGGAGAGGAACATGGACAATCTTTACACTGCTCAAAGCTGACAGGCCTGGAAAGGGTAAGAATTCAAGATACAACCTGAACTGCAGCACTTGAGTTCCTTAGCTTATGGCATTGCTTTGCACTGTGGATCTCCTTTTTGTGTAACTCTCTCAGCATCTATTACACAGAGGTCAGGCACCGAGGTCACAGGTATGGATGCAGTTCTAGTGGGGCCTGGGAACACCGAGTACCACCCAGAACAAATGCTTTACAGTTACAATGCAGATGCACGTCCTCATGAATGCCTGTGCAGGATTTCCTAGTACTTTTCCTGACTTTCCTGAAATCAAACAAAAATACAGCACTGACTGCCATTGCTAAATGAAGCAGAGATGTCCCCTTGGAAAACAGGCATCTATTGACAAGCTGTCATCTCAGCTGAAGTCAGGAGTACAGTGCACCTAAATCAACCTTGGAAGATAAAACTTTTAGTGGTAGATTTGCATCACTGTAATTGGAAATGGATTTGCAGCTTTGTATTTTAAAGACCAAATCCTTCTACTTCTTTGTTCCCTTTTTTTATTTTCCCTTCCCTTTTCTCCAAATTAACATTTGAAACACTTGAGAATGCTAATTGAGTTTCACTTCATTCAGACAGGAAATAATGACCTCAAACTAGTAAGACAAGTTAATAGTTCCCTGCAGGTAAATTAACACAAGACCAAATGCTTGAAGACCTTGAGGATCTCAACTGTTAAACTTAAGTATGCATTCAAAGCAACTCTGAGCATCTAATAACACAGGTCACAGATCATCAATCAGAGCTATTGAAAAAAAACCCTTGAAAAACCAAGAGAACTGCAGAACCCATAGAGGTAACTTTATTTCAACATTTACTGTAACACAACCAACTGAAAGATGCTTTTAAGTAAACAAACAAAAAACCCACAACCTGAATGCTCAATATGTATGGAAAGGTGTGCTCAATGAAGACATTAACTCATCCCAGAAATCTAACAAATACATTTTCGTAAGCCATCTATCAGAGACAGCTACCTTTCCACTGCAATAACATGGCATATTCATCTCGTAATCACTTCATAGGATTCAAAATACAAGTTTGATTATATTATATCCATGAAGATGAAATGCTTACAGAAATCATAATGCTGTTTTAAGTCACAAAACAAACATTTCACAGCCCATAAACTGAAAAGTGCTATAAAAGTGTCCAAAGCATAACAGTCACTCCACAAATCATCTTCATGTCAGGATGGACAAAAATGTATGACCTAAAAACTAAAAACACTCATAGAAAAAATATTGTCTCTCTTTAAAATATAGCTGTTAACAAATAAATGGGTAATTATGACAAACTACTCAAGTTTAAACTCACAGCCCTCTATTAAAATAACACAAATGTGTTTTAAAAGTTAACATATGTTGATGGATCATGTACAAATTAATAAATCAAGTAACACTGATTTAAAAAATAGGCAATTATGAGAAATCCAAAATTTGGGGGTTCAATATAGTTTCATAGTTATCACTGTATTTTATAATCCTTTAGGCTGCTAAATTAACTTACTGTTTAGAAAGGAGAAGAGCTGTTGCTTACAATTTTCTATTTTTTTATTTGAAGTCTTTTCCTTAATTAGTTTTGGTTTCAGCACAACTAGCAGGTGTCAAGAGCATATTTCCTTTGATTGCATGAGTTCATCTACAGTTAAGACACCAACTCTGAATCGAAAAATCTGAAAAGCTTGCTTTCCTCCCCCAACACATGAATATAAATGATGTGGTAAGAAGGGGAACCTAGTAAATGCAAAATATGAAGGACATGCACAAATATTCAAGGGTGTGCAACAGAACAGGTAGGCAGCTGATAGATCTTTCAGGTTTATCCCAGCAGGCTCAGAGCCATAAAGCCATTACCATCCTTGGTTTGTTTGGTGCTTCATGTCAGGGCAGGTCCAAGAGGAGAGAGGATGTGAATGCTCTCACAGGCTGCAGCTCGAAGAGGCTGAGCTCTGCCTGACATCCAGTTTTATTAGCTTTCCTGATACACAACAGGGCTACCAAAGACATAAGACTGGCAGAACATTGTCTCCACTGAGGGACTTCTGTAAGCATAGCCCCAACACTTTATCTGCTGAGACACACCATTGAGGTCTCTACACTGATAGTTGTTTAGACATCCAGAAAACTCAGTCCGGCAGTGACTGAAAACAAGAATGAAATTTAGTAAATCTGTTGCTTCAAAGTGAAAACCTGACATTGACAACAATAAATGCAATCACTATAAATCTGACATAAAATTCTAGCTTTTTTTTAAAGCACCCATTTCCATTCAAACAGGAAGGGCACAAATCATGAGTGAAATTATGAGCAAATATGAAATATATCAAAAAACATTTTCTGCATAATAAAAATCAAAGACAATACTTTGATTGGAGCTTGCTAAACCACTTGAATTAATGTTCTGCATAAACAGTATGATGAGTTTGCAAAGAAAAGCCTCAAAATTGAACATGAAAGATTGTTTCAATTAGAAAAAAATATATATGAGTGGGTTTTCCTGTTCTTTGGTCTTTCTTGTGGGAAAAAAAAAAGCAAAATAAGAATAAAAAAAACCCAAACATTTAAAACATACTCTTTTATCACTACTGTCACTACATTAAGCTATTGTTAGAGACTTTGAACCTTCTGTTTAAGGCAGTTCACCTTCTCGTTTCTGTGTGATTCCCTGCATGGCTCAGTTTGCTTTTCCCATGACTTTGCTTTTGATCCTTTCTGAACATTATGAGAAGCACCCTCTGAAGAAGTTTCTATACAGTTTTGTCTGTAGTGGCTACATGCATCACAGTACTTTCCCAAAAAATACTGCTATTATCTTGTGGTTTCTGAACAAAGCTTTGCAATCAAAAGGCTGCATCATCCAGGTTCAGGATGGTCCCCAAGGAACCTGGAATGGCTTCCAGAGAGACTTCATGCAAGTACACACTGGTCACAGTTACAGCATCCGGCCAAAAGCAAAGAGAAAAAGGTGCTCCAAAACAAGCTGATATTTATCTCAACATTTTGCTGCCAGTGCCCCAGTCTAACATGAAAAACAGAGCACCTGCATACATACAAATGCATCCCACACTATTGGAGCAGCACTGGTACTAGTCCACACATCATCCCAGCCCTGGCAGCCAGGAGGGCCAACCGTGTCCTGGGGGGCATCAGGCACAGCATCGCCAGCCGGGCGAGGGAGGGGAT
>JAWWEU010000001.1:78082696-78148525 GCA_035583155.1 Acropternis orthonyx | reverse complement strand
TGAGGGGAGACCTCATTGCAGTTACAACTTCCTTGTGAGGGGAAGAGGAGGGGCAGGCACTGATCTCTTCTCTGTGGCGACCAGTTACAGGATCTGAGGGAATGGCCTGAAGACGTATCACGGAAGGCTTAGGTTGGATATTGGAAAAAGGTTTTTCACCCAGAGGGTGTTGGGGCACTGGAAAAGGCTTCCCAGGGAAGTGGTCACAGCACCAAGCCTGACAGATTTGCTGTTGGATGATACTCTCGACACATAGTGTGACTCTTGGGGATGGTCCTGTGAAGGGCTAAGGGTTGGACTTGATGACCCTTGTGGGTTCCTTCCAACTTGGCATATTCTGTGATTCTGTAAATAGTTCAGTTGCTTTCTCCATAGCGTTATTACAATTTTCAGTAAGAAATTGTTCCCCATGGTCATGTGCAATATCCCATGGATCTGTTGCCTTCAAACTAAAGAAGAGTTCAGGCTTCGATATGAAGTGCTGTGGTGGACACGAGTTTTTAGAACAAATGGGGGGTAAAGTTTAACCTGAACAAAGAACAATTAGGTAACTGGACAACAGAACAATATAGATCAAACTAACCACTAAACTAAATGGATGTATCGATTACCTTTCAATCAGTTTAATACAGTTAATACTTCGAGTAGGTCTGAGTCACCTCACAATGGAGGCCAGCATCATCCAGTTATTTTGAGAAACTTAAATCCTTGTGTTTCCCAGGCTTTGTGGCATCACCTGAATGCTGCTCAATTCCATCTCACTCCCTAAAAATTAATGCCAAAGAGATCTGTGTAATATTTACAGAATGTTATGCTGCTGTATACAGCACTTTCTATAAGCACCCTTGTATGTGAATAGAGCATATTAGAAAGTCCCAGTTTCATAACTTGTACACAATTCAATTCCAGGTGTGGCATTAATTTTTCATCCTATGGTATCACAGTTGGAGCTGCTCTGATTTTCTGATTTATAGCAAAGAAACACAGGTGCTGCAGTGCATTGTTTAGGAGGAGAGAAAACAGTTCAGCATTTCCATACGAAGTTCTGAGGAATTATGCATGACTCAACCCAAATTTAATACAGGTTCATATTGTCCTTGTTTAGATGCACATATGTAATAGCTAAATTTAATAACATCAGAGATCTGCTCACAGACTTTCAATGCTCAATGGGCTCAGTCAACTTGAAAAAAATCATAAAGCTATGGGAAAATATTAAACATTGTTACAACTAAAATCTTACATGGCAATGAATAAAACAAGGTAGTGAAAAAGGCAGTTAATTTTAGCATTTCCTTACGTAGTTTGTCAGTTCATCATTTACAGTTATAAATATTCATAGGAGAGCAGAAAGCAAAGAAATGGTAAAAGGATTTTTTGTTTGCTAAAGAAAACAATTTGTCTTCTTACTGTAAGTTCTCACTTTCTTCCTACTACCAGCAGCTTTGGCTACCCACTTTTTTAACTGTTTTTTGGGGTTTTGTCGGGGGGTGGGGTTAAACCTTCTCCTTAGTTTCCTCCTTTTTTCCTAGGCTTGGGAAGAATTCAACATGGAAATTACTGGCTCTTTTGGTTCCTTCTTTAACAGCAAGTGTTCCATTGTCAGGCATATGCATTACTAAATATGATTACTTTGACATGAATTTATGAAAACTGAATTCTGGTTTTAGTGCCTATGCCTCTACCTACATTCTATCCTGCTCATCTGTTGCCTAGTCAAAATTGTCTGAACTTGAGCCAGATTGTACATTGTTTTATAATGCATGCCTCACTGAGACCTTAAGCTTTAATTGATATTCTAAAACACTATTCCTTGCAGAAATGAACAACAAGATTCTTAACAGGAACAGTATTGGTTAAAAACATATCCTACCACCATGCAGACAAAAAGTCTAGGAGACATGCCTTCTCCTATGAGTCTGCAAATGCTACTTGCCCAGTAACTGTGATGGCCCCAGCTACAAGTTGTCAGCAGATTTTAAGAAAGTTCATGGTTTCTGGTAACCTTTCAGATTATAACCCTCACTGGAGCATGCCCCATGGACTCCAGCTGGGGAGCAGGGAGCATCATTGCTGTGACCACGACCCTTTCATTTCTTCTCTGGAGCAAGTAAGGTCCTCTGGAAGTTCACGTAATGAGTATCTTCTTGACTCTATTATAAACTCACAAGGAACTCATGTATTTTGAGACGGACACTAAGCCTGCTCAGTTGGTGCAATTGTTGTGAGACAATAGGGTACCAACCTGGAAATGGCACCTTCAGTCAATCAGATCCAAGAACGGATTTTGCTTTTATCAGTAATGGTGCAGTCTACATACATATTCTGGAGATCCCTGAGCTAGAAAGATCAATTCAGCATCCTCCTTACCCATTAAACCAGCTTTCTTCTTACCTGCATTCTTTCTGGGCCCAGCTTCTACAGCACAAAAGGCGAAAGCTCTGCTGAGGACAGCTCAAGACCCAACGGTCAGGATCATTCCCTCACCAGGAAGTTAGGTCAACCATCTCCAGGTTGATCAGCAAACCAGAATCCATGCCCCCCCCTACTCCCTGGCTGACAGGTCTAAACATTAACATTAAAAAAAAGAACCTACCATCAAAATACATTTCAGACCTGACCGTATCTTGATTTGTGGACATCTCTTAGAGATTTATACGCTACTTTTCTAAATTCATTTAATAACACGTACAGAGCCTGAATCCTCCCCAGGACACTGGAATTAAGCATTTAGAGACCTTAGTGAATAAGTAACAAGTTCAAGAATGCAATTAGATAGCTCCTGAAATTCATCGAACTGGGTATCTATCTGTGCTTAAATTTTAGGTATTGTAGTCATAGCACAGCAGGGTTTAGGAGTCTAATCTCATCCATGGCCATCTACAAATCACAGGAGCTGCATCATAAACAGCTCATGATCCAGGCCTCAGCTGAACTTCCACAAAAACAGAAATGATCTGAAAAATCTATTGCTCCAAATTGCCTATGTAACCCTGAACTACCTGTATGTTTAAAGTGTGGTGAACAAAACCAGTAAGTAACCCAAAAGATCACCTCGCCATGAGTATGCACAAATGCCTTCTTGACAGGTATGCTTAACAACCTTCAGCACTGCCTATGGAAACTGTGGCATGACCTTGTGCATTCCAGTGTTCCCTTACCCTCACCAGTAAAAGATATTCCTAAAATCTAATACAATTCTTTTTTCTGGTAATGAAATTTGTAATTTTGCTATCCTATCCCTTCCCCCATGCAGCAGCATTTATGCATAAATACTATGTTTTAACACAAAAATTTCCTTAATTCACTGAACATCTCTTCCTAAGTTTCCCCAGTATCACTGATACCAAAATTATAAATCTCTGCTTCATAAAGTATAATAGCTGCTTCATTAACTCAGATAGAATAATTACAGTCATTTGAACAAACCTGAATTACACCCATCCAACTAAGCACACCAGCATGATCCAGAAAGTTCCCAACTGCAATTAGATGTTATTTTCTATATCTGAAAGTACTGCGACCATACAGACATATTTGAAGGTTGCTGTTCAGTTCTCCAGACCAGTAACCACATTATAAAAGCACCATAGAATATGTCAGTCTCTTAGAAGAGACCAAAGGACTTGAAGATGGTTGGAGCTACAGGACACCTTATCCTGTTTGCTGGTATGCCTGAATTAAAACTGGAGGTTTGGAATGACAACCTGCCACTTTCCCTCAGCCTAAATTAATATTAAACAATTTTGCAAAAGGTGAAACTTTCAGGACAGAAATGTTCTATACTGTAACCCAGGTGAACGCCTGCAAGACGCAAAAATGCTATTTCCTCTCATTAGCATTAATCCTTAACTAATCATTACAAGGTTTCATTTATTTTAAATGAATGCAACACACCTTCCGTAAACAAAGCATAGCTCTGTTTCTTGCATTTTGAGTGTATCTGCCTTTAATTGTCAATAGAAGACAAAACAAAACAAAATATGCAGTACAGAAGGAATGTCTATAAATTTAATCAACTGACCCATTGCTCACCCACTTTCCAACAGCTAGGAAAACAGGAATTGAGCTGTAAAATTTGTTCTGGGCAGGAACTTGGCATCTGCTATCAAGTCAGAGTCCAAAGAAAATTAGCATCACAAATTTCAAATAAATTGACTTAGCTCATGTAACTCAAAACCCACAGCTTTGATTTAAATCATAATGGATTTAAATCCTGTCAGGCAGTCAGACCCACAAATGGGGCAGGAGGCATTCTGGCAAAGAGGGAATAGGGGGCAGAAAAGTCCCAAAAGATTTTGCCCTGGTACCATTATGAATTGTTTTAACATCTATTTTCC
This sequence comes from Acropternis orthonyx, assembly GCA_035583155.1. Lineage (NCBI taxonomy): Eukaryota > Metazoa > Chordata > Aves > Passeriformes > Rhinocryptidae > Acropternis > Acropternis orthonyx. The sequence continues at coordinate 78,144,185 of JAWWEU010000001.1, read as the reverse complement.
AATGCTAGCAGTAGATGTAAACAGCAGTTAATCCATTCCTATGTCTTGCCCATGAAAGAGTATTTAATAAAAAGCATTTGAGTACTGCATTCTCTGAATCCCATCCTTTTTGACTAAAAAGTGACATCATGCTAGGGGAAAGCTTTTTGACTAATCTCTAGAAATGCTATTTTCATTTTTAATTAGGACTCACCAGCAAACAGCAATCCTGTTCTCTCAGCTTTAGAAGACATGCTTGAAGCTAAAACAGGGTGAATTTCCTACTCTCTGATAAAAAGCATAAACAACACTAGCAATGAGAATCAGGACTGCAGAAGGAACAACTTGTAGCCCACAAAGTGGGCCTCTTGGAAGAGAAGGACTGGAAAGGGTAGATTTCTCATCTTTGATAGATCAATCTTCCCATACATAAGCAGCAAAATGAGGAGAAATACTGGGATTCCTCATTAATAATCTATCCAAAACTACAGACAAGTTGACTTTTGTTTAAGAAAATACCTGCTAAGGGAACAAAGTGTGGTTCATAACATTGTAAGGTGAAAGCATTCACAGAATTTACAGTATCAAGGAGAAGGTGAAATACCTTCTCATCAGTATTCTGCAGTGCTTTGTTATCTGAAACGCTCTTTTCAAAACACTTCTATCAGTCATCAGAGATTATACTCTTTCGGGGAGAACAGAATTAATGTGGCATTTGCCTTACCTCTCTTCAAGCTAATTCATGCTAGAACAGTTCTGATGTCTTCCATGTTAACTTGTACACCTGCTGTTGGCTTGGCATCAGAAGAAAACACTACTAGCTTCCACACAGTGAAAATACTTGGGTCTGTGTATTTTCAAGGAGCAGTCAGAAGCATTTCATCAAACCTGTGAAAGTGCTGGGTTTTCCAAAAAGGGCCAGGTTCTTACATCACACAAGCCTGATCTAAAAGACTGCTCAGTGCTCATTGCTCAGATGAAGATGTGCAGGTGAATGAAGTGCTTGGTCCATGGTTTTACTCATAATAATAGATATTATTTTGGTAGAAGAGCTTGTAGAATAGCATCTTCACCTATTTTCACAATTGTCACCTTCCTCAGAATGCGTGTATAACTTGAATTATTTTGGCAGAATAATTAATAGTTGAGATTTCCCAGCACCTCATTTTCCCGGACCGCACCATTTGAGGACATGAAGGAACATGAGAGCAGTTTGAAGACAGTCTCATTACCCACAGCTTCTTTCTACTGCCTGTCTTGACTGGAGGAAGAGGTCACTCAGTCTTTTGGAAGAGCAACTGGTAAGATGAATCAAGGAAGAAGGCAAGGCTTGGAGAAGGCAATTTCATCCAGGGCAAAGATGTAATGTCTTACTTGTAATTGGATAGCCACTCAAATTTTTAAGTCTCAAACAGTTCTTTTTATTCATGTATGTTTCAGGTGTGGTGATTTCAAAGATATTTCAGAATGTAGTGCATATTTTGCAAAGCAAACACCAACACATAATTATCTCCCATAATTATTTAAAATAGTTCTCCAACAATTTCTTTTCTAAATTACATTATTGTGCAACAGGAACCATTACAAATGATCATATTGCTTAATTAGCCAGTTTCTCCTAATTTCTTCTACAATTCAAATTTTTAATTAACATTTCATTGTTCTTAAACTGAGTCTAATTACTAGCAGCTCACATGAAATCCAAACTAAAATTGAATCTTTTAATAAACTTCTATTCTTAAAAATGTAAGGAAATAGAACGTTTAATAATTAAGCATTTCTTCTGCTAAAATCCTTACCTATTTCAAATGAAGAACTAGTTCAACAGTCAACCAACACAACCCTTCTATGCACAAAATGCAAACACAAGTGAAGTAAAAAGCCCAAGCATATAGCAGTCTCTGTTTCAGAAGATAAAGTAACAGTATAGAAAAAAAGATATGCTGCATCCTACATGAAAAAAAAAAAAAAAAAGCATGTTCTCACTTTCAGCTTCTGGAAGAGGTGGAAGGCAGAGTTTTGAATCGGTTGAGGATAAAGGCCACAAAAAAGGTCTAAAAAGGCTAAAGTCACAGTGGGAATCTACCATTTTGGGAGAAGGTAAGGGATTGATTTCTTTGATTTGTACAATCAGTGGAAATGCTTAGGAGAAATACAAGATTAGGAAGACTGTTCCTGAAGATGAAGGAAGCTATTAGAGAAGTAAGTATTTTAGATGTGATAGATATTAATGGGGAATTATTGCGAAAACTAAGTGGAAGTATACTCAGCGAGGTTGGGAGCAAAGCAAAAGAACCTGCTGTTTTAAGGAAAGAAATCAGTGAGAAGGGCAACAGCCTTGAAAAGCAGAATTCAACCTACCCAGGGAATAGGTTAAAAGGATCTCCTGGGAGAGCAGCAGAAAGAATGGAAATGTTCTGGAGAGCTAAAAAAATTTCATTAAGTACAATAGCAAGGAACTCTGTTATTGCAGAGGAAGGTTACAGTGATAAAACAATATGACTGCATTTAGAGCTCTTCAGTGACCTCAGAATAAAAAACCCTACACAGAAAGCTTAAATAAGGACACCTATTTATGGACAAGAACAGGGAAACAGCACCAGTATGGGGGAGTAACACTGGAAAGGTTATGACACAGGACAAGTTAGAGTTTGTAAGGAACATAAAAGGTAACAAAAGAGGTTACTAGTAAGAAGAAATAGATGGGGAAACAGAGTTTATTTCTGTAATGGGAAAAGAGAACTTATAATGGATGATGCAGGGAAGTCCTAAGTATTCAAGACCTACCTTCTCTCAGTCATTTATTCTCCCCCACCCCAAACTGATTTAATCCGGTTTTAACAGCTGAACAGGATAGTGAAGGAACCATCTGGGAATTACGGAGCAAGAGTTATCTGAGTCAGGTCAGCCACTGAACTGCCCCTTACACTCCTCTAGGAAGTAGCCGAGGATATCTCTGAACCTCAAAATATTGTCAACAATGTGAATTTGTTTAAAGGCAAAAGAATTGGAATAAAATTCCTTCTCTACCTAGTGCAGAGCAGGAATTTCTGTGAAAGTCTCCCTTCTTGGTAACACTACTATAGCAGACATGAGAGCCTAAAATGGTGTCCTTAATAATTTGTTGGAGTTGTTCCCTTTTGCACAAAAAGCTTTACCAGCAAATGAAACATACAGCAAGAAAAAAAATACTTTCTAATTTAGGTGTCTGGGTTCTAGTCCTTGTCTTCTACCCAGAGTGAAAGCACGTCGGTAGGAAAAGCAGAGGATGAGATCTAGTGCTTAGATGTAACTCAGATTTGGAAAATTTGTGTTTGTGCCCTTGAGATAGAGAGAGGAACTGAATAAAGTTCTCCCACATCAAGGGTGAATGCCCTAATCACCAAATTAGTTATGGGATTAACAAATAGAAAACTTCCAATTAAGCCTTGGATTTTTTCCAGCCACAATTATTTGATGCATTCAAATGCTTCTGAGACTTTAAACCACACTGTTCAGCAAATTTGCTGTTTCTCAGTAAATATAAACACACTCATACAGCCCTAATGATTATTGCCTGAAGGTGAACAGAGAAGGAAAGAAAAGTTATAATTAGTTGAGCCAGGATACAACTTTCAGACAAAGTGTTCAGCTGGCACTTAAGAGCCTTCATCCCTGCCACTCCACTTTCCTCTGGCTTCTTCTAGTGGAACCTCTCTGCCGGTGCTGCCAGCTTGGAAAGCACTGTGCTTCCTGCATGGCATGGCAAGGCTGCAGAGCAGCAGCAGCTACTTTATCATAATACCATTTACGTTGCATAAATATGGAAAATTAGCATGTACTTTTTCATAAGACATGCTTTTAAGCTCCATATGTTGCTACCGCTGTTCTCATTCTCACTCGCCTGTCCCCCTTCTCATCTTCACATTTGCAAAAATAACACCAAGTTATTATTCAGGCTTCCTTATAGAAAGCATATGTAGAGCAGTAATTGGCAACAATGGGTGAGAACAGTGTATTACCTAATTCTTGAAAATATTCCTTCTTCCTGCCTCCATTATCTTATTTTATCAGGCTCACATCTGAGTCGGCAATTTTGCTCAGGCAAATGGAGGCCAAGGTGCTTAAAATAGCCAGATAACAACAGTACCATCCACACCATCCTCACATTGAATGCTCACTGAGAGGGGGAGAAATTTAACCCTGAGAAAAGGTCTAGGGAAAACAGTGTCATCACCACTCCTCCTGACTGCAAACCACCAACACATTGCAGGTGATTGCAGACAACCGTTCCAGAACTGCTACTTTGTCTGCCCTTCTGCTGGGTCTGTATGTTATCAAAGCCATCTCCACCTCCTTTCCTTAAGGAGAGTGGGAACTGATCAATTTTGATGCAGTTAGCTTTTTCTGAACCATTCTTATAGCTTTGCATGAGGAAACCACTGTTACCAAGTTATGATTTTAAACTCCTAAATTTATGATTTGTCAGGAATTCTTTATGTTTGAAGTCAATAATTTTAAATGTTTCTGCTGTGTGCCAGCTACGTTTTGCTATTTAAAAGTGACACTGAAATGACCAAATACCTTATTTTCCACTGTAGGACAAATCCACATTTGTTGTAAGAGAAGTAAGGTTCCTTGAGCAATAGTCTAAAGTTTTAAATCCTTGCCTGTCATCCAGGGTAAGTGTACAACTGAGCTTCTCTGAAGAGCAGGCTCAATATCCTTCAGGCCCTGAGAGGCCTTTCCCCAAAAGGAAAATACTGGCTTAAGAAAGCACAAGTTTAGCCATTTGCTTCCAGTTGAAGCATGATGGGATGCACCATTCTACACACTCATGTTTTACACTCAGCAGCCACATGAAGAGCCTGCCAAACATGAAAGTATTCACATTCCTGACACAGGGATGAGCAATAATCATATATAACAAGGAGTCAAGTCAAACCTAAGGAGCATAAGTGACAACTCACTAAATAGCTCAGCCTCATGCTGAATGTATGTGCTACATTCTGTGACTTGTAGCTCAATGTGACACAGTATGTGCTAGAAAAAGGAATTAAAACAGGAAGCGTGAACATCTGCTTCTAAATAGAAAAAAATTATTGTTCATATAGGAGTAGATATACTTAAAGAATTCCTCAAGGAATTTTAATATAGTTTATTTGTATTTGTTCAGGATAAGCAGCAGCATTACAGGCAGCACCCTGTGATTAATATCACCTACAGAAAATGAAACATTTGTAGTGAGCTGTAATAATGGTTAATACAATGGAGACAACAATTTGTTTTCACAAAAGTTACTCTCAGCTTCCAATTAGTTCAAGAGGCAAAAAACCCCTCTCAGCATCCATGCTTCCAGACTTGCAAGCTTCATTTTAGGTGCCTAGAAAAGCACTCCTCAAAGCAGTGGGAAAGAGGCAGGTGTCCCTGAAGGCTTCTAGAAGGAAAACATCTCTATCCAACTTTCAGCCTTTCGTCATCAGATATGTTTGTCTAATATATTTTAAGAGTCATCTCTAATCCCAGTTGTTAATGCTGTATTATTAAATAATTTGCTTTAATTATTAAATAAATACTTGTCAATCTTCCTTGCTTTCATTCTGGATGTGATCTTGCTTCCAGGCCTCTGTCACCAAAATTAAAGGCTTGATTTCAGAAGTCTGTAGGGGTTAGTTTACTGGAATGCCTCTGCACAGGAAAGGGCCTACTACCAATAGTTGAAGAAAAATATTGAAATACACAGAAAAGTTGTACAAAAAAAAACTAAGAAAAAAATTGATTTGTTGGGAAAAAATTGTAAATTAGTATGTATGATTTTTCTCCCATTTTATGTATATGTCTCAGAATATCTCAATCAAGAAACCCTTACTAAAGCTGAGAGAAATAGAAGAAGGAAGCATTCCTGGCTGGCCTCAGTTATTGTAAGCAAAAATAAACCAAGTTACAGAAAAATGCATTCTTACTTCCATCTTGACAGAGAAAGAAAATGAGGTTCATCTGTGTTGTTCCTAAAGTTCCTTCAAACCAAAAAGCTGTGTAAGAGTTATTATTAGTTATATAAATCTTGGAAGCTTGTTGCAGTCCAGACTGTGATCACTAACAACTATAGAGCTGAAATCACAGTAAAAATTCAGCAATGAGATGGTTTATCTACCTAAAGCTTTAATGAGCTGCCCTGCACTCCTCCTAACGACTTCAACCTCCACCTGCTCAACCTGTTTTAGTTCCTTGTTTTCATCACCATGAGATCTTCATTGGACCTGAACCAGTGGTTTATCCCCTCTATTCACAAAAGCCCATTCATCTTCATCACACACACTACTCCTTTCTCAGAAGTCTCTGTTGCTCCACTCCCCCTTTCCAGGCATCACCAGTGCTTTTCCTCACCCTTCTCTGGTTACCTCCTGGCATCCAACTTGTATGTGACATATAGTGCCTTAGGAATGATGACTTTTTAGCAGAATTCAAGTATTTTTCATATCTCTCCTGTGACAAAGCTGCTTTCAATTATCTTCCTCATTTCCTTTATGAAGTCCATGCTGCTGGTCTCTGTGCTCAGATGATTCCAATATTTGCTTTCCCTGCACCTACTTTTACTCTTCAAGGCACCTTTATTAAATACTGCAAAGTATCCCCAGTGAGATTCACCGCCACTGATTCATTTACTCTTTCTTCAGCTCAGCCATCCTCTATTTCCTTTTAATACCTTCATTTTAATGCCAAGAAATCTCATGCTGACAGCCACTGAGACCTTTTCAATATCCAGGATTTGTTCCTCAAAGTCCCAAAGCATTTCCTGTTTCTACTTCTCTCTCCACATATAATCTTGCTGATTTCTTTGAAAAATACCAAATGAAAACTTATTTTGGCCATTCTCTTCCTTTCAATCCCACTTGCCATAGAGAGAAATGAGTCAGCCTGGATCTGCCATGATCCCCATCTCTCTCTCCTACACAACTTGTGCTTCCCACATGTCTCATCAGCTGGGATTCATCTCACCTCATTGTTGGCACATCTGCACTGTAAATGTCTATAATGCAGCCAGTTAGACTCAGCTGGTAATTTTTTTGCCTTTTCATCACCAGGGAAATACGTCCTCTTAGGGCACAATTCACCTTCTCCTAAGGCACCTTTTAAAAGAGGACAAATGAGTTGTGCCCCCAAACTGTCTGCTTCTCTGCATCATCTATAGCAGCAATCTAAACAACTAAGACAGGTGTAGCTGGCTAAAATTAAGCAACAAGACAAATCACCAAGCTGCATCCCTATCTACTCTAAAGCTGCCAATGCAGATTCAACATGACTAAGAAGCATGCTGTGCCTCCTTTCTTCTTTCTTCTGATAACCACCACAATGCAGATCTTGGACCTGCAACTTGTACATCAGACTTCACTCTTCTCTTTTTTTAAAGATCTGTTTATTCAGGAGATCCCTAAGTCCCATACATGTTTTCAACTCAATGCAAAACTTCTCTTCAGCTCTCCTCCCTTGATTCTTCATTGCTCCCAGCCTCAATAAGCCAGGCAGATGGTGCTCTGCAAAGGTCGTTTATCACATTAGCATTTGGAGCATTGACTGATATACTGCATCATAAAAGTAACTGGAACAATACTGTACTGTTCTATTCCTTGTTCTCCTGTAATAATTTATTCTCTCATCTTAAATTTAAATCACTAATTCTTAGGGGCAAAGATAATATTTCTGTTCTGCACTTACCCACCTTGCAATGGGATATGCTATCATGACTCTGCCTTTGAGGTATTATAAATATAAATAAATAACAAACACACACAGTAACACAATTACATTGGTTCTGCTTACAGCTATGCAATTTTTCTTGTGCATTAAGCAAAAGAAAAATTAGACCTAGCAAATGCTTCTGTGGGACTCCCCCAAATTATAATATTTCCTTTATTAGAAATGCCACATAACAAATGAAAGAAGAGTAATAGAAAAACATTAGCAGATTTGTGAAAGGACCAAACAGCACAGATTTAATTACATCTACTTTATTGCTAATTTGTAGGGCTCAGAACACTTCTGTACATTTACTTTCCTCTCTTATGTTGACTCTGTTTTAGTTTCCTCATTTTGCAGTAGCTCACATACTTGATGGACTTGACAGCACTAGAAAAATAAGGCAAGCCTACAGCCAAAGTTGTTGTCACAAATTCATCCAGCTCTAGGAAAAATATTACAAGAATGCCCTACTTATTTTGATATTCTGGAACTGTAAACCTTTCCAAGTTTTCAAAGGTAAGGTTTTAAGAGCAATTCTTTCCATTTGTAAGAGGTTATTTAGTTATTCCCAGCTGTCAGAAACTGCCTTTTTGGATGACAGGCAAAAGACTATGCAAAGTCACCCCTGTAACCTGAAGTCTTTTAAGATCTCCTAAGCTATTTTTCATTTCTGCTTATAATCAATCCTACAGTAACAGGATTTTTACTCCCCCCAAAATAAAACCATTATCTTAATGTTGAAGAAGCATGAAGCTATGAAAGGGAGCACACAACTTTTCAATACTTAGACTATCTACTATCATATTTAACTGTACAGCTACCAGGTTACATACACTTAGACACGCAAGCAGGGCAGGGGTCATTTGTAGATCCTTAATTTGATTTTTTTCTTCTCTTTAATTGTTGTTGATCAAAATCAGTGTCTTAAAGTTGCACAGTTTTGTCTTTGACTACTGCATGTGATTAAGGCAACCAGTGACAGTAATTTTTTCTCAGCACTATCAAACAACGCAAAATAACACTTTCCAGTTCTTAAGTTATTCCTGTTACATACAATATAGCTGGAAGTTCACTTAGATTTCAGTAATGCAATTCATATGCAGATGACAGCCAGTCGGTGTCAAGGCAGTAAAGCTTTAACACACCTTGCCCATAACACAAGAGAATCCTACATTGCTTATAGGATAGAAGGTTTTTTAAGTTGTCCATTCTTTTGTGTTTTTTGTAAGAATGTGTTTTTCTACATGTTGCAAACCTTTGAAGTTGAGTAGAACACCAGCTAGCTGCTTGTTCAACCTATTAAAGAAGATGTATCTGCAGCCCAGGCCAGGCAGGAGCGATACAAAAATCTACCAGGGCAAACAAGAATCTGTTTTGTTGTTGATATGTACAAAGACGGCTATTCCTACAGATACAGCTCCTGAGGCCTGATAGGAATGATTACTTATGATATTGAAATTCTATAGCAGTAAAAATAATTAGTTTTGGACACAAGTGCTACTGAATGTTGTGCAACTTGCAACTAATAGGAGAGTGCAAGCAGGAATTTTGCAGAATAATATTAGCTGTTGCGTGGAGACAAACTCTTTTCAGTATAAGGAAAAGCCAACAACCAACAGGACTTGTATATATGTGACCTGTGCAGGATTGAGCCAAACTTTTCAGAGACAAACATTTTAGCTGAGAAAAAACCAGATTTGTTCTACTACAATTACTGACCACCTAGCTTGGCTTCAGGGTGAACTTTTTGTTTCTGTGGACAACAGGCATATGTCCTTGAGCAGCCACTGCTTTGTGCTCAATATTCTCATCCACTCTGCTCTGTGCACCAACAGGGAACAAGAAACTTCCTATCTCAACTCATTGAAGGCCAAATGCAATGTGCATCTCAAGCATCAGAGCAGCTGGTGACACTGGTATAGTCTGTGCTTGCCAAAGTGAAAATCAGAAGGAAAGACTGCAAGCAAAAGACACAATATAGCATACTGTCAAACAAAACTGAGAAAATACTAAATCAAACCAAAGCAGCAAAGAAAAAGACAGCTTCAAATGTTTGTAATGACCATTTTTTACACCATCTTTCCCTCTTCCTTCAGCAATTTTTTCCTTGCTACATAAATACCTGACCCTGAACACTTCCGTAATTTAGTCCCACCTCAGCCTTCAGTCTCCCTGAAGTTCACTGATAAGTTCACTATGAAGTGGCACTTGCTCTGTGAGCTGAGGCTGAGCTTCTGGTAGCCACTGGCATAATACAGTATATACAGTGCATCAGCTTGACCAAACTTCTTGGTTTGCCAATAGGAAAACAAAACAAAACATAAGCATTCAGAAGTCAGAATGATTTTAAGCATGTTTTTGTGATAGTCTCTGTGTCACATTCAGAAAGCAGAGTTGTAGTTTCCTGACATGTGTAATATTTTTCTTGCATTTCTTCTCCCAAGTAGTTACTGCACGCCTTTAAATGACTCTACACTGAGAAAACTCAGGAAATACAGTGCAATTCATCCAACTTGCATTTCACAAACTTCAAAAGGAATAAAAATGTTGCTAAAGCTGCATAAATGAAAACTTAATCCCACATCACATAGAGGTAAACATAGCAAGAAGCCAAATTAAATGCCATCTCTTTTACTGTTTTTCTCCTTGGACTGCCACACACCAAACATTTCATATGATCTATGAGGTTTCCAGGATAATAAAGCAAAAAGATACATTTGTATAATTTTTTTGTATTTACAGCAAGACAAATTGTCTTGTTTTGAAACACCAGGGCTGATTGGAGTTGTACAACAGGGTATAAAACTGTCATTGCAGCAGTCTGTGTTTGCGTATAGTCAAATATCACATTGACAGTGTAAGAGGAGTTTGTTGTACTTTGAAAGAATTCTATCTGTACATTCTTGTCTGAACTAAACCCCTCAAACCTTGCTTTATGCTTCTAATCTTCTAATTTTACTTTGTTTCTAATGTGTACAGATTGATTCAAAATGCGAATGCAAATCTGGAAGAATACCAGAAAGTTATTTTTACCTATGTTGTGCTGGCTCCACTGAGATGTTTTGGTATTTACATAAAACATGTTTTCTGCTTGCAATTTTTCATCTGTTTATTCTGTGAAAAACTGAAGCGATAGCAGCCAATGTTTTTAATGGTAGTGCCTGAAATTATCATCCCAGATTTATGCTTTGGCCTCCATAAAACCAGACATATTTTAGAAGACATTAGGAATCACCTTGTTTTCAACAAATTGATCATGAGCTGAAAATCTTACAGCTTATAGACCTAATAAGACCAGATGCTTATACGTGGCACAGTTGATGCAGTTCACTTATAGTGTAACTGAATCCCAGTGAGTGCCCAGCACCCACATGGAGAAGTCTCCAGTGTGTTCACAACTGTTCCCCCGGTCCCTGAGGTCTGAAAGCCTGCATCAATGCTCCAGACCAAGCAGAAACCTTCTGCCAGGTTGTGCAGTTGTAAGCAGCAGCCAGGACTTGGGTTTGGAGTGGGACCTGTTCACTTCACAGAACAACACAAGGACAGAGATTTGGGGCAGATCAAAAGGTCCACAGAGCTCAGTGTCAGAAGCTCACAGACAGAGAAGCTTAAGTGTGAGCATGGATACACTCCTAGCATGCACCAACTTTTGATTAATGCACTTTTTAATCCAGAGGGGGTAACTTTTGACTTCAGTGGATTTTTCTTTCATTAATTTGTTCAATGCCTTTTTGACCTTCTAAAAACATAGAGCATCCATTTGTTATCAGCCAAGGAGAAAAAAATTCTATACCTCAACTAAACGTTGCATGCAGAAATATATCTCTTACAGAGTTCTGCTCATTTCTATCATCTCTCTCCAGAATTACAACTATTGACAAGATTTTCTCATCCTACTAAAGCAGACTCTAGAATACATAAGACCTTCGGTTACTAAAAAATTCCTCCTCCCTGAAGTGAGCCAGGAAACTCATCATTCCTTCCCAATGCAGAGCAAAGTAAATCTAATAGGAAAAAATAGGAAAACTTCCGAGCTTGCGTGGTGAAGGCATGGAATGCCCTTCAACATCTCTACTCCATACAGGGGGGTGGGGGGAAAAAGGGAGAGAGAGAGAAAGAGAGCGCAATTCAAGCCACAAGGGCCAACAGAGAAGACATACTTCACTTGAGATCAAAAGCAAAAGCCTCAAGAGTTAACTGCTTGATGTGGTTGGGAATGCCAACAGACACAAGCCTTTTTTCTCACCTCTTTGTGATGAAAATATGAATCAGTTTTGTATAATGCTCTTGCACTGCGAAAGATGAAAACCAGGTAAATTCTACTGTGTGGCTGTGAGTTTGGCATGCTTGAGAATGAAAAGTGAGCCCAAGAGGAGTATGGTATATTGGTCACAAGAGAGCACTTAATTCATAAGACCAAAAATCCTCACATACCAACATCATCTGACAAGACACAGTCAAATCCAGCTAAATACCAGATGCTGCATTTCCCTCAGTTGAAAGTCATGATGTTCCTGTCAGATCAATTCTCCAATCTGTCAAGGTTCCAATGGCAACCCAAACCTTTGGTGTATCAACCACTCCTTTCATTTTATATTGTCTGTAAACCTGCTAAGGGTGTATCCTGTCCCATTGTCCAGGTCACTAATGAAGATGTTAAACAGTACTGGTCCCAGTATAGATCCTTGGGGCACACCTCTGGTCTCTAGCTGGACTTTGTACAAGTGATTACAACAACACTTTGAGCTTAGCAGCTCAGTCAGTTTCCAATAAACCTCAGTGTTCTACTTACCCCCAGCAGACAATAACATACCCATTTCTGTAGTAAACTGGACCAGACAGAAAAACACAGAACCTTTTGTTGCAATGCACATCACTTTGAAAGTGAGATACTTCAATTCAGCTTCATTCACCTTCAGCTGCAAGATGCCTGCTGTGAAGGGAAGAGTCGAGTATCCAGTGCTATAGGCACTGTCACTGCTGTGGTTCACTAAAGGTACAGGCTCTCACTAACACTATTGTTCCTTGGGTTTTCTCCCTCGAGAGAAAAGATAGGGTCTTCAAGTGGCAAGTGCATGTCCTAATATACTACTGAGACTTTTATCAGTAGCATATAAAAATTGATTCCCATAAGGAATGGATTACCCTATAGCCATATAGATTTTCTGGGACATACCAGTCATTGTGATGTCTGTTAGATGTCACATTCTTTACAACTCCACTAGGAGGAACAGAGCTTACAGCAGGTCCAGAAGAAGTGACTTCATGGTTCAGCTTTGCCTGTGGAAGCCTGCCCATGATTGTGGTTTCTCCCTCTGTCCGTCCCACTGTATGCCCTGTCCAAAACCCAGGTATGTTTTAAGGAGCCTGACTGGACCATTGAAAATCTGAAGAGTCTCTCACAGGCCTAGTCTGAGTCTGACACTTGCTGCCTCGAGTTCTGCTGAACTTGTGAGATCCACATGGTGGGACAGGATCCACAAACTGGCACATCTGCCATACGCCTGATGGCAGAAAGACTGTGGAACGAACATTTTACAAGTAGCCAGACAAATTGAGAGGCCACATGCAAGTGGGATGTAAAAGATATTAATCTGTTTAGTGTGTCTATGCTGTGATTCTTTTCAGTAAAAGTGGGATTTCACTTAAGGAAAAAAATCCAGAGCAGTTCTGCCTTTGAGCCTTGCTTCTGAGGGCTAAGTGATCCTTGAAGCTGGTAATCCATATGGGACCTGTTCCCCATTCATTTCTGTTTCTCATTTCATACCTTGGATCCTCTCAAAGTCTATTTTCCCCAGGCACTTACATATATGATTAATTTGGATATTTCACACTTTGCTGTGTGTGAAAGTCAAGTTTGCTTACAATCATAAATGAACAAGGCTATAAATAAAGTCATCACTGTACACCCTGATTCACAGAGCTCCTTTCCTTTTCAGGGTATTTTTTTAAATACATGTTAATCATCTCTATTACAAAGTCTTGGTCCCAGTTAAAATAAGATGAGAAGGCATAGGGCTAACTTCACCTTTTAGAGTTATTTGCCACCAGACAAAATGAATATAAACCCACTGCTTTTCTGTTACAACATGATTTCCAAACTTTTGCACCCACAAATCTGGAACAGCTACAATCTTACTATGAACTTTTAAAAATGAAGCCATTATTATCTTTTGCCTCTAATAAAGTCACAGAAAATAAATAAAGTCACATATAATGCAAATTCGTAACAAAAATTATCTATTGCCTGGTTTCCAAAATAAACAGTTGCAAATGCTGAGATAAGTACAAATATCTCTCTTTCTCATTAATCCAGTCTTAAATAAATTACTGCAAAACTGCAAGTTTACTTCTGTTTTGCCAAAGATCATTGAGAATTTCACAATATGTTTCAAAAAATCCCAGAGTAGCAAAGCATCCAAAAATGTTTGCAGAGGATAAAGTAGTCTGGCAATAGACTGCTGTTTGTTGATCCAGTGTAAAAATGCACAAGTGAGAAGTAACTCAATAATTTGAGAAGAACTTGGAAGGAGATGATTTACAGAAGCTCATCCACATTTTTTTTTTTATCTGTCAAGTGAGCTAATAAAGATATCATCTCCCTCTGAAAATCAAAGCTCAAAAATGAATGGGAAAAATACTCAGAAGTGAAATGAAGACCTGCTTAAAAACCCAGCTGTATACTACAGTCACATACAAAATCCATTTTCTGTATTTGATTAAGATACAAGTTTGTATAAAACTAATCAGAAACCAGAAATTTATCATTTAACTCATGATCTCTACATACTTATAGATGGGGGCTTTTTTCTTTATTCTCTTTTTGACAAGAGCGATAAAAGTTGATATGGGAGGAAAATGCCAACACTGCTGCCTCTTCACAGGCTCAGTTCAGGAATCACTTTGGAAAGTAGGAAGAGTTGGTGGCCTATCCTGAGTCTCTCTAGTAGAAATCAATGGCATGTCCTACATAAACTTGCTCAGTGCACTAATGTACCCTGTATCTGCCTTCAGCGAGTGTCCTGGTTTATCTCCATAATGAAGTTGCAGAGATGAAGGACTTCTTGTTCAGGAAGGTGAATGCAAAGCATGCTCATTGCAGAAATAACACTTAATTTTTCCAAATTCAGAAAGGGCTTATTCAATGTCTACATTAAGCCTACAGAGCGACTAATTCCAGCTTGGGGGTCAATTAGAAAGTAGAGCCTTTACCTACCAGATAAAAATGTAAAGCTATGCCCTCATTCAGGAAGGAAAATAAGGAAATTGCAGGGAAACACAAGAAAATAGTTTTGGGGTTTTTTTAACATCAGGAAAAAATAATAGAAATAACAAAATTCAAAAGATCCTTTACATCAATTATCTTCCATAAAGGAAGATTCAGGAGAACTTCAGTAAAACAAATAAGTCCCACACGTCTTCTGGAAACCCTCTACAGTTTTAAGTTTGAAATATTAAAAAAAGATGAAGTGAGGTGTCCCAGTTACAGGGGATCAGTTTATCACTATGTGGGTATAACCAAAACTGTGTATTCTACACCCTCTGTGTCACTTCTGAGGGACTGTTAATAATGGATCATTTGCAGCAGCTGCCCAGGGCACATCTGACCCCCCAGGCTACAAGCTGAGTGTTAGAGAACCCTGTGAGGCACAGGAGTGTGTCTTTGTCTTCACACCAATGACTCACCTGTGATAACTCCCTTCTGGGGACTTGTAATCTCTCTTGAGTTGGGTTCATTTCTCTTTCTGGTTTACTTTTAAACCAGTACATGAGTTTAGTGTAGACTTTGTTCCATCTGGCCATATTGGACAGAAACTACCATAATTATTTATTACATATTCTAGGAGCACTCTAGGAAAAATTACTTAAAAATTAATGTACCTTTGAATACAAAAGATTAACATCATAACAACAATTTGATACCCCAGGTAAATAATGTAAAAACTCAAATGCATGTCCCTTTATGTCTTGTCCAGCATTCAGTGTTACTTTTTAGGGGGAGTGGGGGTGAGGTGAGTTTTGTTTTGCTTTGTTATTTCCCCTTAAATAGATTCTTCCAATAGGGTGGTCCCATGGCGTAATGGTTAGTACTCTGGACTCTGAATCCCAAGGGCCCGAGTTCGAGTCTCAGTGGGGGCCGTCCCTGGGCAGTTAAATGCCTCCCTGCCATCATCCAATCCCATCAGATGTCAGATGCTCAGCAGGGTCAGCCCCGGTTAGGACCGGGTGCTGTAGCCAGTCCCGAGGATTTCCCTGTCACTGTCCGAGCTCGCTCGGCTGTGGCAAATGGACCTTAGGACTTAAACGGTGGGGCCAGTTCTGCGCACGCTGTGCCTCACCTAAAGAAATCCACCTCGCAGGCTGGAAGGGCACACCCACGTGGGGAGAACCCTTCCCCAGATCTTCGTTCACGAAGTCTGGCCATTATATAGATTCTTCCAATATAAAACTTCCATGTAAAACTTGCATGGATGCTTATAATTGTGCTGGACATTAATCTAACATTCAGCATTACTCCAGGGCCAAGGACAGTGGAAAGTAATTCAAATGCTCTTGTGTCAACATCAATGTCCAGCCTTAGTACTGAACGGCTTTTACCACCAGTGCAAAAACACCTAAAGTCGTTTAGCTCAGTCTAGCACCACTAAAATCTGCACAAAATCCTATTTGCCATCTATTAGGAAACCATAGATGATTTTTTCCCTAACGTTTTTAATACTATTTTTTAAGTGTTTCTCTGAAAATTGCAACAATTCACATCATTGCTCATGAAATTGGTTTAACATAGAAGATAGGACATTGATCTCATTTAACACGAGCCAGCAGTGGCCAAAGAGAACTAAATCTTGACACATTTCATTTTTACACACTGAACTGTTCAATCACATCCTAGCTAGTAAAAAAACCAAAACAACCAAAGTCATATACCAGTTGATAATCATTCCTTCGTATACCTTTTGGCTTTAGATACCATGGTTACAGAAAGGCATTGGAGGAGGTGTCATTTTTCTTTAGTTCAGCTCAGAGCTTCATAGTGCTGTCTATTAAAAATACAACTACCAGACAGAATTTGGAAACAGCAGGTGAGTAGTGCTCATGCTGCTTCAGTCAAGGTGACCAGACAATCTGGGAGAATAATGCTTTGAAGATATTCATCCAGCAAAGTTCTTCCAAAGAAAGAAGGTCTTTGTTTTAAAAAATACAAGCACTTAAGAGGCAGTCACTGTTGTGCCATTGTCACCAAGCAGACTGGACTCTGTAGCTGTTTCTAGTTCCTCAGCATACAGATGCTATAGATTAAACAAAAAATGTAGGCATTCTCAAAAGCAGAATGTAACCTCTTGGACAAATACACTAAGATGTACTAGTCAGGAATATGCAATCAGTAAAAAGGATTTTAAAGGAAAGCAACTGGACTTCCGTGTTTTAAGAAACAGGCAATTCATAATACAACTGTCCTTTCATAGAGTGTGTAGTATGTAGATTAAGTCCCATAACAGAATGAAACACAGGGAAGTCACAGAAGTAATCAGTTAGTTTTTTTAATTACATAAGAAAATGAGTATGATTACTTTTCATATTGTTCCAAATGACATTTATTTTTCTCATTAGCAGAATAAATTGTTATACATTTTGATAACTGCAAAGGAGTTAGTTTGTTTCCATAAGTTCATGCAAAATTTCAACATCAAATACCACTTATTTGTAACTAATGATTTGGGAAACCTTGCTATAGCTCTGTTGCCAATGCTGATTCTTTTAACAAATCTGCTTTGAGCATGTAATGACAAGTAAAACACAATCCTATTTTAATCTCTGCAGCATCATTCCCCAAAATTTTTATGTGAACACCTTAATATTTTTCCACTGACACGAACTAAAAAGTACTTAAACCACTTAAGTGACACACTGAGTGCTTGGTACAAACCTCCCACTTTCCTCCATTTTAGGGCTTTGAGAGCCCATCAGGTTCACCAGCACTTGTCATTTTCTGTTCCTTAAAGTACAAATAGGTTTCTACACAGGAGACACCCAACAAAGCACAGCAAATACACAAAACCAACCAAGCAAGCAGTCCCATCGTGTAACAGCTTATCTTTTGGGCTTGGAGAGAATTTGCACTCAGATTCTTTTTCTTCACTTTTAGGAGTGGGAAAGCAGAAGCCAGGTGTGAGGAAGCAAGCAGAAAAATTGCTGTTTATATCTAAACTCACAGACCTTGGGGAAGCATCACAGGAAACTCTCATATTTTTTGTCACAAAACTTACCACATGGGGAAATTTCCTTAAATTCCAGTTTCTATGGGCAAGTAGACAATCTCAGCCTTCATTTCTACACACACACATATATACCCTGATCTATATTTGCCTGTAGTTTTCATTAAGATCCAAGTCATGTGGCTACAGCAAAATAAGGAATGTATATTCATTACTGACCAGGCAGAGTAATTTGTGCTCACGGGTAAGTGAGAGACACACCATCCTGGGACAACAAGCAGGTTTGCGTTGATCACAGCCAGATTCTTGGTTGGAACGGCAGATGTCTTGTGTACTTTAACTCTTATAAATCAGACCCCTTACAGTCCCTAATTTTTTTTCCCTCAAATTCATTTTTTTTCTCAGACCTAAAACTGATTGGGCTGGTCCTTCTTATTGCACACCAAGAAAAAGATGGTGTAGAGCTGTAACACCATCATGGTTTTCAGAAGCCTCCCTTAATCCCTACATTGTTCTTCAAATACAACAAACCTATTTCTTGCGTCCTTTCTTTACTCCTTTCTAGACAAGCATTAGGATAATAAACTGCAAGTTTTGCAAAGTAGTGAGCATAAGCAGTTGTAGAGTCTTACAAACTAAAATAACAACAAAAACAACAACAACCACCACCACGCTACTGATTAATGTACTTAACCTTGCAGTTGTCAGCTAAGAAGGCCATGTAGGAAATCAACTCCTGCATTTTTACAGCAAACAGACTCACCCCGCACTTTAGTGCCTCCCTAATAAGGTTATTTACAAAAAGTAAAAACTAAAAACCACAAAAAAGTCTTTCAGCTCTTTGCAAGAGAGTGAGGGGATACAGGAGGATGCCTTTCCAGTGGGGATCTTAACAGCTCTGGATCCACAGCCAGTAGCAGGACTTGCCAGGTGCACAGGCACTAGGAGAAACTAGGACTCTGGTAAACTAGAAGTACAGAAATTGAGCTGCAAGTTTATATTTGGTTCTTTTCTTTTTCTTTCTTTACTCTTTCTTCTTTTCTTTTCTTTTCTTTTCTTTTCTTTTCTTTTCTTTTCTTTTCTTTTCTTTTCTTTTCTTTTCTTTTCTTTTTTCTTTTTCTTTTTCTTTTCTTTTTCCTTTCTTTTCTTTCTTTGGAAATCCAGCTTCCAAGAAGTTTTGTTTAAAGGAAGATTTTAAATTTTACAACCAGAAAAAGGAGATTGAAAATGAGCAAATTAACTACCCCATCCAAGCTGACTGTTAGCAACAAAACTGTAAGCAAATGCATTATATTATGTTTTGGCTACATTTGTGTGCATTCTGCACACACAACCTAAAAGAGCTTTCTGTTTCTCAGAGCCCTGTGTTCAGTGATTTAGATTTCTCTGAGACCCTAAGATTTCCAAAACAGTCCACAAAAAAAACAAACAAAAGGAAAGAAATTTGTTCAGGTATATCTTGTACATTCTAATTTAAAATTTCACTTAGAACAAAATATTGAAAATACTATCAAGAGTTTCTACACAAGCAATGGGACAACTTGAAAATCAAAAGAGGCAGAAGAGTGCAGAACTATCAACCCCTAGGACATGGAATATCTATTTAGTACATTGACCTGCAAAGTAAAATACTTTAGGGAATCGTGTATCCTTTTGTTTCTTCAAGCAGTTACATTAATTATGCATTACACATGCAACTCCACACTTTCCCATTTACTAAACACAGAGTAAACTCTAACTGAAGTCAATAATACACATTAAGAGCCTCCACCTGTATGTTTACTAAGGTATTCTCAAGTACTCGATGTATAGCATGAACAGCACGAACATTTCACACATCATTTCATGTCAATATGAAGATGCATGTATCTTTCCTGCTATTATAAAGGAAAGTCTATAATACCAATATCTGACATCACACTCAGAGGACATTCTTTGTTTTCTAAATATTGTCAGCACTCATATGCTAGAAGGCATTGTGGGACTAACTGGATCATATTCTTTTAAAATTTTACCACCAAATGGCAGAAAAGGTGATGTTCCTTTGGTTTTTTACTATTTTTTTCCCTTTGATGGAAAGGCAAGGCTCACCTGTTAAGTAACCTTTGCCAGAGACTAATTCACTGGAAAATTGCTTCTACAGTGCTAGTTCTGTATTGCCCTGAAATGCACGTGATTGTCTTCAGTGGCAGATTAATACACAAACATGACAGACAGTGCAGAGAAGTACTTTACCTTTTCTGATTTCAAATTACATATATTAATCATTGTTCTGATTACTATTTTCAATACTTGAAGTCTATTTTTCTAACACTGTAACTATCCCACATAATTCTGAGAAGTATAAAATTTGTCAGTGCACATTTTCTCCCAGATTATTTATGTTTATCTAAGGCTTCTATACAGTCAGTCACTGAGGTAAGAAAGAGCTCCACCTAAAGAACACAGAAGCTGAAGGGAAAATTAGTTCTGGGAACAAATTACTTCTAGGAACAAATGGGCAGTTTCTCTGGATGGCCATAGGTGGGCAGGTATCAGATAACAGAAAAGCCTTTCCCAAATAATAACCAAATTACCAGTCTTCTCCAACATCTCAAGACCTTTT
This sequence comes from Acropternis orthonyx, assembly GCA_035583155.1. Classification (NCBI taxonomy): domain Eukaryota; kingdom Metazoa; phylum Chordata; class Aves; order Passeriformes; family Rhinocryptidae; genus Acropternis; species Acropternis orthonyx. The sequence goes on along the minus strand of JAWWEU010000001.1, from coordinate 78,123,665 downwards.
CTACACTTTTTCATTTCAGCATGCTACAGATCTTGCTATGAATGAGGCAATGCAGCTTTGTGGGAGTCCTTGATAAAGCAACAGACAACACATCACTGAAACCATCAGTATTATTGCTAGACAGCATCTCCAAACCAAGCTGACATGGAAATAGATTAGCTTTGCCTAATGAGAAGCTAAACATTTGCATCCCCCAATAGATCTGGGTGTTGGACTAGATGATCTCCAGAGGTCTCTTCCAACCTTAACTATTCCATGATTCTGTGATTAGTATGCATTTTTGTGTCACTTAAGTGACATAACTGAGAGAATAAACTTTGTTATGGTGGTAAAGTGTATTATTTTCTCAAACTACTTACAATGGAAGTGACTGTAAGGCTACAAGTAAAAATGTATTTCAAACAAAATAACCAGCATGTATAGCTTACCTCTTAAATAGCAAGGAGTTTAAATATGAGCAGTTTAACAAGCAGTCACATTAATAAATTTCATGTCAGTGACAGCACTTGAATTATCATTGAAAAAAAATTAAAAATAAAAAAGTTCCTTTCGTGCAATTGATGTGTTGTCTCTTTCAATGAAATTTTCATTTGCCAGTCATTATCATTTGGTGGAAGACGAAATTATTTGCTGCTTTTCAATGAGGGGCAGTGTAGACGAAATATAAGAAGTTGACAAGTTAGATGATGGAAATGAATAAAATTTATGTTCTTACAAACCTAATGGCAAGTAACTATCTCTGAACCAGAAGTACAAATGTGCTTTTTCATCATGAATACCTGACATGTATTAGAAATGTCCAGAAGACATATTATTTATACAGTAAAGCAACTGAGTGGAAAACTGTTTAAATACATGGCTTCTGCATCCAGCATTTAATAGAAAAGTTTATTGAGTGGTGAACCTTCTAGAAATTTTTTATGCCATGTTAAAAGGCAGATGTTTAAAAAAAAAAAACAAACAAGCAAAAGAACAAAAAGTACCCCCTAAGTTCCTAAGTCAACTTTCTACCTTTTTTTATTTGGTTGGTTTGGTTTTTTGGTTTTTTTGTTTTGGTTTTGGTTTGGTTTGCTTAACAACATTTACCAGAATCCCAGATTTGGCTGCATCATACGTTCTGGTCACAAACTGCAGCATTAGCAAATCTGACTAGAAGATGTGTGTGTGTGCGTGTGTGTGTGTGTGTGTGTGTGTCTATGTAATACAACAGGCACTATCACAAAATATAGCACCTCCTAACAATACTATTCAACTCTAAGCCAGCATCCAAAAGGTTGCAGATATCAGAATTACAGTGGACTGTGCTACCATTGTTCTTTTTCATGTGCTTACGCACACTTGCATATTCAGCACAGATTCATACTTCCTTTTTTATCTGAGATAGGGTCTGTGCCTCATTTGGATGCATGGTGCTCTAGTCAGCATTTTGTGTGTGACCCTGCACCTCATTTAGTAAACAATACTCAGATCCTTCTAAAAAGACAGAATATTTAATTTCCTTGTAGACTATACAACATTATTCATCCCTTAAGTACTTAAGTAGTTCACTAATAATTTATCCTTACAATATCCCTGAAAGATGAACAGTTGGTATTATCCAAACTTATAGATGAGAAAACAAAGCACAGAAAAATCAAGGTCAAACATACCTGTTAAAAGTAGGTTCCTATTTTTGAATATCTAGATCACATTATAATGCTGAATACACAGCACAGCATAGCTACAGATGTAAACACTGAAGAGTAGCTGAAAGGAGCCACCAGAGGAGAGCTCAGTGAGCTCTTTCTGCTCTGAGCTGAACCATGCCTGGGCACCCTCCGTGACAGCCCATGCCCAGCTCCTCCAGGACGTTGTCATGGAGCAGCAGATACAATGCAGCACCTGTGGGAGACCCAAGTCCTTCTGGAGCAGCAGCTGGAGGTCAGGCAAGGTGTACTACAGTGACTCAATGACACTAGATGTCAGCATGTTGGCCATTGCATTGTGCTATAGGTGTCTTGGAATACAGGTGGGGTTTTTTGTTTGTTTTTGGGTGGGGGTTTTTTGTTTTGTGGGGGTTTTTTTAAGAAAAAGAAATCAATTGGGAGAATATTTTGCCATAAAATGGTTTCATTTAGCAGTTCTGTATTAAAGAAAATAGTTTTCATACTGAGAAACATCAGGAATTCTTAACATGTCTTGTGCATTAGTACTGAAAAATTAAATGCATGTGTCTTGGAAGTTTTAAGAAGCAAATCAGGCCTACTCAATATATTTGGTTTCAAAGTACTTTTGTAAGAGCTAAGTATTTTTAAGTTATGTAGGAGTGCCAAAAGTTCAACCTTACAAAAATTATCTCAAAGAACACCTTATATACAAGTAGGCAGGACTTGCTAGATGATTTTTGGAGTTGATAAATCTAGAGGTGAATAAGCAAGTATGTCTGATCTTTCGATAGTGTTATTTTTGTATAATTGTACTTCATAAAAACAACTGAGCCCTGCCTTGTAGCAGAAGAGTGTAGTACGAAACAAACAGTCCTCCACAGAACTGAAAACTCCAAGTGAATACAAAAAGCTACACTGGGCAGATTGCCTTGTGCTCTTCAGCTACACAGTACCAAGTCCTTCCTTCCCAAGAGGAAGGAGGTAGGTGTGATTTGAGAAAACAGGGCTCTCAAAGGATGACAGCTACTCTCACAAGCACCACCCCTATGTTCTCTTCCCTAGAAGAAGAATCCATACTCTCTCATAAGCAGGTTAACAGGTCATTGCTTCAGGAAAGAGGACACAGGACTTCTAAAGAAATAGGAATTAAAGATCTAAACATCCAAAGTAAACATTCAACCAAGATTAGCAGCAGTCCTCAAAGACCAGTGGTCAATGGCTTGATGTACAAGTAGATAATAGTGATGATTGGTGTTGGTCAGGGGTCAGTTTTGGGACTGGCACTGTGTCCTGGTTGCAGAGAGGGGGTGGAGCCTAGCACCATGTAGGTGCAGCTAAGTTGTTATTCTATACTGCCCATGTCATTGCTGGGGGGCGTGGTTTTGGGAGGAAAAGCTGAGCACCCCACCAGAAGTGCCCAGGTTTAGTCTCGCTCCCACTCCTGGAGGAAGGTTGTCGGCATCAGCCCTGTGGACTTGGTTTTCTGCCACCGCCGTCCATCCCCTCCCACTTCCCACAACATGCAGCAATGGGACATGGTGCTGAAAGGAAAAGTGGCAAACTGCAAAATCGATGTAGTGCTGAAAGACAGCACCAGTGGGAAGGCTGAGGGCAGGGAATAAGCTGGTGGGGGAGATCCCCCAGCTCAGTGAAGAGGTAGAAATGGAGGCGCAGGTGCCTGTGCAGAGCCCGGCCCAGCAGACAGGCAGTGTGACCCAACTCGGGTGACTTGGATTTTGAGGGATTTCTTTGCTATTTTTTTTATTGTTTTGGGCTGAGAGGCAGAAAAAACTATTGGTGGGACCCCCCACCATCTTGCCTTTGTTCCTGACAGCCACATGGTGCGGAGCATGGGAATGGTCACCATCTTATCTTTGTCTGGGGAAGCCATGTGGACACAACCTGTGGGGAGCATCTGCCACCTTGTTTTTGTTCCTGGTGGTGAACACCTTTTTGTGGATAAAACACTTTCTCTCTTTGTATGCTTTTGTTATTAATATTGTTCTTATTGTGTGCTTCTTATTCCATTGCTCTGTGCTTTCAGTAAATTGTTTTCTCAACTGATATTCTCTGCCTTTGTCCCTCCCCTGAAAAGGGAGTGGCTTATTTGGAATTTAATTTCCAGCTGACGTTAAAACCAGTACACACTGTTCAACATCTTTGTTGGTGACATGGACAATGGGATTGAGTGCACCGTCAGCAAGTTTGCTGATGACACCAAGCTGTATGGTGTGGTTGATGTCATCCAGAGGGACCTTGACAGACTTGGGAGGTGGGTCTGGGTGAACCTCCTGAAGTTCAACAAGGCCAAGTGCAAGTTCCTTCACATGGATTGGGACAATGCCACACACAAATACAGGCTGAATGGTAAATGGATTGAGAGGAGCCCTGGGGAGAAGGACTTGGGGTGCTGCTCGATGAAAAGCTGGACATAACCTGGCAATGTGTGCTCACAGCCCAGAAAGCCAACCACAAAGGAGCATGGCCAGCAGGTTGAGGGAGGTGATTCTGTCCCTCTAGTCTGCTCTGCTGAGACCCCCTGTGCAGTGCTGCATCCAACTCCAGGGACCCAACATAAGAAGGACATAGACCTGTTGAAGCAAGTCCAGAGGAAGGTCATGAAGATAATCAGAAGGCTGGAACACCTCTCCAATGCAAACAAGGTGAAAGAGTTGGGGTTGTTCAGCCTAAAGAAAAGAAGGTCCAGGGAGACCTTAGAGCAGCCTTCCAGTACCTAAAGGGGGCCTGTGCAAGAGAGCTGGAGAGGGTTTTTTTACAAGAGCATATAGTGATAGGACAAGGAAGAATGTCTTTAAACTGAAAGAAGGCATGTTTAGATGTGATTTTAGGGGAAAAGTCTTTACTGTGAGGTTGGTGAAGCACTGGAACAGGTTGTCCAAAGAAGCTGTGGATACCTCATCCCTGAGAATGTCCAAGGTCAGGCTGGATGGGATAGGGAGGGCTGGAACTAGATGACCTTTAAGGACCCTTCTGACTCAAACCATTTCATGATTTATTAAAGGAAAATTGTACTCATTCAGTTTATTGGAGGTTTACAGCCTTCTTGGCCCCTCCTGACCAGAGAACAATCAGTAAAGAATTTAAGAGGTGTGGTTGACCTGGGGGTGGGGGGGGGAAAGGAAAAGAAAAGAAAAGAAAAAAAACCCAAATCAACAAACCAAACCCAAGAAAAATTCAACACACAAACAGCAAAGGCAGTACGCTTACTCCACCAATGTCTGAATGACAAACAATTAAAATATAAAAGTTTATACCACACATTTGTGGGCTTACCAGGACTGCCAGTACTTAAAAAATGTAAAAATGCTGAACCAACTACCCGAAGTTAGTTATTGAGTTAAATACCTGAAGCCAAAGCATCTGCATTTTCTCTCATACACATGGAAAAAAAACAAACAAACAAAAAACCAAAGTAAGTTAATTTCCTGAAGTTGTAACACTTGTAGGATTTAAAAAACCCCAAACAGTTTAGGCATTCTAATAACAAAGTTGTCAGTTAAAAATGAGAGATCTGGTGTCTGCTAGGAAGTGTGGGAATATGGGCAAAAGGAATGTTTCAGCTGGGCATTAAATATGAATCCTCAATCTCTGAGAAGTGAAAGGTTCCCTTAAGGTTGCTATTACTGCTTCTCAGCAGGTTTACACATGTAGTAGCAATTTGGTGCTCCCAAGTCAAAATACTAAAGGTTTAAGGTCAGTCTCTATTGTTCTAGTAGGAGAGAGAAGATAAAGCACTGAACAGCAGCTATCTTCTGATACCTAGGATTATACAAACCTGAAGGATTCTTTTATTTCAAACCCATGCTGAGCAAATCGAGCTAGTTCTTAAATCAGAAGACTCTGCTACATTAGCTTTGTGCAGATACATCATTACAGCTGTCATTGCAACAGTTTTCTTCTATTTTCTTTAGAAACCACGGGCAACTGTACAATTTTACAAAGTTTTTCTATTACATACAGATATTTGTTTCTCTTCCCTCTATCTGATTTGAAGGACAATAGACAGAATTTCTCATTCAAGTGAATGTGCTTTCACCTCGTTCTTTATCTTCAAGTTTCTATTTTTACTCCTTACCCCCAATTTTTTAAAACTGTGCAGTAGAGTCACACCTGTTTCCCCTAAAGTATTTCAAAATTCACTAATTTTACCCATGTTTTTCTTCTAATTACATCTATACATCTGGTACTTACTAAGTCAGTCTGTGTCAATTTATCTCAATCACCTTTAACATCCATGTTCAGATGGACATGAAATGCTCTCTGGAAGGCTTTCTCTTTTTCTTGCTTGTAGTGACCACAAGAAGGCATGTAGATGATGAGTTCGGTCCATCCACTTATACTTTCCTATCCCGTAAATCCACCTTTGGCAGGATCAGTCCCATCCATTACCATCACACCAGAGTGCACCCTACAGTGCCACCAGAATACAGATTGTACAAGAGCTTTTTGACTTACCCGCCCAGTGTCCAAGTCATTACTTGGCTCTCAGTGAGTGCACTGCCCCGTGCCCATGGATCTGATTCACCTTCACCTACCAAACCTACTGTGTGACCACAGCATGAACCACATTTTCATTCTGTCTAACCATGCCATTTCTCTCTGGAGCACTTTCTCCTTGGCTGACCCTTAGGCAGGGAAGGAAAGTACAATGAAAACCTATAAAAAGCATCTCCATCTTCCTTCAAATTCTTCATGAAAATATATCTTCTGTGGTCTTCTGCAAAACACAACACCCTTGCACTAATGAGGCCACTGGTTACTCAGGACTACTGATTTATACATGCAGTTCTTCCCCCATCACTGTCCTAAACAAGAAGTCCCCTTGTTATCAGGCTGCCCAAATGCGCTAATAAAATTCATTTTGTCTACCTGTTGAATCCTTTCATCATCCTAAATTTGAAGGGATCTGGTTGTTTTAAACTTTATTAGTAAATACAGCATATGTGATTGTATAAGCCTCTATCCAATGGCTACTGTCATGCACACTATTACAAACAGCTGCTGCAGCCTACTGCTCCTGGGTTATAAAACTAATTATTTTTTTAAAGAGAAATTACAGCATCTCTCAATCCTCTGAATAAACTCAAAGGACTTATCAGAGACTGAGAACATTTTGTTAAAAGTGTTAGCAAACCATGCCAAGTACAGCCACCTCTTTTGAGGATTTTACTGCAACTTCAGTAATTCTTTTAAAAACTCCTTTTGGAGTTAAAATCATTTGTAGTGATCTTTCTTTTCACATGAAACAGAGAGTTAAATACCGATTTAGCTCACTAAAGCTTAATCTTTAAGTTAAGGTGGCTAATTTAGCACCATAACTACCTCCAAAGTGTCTTTCACATCTCAGTTACCTAATCCTGAAGGGGCCTATCATCCTCTGTTGACTAGAAGGGAAATTTAAGCAATCAAATCACTAATGAAGGTACCTGGTCAAAGTGTGTAAAAGCAGGTAAGCTGAAAAAATATCTCATGACTGTGTTATGAAGCTTAAACCCAAAGTTTATGCTTTTGATAAATAAGAGACAATTAAAATCTCAGCATTGTGGCAGGATGGCCCACCCTGATAAGGCCTACAATCTGATCAGAGAATACATAATATGCAAGCCATCACGCAAGTTTAACTGCTGGTGCCAGGGTGCTGTCTTGGTGTTGAATTATGCTAAAACCAGCCTGGTTCACCAGACTTCAAATACATGTCCTGCTTTTTTGAAGCAGGATTTGACAGATAAGCTAGTCTGCTAGCCTGTAAATCTGTGACTACCAGTCCATCACTTCATAACTATAAAAGCCCAATCAAACTTTCCTATGGAAGATTTTTCCACATATTTCCTTGAAGTGTGGAGCTTCTCCTGTGAAGCAGGGATGTCTCTTCATGGTTAGTCTCCAGGAGTCAAGCAAGAAATCTGCCCACTATCTTGTATGGTGAGTTATATGAATCTCTACTTAATGATTGTTTCTTTTGCTAGCTTTGATACAGTGCACTATGCTACTATACTCTCCTAGATTTTTAGCTTTTACACTGTGTAGGAAAAAATTCCGATTAAGATCTTTCATCTGTTCACTTTTTTGTTCACTTGTCATAATAAATAATTCATTTTATAGAAATATATCCATTTTGCCATTATTAAAAACCTGTTGGACAAAGTGATTTAATCACACTTCTCTAATTCCTTAAATTTAAACCATTGACAGAGTCTGAGGCTAAGATAGGATTCAGCTGCACCTAAATCCTTCTCTGAGAAGCAGTTTGGAAAGCAAGGGAGTCCTTTCTGCACATCATGACTCAACAGCAGGGCTTTTTTTTAAAATACATTTGTCTAAGCCAACCACTCTCCCATGACAAGCATTAACCAGTTTTTAAAATTATTTTCATTTTAAAGGCAGAGCAGTAGTTTCAGACTCTAATGCAAGATAACCAATTTACCACATTTTGGAGAAAAATAATGTCACAGCACTTTTACAAAAGGTGTGATAGGATAATTTAAGACTGAGGATCCATGCTGGACACATGTTCCTTCTCCATGTCAGGAGAGCATGACCCAGTTCAGCAGGTTAAGGCAAATGAAGAACAGAGGCTGTGAGAGTTCTTGTTTTGAGTGTGAAGCTGAGCTCATTAAGACATGCCTGAAAAGTTCCAGTTTCAAATTAGAATTCTAGCCTGGGCTTGTTACTTGTTTACAATGGGGCCCTTTGGCCTTCTCTTTTTTCTGTGTATTTTATTCTATCACACACACGGAGTAGTTGCTGACCTAATTTGGACTATTTTCCCCTCAGCTGACTTTGAAGAAAAACTGTATCAGCATCAATAGGCAAATTTACTGGTATTCACCCAAGCATCACAAAAGGTAAAAGCTCAAATTTCCCTGCCCTGGCATTCATCAAAGCCAGAGAGGAACACACAAAAGAAAAGGGACACTCCAATGAGATGCATCCAGTGATGGGAAACCTGACACAGCATCAGTTCAGTGCCTCTCCGTCACAGTGCATGGCAGCTACACAGTCTGCTTAGTTGAACCCCTGGAAAGCAGTTAATTTGCTGTAATCCTTACTTAGAATCCACAGTCCCTTCAAGAAACACATTTTGCCTGCTGGGCAACTAGGTTGGTTATGCCCACCTTTTCTCTTCAACTGGCAAATAATTAATCTGATAAACACTGTCAATACTCAAACACATCTGATTTCAGGAGGGAAAAATACAAATATTTTGTATTATCTCTACTTTTAGTAAGAAACAGACCAAAAAAGAAAAATAATAGAATAAAAAGGAGAAAGTGCTGAGTCTGTTGATCCAACACAGGTGTTACTGTTTTGGGAATTCTGCTTATCTGATTGAGGATTCAGAGAAGCTCCCTTTTTCATCTTTTCTTCTGCACTGTCAGTGGTGAATAAGGAATGAAGTGGGGGAAAAAAGGTTACCCTGCACTGTTGAGCACACCACTGACTTAACACGAGAGAAAGGAGAAACTGTCAGCTAAAACTGAGTGTTCTGCTTAGAAGTAAAGCCTCTGGTCTGTGCCACCCTGCAGAACCAGGGGACAGAACTACTCCAAGAATGCTGCAGAGCACCACTCGTTATAGACAACCGTCTCAAAACATGTGGAGAAACAACAGAACAGTCAGAGCAGCTCAGGCAACAACAAAAAAGCCACTTCTGTGACTTGCAAAAGAAGAGATTTCTTCTTTCTCCTCCCCACCAAATTAGTAATTTCATAGGAGAAAAAACATCAGTTGGATAAAGGAGAGAACAAAACAGTGATCTAATGTATGAGAAAGAATCAAAAACTCATGACAGGCAAGGCAGGAACTAAAGGATCAAACTGATGGACTGTGGGGGATCAGGCACTTGCACACTCAATTTGAACAAGCCTAGTGAGCTTGTTCAGCATTTGAACCTGCTGAAAAACTTTGGTATTTTTTGGAGTGGCTGTGTGGTTGAGCTGGGCTACTTTTAGCCAGCTCAGGCCCTTAACTAACATAACTGTGTGGCCTCACAAGAGTTCATGCCAGCACAGCACAGGGCTGTGAAAGAACAAAAACTTGGTTTTTTTAATTGGTAGAGTTTGCTGAAAAAGTATATACTCTGTATGGAAAACGTTCTGTTTCTGCAGCTGACAATGGCAATTTCAGACAAGAAACAGTGAGGATGTGGGTGCTTAATGGCAATATGTCGGTCCTGCAGACTGCAAGTTAAGCTGCTTTGTAGCATGGCAATTTTAACTTCAGCTATTTAATAGTGCTGCTAACACCTTGAAAATCTGCATGCTACAAAACATGCAATTTTTGTTTCCTGACATACTTTTAAATCAATTTGCTTTAAGGGAGTGCTCTGTGACACCTGAGAACTACCACTCTGACATCTTATCTGTGAGCCCCTCTGCAGCACACCTGTAGAGGTCACACAGACCAATTTCATTCACAGACCCTGCCACCAGCCCACTTGCCTTCCTAAATAATAGCACATATTCCTCATGTGTTAACGGCCCACTATCGTGTCCCTTTCTTTCTTTTTGTTTCACATGCATGACACACCTGGCCAGCTCTAACAATGCATGGGACTGTGAAGCAGGCTGTGGGATTCCTTGGCACTGGAAACTGGGTTCTTCCCAACAGGCACTGTCTCCACACAAGCTTTTCTAGGGAGCATGAGCTTGTGCTACAGCTTTGCACTCACAGCTTTCTACCATATGGCTGTCACTGTACCTCAAGACATGGACTGATGCACTGGGACTTCATGAATTAGAGAATTTTGATGCGGTATTTCTAAAAAATCATGAGATCTGTCACTTGGTCCCGTTGACCTCCTTACCACTGTAATTTTCAGTCCTGGTTTGTGACAAAGCACCAACTAGCAAATGTTGGGAAATATCATATTTTTACACACTACAATGTCATGCCTAACCCCATCCAGCAGAATACCCAACAGAAATGCCCAGAAAAACAACAAGCAAGGACACAAAAGCACCGCTGGAACAGCACACCATCCCTTGTGAGTAATCTGAGATAGGGCGTGCTGAGATCACCTGTGGTTTTTCTTGGTTTGGTTTTGTCCATCTGCTCCCTGAAACTGGTAAATCATTTATTTCATAAAGACCACCAATATCAGAATGCATGTCAGTGCTTAGATATAAGCATATAAAATGGTAAAAATCATGGTGAAATTGGAACAGTTTTCCCTGAGGACAGACTTAGATAGCCATTTTTTGTCATGTACATCACTCTCTTCTCAGTTTCATAGCCATGAGAAGCAAAAGGAAAGGATGAGTCTTTGTTCCAAATCCATGGACAGATGCAAAATTAAAAGCCTGTAACACTGCAGTACCCAGCAGAGCTGACCATAAAAAACATGCCTGGGAAAGGGTGTACCCAAAGCTCTGAAGCTTCCAGTTATGGTAGTCAGTTTCTGATTCCATTCTCAGCCTTGAGACCGCAGGAGTCACAACTAGCTGATACTGCACTTGAACCCACCCAAGGGCTTAGCCCAGTAAATTCTCTGGTTTATCATCTTATTTTCTGACAGATGATGATCTACTAGGACCACACCCCTGCCTGACCCACAGCTCGCACCTCCCAGCACATTTCCCAGCCAGGGCTATGAGCAACCGCATAGGGGTTTACCTCGCTCAGGAAGATGGACCACTGCACAGCTCCAAACTGCACTTCACTGCACCAAAGATGGAATAAACATATGCAAAGCTCATATCATATTTAACATGTGCATGTGTATTCCATGTATTATAACTTTTCTAGATATTCCAAAACCACATTGCTTGATCCTATCCTCTGGTGATACACGTAATTGCGAAAATCTCAGTTGTACACCTCAGCTATCTTTGTCTGTCACTGAGTTTTTTGGAGGTTAGTGTTTCTATGATACCATATAAATGGATGTTTAGAACCAGGTGCTCACACAAGCCTCAAGAAGCACTGTTTTGTTCACTGACTGAGGAAATCGCACCTGAACTGAGCAAGGACTGTGTTCCAGATGGTAGCACCTACATTCTCTGCCTCAGGAGAAGAAAGTAAATAATCCACCATCCTATTCTTCTCTTCAACATGCTGAAAGCTGGATGTCCACAGAACCCTGAGAACTTGTGAAGCGCTTCATTTGCCCATCTGATCTCTAAGCTCTTATCCTCAGAGCATTTCTCAGCCATATCCCTCCAAGTATAATACAACAAGCCACACTTGCTGCTTTTCATACTAGCAGCACACAAAGACCCTGGGGTATTTCCTCCATCATTTTTTGTTCAGAAAAAAAGATTTCTTTTTGTCTATTTGGGACTTAGCAATCAGCTCAGGTATTAGGTTGGACCCAAACCAGTAGCGGCAATAAGACCATCTAAACTTATGCCTGACACAGCTTTATTCAAACCAAGGGTGTAATTCTGAGCGATTCTCACTATGGCATGGTGTGGTGCTGGTCAGCAGCTGGCTTGCAAATTGACCATAGGTCTGTAGATCAAGTCAAACATTTTAATTACCTTGCATTTGCATGAAACCGTTACGTCTCCTATAATCGCCACCTGTAAAATTACTGTAGGGATAGGGAACTTTTATAATCATCTCTGAGGCAGCCAAGCATTTTATGCTGCCTCCTTGGCATTATTCATGTCTTGCATTCCTATTAAGCAGCCAGGTCTGACACCTGTCTCTTTAACCCACTCCCACAGATAAGCACATACATCTGCATGTAAATGATTAACACTCCCCTCTCGTGAAGCCACACATCTTTGTGCTCCAGTGAGAATTACTGCTTATACTACTGCAAATAATAAAACGTGTCATTCAATCCTTGTAATAAAAGCTTAAAATCCAGTGTGAGGTGATGTGGGTGGAAGTCAACATGAGCAATTTGGACTCAAAGGTAGTTTAACACTGTTCATAGGACAAAGATGAGTAAGTTGTCTCTTCTGGTTCCTATACTTTACTGTCATCCCAGTATTCAGACTTCTGCCAACAATAACCCATTACACACCACTCAAAACCCTACAGTGATCATTCCACTTTGTCTACTCTCCCTCTTAATTTTGGCATATACATTACAGTAGCTTTGCTTGACAAGGGAAAATGCAAAGTTGATGTGTAGAGCAGTGTAAATAACCCATATTTAATACCTATCAAAAAGTTTACATCTTCAGTCACCTTTACTGTAACCTTACAAAGTACAGTATTCTAGAAGATACTTACCAGTGTACTCCTAACCAACTGCAACATATCTGTGCTTCCATCTTTTAATACCGTGAAAGTTTCTACCATATGTTAAGACAAGTGTTCTCCCCTCTGCCATAGATTTCCAGCCGTGAATAACTGAGCTCCAGTGGTGCACATTTCTCCTAACTGTACCCTACCATGAGATACTAATAAAAGCAAAAGAAAAACAAAGAGGAAACACAGACAAAGTTTTAAATTGAGCTGGTATTATTTAGCTAGAAACATTTTTTCTTCCTATTTCTTCATTCTCATAGGATAGTATGATTTGTTTCTACTTTTAAAAATCTATTCACAGAATCACGATGCATGACCTTCCCTTCTTCCACTAGAATAATATGTTCTTAAACTGAGCTCACAGCGCATTTTATGCTTCACAACTGCTGCTAGAAATGTTCTTGCTCTTTTCCCAGGATCACGCAAACCTCCACTAGAGGGAATGCTTACAGATGCAAAGAAATCAGATATCCTACACTCAAAATGTTCCTAATTCTGGGTGCAACAGTAGTGATACCTGGTTCTTTTAATTTTGTGAAACCATTTTTTAAAAAACCAGAACTACAGGAATCAACTCACCTTGGTAAATTTACCGAAACAACAAAATCAAAGGACATTCGGGAAGATAGGTAAGTATCCCATTATAGGGAGGAAGTGCCATACCAAAGCATTTCAAGTCTTACTCAGCTACTACTTACACAGACCTTTTTGTGAAAACACTCTCATTGCCTGCAATTTATCAGCCTTGCCCAACCTACCCAAAAGGTGATCTAAGGGCTCATATGCCATTTCCATGGGAGATGGGACATTAAAATAAAATATATTCCAGCTCTTTGATTCCCATTGATTTTGTGGGTAATACAATAACCAGAATGAGATAGCTGAAACCAATAAAAACTGATTTATAGCATTAAAGGCATTCTTTATAGCACTTATTTATGGTACATTACATCTGAAATCCAATTTCACAGGCTGCTGTTTGAAACTTTCTGTTCAATCATAAATATACTACATACAGCATAGCTCAGTGCCACAGAGTCAGATTATACAAATGCTGGGGTTCCCAAAAAGAAACTGCACTTCTGCTGCAATTGTGGCAAATGAGTTTGACAGTAATTTTCCCCAACCAACTTCCAACTAAAAAATTCCAGTCAGCACTCAATAAATTTAGAATATATGGTTACTCCTTTAATCATAATAAAGACCTATTTATTAATATACTTCAGTTATTGAAAAGACATTAACAGAAATCATAGACAACAAACTTGGTATATGTTACATGATAAACTACTAAGTACATTTAAGTGTGCTAGCAGGGACAGTCTGAAAAGCACACAGAAACAGGCACCCATTTATGGGCATGGGAATATTACAATCCTACTAGTCTGATTTTCAAAGGGTGAAAAGAAGGAGCCTCCTCAGTGCATCTCAAAGCTGCTCACTTCAAAGGAACACACCACATCCAGGTCACTTACTATGATCATTGTCAAAAAAAGGGCAAAAAATCAGATCTGACTTTTACAGAGGCACTGTCATCTGAATCTGGAGCAACTTCTTATTTATTTGAAAAGACTTTTCCCTGAAAGTAAAATCACTGCAAACTATGTTTGTCAGGCTTTATACAAATTTAAGTTGAAAGATGTTTTTTCCCTGTCTCTGATATGAAGGCAGACTTTGTCTTTGTGTGATGTTTCCTTTCTTGGTTATAAAAGATTATTTTTAAAGATGTAACTGCATTGATGTGTTACAAAACAGAGTACCTGCAGTGTTACTACTTAAAGAACTAACGAAAAAAAATCATATTGTGGCATATCACGTTTTGTTCCTCTAGAGACCCTACTCCACAGAGAAACAGAGCAAGACAAAATTGTATCTCCAAATATACAGGAGTACTTCTGATCTTTGGCTTCTCAGCTATAAAGCCACAGAGTCCTGCAGGGAACAGAAAAGATATCAGTATTGTAAAAGCAGACAGTGGCTGGAGACCTAGTGAGAGTAACAAAAAAAAATGTTGACTTGGTATATGTTTGGGGGTAGGGAGGGGAGAACAGGAAAGGAGAACCCAAATCTCAGGTTGCCAGTGAGAGCAGACCTGACCTGATATGTGTCGTTTATTCAAACCTCTGCAGTAATCAGAAGGGAGGGAAGGACACTTGCAGTGAGGAAACTTGAGACTGCAAAGCATTAATAATTTAATATCCAGTCTTTCACGCTCAAAACACCAATTCAAATCCAATTCACGTCAACGGTGACCCAAACTTATTAACTGGCTTGCATGTTGAAATTATATGATAGACTTAATTGGTTTCTAATGTACATGAGCTAAGGCTGGCCACTACCTTCGACATTCATAGCAAACTTTACAGTGGTTGGAGACAGCAGATGAGAAACACCCTCCCAGAACCAACTCCCCTCTCCAGTGAAAGTTGAACAGTTCCCAGGATAAACATTCCCTCATATCATAAACAAAAGGAATCTACCTAACAATAAAGCAATATAAAAAAAATATACTAATGAACTCTTATTAGCATGTGGCATGTATTTTTCCAAGAACAATTACTGTATAACATGGATATTTATTTACTTTTCTTTTGCTTGGGTTTTTTTTTTTGCCACTGAAAGAAAGGTTTGGCCTCGAAAAGCAAGTATTGAGCAAGACCACACAGCTGGATGACATGGAGAAGAGCAACCATTTGACTGCTTGTATTCCTGTAAATTATAACCCAGATCCTAAAGTTGTGGCATAGTGAACCCAAGGATGAAAAGGGGCAGAAGGCAGAATGGAAAAGAACTGCAGATCCCATTATCCAGGTCCTGGTCAGAGGCAGAAATACTTTCTCCATTTTCCTTGACATCATTTAAAATGACTTGTACTTGAGAAAATACGTAGCTGTGTACTGGCTTGGATGGCTTCTGGACATTAAACACAGATTTAGGAGCCTTGTGGACAAAACCATTTATATGTATTTCACTGAAATGAAAAAATACCCTAGCACCTAGTCTGAGTTTAAATGGAAGAAAATTAACTAGGCTTGATGATAAACTGTTCATATCCACATCAAGATTTCACTTCAAAACAAGACGTATCTAAGTATGCATTTCCAATTTTAATGACATCTTCAGACCGAAGCCCCTTCCACAGTCTTCCTGCATAAAATGAGTAGTACAGATACAGAAATGATTTCTTCAATTTTTCAGCAATCCAGTGTTTTGCTTACACTGCACTTTAATTTGTAAAAGAATTTATGATGAGTGATCACAGTATTAAATGCACCATGCTAGCACTTTGATGACCTTTCCTATGGAAAAATGTCCCCACCCAACCCATGAAACAACACGTTTGAAAATCTAAAAATTCTGTGATCTCTCTCAAGTGCAGATTAATAGGGGCAGCAGCAAAGTTTGCAAATTAGAGAAAAAACTTCAGTGAGTTGATCAAACATTAAAAAGGCCTGAGATCATCAGAAATACCTCACTCAGAACTATCTACAATATGAAACATATTATTGTATACAATGTACAAAGCTTAGAAAAGGACTTAAATCACTCATACTTCTGAATTCTACACTAAACCACTCCAATGGGAAAAGAGTGAAATTTATAGTGAATAGTTCACTGATAAGTTCTGCTTTATCAGAATTTCAGCTAAGAAGATGGAATAAACTTGAAAAGTAATTAAAATAATAAATCCGTATTTTATGTTACATATCGCAAACATGCATTGAATTGCTTTGTTCAGTTCCAGTAAAGTACACTCTTTGAAAAAGAATATACAACTGTCAGAGGGATCCAAAAATACTGTGATTATGCTAATAAACATGAGAATATCTTTAAGCAGATAGATAACTAAAATTTTAAATTATGTTGTAATTTATTTTTTCCTATAAGATCAAATTCAAGATAATTCATTTAAGTCCAATTAAAGAAACACTTAAAAAGATTAAATAGAATACATCCCCACAACATAAGAGCAAGCTAGATTGCTGCAAACACAAAAAATACAAACTAAAAATGTTATGGATTATGACAACACTTCAAAACTCTAATATCTTTTTGTTACTTTCTTTTAATGAAATACATATCTCTTTAGATGTGTAGAAAGTGACAAATAGAATGCTGATGCAAGTGTAATGCTTCACATTGACACACAGCTTTTCTCTGGATATCTGAATAGGAAATTAATAGCATAACAGACACCAAAGTAAACACCTCATGAAATCTAGATCCACCCAGCTAACCAAAGAAAAGCAACAAAGAATCACAAAATGGGTTCAGCTGCAGGACAAATTCAAACTTCACTCTGCTGCCTCTGAGGCAGATCAACAGGTGGACAACAGGAGACACTAAACTTTTTCAGCAAATCCTTAACCTCCAATACAGGGCAAATAAAAAATACAAGTGTTTTCCTTGTTTATGCCTTGTGTTCGCTGTTATCTTGTTTCAGAAAACTTGCTAAAAAAAAGGACAGAAAATTAACAGAAATGGAAACGTGTCTGGATAGAACCTCTGTAGTTCTCAGGTTCAGTTTCCTTGAACAGCAGCTACCTTTCCTATGCCCCCACTCATGAATGGATAATGCTCTATTTCAAAAACAGCCAAGAGGGCTGTACAACTTGGGATAAATGTGAAGCCTGTGTCTCTCACAAGAGAAGTCAGGTTCAAAAGGCGAAGGAAAGAGGCACATTGTACAGTTTACGCTGAAGGATGGCATGCAAATCTCTGAGTACATTACCTAGAAAGCCCACCTAACCCTGCAGATGTTTGAAGTCTTGTCTACATTGCAAAACAAGGGCCAATGTTTTCTGTCCCACCAGTAGCTGCATTTTCTTTTGGACTAGTCCCATCTAGCCCAGACTGAATGAAGCAACCTGATTTTTTTGTTTTCAAAGCACTTCAAATGGTTGGTGCTGCAATAAGCAAGAACAGGCTGTTAGAGCAAGAAACCAGGTAGGAACTTGCATGCCATGGTGGGCAATGGGTAGTCATGTGGCCATGCTGGAGAGTGCCAAATCTACTCAGGTAGTGTCACAGTACTGCACACACGAGGAAGACGAATCTCATGCCTTTTCATTCACAACACTGTTTGAGAGCAGTCCCTACAGTCAACTATCATCATGCAAGGTGCACCCATACCTGGTAAAATCATCTGCCTTCAGGAATATGATGCATACCCCAGGAATGCCTCCCTTCTGAAACGACAGCAGGTGACTGCTAAAATGACTTTATCATCAAAACCAGTTGCCCTATAAATGGGACAAAAGGTGGAGAGATGGTCCAGGAACAGCATGAGAACAGCATCAAAACCATTGAATGCTCTTCTCTCATATATCAGCCTGGAGTTGCACACTGTCAGAATCCTCTGGGGCCGCAAGGAGGAAAGGTGCACGGACTCTGAAAGGGCCCCACAGTGCCCTCCTGCCTCCCACTCCGAAACAGCTGGAGTCAGTAAGTCATTAACTGGCAAAAAACCCCAAACGTTTTCTTTGTTATTTGGTTCTGACTTTCAGGGCAATTTAAAACACAGTTTCCTCAAGTTCTAAAAGACCATCAAAAGACCACTGCCAATGTTTTCCCTCTGGTACATGAAGGAAAATCTGAAAAATCCCAGTACTAAAAGTACGGTGCTCAAAGTCTGAATTGACAGTACTTCCACCTACAAAAAAAGATCCTTCTTGCATTAAAGTAAAAGGAAAGATGAGGTAGTGCACTAAAAAGTAAATTTTAAATAGCATCCCAAATGCTGTAGAGCAAACATTTTATGATACATATTATGCATTTTCCTAATTTTTTCTTTTCATTAGAATCTTAGAAACAGGCATTTCAATACTGTGCAATCTACCATAATTCAGGCACCAAAAAAAATGTAGTCTCAGCAATTCAGAGCTAACATTTAATAGGATAATTTTGAAGCACACAATAAAGAATAATAAGTATTAGGGCAAATTACACTTTGCATTTAATTTTCATTTATTTCACATCTAAAGATTTTATTATGTTTTATTTACTAATTCATAAGTTTTAAAAATTTGTAAGGCACTTTCAATTATTGATGTGACTTACATTTCCCAATGTGCTCAACACATTTCTGGCCTCATAACCTAAAGCCTAGAGGCTCTGAATTTGTTCATCTAACATCTGTTCAGCTGTGCACACAGAGAGAAGGGACCCTGCCCCAGTCAGCCACCACCACGCAGCATAGAATCATCACAGAATCACAGAATGGTTTGGGTTAGAAGGGACCTTAAAGATCATCTAATTCCAACTCTCCTGCCATGGGCAGGGACACCTTCCACTTGACCAGATTGCTCAGAGCCCCATCCAGTCTGGCCTTGAACATTTTCAGGGATGGTGCATCCACCCCTATGAGACCTGTTGAAGTTTAACCTTGATTTTACAGTCTAACGTTACAAATGTCAGTAGTAACTGGAAGGAGAAGTCATCTCCTACACCTGGAGGATGGGACACAACATATTTCTTTTTGTTTCTGGAGTACAGGTAATCACAGAGGACAACATGCTAATCCTCAGAAATCTTGCATATTTGGAAGCTTTCACCACTTTTTCTGTAAAACGCTAAATTCTCATGAGGGAATCTCTACCGCAGAGTAGTTTTTTTTCTTATTAGCCATGACAGGTAAACAAAATATACTTGCTGTCTTAGCTCTAAATCTTTCAGAGAACATGTGTCACATCCTGAAAATTAGAAATTCTCACTTTTAACTGACTTTTCCCTAATTAATAATGAAAGTGTTTCTTATATTCTTAAGACCACTGTTAATGAAGTCCATAAACTCACTGCAACTGGGAAAGCTACAGTGTGCCAGAAGTGCTTCATAATTATTCTAAATTGATGAATATTTTTTACAGCCAGGTAGATAAAAGCCAATTCACTTAACTTTCAGTTAGAAGTATTTTTAAATATTATTGTCTGCAGCAGTTGTACCAGGTGGCAACCAAGACACCCTGCTCTTTTTTGAAGTTCATAACATCCCTTTCATCAGTCATCTTCTCTACTGTAATCTAATATTATGTATTTCTGAGAGTTTCTTTTGCTGACAAAACAAACCATAACTACACAGAGAAAAAAAAACACCTTAAATGCACAGCCTTGCATGTATCTTTAAACTGCATCTACACTTTTTTCATATTTTCAGTCAATTTTTAATTTTTATGTAGCCATTAAGCTCACAGACGTTTGAGTGGATTAAAAAACAAAATGTACTTGTAATGACCTATGGAAAGAGCATAGAGGTATGTAATCCTTGCAACTGTAGTCAGTACCTGAGAAACAAATGTAGTAATCTGTCAAAGCCTTCCACTGAACAATGAAGCTCCGTGAAGCTGCCTTGCAGTTAGGGAAGTGAGATCACACGCCCATTGTTACCTCCACACTGCTCTTTATGATTTATTTGAGTCATTCTGCTTGAACTCTGGCTGTAGGAGCAGCAGTATACAAGTGGTCAAGTATAAGCTCACTTTGTGCCTCTCTGATGTGATGGGGTGGGTGCACAGAAACCTCTACAATTTTCAAGGATGTTTGTATTGAAAAATCTAATCCTGTGTACAAACCCTTTGGATACTGATGATGTTTGGCCATGAAGCTTCATCGGTTTTCATACTAAGCTCTGCAGTTTCTTGACTGCAGAACTGAAGATGCAAGCAAGAGATCTACCTTCTCTGATTTGTGTATGGTGGTGGATGATTTTCCTATAGTTATAAGCTATAAAATATTCCTACTGAAGCTCTCAGAGTCTCAGAAAGATTCAGCCTTGACTTTTTGCTCTTCCTAACAGAGAACCAGCAGAATAACCTGGACAGATATGATAGAAGGCTGACAAGGTGAAAAGTAAGACATGAGCATGTCAATTTGTTTAAATTGGACCAAACATATGTGCAGGCAAGTAATTTTCCTAAACAAAATCAATGCTGAAACTGCCTATTATGAAAGGGAACAGCTCTCATACAGGGCAGGAAATTTGGGAAGAAGCAATTCAGTCCCTGAATTTTTAAATATCCTTTTCTCTAAATCAAGGAGAGGGAAAAGGGGAAGAGCTTGAG
This sequence comes from Acropternis orthonyx, assembly GCA_035583155.1. Classification (NCBI taxonomy): domain Eukaryota; kingdom Metazoa; phylum Chordata; class Aves; order Passeriformes; family Rhinocryptidae; genus Acropternis; species Acropternis orthonyx. Next base: position 78,102,736 of record JAWWEU010000001.1, on the reverse strand, counting down.
TTCCTGCAAAACTAAACTCGGAAGGAGGTATTGAAGGATCAGGTCCTATTTCAGAAATATGTGCTAAAGTAGGATGGTAAGATAGCTCAAACTGAGTGGCACAGACAGTGAACAGCCTGGCTCTAGGCAGAAGCACTGTGGAGCCTGCAATTTATGCAGTGAGGGAAGAGAACTCCAGGAAAACCTCATGAAATCGAGTGATTAGTCCATAAAATGGCAAGTGAAATTCAGTGTAAACAAATGTGGTGCACATGGGGAAAACAACAATCTGAACCATGCATTCAGCCTAGCGATGAAATCTTAATGGGCTGTTTCCACTCAGAAATGAGACTGACATAACAGGAATTTTTGTGAAAACAAACTCTGGACCGATCATCTGCACTTACTCCAGGGCTGGTGGGTCATCGGAACCAGATGTCTTTCTCTTCTAACAATGTATTCAAATGTCTTTCTGCAACATATTTCTGTTGCAAACATCAGATTATAAGGCTTGGGCTGTAACTTGCTTTGTGCCGGAAAAAACAAAATACTTTATTAGGCCTATTTAGGTAAATCCTACTAGGCAGTTTATCATCTTCCAATAATATTATGGTAAATTATTCTTCAGCCATCCTCATATCTTAAAAATAACAACAGAACACTCAAACTGACTTCCCCTTTTTTTAAAAAATACAACCTTACCCAGGACTTACCCTTCACAGAAAGGGCTTGCTGTCCCCACTACCTATAAATGCTTATTCCTTGAAAGAAACCCCTCAGAAAACAAAGCAACACCACTTATTCAGATAGGCAGAGCAGAACTATGAGAGTCAAATACTGTCTGCTGTTGGAGCAAAGCACAGTCTCAGAGCACACTGGCAACCACACGCTGGTTCCTTCTCCATGCCCCCTGTTTGGTATAAAAGAGGCAAAAGAGAAAGAAATGAAAAAATGTTTTGCACAAGCTTCACATTACTGAGCCTGTCAACTCTGTTGATCTCAGCAAAGAGAAGGGTCAGAGCAGCCTAGCAGCTACGCAAAGTGTTCAAAGTCAGGCTGCACAGGGCCTGGAAGATGTCCCTGAACATGTCAGGGGGAGTTTGAACTAGATGATCTTTGAAGGTGCAACCCAAATGATTCCACAATTTCATGTTCTGTTCAAGACTTTGGCAGCAACAACCCATGAGGTCCATGTAAGCAGCCAAGAGTAACCAGAACACAGCACACCTTCACCATTTGTTATCCTACTCACAGCACAGAGGATAACCCAGAAGAATGGGGGGAAGGAAAGTGATAGGACCCCAGTCTTTATTCCTCCTTTGTAATGCCACAGCAACATGAGGACAACTGTTGAAGACAGGTGCAAGTACAGGAAAAACTGGAATTACAGCAAAGGTTAACAGTAAAGGTATAGCTCATGCCATTTGTCATATTACATTTTGGTTTTTGCCTTTCCCCAACAAATGTATTCAAATGTAATCCTTTTTCATGGTAAGGTAGGTTAGTGGTATCAAAACTAATGAGTAGATGAAACAGCAATGCATTATCTATTAAAATATTGCAGTTGGTTAATCCGGTAAATGAAAATGAAGAAACGAAGCAGATGGCCCTTTATAGTTCTCACAATTTCTTAAATATTCCTTCCCAGTGCCCTGTCATTCTTGTGTTTAACATGAAATGCAAGTTTTCACCATGTGCACATTTTGCAACCATTCATACAACCTCATAAACATTACATTTTATAGAGTGATTATTTTTTTATGACTTTTTTTAAAGGAAAATATGTATCATGTCATGGCAAAGTATTCTCAGATCTCAGATACCTTAAAATAATTTGAAGTAGCTGCCACTAGCAAATGATAATCCACCAAATGCAAATATTTGTTCAAGACACTTTTTAGATCTCTATTCATTTTCTGGGTTCAAGAAATAATACAAGAAAAGCACTTTGACACTGGATTTGTGTGTAAGATTTCAAGTATTTAGTATCTTGCCAAACACAAGTGTGCCAGGAAAACAGGTATCTGAGCTCCTCTCTCAGTGGGATAAACAACTTCATTGAAGTGGCTACTGTTCATACTGAAATAGCAACTGAGTATAGGTGACTGCTGTCTTGGACATCACAAAAACATAGTCTCTATCACTGAAAAAAGGCAAATACAAAAATCAGTGACTGTGTCTTAGCTGTCTGCATACAAGACAACCAAGCCCTAAGTTTGTCCATACTCCTCGCAAAAAGTTGACTGTGTAAATAGCTTAAAAAATATGCTTCCTCTGAGACCCACATAAAGATAAAAATTGCTAAAAATATTTTTTGTCATCAAAATGGAGTAAGATGTTAACACTCCAAGTGTAATTTACATACCACAAATTAAATCTGCTATGTGCAAAAAGCCAACACGAGTCTTACACTAACTAATCTCAATTACACTGACAAGTGAAGTAGCGCTTATACACATATTTTTCCCTCTAGATAAAAACAGAGTGTAACCACTATCCAGTTTTGTACTTTTGTTCCTTTTTTTAACTACTATTTTGGTACTAAATATCACAGTGTAAACCACTGTGCAACCAGCACAGGACCCAAGAGGGGACAGGAGTGCCTAGACAAAGCCTGAAGAACCTCCGTGGAGAAGAGGCTGGAAACAGCCTGAAAACAGAACTGGGCAGAGAGAAAAGACAGAGCAGGACAGGTCAGAAGTGCTTGGTAAAAGGAAGCAGGGGTGTGCACACCCAGAAGCACACTTTGGGTTCCAGAGCTGGAATTAGCCCCAAGATTTCCAGTATGGTAAGCCAGCTTGTATGAAGCTATTGAAAAAGGACAAATCATTCAGAAGAAGCAGATGCTGACTGCTAAACTAGGTTTAACACCAAAGCTCTGCACAGTGGATCTCCAATTTTTTAGTCCTTATGATTGTCTATGTCTGTACTGACTTATTTGTTGCTTTCTTCTTAACGGATCTTCTAAAACTACTGGAAATCGCATGCACAAAATGTGTTGAAACAACCTTGTGATGATTTTAAGTCAAGCATTCCAGAGATACAACAGCAGAAATCAGGTTTCATCTGCAAATTTAACTTACTTCCTTCCATGCACACACACTATAATTTGGTCTTTAATTGTCCCATCACAGTAGTTCATGGAGGTTGGACTCAAACAGTGGAATCTATTTGCAAACTGCTCAACAAAATTCCTGAAGCAGCAGTCTGGCTTTAAGTGACAGTTTGTGACAGGCACAGGAGGAGGTATTTGGCATTTTAGGCAGATGTTATGCCGTGTTTGAAAACCATAAAGGTGAACTGAAAGCATCCTTAGGATAGGGAAAAGTATCTGACAGGCACAGCAACTGAACCATGCCGGTATTTGCCCAAATACACCACTTATTTACTACACAGAGCAGTTTACAAGCAAAATCAAACCTGATGCACAGGAAAGCAACCTGTTACTGAAGTTTGTAACAAAGGCATATAATGACAAATACAGCAAGAAGTAAAAAGGAACCACTGTAGCTTTTGGAAGTACAAAGAGATATTGCACTGATCCACCTATCACAATTACAGGTTTAAATTCAGATGGTATGAAATCATGTGAGGAAGCCCCCAGTATAAGTTGATTCCTGAAGCATCTGAAGGTTGAGTTAAAATTACTTAGCTTGACATGATATTTTACAAAGCACAGACTTTAAAAACCTAGGTCCTACATACCTGAATATGATCAATTCAACCACAGTAACTTCCCTCATAGTTCCTCACTGGCTCATTCCCTTAGCAACACACCAGGCAAAACTCACACACATTTGTGACACAAAGAGATCTTACAGTGATGAGGAAATTTATTCTCACATAGCCAAGATTAAAAAAATATTAAAGTAAGATATGAAGAATAGGCTGAAAAAGACTATCATAGCAGGTTTTTACATTTAAGGGAATGCCATGCTATCTACTGAAAAAACAAGGAAGAGATTCTGTATGAAAAAAAACCCAGGATCATTTAATTAGAGACTATGTCATAGGCATAAAAATTAAGTTTGCATGCTGCTTTTGCAAGCTTATTATGGTCTTATAGCAATTTCTATATTTGCAACAAATTTATATTAATATTTCATGCTATACTGAAGATAGATTCATTTAAACTGGAAATAATTGGTCTTCTGCTGTATTTATTTATATTCAGCAATTTATATTTGTTTTTCTATTTCATATATTTAATTTGCATTTATTTTGGCTAGCAGAGAATATTTAAAATGGGTATTGCAAAGTCAAAGATATTCTTATAGCATGAAAGAGATTTCGAGAGGAAAATTTTGTCAGTTTAAAATTGGAGCAAGCATAATTGAATAATGAGAAGAAATTTGAACCATCTAAAAGAATTATAATTAGAGCCCAAGTCAAAGATGACAAATTTCACCATTTAGAGCGATCATGATGAAAACGGTAAATATGAGTTGTCGTGCTTTAATTAAAAAGGAGCAGAAATGGCATGAAAGCATTCATTGTTAAAATGTTCTTAGCACTGTAATTATTTTTATTGATTAAAGTAATTATTAATTCATGAACAGACTCTAAAATGTTGATACTGTAATTCATGTAATGAAGAAAGGAATATGCCACCTCATTTATTCATGAAACTCTTGTATTTCCATAAATAGATCTTTATAAATGCACAATTAGCTAAAAAAAAAACAAAAAAAGCAGCATAGCCCAACCCGAGACAAACTTCTGAACACATCCAAGCTTACACAGTGCAGGGCCTCACTGAGAAATTTATCCTTTGCTGTTTGCCACAAAGTTCAGCCCAGCATTAAATTACACCACTGCTCAGCTGCTCACTGCATCTGAATAGTTTTTCAGTGGAACTGCTTTCAACATAGCAGCCTGGTGACAAGAATACTATTGGTACACTACAAAAAAGGGCGCTCTTTCCACAGATCCATCCTGTTCTTCCTCCTAGAGATTTGTGCCTGGGTGGTAGAATAAAAATTGTGCCTGGATTTCTGAAATATCTGGGACATTTCAGGCCCAGCACACATGCATAGGCTGGTCTGGATGACTGGGACCCCCTGAATAAACACTGTGTTGATGTGCACAAGCACAGCAACTCCCAGCGGTGTCCGCCTCGCTGTATATGCTGTGGATATGCACAGCAAATAGCAGCTCCCTGGACTCACTGCAGGAATGCTGTACCACCAGGACACCCTGCAGAGACAGATGCAACTCTTTGTGGGCTGTATCTGCACCACTGCAAATTAAGTATCCTTTCCAAACAGGTCGAGTCAGTAAAACAGCTAAATGCAACAAGCCTAGAAACAGCCTTGAAATAATCACTGGATCTCTGTTAATTTGTTAGTGCACTTATGATGTATTTAATACGTGTGAAAAATCACTACATTTCTACCTGTGAAACAAGAGGATGAGAGCGAGTTGGTTTAAATTAATTGGCTTTCAAGAAAAAAAAACCAAACAACCCCCCCAAAAAAACCCTCCAAAAAAACCCAACCCTGTGCAGACTGAGGAAGTATGAAGCTTCCTCACAAGGGAAAATGGAGGGGCAGGCACTTATCTCTTCTCTGTGGTGACCAGTGACAGGACTGAAGGGAATGGCCTGAAGTTGTGTCAGGAGAGTTTAGGTTGCATATTATAAAAAGAGGTTCTTCACCCAGAGGGCACTGGAACAGACTTCCCAGAAAAGTGGTCACAGCACCAAGCCTGACAGAGTCCAAGAAGTATTTGGACAACACTCAGGCACATGGTGTGATTCTTGGGGGTGTCTTGTGCAATGCCAGGACTTGATGATCTTTGTGGGTCCCTTCCAACTCGGAGATTCTATGATTTTATGAGTCTATTTTTTAACTCTTTTTTATGGAGGGAGGTACATCTGATCAAGAGCCATAGTTCCAATCACCTGCTAAGCGTGGTTCAGATGGTCTCATTCCCAAAAGGACAAAGCTTCATAATTTCTGGGAACTGGGTGTGGTGGGCGGTTAGCAATCTCTAACAGTGTCCAGAGATGTGTAACAAGTATCTCTCTGGCATGCTGCTGGCAACAGCCACACACCAGAGACAACAGCTGTCTTCAGAGAACTGCTCTATACTCAAATATTCTCCCTGTACTGAGAATTTTGGGTTTGGCTGCTGAGTGGGCAAGAGCAGCCACTGGGGAATGCACAGGCATTCATGTCAGCAGCTGGGCTGACTGGGTGACACAGGGTGCTCTGCATAAGGGGAGGGGGGGGGTGCTGGGAGGAAGTGTTCCTAATGCCCCACAAGACGGACCAAGACAATGTATTTCTTTCCTGCCTGGCTGCTGTACCATTCAGTCAGAGCTGCAGGGCAGGGGTGTCAAAAGACTTGGATTTGAGATCTCTCCTTTGTGTCATCCAACACGCTCTGAGAAGACACCTGAAAGTCAGACTCCACATCTGAACTGAACAGGATTCGCTGTACTAAGTCAGCCTGATGTATTTCAAAGGTGTTCTTATCCTTTGATGACAGTCTGCAAAGCTTAACCTCTTTCTTTTTATATTTATTATTGTTATTATTATTGTTAATTACTATTTCTTTTAACTCTGTTCCATTTTTAATGCCACCCTTGTGACTAATATCACATTGCTTCCAGTCCCTCTCTCACCCAGCCCTGCTCCAGCTTTCCACTCATTTATTATCTCTGAGCACTGGGGTGGGGGACACTGCTGCACACACAGCCTTTGTCACCACATCAGCGCTCCTTGATGTGCTCAGCACTGGACAGCCATCCTTCCCAGCACCCACTTCCCTCTCTGTCCAGTCAATCCTGATTCAGGGCAGCATCCCAAGGAAGCTCACCGACAAGCCTTTGCATCTCATGACTCATCAGCATGTCCCCACTCTGGTGCAGGAAAGCCTTGTTGATGGCGTCAGTAGGGTAACCAGGCTGATGCTGGGACAAACGTGTCAGGCACTGGAATGGAGGTCTCTGACAGCTTCTCTCACAGATCCAGCCCTAGTGCCAGCTCTGTGCACTCTGCCCCAACCAAAACAGCCAAAACAGGCAAGAACTCACTGGTTTGGGAAAAAAAAATATTATTTGTTGAAAAATTCATAGCCTTCTGAGGTACAGTATATCCCTGCTGATACTGGTAACAGGAACAGCAGGATGGTGTTGGCTGAGGTGAGTCCACAGAAATCCAGGTGTCCCATGAAGAGGCACTGTTAGCCAGAAAGCAGCTGGGACAAGTGGGCAGAGGTGGGGGGTCTGCACCCACATTCTTGTACAGCTGTGTGAGCTCTGTCACAAAGATCGCTGATGATAGGTGGCACCTGTTGTTGAACTTCTCATTTGTTTGGGCTCTCTTGCCCCTTTCTGGTCGTTCTCCTGACTCTGCTTCACCTTTGTCTCTAGTTTGATCTTTGTTTTTCTAGACAGTCAATATCAGCTTGTCCTGGTGCTCCTTTATCTTACTGGAGCCTTCTGTAGAAATCCACTTCAGAAAAGACTAGTCATTGATATTAATTAAGAGGACAAAGGACTGTACTGTGGAAATCTCAAAAGAGTACTGCCAGCAGTTGCCTTGGCAAGCCAGGAATAAATAACTCTGAGGGAAAGCCATCTCACATGTCTCTCATCCTCAGCCATGACAAGCCTATGCTACATGCTATTGTCCACAACAGCAGCATACACAAGACTGCTGCAGTTGCTAGGATATGGTAAATGTCCAGATGACTGATAGTCTTGGCCTTTTTCCCAGCACCTTGCCCTGCAGGAGAAGAGAAAACAGCACACATTACTGTGCCCTGCTCTGCAGATAATCTCACAGGTGGCCTCATTCCCAAAAGAGCAAAGTTCAAAAATTCGTCTGATCTGGGTGTGCTGGGAGGTGAGCAATCTCTGCATCCAGAGATGACTACAAGCATCACTCTGGCACACTGTCGGCAATGATCTCCACACAACTGAGACAACTGTCACACTCAGAGAGCTGCTCCTGGTTTCTTTCACAACAATTCCTGCAGCCCAGGCAAAACCTGCCAGTCCCTGGTGAACCAAAACTGCCTGCACATCCTTTCCACTAGCCAAGGCCCCTCTCCCTTCCAGTGACTGGCAGGGTGCTGTCCCTCTCCTGGCTCTGGAGCAGCTAGCTCCTCCACACATCCCTCACACTCCACCAACAGCCACACTCATCCCACCACAGCCATCAATCTGACTGCTGAAAATCCATCATAAGCAGAAATGCCTGCAGCATCAGCATCTGCACTTCACTCCCAGCATTAGGAAAGGGCAGCCAAGATTTCTTGGGATGTCATTCCTGACTTGAAGCTGGGCTGTGCATGAGCTGAACACAAATTCAGTTCACACCTGTTCCCAACATCTGGATACCCACATCTGCACAAAGCAGCTCTGACCAGTAATTGTACAAGCTGGAAGCTCAGCTGGCAGCAGGCACTGTGCTGGACTATTGCTGTGGCTCGGCAGCCCATGCAAGGTGTGAAACAGAATGTCCCTGCAGCGAGAATCTGACTGATCCCTTCCTGCTGTGTAGGCTACAGCATGTCACTACAGGGAACCAAAAGCTCAGCTTCCCAGCTCCTACAGTTGGTTAACAGGGCGAGCTATACTAACCTGGTGTGGCTTTCTCCAAGTCTTTCTGGACCTCCTTTGGAACTTCAAGTGCCTCCTGGGAATCATTCCCTGTTTCATCTATATACAAGGACATTAATGGAAAGTATGAAGTTACATTTCACATGAATAATACACTGAAAAGGAGTGCTTATTCTGGGAAGTCAACAGAGACTCACAGATACTCACCCTTGGGATACCAGCTGGGAATCAGAACAGAATTCATCTGAGGAACTGGAAAAGCCCTCTCTCTGACCACATCTACAACCAAACACCCACAAGAAGTTACCATCACATATTCTGTTCTCCATCATCATACCTGAACACCAGAATGTGTAAGGGGATTATGCATGACAGGGCATGCACTGGTGGGTCTATATTCTCATAGCTGCAGGGACACCTGGCAGACCGTGGGACTTCAAGCCTGGGCAGCTCTTGAAGGCAGCAAAGAAGTCATGATGTACCCACACAAACTGCTGTGGATCAGGCCTGTAACCCAGACAGCAGGCTGGATAACAATTGCTGAGTGGTGGATAATTCAGTGCCAAGTTTCTGGCCCCACACTGTGACTCCCCACTTGCCTGCTTGTGAGGAATCCCCCACTCCCCCAAAGTAGCCGCAGCCCCAGCCCACCGCCTTATGGTGCGCCTGCCCCACTGACTGCACCGTGGTGCCCTGCTGGCTCACCCAGCCTTAGCCCTGGCCCCACTGTTGGGTGCTGGCACCCGCTTGCCCACCTGTGCCCTGCCCTTGGATTTGCAGGGCCACTAGAAAGAGAAGGAAGAGGCAGCAGGTGAGGACCATGACCACCTGTGCTTGCAACACGCAGCTGCCACTGTGTTACCCAGAGCTGGTGTGGCACAGCTTGTCAAAGCAGGGCTCTGTGACCTCATGCGCTCCACCAGGGTTCCCCAGCATTCTCCCCTTGTCCATGAATTCCTGAATCTGTCCACTTCTGAACAACCATGGAAGCAAGAGAAATGGAGAAGGGTGGACCTATTTTGGAAGGCAGAACCATGCATGGAAGTACAGAGGCACTCAGGTCTTGCTTCCCAGAAATCCATATGAACAGCTACATATGAAGACTGCATATAAAAAGCTAACTGCAAGTGTCCTGCTACTATTTTTGTCAGGCAGCATTCTAGTGAGAAACTAGCTTTCCCCAGTCATTTTGCTGCAGTTTCATTACCTTTAAAGACATCACTTACCTCTGCTACCATCCCTGTAATATCAGTGTGTTGCCTCTAGGCTTATCCCCATGTTTTATTCCCTTCCCCCTTCAAATCTAGTTTAAAGCTCTCTCAGTGAACCCTGCTAACTCCTGAGCAGAGATCCTTTTCCCCTTCGAGAGACGTGTACCCCATCTGCTGCCAGCAGGCCTGGTGCTGTGTAAACTGACCTGTGATCAAAACCCACAAAATTCTGCTGATAACACCAGGTTTGGAGCCAGGTATTCACCCATATGATTTTCCTGTTTAACACGTTTAACAATGGCAAGTGCCAGACACTGCATCTGCAATGGGGAAGCCCTGGATGTACATACATGCTGGGGAAAAGGAGGTTGGAGAGCAGCCTCATGGAAAGAGATTGCTCTGCTCTGCACTAGTGCAGCCTCACCTGGAGTCCATGTGCAGTTTACAGCACCACTATATAAAAAAGATATAAAGCTATCAAGAGTGTCCAAAGGAGGACCACAAAGATGCTGACGGGTCTAGAAGATATGACGTATGAGGAGCAGCTGAGGTCACTTGGTCTGTTCAGTTTGGAGAAGAGGAGACTGAGGGGAGACCTCATTGCAGTTACAGCTTCCTCATGAGGGGAAGAGGAGGGACGGGCACTGATCTCTTCTCTGTGGTGACCAGTGACGGGACCTGAGGGAATGGCATGAAGCTGTATCAGGGGAGGTTTAGGTTGGACATTAGGAATAGGTTTTTCACCAAGAGGGTGGTTGGGCACTGGAACAGGCTCCCCAGAGGAGTGGTCACAGCACCAAGCCTGACAGAGTTCAAGAAGTGTTTGGACAATACTCTCAAGCACATGGTGTGACTCTTGGGGTTGTCCTGTGCAGTGCTAAGGGTTGGACTCAATGATCTTCGTGGGTCACTTGCAACTCAGGATATTTTATGATTACGTGGTAGGGGGTGAAAAAGTATAGCCATGGTGATACTTAAGGTCATGGGTTTTCAAGTGGTGTCTGATATGAGGAAAGTGGGTTTGTATAAAGTTCCATCAGCTGTGAGCCAGATGGATACCAATCCTGTGACAGGATATGACTGTAAGCAGGATGTCAAAGAGATTTTAATTATTCAACTACTTAAATCCAAGTAAGAAAAAAAAAAAGGAGGGGAGAAGCTCATTTTGAAGATGTCAAGTATACTTTGTGTGACAGATTGCTACATTCTTTTTTTTAGGAGGCTAGACAAGGGTCATAAGTGAGAAATAGAGGGAGCACAGCAACTACTCATTTGTTTTTAATACTCACAATTTTTTTTGCAGATTAGCTCTTCATCATGCCAGAGTCCTCGAAGAAAGAGCCAGAGGGATGTTGGGTATGGCATACCATGCCGCATCACTCATGATTATCTAACTGCTTCCACAACACGCACCCCTAACACAAACTGGAAAAGGACAGTACAAGCATAGTGACTTTTGAGTTTGTCACTGTATTTTAAGAACTGTTCTACCAATGCACTTCTCGGTATGAGATTATAACTACAACCCATGAAACACTAAGAATGGCCAAGAAATACAAGCACTGTTCCCTAATCACAGGCACACAATAACTTTGGAAACTAGCAATTCAGGGCAGTGGAAACAGAAATGGAAAGTACCCTACTAAATGGTAAATAGAATGCATGGCCACTTAAAGAAGATATCCTTACTATACATATTCTGGACACATTTAGCTGCTATACCTACAGCTCTGAGCTTTAGCACGCAGCGAGTCAGCCATTTACCATTACACAACACACCACCCAGTCTACAACTACTAATACTGATAAAATAATGAGTTCAAAAAGGGCAAAAATTAGTGAACTACAAGAAACACATGGTCTCCAATGGAAGTTATTGGCAAAGACAATGCTAGAACTACTGCCGAGAGTACTGTCAGAGACTGCCAACAAGCTACCTGATGTCCAGTGTGAAGTTATCATGAAAATAAATGGAAGACACGGTAATCCTGACATCCAACTTTTGTTATCTCTTAAACATAACAATCCCACAACCATACACCTTCAACTTTCTCTATAAGGTTTGCCTTAAAAAAGAGACACAGAACATGAATGGGTCCTATGATTCTTAAGCCTCACAACACCATGAGAATATTCTCTTTCATGTGAAACAGACACTTAGGAAATCCTGCAGAGCCCTGTTTCACTGCAGACCATTAATACAGCTGAGTATCATCTTGTCTAGCAAGCTCTCTGGAATACCAGATGCTTTGGATCAAGCATCCTCCAGACGGATGGACACCAGAGAGACTACTAAAGCCGCAACTGCCAGCCCTGGGGAAGAAATTCCACACTGAAAGTTGTTTCACAACAAACTGGACAAATCAAATCATTTCCGAAATCTGTTTTAGCCTTCCTAAGTTTCTGTAGACATAATAATGAAGAATAGAGACAGACATCTCTTCCCATATGTTTTACCAGGAAATTATGACACAGCCTTATTAAATGTAGATGGTTAATCACTTATAGAAACATTCTCATTTCTGACAGTACAGGAAAAGAAAAAGGCATTAGTAAAGTTAAGACTCCCGTATCTTTTCTGCACCATGAAAAAGCCTACCATAACCAAGACTCACAGAGAAGCCTGTTCCTCCTGCAAAGGAAGATGGGGAATTGGTTCTGCTAGAACCGAAGAAAGTAAGAAAAGTTAGTAGTATTTGGGCTACAACCAGTTTTCAGAGGCATTACTGCAAAGAGAAGACCTGGAGCTGCATTACCATAGGGGAGAAAACTGCAGACACAGGAGAGATTGGCTCAAAAAGCTTTACATCACACATGGCTCTGACTGTCAGGGGAGAGAATCTCACCCTTTACTGCCTGACCTCTATAACTAGTATCTATATTCACTTTGCTTTGCAGTGGAATTTTTTAACACCATTTTTAACTACTGGTACTATAATACCTGTAGCCATATTTTTAATTATTCTGAACAAAATTTTATCTGGGGAACTCACCCCAAGAGACACAAACTTTGAGGAAGAAAAAAGAAATCTTAAAATGAAATGCTTATGTACCACTCATTTATTTAAGTGTTGGCAGCTATTTGAATTTGCATTTAGGATAAACACTTGATCGCCTATAGTTTCTGAAAATAGAAGAAAAATATTAAGGTAGTGTAGTTTTCTATTTTGAATTGAATTGCTCCACAAACAGAAGATATTACTTTATTTGTTCTCTGCCCAACATGTCATTTTTGCAGACTTTTGTTTTAGTTGAAAACATAATCTCCTGTGATATTTATACCACAGATTTTAAAGGCAGGTACCTGCCAGTCTTTGAGTATCTTCAAAGAGAACAGGAGGCAAGTAAATTCAGAGAGTCTTTAAAACTTCATTTACTAACTTTTCATTGGCATACCAGTGAATGAAGTATTCTGCAAAGGAATTGTTAGGTCATTACATTTAAAACCTCTCAAACCATTTCTTCAATCATACATTATACCATGTACTGCTGCAGTTCAGTGATACACACACTAAATAGAGATGGTTAATCATTTGTAGAAATATTCTCGCTTCTGACAGTACAGGAAAAGAAAGGGACATCAGTGAAGCTGGACTCTTCTCTTTTGAAAAGCATCATTGGAAATGCATGTGATTGCATGAGCCCAAGCATACCCTGGAGCTCAGTATATCACTAACATGCACTCAAGTAGCTTCATATGCTGCTGGGAAGACTCAAAGGCATCTCATCACACTGACTTGGTATAGATGGGAGATAGCTGAACACAGGAATAGCGTGCTCCTGCTGTCGTGGTTAGGAGCAGTGTGGACACAGCTAGTGGGTCCCACCACAGCACTTCTTTAATCGTTACTTGGGCATTATATTGTAAATGTTTTTAAGCAAGGACGATGTTAATGGGTGTGAGCTGCCAAAGCTCTACCAAGCATTACTCAAGCTGTCACCTGCAAGAGAGTTTACACTTGCATAGTCTTAACTAACTGGATGATTCATTATATTTGGAAAGTGAAGGGCACTTACTTTGCAAACTGTAAGTTTAGAAGTTTAATCAAATCCCTCAGGAAGGAGGTGTTACTAGGCCTCCAAAGCTTCTGCAAGTTAGAAGCCTTCTGCATGAACCCCCTTATCAGAACAGAAATCAGACTCATAGTCTTTCAAGAACAGAAACACGAAACAAATTGAATGATCCTACAGAATTAAACACTGCTATGAAAAGCTGTTGAAAATAAAGTGAATATATGCGGTAATCATAGATCTGCAAGCATGAGTCAGCACTGTTATTCTGTATCTTATTTTTACAATACATATAAAACACAAACCATTTCCTTCTAAACTGCAAAAGATTCCCCTATTGATAGGGATACTAACAAAGTACCTTCAACTACAACAGAAGCAAATTTTAAATGCACCAAATAACAAATGCACCATCACTTAATTTGACATAGAAATACGATTAAGCTTCCTGATTGAAGTTAAACTTGAAAAAAGTACTGCAGTCTTCCATGTCTTCACTGATAAAAACAAGGAAACCTCATAACACCTTCTCTCCACATGGGTATTTCCTCTTCATCTCCTCCTTTACTGAATTACTGAAATTTTGAGGTACAAACTGTACAACAGACACAATGCTCTACCATATATTATCAGAACAAAAACCTTCATCTCTTGCTAAAGGTATAAGCTGTTTTTTGCAGTTATCAATTATTAGGTAGGAAAAGGAATAATTCCCGAAACTGAATAAAAAAAGTTCAGAGCTCCTTAGCACTAACCCAGCAAATGAAAAAAATCTCTCAATTTCTTCTAGTTTTAACAGCAAAGAAATCCATACCAATTACTTTAAAGTATAACAACTGTTCAGTTGTGCATCAATTCAAGTTCCATAGCAATATATGCATCAAAAAAGAAATTTGCAAGCAGTACAGCAAAACGTACATTTGCAAGCCTTGGCATGCAATCACATGGCTGAAGGGCAATGCAAGTGTATTCCTGCTCACAATCTACTGATAAGAAGAAAGGTCAGGATCAACCAAACCAAGATGTGTGAGAAAGTTTAAAAAATATTTTTATTAAAAAAAAAATCTCGGTATCTTTCAAAAGCAAGAACAACAGACACATTGTCACATCCCTACTTCCTGTTAACAAGAAGGTTGATATAGTCATCTTTATGGCCATGACGTTAAGCACTTATGTGTGTATTTTTATAGAGAGGAACTTTCAAATTATTCATTTAAATGTATTTAAAATGCGTGTTTCCTTTTTATAGAATCCCTTTAGTAGCTTGAAAGACTATAACAGGAGAAAAACATGTAGACTCACCATAATTTAGGTTTAACAGTTTAGTAAACCATGCATCTGTTGTAAATCCTCTAGAGCTCAAACACAGATACAATCCCGATAAATAGTCACTGAAGAGATTTGATTTACAGACCCCAAAGACCCTTGATCATCAGATTCTTCACAGACTTACTAGCAAGTCTACTATATTGCATTTAAATAACAGAGATGCAATGAAAAGGAAATAAACCTTTTGCCATTTTGTCCTAAATATTGTTGGTTTATATACAGTTTACTTTACAGTCAAATTTCTATGGAACAAAACTGCAGTTTTTACATTACAATTTAAAAATCCAAGCAAAACAAGACCAAGTCAAGTAAAATCCCCAGCTTCAGAGAGACCTTGTTAAATTTGCAACTAAAACTGCTTTTGAGGCAGAAAGGACAACGCTCAGGATGTGTCCCTTTGAGCACATATAAGTATGTGGCCACAACTGCTATTCTACAGAACCCTTACATCACTGGAGGTATTTCTACACATGCTTTTGAAGACTTCTGCTTATTCTACTTACCTAAGCAAATTCCAAACACAGCTACAAATGGCAGGGGGGGGCTTTGTGTGAGCTTTTTTTGTTCTTTGTTTGTTTGTTTTTAGTTTTTCCAAAATAAGACCACAAGAGAAGTGCTTAGAAAAACAGATATTCTCGTTGATTAAGGTGTAGTTTACTGCACATTCCCTGCTCTGCAGGAGCATTGCATTTTCCTCCTAGGTGGTGTGTCCAACCACAGGGAAATGCTAGAGTAGCCAAGATCCTTTCAAGCAGTGTTCTCTCTACTAATCAAAAATACTTGCCCTTCCTATCTGGCTGCCACAAAATGGAGAGAAATTACATGTATCAAAACCAAGTAGGGTGTGTATTACTAATGTTGAAATAAACAAGCATATTTCAGACCTTGAAATTTCTGAACTCCATATACACCTTCATTCACTTTCCAACATGCACTCCAAGTGGAAAATGAGTCTCACTGGAAACATGTTCTTAAGGACTGCAATATATGGTTGTGAAAAAGGAGGGAGCAGTAAAGTGAATTCTCTCTTTTCATTTAGAGCTTTTTAAGTTTTCCATCACAATACTTTCTGTATGTTTGCTGGTAAGTTTTCTATCCACTTCAAGTAGAAAAATCAAGAAATAATGAAAAATAAATCCCACTGCATTCTACAATTTATCAGACAGTGGCAACACCTTCACTACAGATGCATTCCTGGTAAAAGAAAACACTGCACTTCATATTCATTTTTCTGTCTGGAGACCACCAAGTGAAACACAGTTGGGAAATACTCCTCCAGCTTGCCATACTCGGAATATTTTGTTTAGAAAAATGGATAAAATTATTCCTATCAACTGCCTTGCTCAACAGTACATAATTTTGGAAAAGTGCTTAAGAATATAAAATCAGTGTGCAAACTCAGGGGAGTAATTTCTATTTCCATGCAATTTTGATTGTAAATGTAACTTAGATGAAAGGCCTATGTTAAAAGCTGATCACATGATTTCTGAACCACCCTGATCTGTTTCTGAACCCCCTTTCTGCTTTGCACTCTACAAAGCCCAACATGAGCAGATTGCTAGTCCAGGTAACTCACAAGCCTACTGTTAACAGGTAATAATCTTCCCTTCTCTGCAGCTTTTAAACTGTCTCCCACAAAAATGACAATGATTTTTTCACAATTTAGGACAATCATATGTTCTATTTATAAAGGATCTTTTTTTGGAAGACAATAAATTCACAAACCAATGAAGAGTTCATGAAAAATGAAAGGGCCCATGAAAATAAACAAAGACACATTTATTTTGCTATGACTGTAAAAAATACACTAGTGTGGAAAACTTCAAATTCATGCCTGGGTAGGCAACAGAGTTGGCAAATTGACTCCAAATGACACTAAACTTGGGAAATTGTATGTTAATGAAGATGGACCTTGAGACTGAAGGAATGCTTACTTAGCCTCACCTTTGTCTTGCACTAAAGCCTTCACTGAAGTCAATGAGCTTCACACAGGAGGGAAGGAGATGTGCAGCAACATTTGTATATTTTTATTGCTATTGCCTACCCTGAACTACAGTCTGGCATTTTTTGAAAATAATTATTATCATTCTTTAGCCAGACGTAAGTACTGGAGATTGAAGTTACTCATATGAAATTTCTTCATCAAGTGTAAAGAAAAAGTAAATAAAATCCTAGAATGAAACTCCATCCTTATTGAACCTGTTATTCTCAAGATTACAGAGGTTATGAAAATATATTCTGTATACCTACAGTAACTTGAAAACAATTATTTTCATCCTATATAATGAAGTTTTATCTTAACCTTTGCATCAAATTTAGATATATCCTTAATTTTCATTTGATGTATTAAAATGTTCTGCAAAATTCACTATTTTGGTGGACTTACTTCATCTGGAAGTCTCTTTTGACTTCTTAAGGAACACCAACTAAGAGCTTTTTCCATAAAAAGTTTTTTGATTGATGAACAGATGCTTAGTTCCTAATGATATTTCTGAGGTTAGTCTACTCTAAATGAAACAGATTAGCTAATTTTTGGCCTCTGAAGAATCATCTTAAATAAAGGTCACAGAACATCTCACTATGCAATTAATAAAGATTCAGCTAGAAATTCCTTGATCAAATATTAGTATTTTTGATTGGCCCCAGAAGAAATATCCTTTTTTATGTAAACCTGGCACATGAAACAGAGCCACAGCTGCTGCCTGATATAATCAGTGTACAATATTCTAATCCCATGAACTCTGACTCAGCAAGCATCTGCTTTCCAAATAAACTTCACCAAACAGTATTTTTTTTCAGAACTAATTTTGTCAGCCAAGGTTTAAAAGGAGACAAATTTAAAAACCTTTTAAAGATGCACTTTGAAGTCAAATACTGTATTTCACCTTCCTTCCAGAAGACCTTCCGTAGGAATTTAAATGGTTATGACATTGAGTTAGACAACTTAATTAGTAAAGACAATACTGTTAAGTTGTGCTTTTAACTGGTATTTTATTCAGGGTACAGTTAGAGAATTTGTTGGATCCACAAAGTTTGATGTGCAAGTTTTAAATATGACTGTTTTACTGTGCAACTGTCCCTTGGATACCAGGAATTAAAGTACATGTATAACACCCATGCTTAAGACTGCATATTGATTACCTGTCT
The DNA here is from genome assembly GCA_035583155.1 of Acropternis orthonyx. Taxonomy (NCBI): domain Eukaryota; kingdom Metazoa; phylum Chordata; class Aves; order Passeriformes; family Rhinocryptidae; genus Acropternis; species Acropternis orthonyx. Next base: position 78,084,487 of record JAWWEU010000001.1, on the reverse strand, counting down.
GCTTTTAAGCACATGCAGAAAGACAAAAATAATGGGGGTCCAGCAACTACTGTTCTCTCCTACTACCTTGCAATTAAAATCACAATTTTGTGATTGCAAATTTGCCATGCAGTTTACAGACTGAGATCTTTCCTACAATCAATAGGAAAAAAAAAAATCAGTTGCAGATACTTTAAGAAATGAACAACATTAATACCAAATACCAAACCTTTCAGGAGAGGCATAATGCCAGCTTCTTCTCATTTTTTTGCATTAATGTTTTTTAAAGTGCAATCATTGGGATTGCAAGCAAGCAGTAAGACCATACTACATGGCTGAGGGTGAGCCGGAAAAAAAGGAACGTCACAGCAACATCACCTTATGAAAAGGAAAAGCACAAAATTGTAGGAAAGGTGACATGGAACCTTGCAACTCTAAGGTCCAACCAGCCACTCTCTCAAATAAAGGCTATCACCAACATTGCACTATTAGGTCATCTGGAGTTCTATCAAGTCAAGTCTTGAAACACCTTCAAGAATGGGGACTTCACCACCTGTTTGGCTGACCTGTTCCTGTGCTGCACAATCAACCTACTGAAGTTCTTTTAATAATATCTCAGAAATCATTGCCACTTGTTATGTTCTCCAGCACTACTTTGAACACCTTGTCATATCTATAAATGCATTTCAAGGCATTTCTTCACAACTGGAAAAGCCCAGTTCCTTCAACAACACTCACACAGGTTGCAGATTCTAGCTCCTGCTAACTGCAGCAACCCTCCATAACAACTTTCCAGATTCTCAACATCCTTATTAACACCATGGAGTCCAACCAAAGTCTTATGTGCAGCCTCGCAGGGTGACACAGAGATAAATAAAAGCTCCTCTCAACCTGTTAATCTCATCCCTTACTTTGCATAGACCAGCGAAGAACTGCTGAGGAGAGAGTTAGATGGTATAAAGAGGAAATACAAAGGAGCCTTAGCACACCACACACATTCTCACGCCGCTGACAGGTGCACAGGTAAAATGAAACCCAGAATACAGGGGTTCATGCTCTATTGCTTCCTCTCCCTAATTTGGAGTAGGCTGAGTTTCAAAGAATTTTGCTACACCATGATGAATATACTTTCTCTTCATCCTCTTTATGTGTTGGTTTTTATTCATAAGGGCTTGCTATGCTACCTTTGCCAATAATAACAGGATTTAGTATGCATGGCTTAGATAGATGACTATTTTAGGGTGGATTAATTGTCCCCTGAAAATGTCTCTCTTACTCCAGTGAAAGTGGAGGGAATCTAGAGTTCAGAGTCACTGTGCCTCTGTCAGAGCTCTACAGTGTAGGCATCTACAAATGAACTAGGAATAAATTCAACTCACAAACAGATTACAAGTCAGAATTACAGGTTAGTAAAAAGATCACAGTAAGTACAAGGGTACAGAGGAAAAAGTCCGTTTAACCCACAAAAACAAGTGTGTAACCCAGCACTCTGGGGCACAAACAGAATGGTGATTGTCAGCCCCTGTGCTGAGCACCACCTGGTCCTCCTAAGTACAAAGGAAGAGGATAGAAGGGACCTGTCGGTGAGGATGATGGTCTCAGTCCAGCTGAGAGTGGCAGTCGCAGTCCTGCTGAGGCTCTGGTCTTCCTCTGGATCGTACAGCAATCCACAGTCCCAAAACCTCAGTTTATATATGCTTAGGCTCAGGTGGGAGTGACCAGTACTTCCCCAAAAGTGGGGAGTTTCACAATGGGTGATTTACACTCTGACATATTTTTGGAATCCCTGATGGCCCATTAGCAGACATAACC
>JAWWEU010000001.1:78070629-78082596 GCA_035583155.1 Acropternis orthonyx | reverse complement strand
TATCTCACAGAAGTTCCCAAACACCCAGCTTGTAGCCTGAGGGGTCAGGTGTGTCCTGGGCAGCTGCTGCAAATGATTTATTGTTAGCAGTTCATGGGGGAGCCAGGTGGAACTCTTTTCTGTGGGGCATGCAGTCTCTTTCCTGGTTCCACAGTTGAAAGTAGAGGAGGTGATCCCTCTGAGGTGCAGGGTTGGTAGATGAAAGAAAAATTTCAAGATTTTAAATCCATAACACTCAGTATTTAAAGCTAAATGTAAGAGTTAGCACAAGCAATTATAATTGAGGTAACAGCCTAAAAAACATTATTCCCTATTATTTCTAATAATTGCTAATAACTTCAGAGTAAAACATATTCTGCACTAGTTGAATACTAAAATATGATCATGTAGTACAAAAATAAAATAGTTAATTTCAGTGGAGGAAGGCTTTACAGAACTCTGTTGCAGTGCCAGAGGGATGAGAAGCTTCACAATTCTTAGGACTAATATTTTTAGCTTATTTAAGTAATGTATTCTCATTTTCCAAAAGCTACTTGTACAGCCCAAATTAGCTCACAGTTATATGCCACACTAGTTTTACTGATTCTGGTCTTGTCATTGTTTAACCCCAGCCTTATTAGGCAACTAACAAGTACCATGCACCTGCTGGCTCATCCCCCCATACACCTCCATAGAATGGGGAAGAAAACTGGGGGGGGGAAGGTAAAACCAGTGTGTTAAGATAAGAACAGTTTAATAATTGAAGTAAAATTATTATTGTCTATCATATCCATTGGGATCTCACAGCAACCATCTTGCCAATTTATTCCTAGAGACTGAACCTCCTGTGCAGGTCCTATGATCTTACTTTGCTGTATAGCAAAACTGGCTTTCTGAGGGATCTGGATTATTTTCTTCCTCTTCTCAAAACATCCTCTTCTGTGTTACCCCACACAATGATGTAATCAATGTATTGCAGGTGGTTCAGACCTTCCCCCTATTCCAGTGCAGTCTGGATCGTCAATGGCAGATGGCAGAGCTGTTTGTCCACCCCGGGACAGTCAGTTCCAGGTGTACAGGACACCCCTCCAAGTGAAAGCAAACTGTGGCCTGCATTCTACCACCAAAGGGATTGAGAAAAATCCATTAGTGATATCAGCTGTGCCTTACCACTTGTCTGCCTTTGACTCCAGTTCCTGTTGAAGTTGCAGCCTGTCTGGTATGGCAGCACTCAGTGGCAGCATGACTTCATTCACGCCATGATAGTCTGATGCTAGTGTCCACTTTCCAATAGACTTTTGCACTGGCCATATGGAGATATTAAAGGGTGGGCAGATCCTACTGATCACTCCTTGGCTCTCCAGCTGGAAAAATTAGTTTTTGAATGGGTATCATGGGGAGTCTTTGTTGGTGAAATATTGCCACTGTTGTAACCATTGGCACTTGCTGTTCTTCTTCAGCAGTCCCACAGCAGAAAGGTCATCCAAGAGACCAGGCAAGGTAGACAGCTGCTTACTTTCCTCCATCTCCAAGAGGGCTATACCAAAAGCCCACTGATAACCTTTTGGGTCCTTGAAATACCCTGTCCTGAGGTAGTTTGTGCCAAGTATGCATAGGTCCTCTGGGACAGTCACAATGCTTTTGCCACTCATTCCCAGTCAGGCTGTGTGAGACACTTAATGGTTAATGACTTAAAACAATTGTGGAGGCCCAGGGTGCTATGCTGAAGCCAGGCTTTGAGGCCATTAAGAGGTAAATCCTGCAAGGCAGGCCGGTGTCTTTTATCATAGCAATTGTTGCCCCTTACCGAACTCTGCTCAGTCAAACTTCCCCCCCCCACTTCCCTGGGGAAGGTTGGATGGGGCATAAGTGCTTAACTGACTGATGTGAGCAGCAGCTGTCATGTGTTAGGAGGGGTCGTAAGCTGAAATCTTTTTGCATATCCTGCAGCTCACTCAGGGAGAGGGATTGCGTGGTTACCTCTTGTTCTACCTCCTCCTCCAGTTCTTGTGATGGCCCTGCTTTGTCTTCCTTTACTAAATGAGCTGTGTTTCATGATCATTTATTCTTGTGTATAGGGGCGACTGACACCAGCATTGGTTGGTTCTCTGGTTCAGCTGCAGTGCCTGTTGCTGAGGCTGGAGCAGCAGCAGTGTCTGTCACTTTATCACCAAATTCAAAGGCCCTGTTTTGCCCTTGAGGGTAGTGAAAAATATTGAATAGGCCTTGGCAAGTTACAGTAATTTCTGTGTCTTTGGAAGTGTCAGAGAGACAGCATACTTTTCCCAAACATTCCTCTCGTTTTTCTGGGTTCTGCACTTACTCAGGGATGAAGTTCCAAAACAGTAGAGATGCGCATTTTCCTATATACTTGGTCCTACTATCCCATGTACCCTGGACACTCCTAACTACCCAGCCTTGGAGCAGATGTCTCAGTGGTACTCTTAAATAGCTGTTTAACATATTCAGAGGACATAGCGATAGGAACATGCTGGTTTGAACATCCCAAAGATATTCAAAATTCTGAATAGATATTGCTATTAGCCAGGAGGAGAAGGAGAAGATAAAGGGAGGTGTGTCTACTAAGATTTGGGTCTAGGAGGAGAAAAGGTAAAAGGTTAAAAAGTAAAAATTATTAATAGTTTCCAATAGATGGCCCCTGGAATACGGGTAGGACGGCAGTGCTGAGAACAAATACCAGATTAGTTTCATGACCAATAATTCTATCATATCATAAGCCAGTGTTACAGACTACAGCAACATGATAACCTTAGTCCAGTTCCCACAGGTGTCAAACAACACAACATGGAACATGTATTGCAAGTAAGGTATTACAACTGTAACTTTCAGAACAACCACATGAACTTTGAAAGCAAAGAAATAATTTTGACCAATGACTATTAAATACAATGAATGCTTGCAACAAATTTGTGCTGTCATGTTCCAGGTGGATTTGTCATCAACACAACCCACTGAGCCCCATGTTGGGCACCAAAAAGACTGACTTGGTTTAACCCAGATGGAAACTAAGTACCACACAGATGCTCGCTCATACCTTACACACCCACCAAGGGTTGGGGAGGAGAATCAGAAAAAAAGATGAGAACAGTTTAATAATTGAAATAAAATAAAATATAATAATAGAAAGAACAGGGAGATAAAAAGAGAGAGAGAGAGAGAGAGAGAAATAAACCCAAGCGAAACAAGCAATGTGCAATACAGTTGCTCACCACCCACTCACTGATGTCAAGCCTGTCCCCAAGCAGCAATCAGCCAATCCCAGTCAACTCCCCCCAGTTTATATACTGGGTGTGATGTTCTATGGTAAGGAATAGCCCTTTGGCTAGTTTGGGTCAGCAGTCTCAGTCAAGCTCATGGCTTCTTGTGCACCTCATGCCTGGCAGAGAATGGGAAATGGGAAAGTCCTTGACCAAGAGTAAGCACTACTTAGCCACAACTAAAACATCAGTGAGTTACCAACATCATTTTCATACTAAATTCAAACCACACCACTGCAGCAACTACTAGGAAGAAATTTAACTCTATCCCAGCTGAAACCAGGACAAATCTACATTTTTATTTTTGATCTACTACGCACTCAAAAGCTCCTGCAGTTCTATAATTACTAGTGACAAGTTTATAGCTGTAGTTTCAGGCCTCATTGAATAATACCTAGCTAGCAGGTCACACTCCAGGTCATGCCATCATCCTCACTGAGGATTTAAATTTTTCACAGGTTCAGCAGATAAAGATATAAGTACTACAGAAGTCCATATGACCTACTGCTCTTGGAAGGGTAACACAGAAGGGATCATCATCACAGGGTTCCCAAAACATTGCCTTCATGGGGGAACAGAAGGAGCAATTGGTGAGCAAGCCTTCCTTCAGCCTAAGTGGTCTGAAATAGCTGGCACTGTGGGAGCCAATGTGATTGCCCCCAAGATGAGTGCTCCAGCATGTACCCCTTGAATAACAGAGAAGGTTGGCAAGTAAAGAGAGTCTCCAAGGAGTATGTGGGCCACAAAGGATTGAGGAAGGAAGATTTCTCTGGCTATCTAAAGAACTAACAGAAGAACAAACCAGAAGCAGAACAGGTAGAAAGGAAAGAAGCACATTAATATTGGATACCAAAGAATAACAGAAAAACGATAAAGAATAACTGTTTGTTGACAGGGAAGAAAAGCAAACGGAATCACAAGGCAGGGCTGGGGGTGAAGGGTGGGTGTCTGGGAAGTGAGAGACTGAAGAAAACCAAAATCAAGGAAAGAGAAAGCAACATTGAAGTCACAACATTTTATTGATTTCAAATTTATGTGTTTTGATATTCATTTGTTGAAGGCAACATTCCTTTTGAACCATCAATCATTTTTGCAAGATGTGACAAGCAGTTTTTCATCTAGAGTCCCTTTTTCCACTTCCTTTTTCCTTGCCTTTTCAAAGACCAACAGATCATTTCACTAAGCTATCACAAGCACTGTACACCAAGGCAGCAATTTTGGGTGCACAGGCACACATGTACACTCTTCCTCAATGACACAGTTGGTCTGCTGCCTTCACCAATATCTGTAGCTCTATCCAAGTATCAATTTTGCACATGCTTTTTGAGCCTGTTAAACATGACTCTTGCTCTTTCTTGTGCATATGATGCATGTGTTTAACTCTTGATTCCATGAGTGTCCAAAAGACAAACAGGGTAAAGACCAAGATCACAAGAGCTTTATTCATGTCCTCATCACCCACAGCAATGCAGCAATGGTTTTTGGAAGTTAGAAGTAAACTACCAAGTAGGTTCTTTGCAGATCCCCGACACTGAGGTTTGTCAACCAACTGCAGTAATAGCCTGGAGGAGCTTTAACAAAGGGAGTGTATAATCAGAAGAAGAGATATTTGTTTGGAAATTGTTTAGTTAAAATTGGTCTACTTTATACCCATTCAGCCTACAGAATGAACTAAGGGTATTCAGACAACCTACAACTATACTGAATACTCTGTTTAAGGAAATTGAGGAATATTTTAATTAAACTGAGAGTTTATAGAGTTGATACCAGTCAGGAATTTAGACACCATCTCTGTATAATACTGCTTCAGATGGCTCAGAATTTTACCCCTAAAATATTGTTTGTAGCAATATACAACAGTCTTCTTATGACAGAATTGGATTATGAATTGAGAGGAAAGCTTACACATATATATTTCTGCACAAGTATGCAAAGTTCCTACAAAAAAAAAACAACAACAAAACATCAAAGCAGAGGGAAGGAGGGGAGAACACCTTTATTCTGAGGAACGACAGAGCATAGTAAGAAGGACCTACCTTACAGAGACTGCAATGCCTACAAAGAGGAAAGTCACAGTGCAGGCTGGGGATGCTGCAGCTTCACATGGAGACTGCCCAGAGCCAGCAGCAAACACCCAGTGCTCAGAGAGTTAGCTAGAAGGCAAATTGCTCAGTATTAAAGGAGTCAGTGCAGCTCTGCTGCTATTTAGAGCCATGAAACTGACTAGAAGCACACATCTTTTGAACAGACACAGTGGGTAGCAGATTTTTTAAATCAACAAAAATGCTGTATAACTTCTTTTCATTCCATCTTATCTACTCTGGGTTTTCTGGATTTAAGAAGTTACTTATTCCAGCTTTGACTCAGATAAAATCTGTCTTGAGTTCAAAAGCTTTTTGTTTCCTTCAGGGAGCTTATTATAGGATAAAGATCTACTGCACATCTACCTCAAAGGTCTGACTCAAAGCTTTATTCACTGTGCAAATGAGGAAACCAGGAACAACCCTTCATCTGGAGACCTTTTTTGCCATGAGCAGATTCACACTTAGGATCTCCCAAAAATTAACTCTGTCATTCTGTGACCATGCCAGAGCAAGCTGCTGCATAAGCATGCATAAGGACATATCAACATCCTTGGAGAACAAGAGAGATAGAAATTAGCCTCTCTTCAGTCTAGAAATTCCTGGGGAACTTGCTGACCTTTACACAGAACAGTGCAGAAAACTGTGAAATTGTTCAGTGCAATTTGGTCCCATCCCATGGATTCCCTTCCTAGGATATTATTATAGTTTCCAATGGCTCTGTAGGTAAACAGGGCTCAAGCCTGACTAACTGACTGCTCTTGAAAAGAGCAAATACTGGCTGTATGAGATAAGAAATAGTAGTAGCTGGAACATGAAGAGGCCTTCCCTGATTTGGATAACCACAGCATACTAGGTCTGACTCGGTTAATGGTTGCTGATGAGATGTTGTTTCACAGAACTTACTCACTCAAGTAATCTAATGTACAGGGACCCAGTATGGAGGATTTCAAGAAAACCTCTGTAACTTCCTGTGTTTAGCAAAAGGGGAAAAGTATTAAGTAGATGGTGTCTGAATGATATGCTGTAACTGAGGATAAACTGTAGCCATGAACTTCTCTGGGAAATACAGAGACAGCATCAAGGCAGAAGTAGAACACCATGTACAGTACCAGAGTCATCACACACAAGTTTGTTGCAAACAGAGGGAAGTCCAGTACCTTTTCCTTCAAATTAAATTAATCACAAAGAAAGGATTACTTGGAAGCTGATTTTGACTGTATTAACCTTGCAACTCATGGCATGTGTCACATACCTTGTTGACTAAGACTTTGTTCTCTTTCCTCTGGAGTTCCCCAAAAAGACTCCAGTACAAGTGAGGATGACTCTGAAACGTGGCCTGTAGACTCAGGGATCACTGACTTGAGAGGAAAGAACCAAAGCCCACACTTCTGAAGTGAAAGGGTCTCTAATTACCCAAACAGATATTGAAGAGAGATTTCTTTTTCTTTAGAGTCCAATGATAATACAGGTCATGCTACACTTAGGTCACCAGTCATATTAAAAGCCTTGGTCCTCTCCTCTACAATAGATTTGTACTTTCACTGAGGTTTTCCACTTTTGTCTCACACTGAGAAAAAGAAAATCTTAAACTGACAGAGCAAGCAACATCTTTCTTTCTTAAAAACACAAGCTTTCATGAGCAATCAAGCAGTTATTTCCAATCCCAGACCACCATCCCTCAAGATTTCCCTAGCATCTTTTCTTCCAGAACTATATGCTCTAAATTGCATTTGCCACTATTACGAGATTGTCACTGGAGGAAATCCGGATGTCCTGGTGTTTAAAACGCATTTAGCCAAGTGATAATTGACAAGCATTGGCTTGTAAATGTTTACTGCTGCTTCATGCATTACTCCCCCCTCATTAACCTGCTGTAAAAAGACTGCATATAATTTAAAACCTGATGGATGCATACATACCAGAGCAAGAGGCATGAGAAATTGTTACATTACTCTTAAAATGACTGGGACCACGTGATCACAGAAAGCTCCATAAAATGCTGAAAAAGCCTTTGATTCAGTAAAGTGGAGTAATATCCTAAACAAGGTCCCAGCCTCACATTGTTCAACTGGACACAAGTTTCTTTTCTCAATAAAAAGATGTATAGGGAAGAATAAAATTTTAACTTTGTTCAAATCACTAAGCCCATTCCTCTCTCTTCTGTCACACCTATAAAGCAGTTATCAAATAAAAAATAGCACCTTCTATTTTATACTCAGGTTAATAAATCTGCCACAAAACACTAGTTTTGTGAATTTAACAGTTTGGGAATCCACAGTATAAAAAAAAGTCTGGAAATTGCACAATAAAAAATGTAAGAAAATGTTATTTGTTCTAAAATAGGCTAGAATAAAGTTATTTATAAATAAAATTCAGCTACATTCTCTTTATTTTATTCCATTATTCAAAAATTTGGAGCAGCACTATTACTTCTTTGCTAGACAGGATGGCTGCAATCAAAAGAATTGTCTGCCTCAACTCATCTTTTTGTTTCAGACAGTTCTAACTAGGCTATTCTCAGGAATGGAAATGAGTGAAGCATGCAAACTAAAAGATATTTTCTGTCATATCAAAGCAAAAAACCCATACATGCCTGGTCTCAGTAAAGCCAATATGCAGCAACCCCAAGCACACGGGTCCAGTACCATTCCAGGCAAACTGGAGTTAGGATTGCTCAGATGGAGGTTCACGGACCACATTAACAAGTTACTTCGGCCTCCAAGAACAGCCTTTTTCTGAAAATTCAGTGAAAATACTCTGCTGGCATGAAGTTAGCTAATACATAAACTAAGCAGTTCCTCCTCACTAGTCTTTCCCAAAGCAGCAGCCTAGCAGTCAATTCAGCCATATGCTGCTAGACTAACCAATGAATTTTCGAGCTGGCAAGATCAGCAGGCTCACAGACTAGGTCAGCTGTATGTGGAAGCTCTTGCAAGGGGATGGAAAGTCATACTGTGCTAGGCTATCCCAGTCTGTACTTCACCTGTTATTTATGATCAGACACCAACACAGCTGACCTTCAACACGGCTGATTTAGGTGTCAGAATTCAGGTCTCAAAATTTTGAATTATTATCACTCTCAGTGTACCTTAAAGCTATAAGATCTGCACAGAAGAAAGTGGATCAACAAGCAAGACCTGCTGCCCAGTGGATGCATATCAATGCACTCAGATAATAGTCAGGCCCAGTGACAATTATGAATTGCACTGACTATTAACACGAGAAACTCTGGTCTGAAAAGGACGATCTGATAGCTAGCATAGGAACAGGCTCATCATCAATCACGCAGGCCAGCAAATCAGACAGCAGAAAAGTCATAAATCTCGAACATCTCCCAGCCTTTGGGAAGAAACATCTCTTGGTGTTGAAAGCTAAGCTATACTTCATCAGCTTCATATTTTTCTAAGAAAAACAGAAATAAACCAGTTTGACAGAGACAAAACTGTTTCACCCTTAGGGATTGATTAGTTCTTGTATGTATTCAGCTGTCACTCTGTCCAAGTATCCCTGATACAGATGTCCAAGTGCAGATAACACAAAATTCAGAGAGTACAACTGGCGGGTAACTACCTGGGAGAGCAAGGGACAAGTTACGGCACACAGGTCTTTATAAACGCATTTTGCTTGTGCAGCATTTGTGCAGCATCAGTACCAACTGCAGAAATAGCATCACCCAGTACTTCTTACAGCTTTCCCAGCAGCAGGTGTGCAACACATCTGTCCTGTGCCAGCACTATGTCTGTATGGTGGGATATATCAGAGAGGCAGTGCTTGTTCTGCAGGTTTCCTCCTCAAATTCTGCTTATCACTTAACATTCCCAGATAACACTACTCATCCCTGGCACCTTTGACAGTCAAGAGAGAATAATACTTCCACAAGGTGACTTACCTGGCCTCCTCTGGGTGCCTGTTTTAGAATGGTGAATCATCCCTCAGACTAAGCATTTCTCCTCTCTGACTATAAGTAAGCGAATTGTCTCAGATGAATTAACCAATTAGTTCAGACCAACATGCCAAATCTGAACTCCTAAGTTACATGAAGTAAGAACAGCCATATGTTTTAATTAAGATATTGCTTTAGAACAATGGGAAAAAGGTTACATTGTAATCAGCATCTACAGGTTATCACTGTATACCTATAAATTTTTTATCATTGGAAATGTAAAGCAAACAGCTTGTTTCAAGGAAGGAGGCAAAAAAGCATATTCGGAAATTTGATTCAAAACATTGATACCACTAATAATAACACTATAAAGGAAAGCAATTTTTGAATTTTACTCTTAAGTACAAAATATTTATAAATAGCTGAATATGCTGACAAAAACTAGAAACACAAGATGCATTATTATTTCAAGTCAGCCTACCAGTAAGGTATTTTTGAGGCGTGCTGAAAATGCAAAACCATTTTCAGAAGACCTATTAGTGACTATGAGCTCCTTTCAGTTAATGACATAAATTTTGTGGACATTAGAAGAGCCAGTACAAGACATGAGACTATCCTAAAGAATCAGAGCTCAATTAGTAGGAATTAGAAAAATTGTGCTGTTATCCTCATGTCTGAAAGAAAAAGGCTTTGGGCTCACAGCTATGGAGGCATTAACACATCAGATTAAAACTGAACAGGAATAATAAGAATAGACAGTGGTGTTACAAAACAAATGCTTGGCCATTCTAAATGGAAGAAGAAATGGTGAAAAAAAAGATCACCCCAAAAGAAGTATTAATTAGCGTTTAAAATGGGGTAGTTTCCGTGTTTGTGATAAATTAAAGGAGCTGAAAACTTTTTAAAGTAGAATATGCAGAACTAATATTTGCAAGGTTTTTCAACACTTTTATAAATCCTAACTCTTTAAATACTCTCTACTTCACTTGAAGCATGAAAAAAGCAACTGTTTGCATCTTTCCATGTCCTCTGTATTATTTTACTCCTTGAGTTACCTCGAGATTTCCTATAATACAATTTGCTATCCTGATATTCATGAGGGTAGAAAGAGATGCATTATTGTGAAATTTCTGAGAAAAACACAGAATAAATTGCAGTATGTAGTGGAGCTGGTCACTAAAATGCAGGTAAAAGGAGGCAGCCAGGCAGATCTGAGATTTCAAAAAACAACAAATGGAAAGTAGTGTCTAATCTGCAAACGCAATATCCAAAAGCCTATCCCACATCAGGAGGAGTGACTCAAAGCCAAATGGAGTAACACCTTGTTTCTAGATAAAAAGCTATTGGGGATTACTTTAATAGAGAACACTTAAGTAATCATGTCTAATGGGTAAGACTGCATCATTTATCAAAATTCTATGGTAAAATTTAATTTTCCATGTGAGTCAAAGACAACAGTGGCAGCACTGCTTGTTGTTGCTGATCTGTGGCTGCTGATGCCTTCTGAAGTGGAAATGATGGATGCCACATGTTCTAGCTGTGATTAAATTTGCTTTGACAAAGCAGCATGGAAATCTGATTTTCAATAGACTTGCATTTCACCCAGTGCTGAGTAAACAGATACACAACATAATGCTATATGGTTGTCAAGCTGATGGCTAATTCATTCTGCCAGTCCAATCAATCTACCCATTAAAATATTACCTGTCAATATCAAGTAGATTCAGCTTGGAAATTGCATGGAAACGGGAAGCTGTTTAGAAGTAAACAATGCCAAAGCCAAATGTCTCATAAAGTTATTTCTTCAGGCCCTCCCAACAGGTTCTGTCAGATCCAGTAAAAGGTCAGCAGAAGATTCTTGCTTCAGCATACTGGATGCTTCTCAAATCTCTCATCACCCAATTAGGCCCCAGAATGAAGGTACAGTGTACCAAAACCCTCTCTTCCTGTGTTATTGCTTGAAGAGAGGAAAGCAGAAAATCACATTAAGAATACAGCTTATCTAAATGCTATTACTCCAATACTTGAAAAAACTGCACCTACACTGTCTTTAAAAAGAGACATCCTTCTTACCTTGACTGACAGGGAATAAGAGTTGGCAAAACAGAGAGAGGACATTTTTGGCTGCACTGACCTCAGGCACCCTTGCATAACCTTTTAGATTTACCCTTCATTTCGAGGAAATTAGGATATTACCCACTAATCTTTATCGGCAGCAGTTCTGTGGACATTCCTGCCCTCTCCGCAGTGCCTGAGCTCTCCTGCCAGCTGTCATAAGCACACATGCATGATGCTCCTGATATAATCTCTGATTTCAGCATGAAGCTCCTCAACACACAGCAAATCAACATGGCAAGTAGTATCAGTATATACTGAGCATATCCTCTAAAAAACTCCCTCTAAAACACTAGTGTCATGATTATTTTGCCTTTTCTTTTTTTCCCCTAAAAAAGGCGGTGTTTAGAATCATAGCATGGTTGCTAAATTTTAAAACATCCCCTAGTTCTTTGACAGTATCAAAGAGAGCAGTAATTAGAGACAGTTGTTTTAAGCTTAACTAAAACCACTACAGAAAGAAAAAATGTGCCAACAAGCACTAGTAACCACTTCCTATTCTTTCTAGTCCTTTACTACTTGGACCTTCAGAACTTGAAAAAAAACAAGATGATTGTTATGGGTTTAAGGTTGCAGAATTTTCCCTTTCCCTCACCCGCCTGGACTGGGAGTGAAGCCCGGAGCGGAG
>JAWWEU010000001.1:78023026-78070529 GCA_035583155.1 Acropternis orthonyx | reverse complement strand
TCATGTCTGCTAATGGGCCATCAGGGTTTCCAAAAATATGCTATGATTCACCCCAGAGTGTAAATCACCCATTGTGAGACTCCCCACCCTGGGGGAGGTACTGGGCACTCCCACCTGAGCCTAAGCATATATAAACTGGGGGGTTTTGGGACCTTAGCTCTCTCTCTTGTGGGATTCAGAAGAGGATCAGAGCCTCAGCAGGCTGCGACTGCCACTTGCAACCAGACCGGGACCAACATACTTACCAACAGGTTTCCTCTTTCCTTTTACTTTGTACTCAAGGGGGCCAGGTGGGGCTCAGCACAGGGGCTGACGAACACCCTCCTGTTCGTGCCCCAGGGTACTGGGTTACACATCTGTTTCTGTGGGTCAAACGGGCTATTTCCTCTGTACCCTTGTATTTATTGTGATCTTTTTATTAAATTGTAATTCTAACTTGTAAGCTTTTGTGAGTTGGGTTCATTTCTCCTGCTGGTTTACCTTAAACCAGCACACCTCAGAACCCCTGTTTGGTTGGGGTTTTTTTTCTAGACTTCTCTTTTTCCCTCCTGGAATCTGGAAGTCTTACTGCTTTGAAAAAAGCATGCAAAATCACTATCCATTTACTCTAGCTGCTGATAAGGGACAAGTTACAAGAAGCGCTCTGCCAGCAGCTCATACCTCTCTGTGTTCTTGGTGTCAATGAAAACTGAGTAGTCTGAGCTATGGTTACATAAAGTATTTTTAAGTGCATGATATCTTAGTGGCTAAGTGATACACCAGACAAATAAGCAGAAATATCACATAAGGTATCTGGAAAGCTTCCACAAGAAAGGGGCAGTTTCCTGGTGCAGTCCAGCTCAAGGTCACATGGAAAAGATATGAGTCCAAAGGTTTAAAATCAAAAATCCAGGAGCATTTGAATGTGTTGTATAATTTTAATGGTACATGAGATTGAAACTTTTCATTATCAGACATTACACAGACTGTTATATAGTCTCTAGGTAGAAAGAAATGGTATGACACAATGTGGTATAGGCAAGAAGCTCTAACTGGCATGAGAGACACAGTTTGAACAGTGCATAATTCTGTGTCACTACTAAAATATTAGACTGGTTCCACACTGGTTTGGCCTGGAATTGTGTCAGGGGAGGTTTAGGATGGATATTAGAGATGCTGCACCAAGAGGGTGGTTGGGCACTGGAGCAGGCTCCCCAGGGAAGTGGTCACAGCACCAAGACTGACAGAGTCCAAGAAGTGTTTGGGCTACACTCTCAGGCACACAGCGTAGCTCTTGGGGATGGTCCTGTGCAGGGCTAAGGGTTGGACTCATTGATCCTTGTGGGTCCCTTCCAACTCAGCATATTCTGTGATTTTATGAAAAAGGTCCAAGATTTTGTTCCAATAAACTAGAAGAGATAGCTTCACCAGCACTTATGCAATGATACCCAATTAAAAATTCTAATGAAAAAGCTTCACTCTCAAGTGCTTCAAAAATGATTCTTAAACTCTTGTGTCATTAATTTTAGCAGTTTCAAGAACTCTTGAGTAACTAACTGCCCCATTTGCGTACATTTCTGTGAAAATTTTCAATTATTGAAAAGAATTTTTGAAGAACCAAACACAGTGGTGTGTGTATAGAGTATAGAAAAATATAAAACTTAAGCTCTGGGTAAATATACAGCAAATAGGAAAACATTAATTTGAGTGTCAAAATAGGCTCTGGACACACACACAAAAAAAGAGTCCCACAGAATAACTGTTAATCATGTCTTAACCAGATTAGCATTAAAACTAAGAGATAAATTAACCATAAGACATGAAGTAGTAGTGTTGTTCTCAACACCACCACAAACAGAACTAGCAAATTTATCTTTGACAAAACAAAAACACCTCATAATTAAAGAAAAAACAAGGCAATATTTAATGAAAGCAGAACAAAACACTATCACCAGTAGCAGATGGAAGGTACAGAAAGAAGAAAACCAAGATGTGAAAAATCTAAAGCAAAAATTTATGGTAACAAAAAGTCCAAATATGTCAACCTCAAACATTTTCCTTAAGGAAACTTTGTAGGAATAAACTCACTAAGAAGTAAACCTATGAATATAAGACGTACAAAATCTGAATATCTACTCATTTGTCAACAGAAAAAAAAGGCATTTTAAAAAATAAATTTTGAGTAAGCATGAAATACTATTTTGTTGATAAGAAAACCAATACAGTGACCATGCCAGCAGTACCTGCAATAATAGGTGATGGCTGTTTGCATAAGCAACTTTTAATTATTCCTTCCCATTTAATTCTTGTTTGTGGCAGCATAGCCAAATTTTTGCAGAAAGCAAGATGGCTATTGGTCACCTTTAGTTTGGAAGGGGTAAACATGTAGCGTCCCGAATAAAACAGAATTATCCTTCCCTGAAAGACTGGAAAATTCTGATGCTCATTCTGAATTTAGAACTTCTTACAGTTTTTGAACTTCCCACAGACTGACAAATTTGAGTTTCATTGAACAAAAAGTGTTTAGGACACAGCTCTGCACATTATCTCCTCGTGTATCTCCTTCTATGTCTCCTACTTGTAGCAGTTAAAGCTTTTTCTTGATTGTGTCTAAGCAGAGGCATCACACACTTTCCTGGCTGGCTGAAGTTTTGCCACGCTATGAGGTGCTTCACAGCTCGCTGGAATCTCTTGAGTCTCACACAGAACAGTTCTGGGTCTCCTCCTACAAGGGAGGAGCTCCTCCCTGGCAGCACACTGCTACTGAAATCCTGCCATTTATACCCCATGCTCTAGAATCCTAGTAAGGCACCAAAATTTTCACACTTCACTGTAAGGGAAACATGGAAAAGTTGCACCCAGCAGACGTAAAGGCAGCAAACAGCAGAAGACAGAAAAAGGTATTTTTCTAGCATGGGACATCAACTACAGCAACAGTACTTGAGGGTGATCACCACCTACTTGGAGAACAACATAAAACACGGTACTGAAAGACTCAAAAGTGCATTGACATGATGTTCACTAGTATTGACATGCACTCAGCCACTGAATATTGCTTTTGGGTTTTAATTTTTTTTTTTTTAATTTTAAGCTACTAATTTTCATTTTAGTATTTTCATAGCTAAGGATGCTCCAATACCAATGAAGTGAGCTTTAGCACGTAGACTGCATCTCAGAATTTCTGGTATGTTCATTTTTTTTCATTGCAAATTACATGTGATTTGTCATTAATTTGTATCCTACTGCTGCTAATTGATTAGCCAACATTTTAGAAAGCCAGCAACACCACAGTAGCTTGGGAGTTGAAATTCAGAAAGAAGATCGAGTGGGAAACAGGCCATCCAATTTTTTTTGTCTTGAGGAAGGACTGGTATAATTTTCAAGCAAGTATCTTCAGAGTGTTTTACACTTTTCAACACAGAAATGCTGCCATGAGTAGATGATGCTATTCTTGCATCATTGTGTACCATTAAGGCACTGAACAGTGCAACAAATTTCTTGTTATCTTGCTTCTAGAGAATATGATGTGTCTCCCTTGGACAACAAAACACTTACTGCATTGTGAACTATACTTGTTTTGTTTCCATTTTTTGATTCTACAAGCAACCTACCTGCTCAGCTGGGCAGATTATATACAATTTACCAGCACTAGTGACTTCCCATGTCAAAAATAATCTGTAAAGTTAAATTGCTTTTGCCATTATGCAATGGTAAAACAATGTTTTGAAATCATCTATAAATTCATAAAGCAGTTTTCCAGCCAAAGAAAATCAGACATTTGAAGAAATGCAAATAATTGAATGCAGAAAACACATGGGTTCACTCTTCCACAAAGATTAATTTGATTCTAGCTTACAGACTCCTTGAGAAAAAAAACCAAACCACAAATCAAAATAATTTATCGATTAGCAACAGACTGTGAAGGAGGATGAGCCAATATTACTGCATTACCACTGATAAGGAAACCTAGGAAATACTTTATGCCATTCACTAAGATAACAAAATAAAATAACTTTTACATCAATTTTTTCTTTGACTGATAGCATTTTGATGGGTAGCATTGATTAATACATTGGTTGTAGCTCTAAGTTTTCATCTGACCACCCAAAATCAACAGGAGTTTTATTGTTATTCAACTACTGCTAGGCAAAAACACGGGTAAATATAAATCACAATGTTATCAAAAGCCCACAGCAGTCAGAGAGTGAATATAAAAAAAAAAATTAAAAAAAAGTTTTGTCCAAGAACAGTTTATCAGTGATAAATATGCAATATGCCACTGAGTCTTGATACATAAATCAGGAAAGGACTGACTGAGACAATGTTAGTCTAATACACCTTAGTTAACACCCACATCAGAGACCTCACTTCACCCCCACTGTTCATAACCAAATATTTAGTCCTACTCTGCAAGCTCTTGTCAAGGTCAGATCATAACCCCGGTCACTGACAGTGCCACAGGCAAAGGAATGAGGGGATTGTCACATATATATTATTACCAGCCACTGTATAATCTGTTTGTTGCACACACCATTATCTTTTACACTAAAAGCATCATAAGGTTAAACAATCTACTGCATAAAGCTTATGTAGCAACTGATACAAACAGAACACGTTCATACATAAGATACAGATGGATAATGCTTGGCTGTTAGTGTTGGACAAGCTCTGATAGCTCTATCATCAGGTGTTTTGCATATGGTTTCAAATTACAGTCCATTAATAGTACAATTTTTATCAGCAGATAAAATTAATTTTTTCGTTGTCAAATATTAGCTCTCTCTTTCATCTTTCACTGCATGCATGAAATTCCTGCATGAAATACTTACTGAAGGCACAAACAAAACTTACAGTCTTAGCAAGAATATGGTAATTCCATGAGATACTATTAATGATTTACAAATGTGCATTTAAAAAATGCCCAAATCATTTGCACAACACTTTCTTTTTCAGATACTTGTTCACTCAGGATACTCAAATTTGAATTCCAGTTAACAAAATATTTGGATTTAAAGTTCTTTAGTTAAATTTGATAAAAGTTGGATTTGGAATATAAGTGAGCACACTTAAGTTTGTCTCAATTTTTAAGTGACTTAATCAAATTAAGGCCATCAAAATTCTGAAGTAGAAAGGTTAAACAAGGATTTGATCTAATTTAATTAACTCACATTTGACCATTTAGTGAATTCAAAGATATGGAACGTAACTTATCTAATCTACTTTAAAAATTGATTTGGATTAGTTTTCCTGAATGACCCTGTGTAGACAAACTCCTATACTCCTACCATGGATAAAAGTATTACTGTGCTAGCCTGCACATATCAATATGAGATTATTATCTTTTCAGTAATAAGTTGCTGAATCAGCTAACAAACATTCCAAACTATTTACCTCTCCAGGTTCAGCCTGGAGAAGAGAAGGCTCTGGGGAGACCTTCCAGTACTGAAAGGGGGCCTACAGGAATGATGGAGGGCAACTTTCAGAAGGCCATGTAGCAATAGGACAAGCTGCAATAGATTCAAACTGAAAGAGGGCAGGTTTATAATATGTATTAGAAGGAAATTCTTTACTGAGGGTGGTGTGACACTGGAACAGGTTGCCCAGAGAAGCTGCAGATGCCTCATCCCTGGAAGTGTTCAAGACCAATTTGGATGAGACTTTGAGCAACCTGGTCTAGTGGAAGGTGGGGAGATCGGAACTAGGTGATTTTCAAGTAAAGGTCCCTTCCAACCCAAATAATTCTACGAGTCTGTGATTCTGATTATGTACTGATGACTGTTACTGAAATAGCAATGGAGCAACACCAACCAGCAAACATCAGCCAATCATGCTCTCTGTTCACTTCAGTCCAGGCCAGCACCAGTGACAGCTTTCAAGCGAGACACAAAGAGCTCAGGTGGGGTAATGTCAAGTGTGGCTGTATCCTGGATAGTCATCTTCAAGTGTCCATGGATATTTCTGGATCTGCATCACCTCCTACATGCCCTCTACTCAAAAAAGGAAACAAGATAGCAGGAAATACTGGGGAGAAGGACATGGAGAAATGTACCCTGTTGTAGCTTGGCATCTGCCTTGTGGTGTATATTTTGTTCCCAGTGAAGGCCAAACTCAGTTTGCATCCACACCTACATAGCTTTGTCTACTGGAGTGCAGAGAATTGAGACTTTCTCCTAAAAATTTCTCAATACTCTATATTGACCAGAACAGTCTTCCATTGCCTGTTCTAATGCACCAAATTATTAGTTAAGAGTAGTTATGCCATTTCTGGAAAATATTAGACTTCAAAATCACTCTGCAGCAGGTTCTTGCTGGTTTCCTAATAATTTCTCCCAAACATTTCCAGATGCAGATATTGCCAGTTGTCTTAACAGGCGGGAAGCATTGAATAATTCGGTGCCCACACAGCATTCTGCCCAATACCATCACATTTGGAGCTTAAATTTTTCCTGCTCTGTTTGGCCATCCAAACATACATTTAAGAAAGCACAGATGAATACAAATATCACTCAAATTTTCTTCTTCCTCTTTAAATTCAGCAGATATAAATATATAACAAATAAGTAAACAAAGCCATAGAGAAGGGACCATCAAAGGCTGCTGGAAGAGAGCTGAAAAGATGGAAGGGAAAGGGCTATAGTCTCCTTCACACCTACTTCTATTGTGTACAGCCTTTAAAAAAACAAGGCTGTATTTGAGTTAGATGCAGCTTTTTTGTGACATCCTAACAGCAAAATGTAGAAAAAAAAAATCAATTTTTATCTGCATTCTCTTATAGACTAGCACTTCTAATCAAATATATACCTCATAATTATTTGACTCCCCACCTTTCAGTTTTTCTTGTTTCCCTAAATATTTTGAGTACATTAATCAAATAATAGAATCAACAGGGAAAGTTATTTTCCTCATAAAGAAGAAAATACATCATTTAGTGAATGCGATCACATTTGTCTTTCTGAAATTTTTGTTCAGACACTTCCTTTTCTGAGAGCAATTCAGATTAAAAAACTGATGACAAAACAAATGTGTTTTATTGTATCTTCAAAAGATCCAAAGTTTAATTCAGGGTCCATCCTGTTATATAACCACCTATAGCCTTATCAATGCAGTATTTTACAATATTCACGTGACTGGACAAAAAGCAAAGGTTTGAAACATGATTTGGACATGTGAGATGAACATGAGTGTGTTTTCCTTGCATTTAAAAGCTGTACCATTTTAGCAGCTCACCCCATCTCTTGACTCTAATGTTTGTATATTACAATGAGCATTTTCAAATAGGTGAAGATATCAGAATAAATTGTATTTGGGAGAAAACCATATAAATTGACTGAGGAAAGAAAAATCTGAGTAACAGTCAAAGAGTTAGTTCCCATACTACCAGTGTAAGCTCCAGTATTAACAGTCAGCAGCTCTCTACAACCTTCTCATACATCAGAAAATCACCACTATGTGTGATCTTTACCTTCTCAAAACAATTGTATAACCTTTTTCACAGTAGATATCTTATTGTCTGCATGACTTCCCTACAAACCACATCTAAAAAGAGCTGTTTGATCTAAACACAAACATAATTGTGAACCAAAAACTTTTTCATTGTTGCTACTGAAAGAAAAACATAAGCGGAAGGAGTAAGGATGCCCAAATGGCTATTTCATCAACTGGATTCTGTCACACATCTTCAGAGTATCATAATGACAGTCATCAATTCTGTCATTCAAGGACAGCAAATGATTCATAGCCCACTACACTGAATTAATTAAAAGCATCTGCATAGTGCAAGATGAAAATATTGTGATTTGCTTGACATAGGGCACAGGTGAAAATTATGCTGCAGAAATATTTACAAGCAAGTTTCTTACCTGTTAGAACTGAATACACAGCAAGCAAAAGTCAATGTTCCCAGTGCTCACAGATGACAGATTTGTTATTCAGAATAGTCAGATCAAAGGGAAAACAAGATGAAATTAAATCAAGAGTTTTATATTCAATAATACTATCTACACTCCCACGTAGTACTTTTCCATAGTAAATATAAAAGCACTTGATTATAATTACAAAAAGCTAACAATTAACCCATTTCAAGGTATAATTTACCAGGTGTTTTTACAATTTTCTACAGTAAAAGATATGCTGACTTTTAATGAGACTAGTGAAAATAAATTTAGATTTTCATCAGCACTTTATAGAAACATAACGGGAAAGGCATTGAAGAAGCTGATGTTAGTGTAGTTTTCCTTTCTTTCTGTACACTTAAGGTCTAATTTAAGAATTTTCTTTTCTTTGACACAGCAAGTTGCTGCTACCTTTCTTTTGAAAGCTGCAATCCTCCCCAGGTACTGCTTGATGCAAAGGCAATAGGCAGAGTTTATATACAGCGTGTCCTGCTGAAACAAGGAGGCACACAACCAATATGAACAGTAAACTTCTTTTCCTAGAAGCAGTGCACAACCAGTCTTGCAATTAAGGTTAGAAAAAGGTATGTGCAATGCTAGAGTAGTACCTTATGTGCTGTCTAAATTCCTTGGGAATGCTTGTGAGATGAAGCAACACTTGTTCCTGACCAGTAGCGGTCTTAAAAGTGCATGGAGGAGGCTGGGTAAGACCACTCTGTTACTGGGTGAGACTACACACTAGGTGGGGTAAGAGAGCCCCCAAACCCTCGAAGCACCAGATTTCCTAACTGATCAAGATTTGTGCAACATGTTATCATTCTTTTTGCTCCAGAACCTGCCTGGGGTTTCCAGCTCACCTGGAAAACAGAGGTCTCCAAGCAGCTTTTAAAATACCTGAATAAAGAACCTAAAATTCCACAGCAAACTATCTAGTTTGCTGTTCCCTTTTCCCAAGAGCTTTTGTGCAATGCAGGACATAATTTCTGTCCACTTAGAACTTGGTCATACTTGACAAATAAACAAAACCTAATCACGTATCCAGTTTTATCATGCTATAACACATGTTAACGTGGAATAAACGATTGGTACTTCTTGCCATCTATCTCAAAAACAAAAGTTACAGCAGGCAATATGTAAAATTTAAAAGCAGGCAATGAGAAAACACAGAGGTATTTAAGGTACCTCATAAGGTACAGGAACCTAAGATAGAAAGGACAGAAGTAAGCAAAGTACATAGGGCACATAATAAACCAGTGCAGAGATAATGCATTGACCGTTTTCTGTTTATAATCTTGAAGAGCAAGGGAATAAAGAATGAAACTGAAAGGCAAAGTAGTATATTTAAAATTAATAAAGATCTAATTTTAACTTTTTTTTTACTTTAGGAAATTAATAAATGTGTTGCTTTTATTTCTAAACCATGCATAATTACCATGTATATAGATACAGAAAAGATGCTGACATATGTGCATCCATTACCCATGAAATGAGATTACATACTCACATAAGATGATGGGAATACGCAATTGCAACAGATAAGATAAAAAAAGCATAAACCCCTGCAGTGCTTCACAAAATAACTCATGACAGATGCTCGCTGTTCAGCACCACCAGATGCAGGATATTGGAAATAAGATGTTACTGGTTTGTTCTAACACAGCTGTTCCTGATTTTCTGGAAAAATCTGACCTGTTCAGGGAACATCCCAAAGCTGATAAAGATTTTGAAATGAGAAAAGGAAAGGGTAATGCTGTGCTGAAACACCCAAATATATCACTATTTTAGGCAACAGGAAGATCGACATAGAAGAAATTATTTAGTTATCACAACTATCAACTTCAGAGTTATAGGGAAAAGGACAATTGCTCATAAGAATGCTATGGATGTTCAGGGATAACAGGAGAAAGGCTTTTAAGCCAGCTATTTACAATTGAAAATCTGTTAATTAATAGTAAGCCTGAAGGGATAACAAAGGATTGATGGCACTCCACTAAAGGCTGCAAGGCAGCTCTTCCCGCTCAAGGAAGGCTGTTTAGAGGTTTCATCAGCAGAGGACAACTGTCCAAAATTCACCGCCTCGCCCATTTTCTCCAATTTCACTATCCATCACGCCAGTATTATTACCCCAGGAATCCTGCCTGCTTCCAGCCCAACTGGGTGGCTGAGGACAGAGGTAAAGGACCCAGAAGACAATGGGAGGCTGTTGTGCAAGAAGGATTCCAAGTCAGCCTTTAAAAATACCCCTTCAGTCACAGATCCCTGCCACGTAAGGCATATTACTTACAGAAGGCCTATGCTATGAGTTGAGGGGCAAAATGTGATGGTAGTGAGACAGGATTTCAGTTTGATTATTTGCCCTCCAGAAGTTCACTGAAAAGGAAATGCAGCTGGTGCTCCCACCCAAAATCCCCACAGGTCAGTGACGATCTATGTTCTTCCCTGAAGCACTGGCTGACTCTGCCCTTTGGTCAGGAAAACACCAGCTAGTGCTCATCCAGATCCTGCAGGTCACGCAAAGGAGCCTGGGGACAGAAATGACAGGGACACCATGGTTGCATTAAATTGCAACCTTTAACAGCAGTTGTTCTTCCAGCTCAGAAAGGGAGCCCTGGGAGAAGAGAGACCTTCCATCTGTCTCTCTGTGTGGGTGAGTGTTAAAACATACTCAAATACTCTAGCAAACAGTTCAGCTGTCACTCAGCTGTACAGCCTCCAACCCTTTCTCTGCAAATTCACACAGTGGTTGCATATCCACCATGTCATTTAACAGGTGAGAGGTGCAGCTTCTCAGCCAAGCCAGTATAGACAAATCTAGTATTTTATTAGGAACCCAACATGTATTGCCCTCCAGGGCTGAATTACAGCTTCAGTCTATAAAATTTACAGCAAGGACAGCAAATTGCCCCTATTTCACTACTCCTCTACACGAGCCTCTGCCTCCACTTTCAGCAGTAAAGAAATGGTCTGCTTGCAGCTTTGTCACACACATGTCACAGCTCTCCAGCTTTGCAACACTTCGACAAAGGTGAGGGTTACTACACTACCGGTCCCTCGCTTCTACATTTGTTCCTCCTTTGTTTTAATGCACAACTTAATATTGCCTGTCTCCTTATTTTTTAACTCATTTTCTGGTGCGTGGCAACCAGCCTCGGACTGTGCAGCCCTTTGAATCAGCCCTTCTCTTGACTTAGCATCGACCATAGAAGATGCAGTAGGCATGAAAGGTCACATCATCAGAATTCCTTATCTTTCCCCTCTGCTTTAATCACTTTCCATCTCATTTTAGATTTCAGTAGACTTTCCCCCTCCACTCTTTCCTGCTTGTTTTCCTTCCTTCTGTTCACCTATGTGATAAAAAGCTCCTCTGCACACAAACAGCTACTACTATTTATTTCTGTACCTATGTTATTTAGGCCTGCACAGGGTTTTCTGAGACTAAAACCCATGGAAAATAAAATAAATAAAATAAAAATCTCATGTACTCTGCGGCCTCTTATACTAGATTATTGAGAACAAGGAAAGGAAGCTTTGACTAATTTCTGGTAATGAACAGAAAAGAAGCAGGAGATGAAAAGGCTCTGACCAATAATCCTTGATGGGCTGGCACACTGCAAAGGTCTGATCAGATGTCTTTTACAACTGAGTGAACTGCACTGCTCTTCTGAACTCTAGCCTCCCACACACAGCAAAAGAAATGGAAGAGCAGTCTTACTGAGTCAGACCAAAGGGTCTTTTAGCTCATGATCTTCAGCAAAAGGACAAAGTGATCACACAGAGACACATTCCAGAGATACGCTTCCAGCTGTATGCATGCCAGCACTGTCCTGAATTGCTGGTATACTACCTGTGTGCTTTGACAGAGATTTTTCTGTGTTTTGTGACACATTTTTATTCCATTTTACTCGATTTCACTTTGTTTTCTGAACCCGTGTAAATGCCTGCAACATGCAATATCCTCAATCACGCAACACACGAAGCATCTCCCTTTGTTCTGAACCTGCCATCTGTTCACTTCATTTGTTGCCTCTGAGAGCTGGTGGGAGACAAACATCCTGAACCAGAACCACTCGCTGTTCACCTTTTCTGTTTGTGCTTATTATTTCCACTGCTCAAACCTCTCATTCCAAGGATGATAACTCCTGGTTTATTTAATCATTTACTTGTGTAGAATTGCTTTCATACCTTTTTTTTCTTTATTACTCTGCATTGTACTTTCTACAGTTCTATTCATTCTTTTTCGAGACAGAGGCGGGGACAGAACCATACAAGTTATAGGTTTCTGCAGCACTGCCTGCTTTGTTTTTTATTCTCCACATAATCATCCCCAATATTCTGCTTCTTGGACTACCATTAAGCACAGAGGTAATGTTTTTATGGAATTACCTGTTGATAATTCCAAGACTTTTTTTCTTGAATTGAAATAGAATGTTCAAGAGCTTGCTGACACACATATAAAGATAGGATAATTCTTCCTCTTCAATGCACTCCTTAATATTTCATCTGCCATCTATCTCCCAGCCACTCAACACTTTTAATCTTATATTTCAAATTAGCATTAAGTTGAATAAACATCCTTCTTAAACGTTAGTGTCCCTTAGTGAGTTTGCATATATTTGGTTATATTAAGCAGAAAATCAGCACTCAAAACAAATAACAAATGCATGTTAGTTTAAGTAGCATTATTCCCCCCTCCAGTATATGTTTACTCAGCTGATTTATTACTCACACACTGCTATTACACAGCACTCTAATACCATTCTGCCTGGGTGCAATCCAGGTAGATATTCCTTTCTTCACTCCAGGTAAATTTCTTCAGACAGGTTTAAAACAACTCTAACAGCGTACTATTTTCACATTACCCAACTAAGCTAAGAAGCGTACATGGGAATGATTTCAAGTATTCACAAATGCTTTGTTTTCCTTGTAACCAGTTTAAGCCAACTCCGCCTGCAATACACGTCAGCAGCTGACACACCAGAAGATACTGCGAAGAGGCAGCATGTATAGGTAAAAAAATAATACATTTTTGAGAAGATAGGTGAAGTGTGTTAACAGATAGTCTTCCCTTTTCTGATCCTCTAAAAAGAAGTATCTACCCTTCTAAAGAAATAAAAAGGTATCTAAAACATCTGTGACTGAACAGAATTTTTACTAGTTTACTCATGACATTGAAACTTTTTTCAAAATTTCTTTTCCCCTCCTTTCCCTGCCCCAAAGGCTGGGGGGATGAGGGCTTTATCTACTTGCTTGTTTGTTTACTTCTCCACACCTGGAAACTTCTGGGAATGTTGCAGGTTTTAAAATAGTAAGACCAAGCCTAAGATGTTGGCATCACAAGACCAAGCTATCAGCCACTGGGACAGGAACTGTCAGGCTGGACAGGCTGCCAGGGCAATGCAGTGGGGTGAAGGGGCAGCTGGGCACCTCGCAGTGCACACTCCTTTTGGGCAACTCTTACAACTGCCCAAAGAAGCATCTCAAATGCTGACCCACTGCTTCTGAGCTTACAGCATGAATAACACTAGACTCAGGCTGATGAATTGGGACTGCAACAACATGCATATCCCTGGGTCGCTGACTGTTCCTTGCATAGGAATGTGGCCCTCTTCAGCTGGAGAAGACTGAACAGGGAGTCCATTCTTTCCTGGGCTGGTGTATGACCCTCTGCCCCTTTGCCCAGGACCAGCAAGCAAGGGCCATGAACTCCAGAAAACACTGAGTTTTAGGAGAAAGCAGGGCAACTTCTGCCACTATGGAACTTTTCCATAGACCAGGTGGGAAAAAGCATAAATCAAAAGCCCAGCTATCAAGGGGCAATCAGACCTGCAGAGCTACTAGAGCAAAGTGAAAGCAGAGAAGCACAGAACAGTAAGAAAATTTGGTCCTGAGTAGGTTAGGAAAGATGATTAATTTGCATTCAGTGATAAATTAACTCAGGAAGCAGAGTGCCGATTTATGTGCAGGTTTGATTTATTTGTCCAAACAAGTCAAAGTCCCAACAAAATGAATCCACACTTGCTGTTCCTGGATGCACAAACTGGGCACTACATGATTGCAGCAAAGCATTCACAATCTCAAGCCTGCAAGCCAGTTCCCACAGGCAGACACACCTACTTCTCTAAGAGAGGTTTCATGAACATCCAAAGTCACAGGCTCAGTCTGCCCAGGCACCAGACACAGAAACTGAACACGACCCACCATGGTTCTTTGCCATTCCCATGCTCAGCACTGCAGCACAAAGACACGCAACAGGCAGAGGTGTCTAGAAATAAGCACTCGACAGGCAGCACCTGGCTGGCACCTGGCCAGCTCTTCAGCTTCATGTGCATATCTTCTAAAAATAGCAGTGGAGTTCTTCTTAAAAAAATTGCACATTCATGCATCACATTTTGGTTGCTGGACAAAGGCCAAACTGCCCTGCTGCTGTGGTAAAATGGAAATCTATTTTACAAATTACTGAAGTGTTAAGTCATGCAGGATGTACGCTGTCCAAAATATTAGAAGGGTCAGAAAAGTGTAGGGTACAAAGATATGTACCTTTAAGTTCAGCTTAAGATGCAGGCTGCCAAACTTAAGGAATGAATTTACACCTCTCTTACCTGCCTTCTGCACTTCTTCATCCCCGAATCCATGTGCCAGGTGACACCCCAGGGCACTCAAGAGGTTTAGTTTGCTGCATGTGGTCCAGCTTTTGAGGCAACGAAAAGGAAGCAAGCCCCTAGAGAGGAGCTGTGGGCAGGCACAGCCTGTGAGAGTCTCTGGCTGGAACCAAAATGTCTGTATATAAAATTAATGTAATATATGTCATAATACATACCACATACAATATGACATATAACAAAATGCCTGTACTCACAACACAGGTAAGGGTAGTAAGTAGATCCTGCTGAACTAAGACATCTGAAACTCAGGTGAAAACTAGGTATCTGACACTAATATGTGTTTGTCACTAACAGAATTTTTATTTATAATTAGATATTACAATGTTTATCCTATTTTTATGTCAATTTGTGTTCCTGTGCCAAAAATAGATATGAAAAGACAAGTCAGCATCACCTTCTAACCAGTTTTCTTTCTTCATACAGTACAGTACCTAGGTATTAACTACTGATTTGCTGTCCAGAGATGCTCAGTAACAAACATTTAAACCAAACTAATTTTGAGGCATGTCTGAACAAGGCTCTCAATGGATTCTGAATTTGTTTAGTGTCTCTGTCTGCAGTGGTAGATGAAATTGTAGACAAGCAGAGCAAAATTGGTTTGCAGAGCTGTGGCAATTTATGTGTGTGCTGCCCAGATGTTAGCAACTGCAACGGGTACAATGAAACACAACATCATAAAAAATATAAGCTTTCTTTTCCTGATCTTCAAACACTAGTCATGGAAAACAGAGCCCTCATGGATATTTGGTGACTATACTCACACAGGCACTGTTCGGTATATGAGAATAAAACAGAGATTAGGCTCCTAGATTCTAGATCAGAGTCTGCTGCGGACTACCTTTTAAGAAATTTTCCATATTCTTTTTATGCTTGGAATTCCTGGTTCTCACAAAACCTAGATTAGGGCAGAAACAGATGTATGCTCTTACTTCAGAAAGAAAGTCACTTGTGTTCCACTTCAGAGGAAGCCTAGTTACAAAAATTGCAACACTGCCCTCAGTGCCTTGAAATCCAGCTACCACATCTTCTACAGATTTGTGTAACTTCTTGCTCACAATAAGCAAGAAACTATTGTTTAAACAGAAAAAGAAGGACAAGGAAAAAGGCATTTCACTTAAAAGTGGGATATTCACAGACAAAATGGGAAGCAAATACCGTGAAGATCTAGGAAAAACAATTTTCCCTAACATAAGGGTCAACTGCTCCAAAGCGACCACATAAAAATATTAAAGTGAACCTTGATTTAAGTATAGTTGTTCCTTAACAAGCTGTGTAAATCAAAAACAAGAAATTTCCTCCACTGCTATTATCATGTAACACCATAAAATACAATAAAATAAAAAGCCAAGAAATTAAACTACCTGCAATTGAATAGGAAAACCAGCCATTAATGGGACAATGACGGTGAAACATTAGTAAGCCAAAATTGCCTACCCACACCAAGTTATTTCTTCTAAGTGTTTCATTTAACCCTCTTAAAAAGAAAGAAAAAAAGAAAAAAGAAAAAAAAAAAAAAGCCCCCCCTTAAAAAACCCGAAGCCCAATGTATAAGGTTAAAAGGCAGGCAATATTTTGCAAGTTGGTTCCTAGAGGGAAAATCTGGAGACTGGAGTTTAACTCAGGCTGAGCGACGACTAGCAGGGTGAGAGGACAACCTGCAGAGCTTCCTGCCATTCTGAACTTCTCAAGTCTGAAATTCCCTTCTCTGCTTTTCCTCCGCTTAACAAGTATATAAATACAACCTGGTGGCAGCAGTATTGAGTGTGGGGATTAAGTAAGACTCATGGTGAGAGCTGGAGGAGCAACCAGGCTACGCTAATAAGTTTTACTCTTAATGGGTATGGTCTAGTGCAGAACACTCTCTGATAGAAACCTACTAAAACAGTATGTGCAGCCACAGCTTCACTTCTAATGTCCCAGCATTGATCAAAAAGAAGGATTCAACTAAGCCAATGATGGAGAAAAACTAATTTCATGGTAAAATAATTCTAAAATATATTTAAGGTACATTGGCAAGGCTACTTTAAAGGGAATCTGCATTACAAAAACACATGAGGGAACTGAAGACTATATTCTGATGTCCTCCAACTGCTAAAAAACCAGTTATTCTTTATCACTTTCTGACTATGGCATTTTATGTAAACAATTTTCTGAGAAGAATATTCTTCTTTAGTGTGTTGGTTTGGGTTTTATTTTTAAGACAGAATAGAAGGCACTGCTGCTTTTCCATCACCTAGATTTTCTGTTTTCCTCTTAGAGAACACAGAAAACCAGGATGGAGAGCAAAACTGAAAAGAACATTTTAAATAAAAAAGCAACTGTCCAAATGTGAATCCCTAACACCTGCCTATGAGAAGTTACTTAGAATAAATGTAAAGTTGTGATTTTGCTTTTACATATGACAATGCCAGGGGTCACTGCAGAAAGCTTGTCAGAGCAGCTGCAACTAAATTTTCCACATTCAGAGGGTGAGAAATGGAGGACAGTTACACACTCCTCACTGCAGTAAAAACGTTTCCAGGAACCACAGCTTAATGTCAACACAAATAGAATATCCAGGGTTTCAAATCTGTTCTTCTCCAAACTCAGAATATTCAATGTTTTAACAATATCTGGGATCCTGAAACAAGGACATTCACTTTTGACTAGAACAGAGTACCTGAAAATATCGCTCAAGATCCTAGATAGTTGTGTTATTCACTAGCAGGTTAAAAAAACACCAATCTATCAAGAATCAAAATGTTAATACATGAATATTTTAAACAGAAGTGTAGCTTTTTTTTTTTTTCAACAGGCAGAATTATAACAGGAAAAAAGTGCTAAGACCAACAGAAAAGAAATGCAGAAATATTTCACAAAGAGCTTAATTAAAGCATAACAGTGCCATTCAAAATCCAAATTTCTGGTGCTCATTTATGTTTGCAATGCCAAACTTCATTACAAAAATCATATATAAAGAACATTTTAAATATAATATTTTTCTTTCATTCATATATGGAGAAGCAAGTCCTTTGGCCAGAGAAAGCGAATTTAAATTCAAATTATTTAAATTCTATCACTTTTCTGTAATAGTGAGGTTTTGCTATTATTATGTGTGATGCTACAAGATGTAGCATAACTCAGATGTAACATTGTATTTGCAGACCAGAGCCAAAAATGAGTATTAATTTAATTTTCATTGTTAAAGAAAAGCTGAAATGGATCACACATGGAAATAAATTGGTTCATTTTCATTCCAGGTATACTGTGAAATTAAACGGTAAAAAAAATGGCAAAATATGACACCACTCAATTATTATTTCTTTAACAACTGTTAGTGGCATGCAAAACATATTTCATTGTATGAATTTCAAAATTATTTACCAACTCCACTGCCAGTTGCTCTACAAATGCTGTATTTGACTCGGAAAAAAGTGTAGAGGAAGACCATAACTGAAGGAGTATTTTACTTCCCTTTCTTTTTAAAACCAATTTTATTCTACAATTCTCTTTCATAGACACAAGCCTATAAACCAACCTAGCCGGTTGCTGCCTGTATATCCTTCCTCATCCCATCAGATGCTGGAAATAGTTAGGAAGGAAGTACCAGGAATGCCAGCCATGTGCCACGTCCTGACACATATGATGAGATCTGCACTGCAGCCAAGTCAACCTTCATTTGATTCCTGATGCTGATCCACGTCACTGGGAGCTCCACCGGCCACTACGGCAATACTGCTGACATCAAGTACTGCTTGTGCTCCACGGCATGCCATGTTCCCCACCTGGCCACAGACCTTTTTCTGCCGTGTTTTTCAAAGGACAATATTATTATGGTTATTTTAATGCTTATAGATAGGATTCTTATTAACTCCTTGGTTTTCCCAGGTGATAACAGAGCCTAGTTCAAGCACTCTTAAGGCATAGACTGTGCTGCCATCTCATCTGCTTCTGCCTATATTCTGTATTCATTCCATCAGCTCTTGCTCTAGCCCCTGTTTGTTTTGCTAATGGACTTGCTGCCACAGCATACACAAAAGTAAAACTAATATGATCAGGGAAATTCAAGTCCCCAAAACACAATCTCAAAACATTTCCCTTTCTATACTGGGTTGTTATTATAGCAAGTCCAAAAGTTCACAGCTGAGAAAATGCCCAGAGCCGACAAAGAAATGCAAAAGACAAAATTGGACACTGCTGATAGGACATCAGACATATCTGTGTGGGAATCTTAATCCATTGGTAGTTGAGGTGTTTGTTTAGAAAGAAAACAAACTATGCTGCATTATTGTTTTTTTCTGAATTTTAATAATTTACTTCCCATAATGAGAAAATATATCATATGGATGATCTTTTATAATTATACTGATAGACTCCCTATGCAAAGCACTTGAGTCCTATCCATTGTGGAGCATTACTTTTAGACCACATGACTGAGCCGAACAGTGGCTCTAGGCAAAGCAATTAATCTCACTTTACCCCAGTTTCTCTCTGGGAAGTGATGTTATTACTCTTTTATCTCACAGACTCTGTGAGCAGTATTGGTAAATATTCTGAAGGTGACGTTTTCCATCAAAGGTCTTCTAAACACAAACCCAGTGTTAGCTCACAGTGGCTGTCTTCAGTTCTCCCCAGTATAGTGAGGGATGATGCAAAGCTCTTGCTAAAAACAAATGTGTTTCAAACCGAATGTTTACAAAGCGAGAATCATTATATGCAGCTAAAGAAAGATGGATAAAACTTGCCAAAATTAACATTAAGAAAATACAATACTCTTTAAAAAAAAAATAACTGGGGTAAATTCAAGAGACTTGGATAGCCTTGTACATATTTAACCAAAACTTG
This sequence comes from Acropternis orthonyx, assembly GCA_035583155.1. Classification (NCBI taxonomy): domain Eukaryota; kingdom Metazoa; phylum Chordata; class Aves; order Passeriformes; family Rhinocryptidae; genus Acropternis; species Acropternis orthonyx. Next base: position 78,051,172 of record JAWWEU010000001.1, on the reverse strand, counting down.
TTTTCTATTCTGTCTCAGACACACATGATGATGATGGTATTTCCACAGCTAAATTAACATGGCCAACATTCTGCAATGTAAATTGGCTTCTATTGATTAAATTAAGCATGGGGTGAACTTAAGCTGTTTTATCTGACCGTCAGTGAATGTTTTGCTGGCTGGGAATGTCCCGAAAGAACAGAAGTGCTTGGAATCGATACTGTCCAAACCAATTTTTTCTCACTGTTATCAAGGACAACTCTGTAATTAAGAAGCAATTCCCTTAAACTGTCCACCACAGCACAGAGGAATGAGTGTCTAAGACAGCTTCTCACAGACACAGTTGGCTCCTTGCCTCATGGGTTTGAATAATGTTATCACCCAAGCAGACTATCAAGTGTGTATAAAAGGCTTCACTGCAACTATATTTTTATTTACTGGTTCAAAGAGTATTTTTATGTGATTTAAATGCTTACATGATTTTTTTCATACTTATGTGATGTCATCTTGAAGAAATCGGCATAAACAGACATCATCTTGAAGAACTCAGGACATATTAGATAAATTACATAGAGCCAAATTACTCTGAGATGCAAGTTTTGTAATACCCTTGATATCTAGGAAAATCTAGCTACATTGCAGAACTATAGGAAAATTAATCTACAGAGATAACACTGGTTATAGATTTGCCTAATAACCACAGGGATGTTTTGACCCGAGAGATCCTGTCTCAACACACTTCAAAAGCATATTCACTGATTCCATTATGTGAATAACTGTGATGCATCCTCACAAGGTACCTTTTTCATCCGTGGTCCCATTGTAGACCTCCCTCCCCAGATCTGAAGATTGCAGAACATAAAGTGTGTGGCCTTATCACATGTCCTCACTCTCTCTATATCACAGAGGGAAGCAGTTTTCCCTGCCCAGAAGTCATAAGAATTCAAAAAGCAAAAAACTCATTAAATTCAAATTACAATAAGATGTAGAAATAATTAATAACCAAAAGAAGAATCAAAAAGTTTACCTTAAATTTCTAAAAGAACATTTATTAATTGAAATGCTTTATCACAAGCTTTTCTCTTTTTTTTCCTTTTTTTTTTTTTTTTAGATCTATTTTATCCATATGAAACATGAACTGTTTTATAAGTTGCCTCTAAATTTATCAGAATTTGGAGTTACAAGTCATTTTATTAGAAATAAGCATTATGGTAGAACACAAGTAAGGTAAAACAGTGTTCAGCTAAATAATAAGGTAAAATGATGTACAGTGTTTGAAAACAACTGTATGGCAAGTGTGTGAATAAATTACTTCATCCACATGAGCTATTTATTAGAACTACTACTTGTCTTGGAAAATATATTGATTATTTAGTAACTTTCATAATGGAATTGTTTAGTTTCAAACACAGTAACTGGCAAATGATTTGCAAATGATTTTGGCTTGTGTGCTCCTTGCTGAGAAGCTGTTTTCATATTATTAGATAAATTAAATAAATAAATAAATAAATAAATAAGAGGATAAATTTATGTATAAACCCAATGCATTTCTGTTATGTGAGCTCAGAACCTGGAAGGGTACAGAGACAAGACTTACCAGAATGAGTGACAGAGCACAGCAGCTTGGGAAGAAATGAAGCACTGTAATTCTGCCTTTTTATTCCTAATATTCCAATGCCCCACAGACTTGCTGCTTCTCACCAAGCATTTGAATAATGTGTGGTTCCTGAAGTCCTGCAGCTCCTTCAAGGAACATCATCAACTTTATTGAAAGAAAAGGGGTTTTGAGTAGAAAGCAATTGTTCAAGTTAGATGGTGCTTTTAAAGTTATTTCAGCTGTAAGACAGAAAGGGTAAACTGTGGAAATATTCTTTAAGAAAAGAGACTGAACATCATGAAATCACATAAGACCTGTGTGATTGAGATGTTTACCATTTATCAGGTAAGATAAACAGGGCAAAGGAAAGGTTAGAGATCAGAAGACAAAGTTCCTCTGAGTTCAGGCTTATGTGACTACTGTTCCACATCAACATTCAGTAAGATTCAAGGCAGGTCCCTAGCCAAGTAATAGCAAAGAAAAGCAGTGATTAGAAAGAAATAAACCTAAACCAGTATTTATGGTTAATACCAGCCCTAATGATCATTTAGTACTATGATTTGGTTAGGAATTAATCTAAGCTAAATAAAGTAATGCAACAGTTCTGACTCAATGGGATGAACAGAGCAATCAATACATACTGAGTTTTTTAGACCAAGACTGTACATTGCTGTAAATTTAGGATAATATCAAAGGCATAGATCTTAAAGAAAAGTATGTTGGAAACTTGATTCTCTTCTTGGTTTAATGCTTGCTTTATAAGTAAACACAGGATCAGAAACTTGGCGTAAGATTAGATGGAGTCCCCTTGGAACTGACAATGTGATGTTAATGTAGATGCAGAGATGTGACTTCCTCTACCTTGCATGTCAAAGATGGTTTAATGGAGGACCAACAGCATTTTATCTCCAAAACATATACACATACAATCCACAGAAACCCCTAAGAGATGCACAGGCACAGGAGGAGAAAACAAGGTGCCCTCTGCTCCTGAGGTAGAAAGGTATGCCAGATTTAAAAACCAGAGGGGTAAGTCAATGGCTACCTTATCAGGGGACAGTTTGAATTATTTGGACCAGGAAAGTGAATGTGCAATGCTCCTTTTCATTTTACAAATCCTAAACATTATACTTCTGAGTGTGACTACTGTGTTGAGACAGTTATGGCAGTGTCTCAGGAAGTCATGACGAATGTATTCTGTACATCATTCATTCTGTCCTGTATATACTGGGTGATCTGTACACACTTGAAAGGTTCTTCAGAGTGGGACACTCAAAAATATTCAAAATTTGTGTATGATGTACAGACATCTCTGCTAAGACTGCTTGCACTGCTAGAAGTGTGCACAAGCAGACTTACAGGCACCAAGGAAGTTTAATTGGAGCTACATTACCTAAAAGCACTTATGGATTTGAGGCTTGATGGAAATTTGGCAAAGATCAGGATGACACAACTAGACTCTTAACACTACAATTTCTCACAAGCCCCACATCACATCTATCAGCTTTGCCCGAACTCAGCTCTCAGCTGTTTAAAGAGAAGAGAATCAACTTAAAATCAGGTTATGATTAAAGTCCAATGGCTGCATGGAGGACAAGGCAACCTTTACTGCCAGCTTAGCAGGATAAGCAGGAGTGAAAAAGAACCGTTTACTCAATCTAGAAAGATGCTACTGAGCCCTGGGGAGGAGAGTTCATGAACTACTTGCATTCAAGAAAAGGGAAATATTTTTAGAGTAACCCAGCAGACCCAAACATCATAAAGAAATGGATAAAGGTAGAGAAGAAGAAATTAGATATTCTTAGAACAAGGCAAAATTTTACAGTTTCCTTTAAACGCTCTATTTGAAATAAGTAAAAGGAAACTCAAATAGAGATGGTGAAACTTTAAAGCAAGTATGTGAGCCAGAACCAAGGACCCTAGACTGAGAATGATCCATGTGCAACTGTCTGATATGAAAAAATACATCAGTAAATCAATATGAAAAATCCAAGAAAATAAATTATTAGCCATAATGCTGGCTAATCCTTTCCCTATTGAAATCTAATGCAGCTATTCCTCAACCAAAGGAAGATGCTGTGCAACACCAAAGGTTTTAACCTGCCTTTCTGTTCCTGACAGTATCCAGTAAGGGAGGCCGAAAAATCATAAAAATAGGCCAAGCTTGTAATGCCTTTTCCTTAGCACAGTGGAGATTTCAGGTCAGGGATTTCCTGATACAGAGATAGTAACTTTGTGTTTAATAACCCACAGCGGGTTTTATATCCATCAACTTGGTTTTTTTTCAACACATGAAAACTTTGAGCACACAGAAGCATCCTCTGGCAAGAAGTTTCATCATTTCATTAATTCATGTAAAAAGCTATCTTAACATGTTTATGTTGAAACTGTCATCTGCTGACATTTCATAACTCTTAGTTTTTATATTACAAAAGGTAATGACAATCATGTCTCATATAAAACATTATTCAGCTAGGACATGGTTTTACAAATGTTCAGAAGATTCCTTTTCTTTGAAAATCTGGACACAAAAAAAAATGGTGCAAGACAAGGAACAGTAGAAGTAATATTTAATATACTGATTTTTTTTTTTTTCTCCTGCCCTATTCTAGTTGATTGCTTGGAACACAATCCTAAGTGTTTCTTGCATCTTAATTTGAGAGTTGTCACGCTAAGACTTACACATATATTAGCTACATCTTGATTCTATATGGTTTACCATTCTGCAAGCAGTAATCAAAAAGGATGGGATATCCTCAGTATGAGTAGCCCCAAAACTCCCATCAGAGAGATAAGGATCCAAGGGGGCTTGCAGGAAAGGAGAGAAAGCATGCCATGGATGCCACCAATTAACTTTTAATTTTCCCTATACAAGCAAAGAGCTAATTAGTCTCCTTGCTTGAACAGCATTTATATTTACAGTAACTTGTGAGATTTTTTTTTTTTTAAAGACAGAAAATAGAGGCTTTACAAAAGTCATGGACTCTGTTGAAGTTATCAGTTAGGTCAGTGGTATCTCTCTATTTAATTTCCAAATTTCAAGGCGTTGAAAAACCCGCATTAGTCAGGGACCCTACAGTAAGTGTTATACTAAAACCACAGCCAAGTGATAAGTAGTTACTATGATTGAGTTGTTTTCTGCTTGCAATTTCATATGGCAATTTGCGTTTTGGTTCTCATTGTATAACAAACACTAAAACCTTGTAATAAAAATGTAATGTAAAATAACATACACATCCTCTCTCTAGTAGATAATCATAAACTCAAACTTCTGACAGTTTCAAAGTTCTCAAATGTGAATCATAGCTTTTTTCCCTCCCTTCTCTTACCCAGAAATATTAAGCATTTTTCATCACTTGATAAACAATGTAAAAACACAAAATCCACAAGTAAAAATGCCCATGAGCCATTCTCAACAATAAAAAGCATTATGCAAATGGTAGACTTTTGCAACATTTCAAAATGTCAAGAATCCTTTTAGATACATTAAGAACTAAAAACAAGTACAAGTCAAGGAATTCATTTCTCAAACAAATTTAGACTAAATATTCCTCTTTGCACCATATCTTTTCTATTTGAAGGTGGCAAAGTGAATCCAGCCCACTGACTCATCCATTGCAACATCACGAAAGTACCTTACACCATCAGACTGCACATATGCAAACGCCTGTGTTCCTTTTACAAGAGGAGACACAGCACTGTCTAGATTTCTCAAATTCTTCTTTTGGAAAAGAAAAGCAATTAGAACCAGTTTAATCTTGCACATGAAAATATTTGGTTTTGTTTTCCACTCTCATCCTGCTAGTAACTTGTCAGATGTTTCTAAACATGTAGATCATTTTGCAGTGTAAAATTAAACAAAGAACTTTAGCATATACTGTGACCATACAGACGCTCCCAAAGCAGCTTCAGAGTATCAAGCAAGTTCCGATTGTTTAAGAGTTTCAGACAACACCTAACACTCAAATAGCAATGCACGAGCATTCATTCTTCTAAAGCCTAAACCAAAGAAATGCAATCAGGTAAAAAAAAACCCAAAACCAAAGCAAAACCAAACTGCCACCGCCACCGCGCCCCCCCGTGTCCCCCCCCCCCTCCCCGGACAATAAAACAAAACAAAAAAATCCAAACCAAAACAGTAAGTTTGCTTTCCTGATATGTTCTTTGACTGCTACCAAGACATGGTCAGATGTAGTTTGAAAGCTGGCTGCTTAATCCACCTTGAGCTCTGCTACAATCCAAGCCCTCAAAATACAATACGAACTCCACCCACTCAGCACTGGTACAGGCACATCTGCGGTACTGGGTCCAGTACTGGAGAGAGAACAGCGAAGATGAAGGGCCTGGAGCAGTTCTTCTCTGATGAGAGGCTGAGAGAGCCGGGGCCATTCAGCTCTGGAGAAGAGCTGGGGCTCAGAGGATCTCATCAATGAATATAAATAAGGGGAAGGTGCAAACAGGAGGGAGCCATGACTCTTTCCCTACTACTTCCACCCCTAGTAGTGGCTGGCACGGGATGCTTAGAAAAAGAATATGCCATCCTATTTCACAGGGCAATTCTTTTCTTCTGCCCAACCCTCCAGCAACCTTTCATCTTCCCATAAATTGTGGTTTAGGGATTCCCAGTTCCCATCATCATGCTTAACAGCCCCAGATGGAAGTAACCGTCATGAATTTGTGTAATTGCTTTTGAACCCATTCAGACTTTGAGCCTCCACAACATTCAGCAGGAATGAACTCTGCAATTTAATTATGCACATCATGAAGAACTACTTCCCTTCATTTGTCTTAAAGCTACAGCTTGATCATTTCACTAGATATGGCCTTACCTTTGTACTGTGAGAAAAACTGAATAATTATTCCTTTTTCACCTTCTCCATGATATTCATGAGTTTATATACTTCAGTCCTAACTCTCCTCAGTCATTCCTTTTCTAAACTGAAAAACTCTTGGAAGTCTCTTCATACAGAAATTGCTTCTTCTCTGTGATGCAAGATCACTTGGACTTATACAAGAGCATGATGTTTTTCATTTTTGCTTTCTTCTCCTCTCTTGATCATTCCTAAAATTATGAAAAGCCTCCTACAACTGCTCCTTTTCAAGCAGAAGAATTCAATTTAATCTGCAGAATCTGTTCCATCCTTTACATAATGCTGCTACATTCTTCCAGAGGGTGGGAGACAAGAATTGCATCCACATAGATGCCATGCACAATGGGGTTTGGGTTTTTTGTTTTCAAAGACTGATCCTACCTGCACTATTCCTAGATCATAAAATCTAAACTTTTTCTTCATGAAAGTAGAAAGCTGTTGATATGAGAAACAGCCAGGTCAAAAGAGAGAGATAACCTATATGAATTTCACCCCAATCAATAGACAGCTTTTTAAACAAATCTCAAAACAGACCAGAGACATTGCTATGACAAATACCAGCCAAAAGGATTGAAGGAGCTAGTAAAAAGTGAATACCACCTTGGAAAAACATTTCTCTGTGTGTTGGACCATTTATTACCACCAAAGGTGCAATGGCAGACAGCATGTTTTAAGGTATTGCTGATGCAGCCTGAAAGCCACCCATTAGCTTTCCCACACAAGCCCAGCTCTCCTCAGTCTCCTGACTTTGACAATCTGCCACACCAAGAAACTGCTATCTGGATGACAAAACCAGCACTGCAACCCTATTTCATCAGTACTCATCTATGGAATATTGTGCTCTGTGGGTAAACTCAGGTTGTGAGTTTTAGAAGTACTTTTCTTTTCTTTAAAGCTCCGGTCTTTCTCTGCTGTAAAAAATGCCAGAACCTTCATATTTTGGAATTCATCTCTCTAGCAGGCAGTTATGCTCTACATGGACACTTCTTTAGCCACTTTCTCCAGATGGCTTGACTATAGGTCTTGGAAAAATTCCTTCTGACCTTGCATTCTTTGTTGATCTCTCCTGGATGGTATATCATGGTACAGCAATGCTACCTAAATGAGGGAGATTCTTCTGACTTGGCTACAATAAGTAAATGCTTCAGCAAAGTCACTGTAAACACCACTGTTCTCAGTTTAGCTCTTCATCATCTTCTAGGAAAAGTCTGTATAGTGACATTCTGCTCATCCTAAGAAAAGCGTGCTGTAAAAAATCCAAAACACCATAGATAATCCATCAAGGGGAAGGAAAGGAGAATCCACAGAGTTTCAACATATTCAGACTTTCAAACTTGGACATCTAGAATGTTAAAACACAAAAAGGATGCTGAAGTTTCAAGCCCACCATTCAAAAATCAGGAGATGCAAAAACAAACCTTACTTAAGCAATGTTGGCATCTATTTGTTAGAATGTAATATGTAATTACATGATCATGTACTCTTTTTTTCATTAAATTACATCAAGGACAGATGAATACAAGAATGTCAGTGATACTTGTCTACAAAATCAGCCATATGGATCTCTTTATTACTGCTGTCACAAAAGTTAGATAGTGTGTAACGACTCAAGACAGGAGACTTGAGAAGCAGATTTGGGGTGATTTATGCTCTCCAGACCTGGAAACCTGTATGGCATCTCTAACATTGCTATGCAATCGCTGTATGATATTGATCAAGGCTCCTCTTTAAAGATAATCACAAAGATCCAGATTCTTCTCCACTAGCTGGAAGTATTTAAGTCAGGTCTCTACACCAGATGGTCAGAGGTAGCCACGTGGACTGACTACTCTCTTGTAGAGCTTTGCTCCTCTATAAGCTAGAGAGAGGGCACCGGGTATCCAGTAGTCTACATCAGATGCCTTTCTGCATCTTTACTACACCCAGTATGACCACCTGAAGTCTTACGCATTATTTAGTAGATCCAAATTGCTACAACTACCATTGATATAAAAACACATTAAAACAGTACTAAATAAATGTCCAGCTCCAGACTTCCAAATTCCTCTGGTCAAAATTATTATAATCTCTGTGCCTTATTTCCTCATACATTAGTAGCAACTGCAGCACCACCTCACTGCACAGGGCTGCTCTAAAGACTGCTTGCAAAGATCTAAGAGATTGCTGTAATCAGGGAGAAGACGGTGTTTTGCCTAATGTGCCTTTGATAACCTGACATCTTACAGTGAGGGCTACAAAGAACAGCTCAGGGAAATGAAAAGATTGTATCTGCCATAGGATGCGTCTGTCGTACATAAATGACGCACAAGAATGCACAATGAACATGAGCAAACAGCAAGTGCGTGTTCACCCTCTGGGATGAATAAGACAGGGATTTTTGCTGATGACAAGGTGTTTAAAGAGTCTTTGTATTTTCAAGAATGGTTGCTTAAAATGTTTCCAAATTTTTTTGGTATTAAAAAGAATAATAACCACATTTATGCTTTTAAATGCCCTCTAAGAACAAGGCTAAAAGCCAAAAATTTCAGTGGTATTTCATTTTTGATCACAGCAGAAATACAATTTCTAGCCTGCTTGCAGAGGGGAGAAAAAAAAAGGCTTTATAAACATTAGCAATTGAGACTGATTTCATACCTCCCTAGCCAACGGAAGTCATCCCCCAGTGAAACAAAGATATGTTTTAAAACTAAATGCCCTATGAATAGCTTGTTAAATAAAACACTGCATTGCTTAAGTACCCACATTTGATGAAAATAAATAATTCCTTCAGTGAATGCAGACTTTTTATTACTTTCTGAAAACTAGAGATGCAAAACTCAAAAAGAGTGAATACGGAACACAGTGCATCATCTGAGCAACAAATTAGTTCCATTTAATTCTTCAGGGTTACTTTATAAATCAAGTCTGATGAGATGCCTGTGTCATTAGTGCTAGAAACGTCAAAAGGAATACATTCTGTTTATAAATTTTTATGATTTTGAGTTACTATGAAAGTGTGTCCAGTTTTCTGGTTTTTCAAAAGTTGTTTCCAAGTGTCTGCAAGTAGGTAATCACAGAAGCATGTACCCTGTATTTTGAAAGACATTAATAATTCCAGTGCTCTGACTAGGATATAAAAGTAGTCGCATAAATCTGTGTCTCTTAGGGCAGAAAAAGTGTAACCAATGACTGATCCTAGACCAGAGACCATAAATATCATGTGTGTACGAATGCTGTGTAACATTATAAATAACAAACAGTACTTGAAAACAGACTGTCTGGAAATTGTTACCTTCTACTATCCTGTTCTGAGAAGTGTCACCATCTTTCTCATACCCAGGTTATACAGCATTCACATGATGGAAGAGAAGAACACACTGCCCAAATTTCATATCACGCTTCTCATTGGAAAATGTGTATTGCCTCCACTACTTCATAATGAAATAAAACAACTCAAAGCACTCCTGCCACATGTAGCTAGGTCAGCTGGTTGGTTGTGCTTAAATTCTGCTTCAGCTTACTGACCTGAATAAATTCTATGGCACATGGAACAAGACGATAACTTCACACCCACAAATACCAATACTTTCTCTAATAGCTGGATGATGCAGAGTGATTCGGTGTTACTCATGGGACATTTTAAAAGATAATCTTAGTCATGGCTTGTGTGTTGATTAGAATACAGTAACTCGCAAATTTACCACTTGGGATTGTGAAAGGCACAAGAAACATTTGGGATAAATGATTGTAAAAGAAAAGTAACCTCAGAAAACCTTGAAGAGTATTCCCTACATTTCATAACTATCTTGTTGATTTTACTTCAAAATATTTTAATCAATGTCACCGACAGTCTGTTTTATGTCATATAGAACATGCTAATCATCCTGATTTATTTCTCTCTAAATATCAGGTGATCCTGGTTTAGCACTGCACAGCACAGAATTATACCAAAGACCAGAAAAACAGGCTTGCCAGATTTTTTTCCTTATTCTATTTCTTTCCAATTTCCACAATGTACTATACCATCTGGCATCATCAAGGCACAGTAACTCACTTTTGAATACATGAAGAACTTTGAGCTCAGCACATATCCATACCAATATCCATTTCTTAATTTATTTTTATTTTCAGATCTTCTCACTGAACGTATCCTGATCTCTTCTCTGTGGTGACCAGTGTTAGGACTTGAGGAAACGGCACGAAGCTGAGTCAGGGGAGGCTTAGGTTGAATATTAGAAAAAGGTTTTTCACCTAAAGAGCGGTTGGGCACTGGATCAGGCTCCCCAGGGAAGTGGTCACAGCACCAAGCCTGACAGAGCTCAAGAAGCATTTGGACAATGCTCCCAGGCACACAGTGTGATTCTAGGGCCTAGAGCTGGATTCCATGATCCTGATGGGTCCATTCCAACTCAGCATATAATAGGATTGTAATACATGCAGAACAGGAAAATCATCAGAAATTCTACAGCTGGAAGATCCAACGAAGCAACTAGTGGATTTTTGATGCAAAAATCAAGACTACAATGCCACATCCATGCTTCATCCTCTCTCTGTAACACAGTTCCTAAATTAATTGATCGTTCAACATATCAGCTTCCTAAGAAACTTTAGGGTATGCTGTGCACAGGCTCAGTTGTCTCCAGAACGGAGCAACTGGCTGTGCATCTGATTACACTAGATTTGAAGCCAGGAAACTACAGAAAGCAATCTGAGAGTTCCCTGAAAAGCCGGACACTAGTTATCTTTGCAGCATCCTACTAAGTACTGAATTCACATGACCATCCCCCAACCCAAACCAGTAATTTTCTTTTTAAAACTGAGCTGCTAGAAGAAAAGTTTTCTCACTTGTTAGCCTTTCATGCTCATCCCTACCGACAGGCTGCAGAATTTGAACTCATGCATCCTACCACTCTGAACAGCTCTGCACATGCCACAGCTTAGACTAGAGAGGTCACCTTTTCCCAGTACTCTTGAAACTTGGCTAACACAGCCAAGAGATAGGAGGCAGGGGGTGTAATGGGTGTAATGGGTCTGTGCAGGGTGGAACCCGCCAGGAAGAGAAGGTCAGGGACTGCCTTGTGCTGGTCACAGCCATGTCAGCAGCACACAAAACAGACCTGTCACCTACCATAACTATTCATCTTATTTCTTGGTACTGGAATCAGAAATTACAAGCTAATATAAATGAACAATAAACCAGCTTAAGTAGAATTCCCCAGTTCATGACTAGTTTTGCTCATAATGGAGAGGCAAAGGCTTTCCTTTAGTGTGTTCATCTGCACTTTGGTGCTGCTTAGCTTCTGTGCTTGCAAAACTGTATAAACATGTAAGATAAGAACAAAACTTTCTTAAAGGCTTTGATGGATGGCATTAAAGTTACAAAGTCACAACACCAAATTACTGTTAAAAATGCCATCTATTTCTGAATCAATTTGAATACTCTTGTAAGTCTTTTCATCTATATTACATACTTTTGTATTGTAAGAAATACAGCAACCAACCAGTGGAAGAGCATCACAGGAATTTACTGTGCTGTTACATGAAAAGTACTGAGGATATCAATTCCTCAGGCTTCTGGGCACCAGAAGTGAATCACCATTTAAGATCCATAAGAATCCACAGGGATCCATAACCTTCCACATAACATGTCATACAAAAAATTTTCCACTCAGTTACAGTTCTCCACAGGTGGTCTTCCAATTTTATCCTTAAGACAAGCCGAAAAACATGAATTCAGTATAATAAAAGTCCAAAGTTCTTCACCTCCTGGTTTAACATTTCTATCAAATAAGAAGCACTCTGTTCCTTTACACACTTTTTCCATAGTCTTCCACTATGCCATTTTTAAAGCTTTATTTTTCATACACCTTTCTTTTACAACGTATTTGGGTAAAGAAGCTGAAGATTCACCTCCACAGATTTTAGGTCTCCCCTCATGTTCAGGAAAATCTCCTTCTTAAACCCTGGCAAATATCTCAGCAATCCTTCAATTTCTAGCCCCCAGTTTTCAATTCCCATCAGACTATAGGTCCCTAAATGCTTTTCTTCTAATCTGACAGCTGGAATAGGAAAGGCACAACACAACATTTACAAAAGCAAAAGCTCCAAAAACATCAAGGAACTTGCCTTGTCAACAGTCAAGCACAGTTAATAGTAAAGCTACAAGCTCTAAAGTTGCTCCTAAAGTTACCGCTTTATAACTCTTTTCAATAATCACAATCACTTCTGACCAGAATCAAAGCTTTTTATACACCCACCCACACACACCCCCTATTAGTGTCTAGCTCTTGTCACTGTCTCTCCTTCACAACTGCCCTTCATCTATGCCTTCAGTACTACAGATCATATGGACTTACTGATCTCGACCACTAGAGACATACAATTGCTGTTTCCTGCACCTATTCTGCCTAAGTGCTAATAGGAGACTACTCAGACAGTCATTTCTATATATACACCTCTTGAGGTTAAAAGTTATCTATCTGTAAGACTAACTTTAGGTGGATAAAAACATGTCAGTCTAACCAACCCCCTCTCTCCATTAGCAGCTGTAGAAGATGCAGAAAAAAACATCATCAAAAAGATGGGGAAAGTATGAAATTAACTCTCCCAATATTCAGCAGTATGTATTTTAGAGACTTCTAAAGCTGATGAATTTGTACACATCTTTGTGTTTATCAGTCCTTGATTTATCCTCCATGTCTAATCCATTTGGTGGACAGGTTGATGTTTTCCTGTGCAAAGAGGCCCACGGAATAACTTGGTACAGTATGAAAATTATTTCCATTAATTTAGAGATGCTTCCTGTTCATTTTACTGAATATACCCTAGTCTAGTATTCTTCAAGACATTTATGATTTTTTAATAATATTTTTTTTATATATTTGTACAATAAAATCAGTTTCTCTTCAATCACCCCTTTTGTAAACTGGAGAGCCCTAGTCTACTTAATCTCTCCTCCTACAGTACCTCTTTCCTACTCAAGATGTAAGTGCACAGTACATTTATAAAACACTTTACATTTTGTCCTCACCTCCTCTCCTAATCATTTTTATCATTCTTCTGACTGCTACTTAGCACAATGCCAACATTTTCAGCCTCCTATTGCAATGATATCCAGATCTCTTTTCTGAATGCTAATGGATAATTTACAGCCTATCACTGTGTTAGCAGCAATAGTTATAACCTCCATACACTACTTAGGATTTATTGCTACAATTTCATTTGCTGCATTATTGCCCATTCACTGACTATCATGAAATTATTCTGTGATTCTTTGGTTTTAATTTAATGCTTTAATTATTTGATGCTACAGAATTATCTCTTTCACTATTTGTCATTTTTCCAGATTCAGAAATATGTTCAATAGCACATATTCCAAGAGATTCCAGTTAGATCCCAACCATATTCTCCTGCCATTCGTGGTAACCTACCCCAACAAAGAAGTACCATGTTAACTTTGTATACTGTCTCATGTTATTCTCAAACTGAGTTTGCTTATAAAATTCAGCTCTACGTGCTCCTGTCCAACAAAATACTGATGCTGTCTCCAAGATCCCAAAGTCTCAAAGAAATTAATGCCTGGAAAAATGGAAACCACGATCCCTGAAAGACGATGAGGGAAGACAAGATGTGACTGACTTCCAGGGACTGCCATGATCTCTCAGAGCTCTTCAGCTGATCCTCCTGCTTTCTCCAAGTGCTTTCTCCAACAGGATTTAATAATCCAGACAGCACCACTGTGAACAACTGAATAAGCTTTGAGAAAGTGTCATTCTTCATGCCAATATACTTTGGTTAAGCAGGAATGCCATGACTAGCAGCCAACCTAGCAGCAAGAGCAACAATTTGCCCCCTCCCTTACTCACACAATCCTTTCGCATCAGCAAAGACATTCTAGCATGTCTTTTCATACACTGATTCAACTCACTAGCCAGAAAGAAATTTCATTTATTTCACTAGCCCAGTTTCTTTCCAGGCTAATGAGCTTAACTCTTAGGCAAAGCAGTACTTCCTTTGAGATGAGTTGCTCTCACTCAGCTCCACGCCATTAGGGTAAGGGATAGAGCAAGTTGCAACAGCAAGGCTGTCTCTCCCCCTCTCATGACATACAAGTTTTAACCTCCAACTCAAGAGATAAATATACTCACTCAAAACCAAAAGTTTCCTTTTAAAATTGAGACTTCACTAGATTACCAGAAAATAAGTGAGAAATGGTTTTTTAATAGTATTAATAAATGTCAAGATTATATTTAGAATTACTATATCAAATTAGTCATCCCCAAATTATCATTTATTCTGCTAGGAAATACGAAGATTAATTGCCTGTAGATTCCCAAAGATACCAAACACTAATAGCACCACTATTAATGTACATTTACTTCAACTAAACTATAAATAGGCCTCTGGTCTCAAGATGTAAGTGTCCATTCAGTGTTCCAGGGAAACTGTTATAAGGTATTGTGATCAGAATATTATTTTTCTATCAGTATTATAAAAATTCTTGGCAATTACTTATTGGCTAAGATCTGTGCATCTCAAAGTGAATTTACACTGATCATACAATCTGATCATAGTAAGATTCAGAGGGAGTGATTAAGGTTGCTAGAAGAAGTAACCTTTTCACTTGAGTGAATGCATTCAACATCTAATTCCTCTCCAGAACCATGGTCTGATGCTTATCAGCTAAAATCATGACATGGGTACCCCAGTCCCAACTTAATCTCATCCTTATTAGGTGGGACACAGAAAAATCTGCTCAAAACCTCAGTGACTGTGCCCCAACCTTCTAGTGCAGTCGTGCAAGCATTAGTTGCCTTTGGCTACTCCATGACATAGTCACATTCAGTGGCTGACACTGCTTCAAGGTATGCCAGTTAAGTAATCACTAATTCATCCTGCTCTCAGCAACCAGGCTCTGATGCAGATAAATCTCCTAGAAACGTGCAGTCAATTGTTATTAGATTATTAGTAGAGCCTCCCTGACCTTTGCTGTCATGAAATTAAGCTGCTCAGGGACTGAAATAAGCATCTCATTTAGGTGCACAGTAGTAATTTCATTTTAAAGTATAATGCCTGGAAGCCATTTGTAAGTATTTTCCAAGTTATCTGAAACTCTTACTTAGTAGTTGACATTTCCAAATTATACCCCTCCTGAAGTATTCCACATGGGGTAAAATGGCATCTAATTCAGCTCTTCATGCTCGTAGCTATGTGGAACTTACCTTTCTTTACACTACAACTTCATGCACACATTATTCAATCCACCTTCTATGAGGTTGTTAAGTGCTTTCCTCAAATGCCTACAACAACTGTTCTGTCCACAGCAAGCAGAAGTGTTCAAAATAAAAATTATTTAACTATTGAGGCACATTAAGTTGTCTCTCACCTGTGCATATGCAGATTTGTTGGAAGTACAAACTATTCACTCTTTTTTTACACACTTTAAATTTGCAGTAGGTAGCTAAAACCCTTATCATCAGGTGTTTAGGACTCATTTAGTCTGGAGACATATAGGGCATACTTGGTTCCCTATATTATGTTCACCTCTGTAAGC
Source organism: Acropternis orthonyx (assembly GCA_035583155.1). Classification (NCBI taxonomy): domain Eukaryota; kingdom Metazoa; phylum Chordata; class Aves; order Passeriformes; family Rhinocryptidae; genus Acropternis; species Acropternis orthonyx. Next base: position 78,035,193 of record JAWWEU010000001.1, on the reverse strand, counting down.
AGAAAAGTTAGGGGAAAGCAGTTCTTTGACACTTACCTCATTTCCACAGAAAAAAATGTAACAAATTTCCCAACTCCTTCCAATAGACATTAGGGAAGGTGAGAGAGGAAAGTAATTGCCTGCTTCACCTATAAAATGATAAAATACTATTAATCACATTAAAAAAAAAAACTTCACAAACTAAAAGAAGAGGTGTGGAAAACTACCAGGGGTTTACTTGGAAGGACAACTTTCTGAAGTTAACTTCTTTCTAGCAAATGAACAATGATGTAACTTCCTGCACACATGACGGAGTTGAACAGTTAAGACAGAGTATAAATGGGCTGTGAGGAGTTCATGATTAAGTTTACACCTCACAGAACAATTCCCATCAGTTGTGGTGTTTGGGACCTTACTACTGTCAGGGATGAGCTTACACCATTATTTTAATAATTTAATAATTTTACTCCAATGAACAGATTGACCTTCCTTGCCTGCAGGATGATCCTTCAGAGTAAAAATCCAGCAACTTTTTTCTATATATTGAAGGAAACCAAATAAAATACTTGGTTTACAACCTCCTTGAATTAGACTGTCATTTTGTGTTTTCATTTTCCCTTGCCAATACTAGAAACAGGAAGACATGGAGGCTTTTTCCTGATATATCCAAGTCTTCTAATGACTGATTCATCCTTTGGCAGGTATGGTCAACAACTGAGCTTCACTGATATTGGAGAGACCACATTAGTTTTCTTTACCTCTCATTGTGATCTGTGATGCTGGTAACTCCTAACATGTAAAAGGACTGTGTATTGCTTAACCAGAAGATGACAATAACATGCCCAAGCTCACTATTGGACAAACACAGAATTCTTACGGCCCTTCAACAGAAACAGTATCATTGCAGGGTGGATGAGTAAACAAAAATACAAATATAAGGTTGGTTTTTATAGGAGATCAAAATTGAGAACTACTTAGATGTTATAGGAAAGAACATAAGGAAGATAAACAAGTATATGAAGCAAGAAGGACAAATGATATCTGTAGGTGTTGCATAACCAGTCTCCCTCTCCCAGAAACAACAATGAAAATTAATCTCAACTGCCTTGGCTCCCTTATTCCCAGGAAGGGACATGATGGGGTGGCTTGGACAGCAGAATAATTTCAAAGCCTGGACTTACATGAACCAGGGCCATCCCATCCAGACTTGAACTGGATCACAAATTGCACCCAGCCATCTGTACTCTCTACCCAGTAGCAGTAGTCAGTGACACAAAAATGCAGCATCCTGTTGTTCGTATTAGCAAGATCAGAAAGTAATTTGCCTTGTAGTCCAGACTAAAAGAGATCAAAGTGCTTTTTTGCTTTCATAATGAACTGGTCAGTAACTCCAAGTCAACTGCAACAACTGGCAGGGGTAGATGGCCAAAGGTTTCAACTGATATAAAACTTGGCCAAAGGCCAACAGACATGTGGTACTGTCAAAGGGCAGACTGCAGGAAGGGAAAATAAGATCAGGAGGATTGGTGGGCCTGAGCTCTGGAAGAACAGTATGAGAGCAGAATCAGATCATCTTTGCCTGACACACTTCCTAATTGAGATTTAGATGTATGCACAACAGGTGCATGGTTAAACATACATGAATTAATAAAGATGCTGCCTGCAATTTGAAGTGGCACTACAGCATCTGTCCCACCTCCTCCCGAGGCTCGAGAGTGACCTAGAACCAGTACAGTCACTGGACTGTGGAGAGAAATGCTCAGTTTGCTTGGCAGACATTTCCAAGTATCTCTCTTACTGATAAATGAGTAAAATGTACTTGACATAAATAATTAAATATTTCTCCCTGATGCCTATGCAGGGTAAATGTAATGCAGAGATGCTAGCAAATAGATGTTGCATTAACCAAATGGTAACAAGTTGTGGGCCTTAAGTGTTCAGAGTATTCTCATACTCAACTACAGTGAAATACAAAAAGCTAGGATCTGCTCATGTCCAACAGGGTAACTCCTATGAATGAATTCCATAAGCACGATTGATAGTTCGTGCAGCCTGAAAAGACAGCAAGGCCAATGAAGTAGGAAACCATTTCCCTGTAACCTAGGGATCAGTTCTTTATGATCACTAAACAACAGTATTGAACCAAATATAGTTTACTGCTCTAACAGAAAAAAATAATCAGAAACCAAAACTGAAATTTTACAAATAATAAAATCATAGAATTATTTAGTTTGGGAAAGACCTTTAGGATCGAGTCCAGCTGCAATGATCCTGCACAAAACTCAAAAGCATCCACAACCATATTGCCAAAACTGCAATTCTTTTGAATCCTCCCTCCAACTTTTTGCCATTTTTACTTGTTTTTATAGGGAGTAAATATATGACCTGTACACATGGAATAAAGAATGGTTTAATCCAAATTTCCACCACAGTTCAAAGAAAGCATTCATAAAACAGAAGCTGATGTTAGCTTCTGAGATTAGCAATCCTATAAGTCAGTGTCCAGCCTGTAGTTTTGGATTCTATTTTCCAAAAAATGCAATGAACAAAGATGCGTGCCACAAAGCAGTAAGATAAGCCTGTGTGTTACCCTTTAACTTCCATGGTTTGTATTAATTGGCTAATGCCACAACTTGAAATTGTTTTTCCTATGAGAATCTAAAAAAAAAATTATGAACTCCTACCACCTACTGCAGAATTAAACCTTTCTGTTCACAGATATGACAGTTCCTTTTGTAAATATGCTGCATTCAAACTATGTAAGAACCAAGTCATCACCATGTACACATACTTCTCAGCTAACCTATAAAAATGCTGTCCCTCAAAGTACTTTAATAGGCTTCCATCCTTAGATAATCCACCCAGGGAAAAAGTGTACATAGGAGAGAGGATTTTCTTCCCTGTTGCAGAAGGAACAGCGAAGGGAAGCTTTTTACCAACTGGGCCAGAGAAACTTTATTTATTTTGTTGATAAGTTTAGCATAGTATAGCTTGTATCACTGCAGTATTGTCCTATCATTGCATCATCATACTCTGAACAACCTAGTCCTAAGAACATAATAGGTCCTAAAATGCACTGATAATATTGCAGACAAGCAAGATTTAAATATGCATGAGGTGAATCAAACACTGTGGCCATTTACTGGATCTCTTGGAAACAATGATCAGTGACACAGATCTTTTGCAGGTTTTGAGGCTTTTTTTATTTGGGCAAGTTTGATAAAATGTCACATAACGATTATATGTATTCTTCCCTTGCATTAATTTTGAAGCTTGGAAAGGATAAGAAAAACTAGCATTGGTAATTACATGCAGACAGATCTGACATAGTTTTATTTGAACAAAAAATAGATCATTTAAAATAGCACAAACAGCAGGTCTGAGATGGATTAATTGTAAGTAATCCTCCCAATACTTCCACGTAACAGCTGATTAAATGGTTTGCAAAAGTACAGAAGTTGTCCTCTATTTTCCTAAGAAACACACATTGCAATTTAATTTGTAACCATCCCAGCAGACCAGGCATCTTACTGCCACACTAGAGCTGTCACTAACATGTTATATGGAGATCCTTGGCAATTGTTTTTACTTCTGATGAAGGGACCACCACCTTGAGCTACTGTGATTTTAAGGATGGGTTGGCATTGCCCAGCAAACCAAAAAAGACTCCAAACATCACAGAAGTGGACACAACATATCATCTCTGCCTGAGAATAGAACATGCTCTACCTCTCATTCCAGCCTACCTACAGGACCCAGCTGGTGCGGGTATAACACATTTATGATTCCAGAATGTATTATGTTTGGAAGATACCTGCAAAGCTACAGTGCAGTTATTCTGAGCTGTTTTCTAACTGAATTTAGTCCTTTCAGGATTTATTTTGATGGAGTAAAAGCTCAGCATTCTCCATTTGTTCGCTGCTGGCCAACCTGTGTTGATTCAACAAAATAGTAGCAGTGACTTCTTTTTAGGCTAATATCAATTTTTTTTTTAACGACAGCATTTCCATAGACCTTCAAGATGGGATTCCTGTGAGTCCCATAAAAGCCTTCAGCAGACAGTGTTGCCTTTGCAATGTTTTTCCTCAGAAAGCAGTGTAGTTTTTAAAGACAGGTAAGGCACCAAGGTACAACCTTTGGAGTGATTAAATGGCTTTTCACAAGTCCAATAACCAACTGCAACAATTTTCTGTAGGTTTGCTCAGTCTCTGTGGTGCAGGTGTAACAGCAGTTCTCAGTCCATAAGTCTATGTTATTTATCACTACTGTCCTTTGTTCCAAAAAAATCTGAAAAGATGAGGGATTTCTGCAATCTCATTGGTACATCCTGTGATACACACTTCAAAGCGCAGAAAGAAATTATTTATCACTCTTGTGCTTTTTTCCCCCCAAATCAACATTAAGACTTTTCCACTTATTTCTAGTCATAATCCCATAACATTGTATTAATTTCTCTTCATTGAAATGTCTTCTAGAATAAAAAACTCACTGTTTCCCTCCATTTTCTAGCTAAAGATATTCTCCTTCATGTTCTTCCCCTACTCTTTCTAAAGGAACTCCTGATTTTCTGTACATATCTTCCTCCCAGACAATTTCAAATACAGTTTCCCTCAGTTCTAGGAAATTAGCCCTTTTAATATAAGCTTATGATTGGACTTGTGCTCTGTTTTCCTATACTAAATATAATCAGGTCAGAATTACTGGGCCCAAGGCAACCATCAGCTTCTAGTTCAGTGGTTATTTCATCTTTATCCATCAAAATGAAACCCAGAATTGACTTATCATATATTCAAGGCAATACCTTTTTGCTTTAGCAAATTATCCTCTATTTTCTAGCAACAATAGCTTGTTTTATGTCCAACTGCACAGATCTTATACTAAATGTCTCTTAAATTGAAGTTCCCCCGTAACACCACCATTTTATTAACCGTGAATTACAGCAGTACTTAAGGTAACTTCTCTTTTCTCTAGTATCATTTGCTGGTTAGTAACAGATCCCTCCGGCAGCATATTGATCCACACACATTCAGAACCTCATGGTTACGTTCTCAGTAACACTAAGAAAGGTAATGAAGTCCTTAAAATAAGAGTGCTACCTGACTTGTTATTTTTTCTATCCTTCATACAGTGAGTCTAATTCAGTTCAAATTATTCTGCCAGTTATATAAAACTTCTTATCACACCTTTTGCTTGTTATTTATCTACCATTATTGAAAAAGGAACCAAAAGATATATTCTACATATTATATGGAGCTTCCCTTCAAATGTTTTAGATGCACCAGCTTGCAGTCAGTATGTATTTCTCTTCCTTACCAACTCCTGAAGAAAATGGTAATTGAAAACCCTCCTGACTATTTGTATGAAGTTTTTGATCAAGACCATTAACCACCTTCTTTAAGACACAGAGCACCTTGTTTCTGCAGCTTCCTGGACAACAGATGCAATGTAGAGTTCCACAAAAATGGACTTTCAGCTTTATCTCCACGGGAGTATCCCCTGACTGACTTCCACCACTTTCTGGAGTCACAAAAGAAGGAATGCACAAAGACCTCCAAACAATATCCAACACTCACAGGATGATTTGGGTTTGTTTTTGTTGTTGGGGTTGTGTTTGGTTTTTTTCCTCTCTTCTTTATACAAAGCATACATTTGTCTTCCTAGGACATTCCCTTTGGGAACTATTAAGAATATGAATGGTCCATATCTTTAACTTCATTAAGCATCAGTGACAAAAGATCAGTAATGCTCTTTCATCCTAATTCAAATAGATCATGCTCATTTAAAAGAACAGATAGTTCAAAATCAAGTTATAATACAGAAATTCATTAAAAGGCATAGGTTTTCTGATAAATTAGTCTTACCCTCTACTTAAATTGAATGTTACAATGCAAATAAATAAATCCTACCTTCTGTACAAAACTCTGTTACGTGGTATTATTTTAAAGTTAAATACTGCTTAACATCAGTTTTTTTATCATCTTAATTCTTGTAAACTAGTGTTACAGATTTTGTAAAAATTCAAAACACAGTTGTCCCCAGTTTTGATAACAAAATATCTAGCTTAATTTTCATCTTTTATCTCCTTGACTTTGGTGTTCCCTGAAAGGAAGTTGGCTATTGCCCATCATAACTCATGTAGCATTTTGTTGCTTATGCTTAATGTAATTGCAAACATGACATGCATTCATAATTAAACCCAAAGGGTAAGCCGAGAGCCTGAGATGTGCTGGAAAACGCTAAAAGAAGAATGTCTAATCTCTTCAAGAGCAAAAACTGGAAAATATACTACTAATGAAAATAAACCAATAAAAATATCTATTACAGTTCAAACATGCTGTAACACCATTTTCCATGACATTGAAAAGTATATAGCCACTTAACTAATGAAATTAAATTATACTAGTTATAACAGACATGAGTCTGCACAGCCTACTTTAATGAGTCTAAATCTAATCAGAGGAACCTGTGATAATCTGGTCCTGTCTGGACAGACCTGAAAAGCTGGAAGGCTTTGGAAGGCTTTGCTACGCTGCAAGAAATTTTGAAAACCTTGCAACAACACTTCTGGTACTTGCCCCTTCTGCTTCCTTCACTCACTCTGCTGGAAATACAGTATTTTACATTACTCGATGAAGCCTTTCCAAAAAAATTCCTAAACACTTGAATAACTGTGGATGGATCCACAGAGACCTCCTTTGACACTGTGAGCTTGTCACAGACAAATTATATAGCAGCCTTCATAGCTCTGGGCTGTAAGGAAAGGGGAACTAAGATAGAATTTGCACATGACTGATGAAAGGGGAGTAAGCATTTGCCTGGAAATTACTGATGTCAGCATCCCAAGAAGGAACGTGAAAAAATAACCCTAAAGATCAATGCCCAAAAGTAAAATGAGGAAATAATCAAAAAGAACAGAAAATGGGACATGAGACTAAATCATTCAAAGCAGTGTGAGATTCAGAGATTCCTATAATGGTCAGGCCAAGAGCCTGGTGACATCTCCTGGCCTGGTAGGGCAATTTTGTCAGGGGAAAGATCCTCCAAAGACCTGGAAGAACATCAGCCAACATGACCAATAACTGTGCAGAACCACTGGAGCCCTTTTCCTCATTGCTGGATCTGGGACAAAACTCCATGTTGGTCCCTGACCTGGACCATGGCCAGAACAACACCATCCTGATCAGTGATCAAAGCCCAACACAAGTAGCCTCCATCAGCCACCCACTGATGGGATGGATAAGCAGGGGCAAGACCTTTCTGGACAGCCACAGTGTGGGCAGTGGAGAGTAGGCAAGTGGTCTTAGGAAGTGTTATTTGTTACTGCTTTATGTAGCTTTTTCTTTAGCTTTACTGCTTTACTAACTTCAGGTACTTTAATCAGCTAATAAAACAAGTATTGCAATTAAGCAAGAGTTTGCGTATTTTGCTGGTTCCGCCACATGCACATGAATCGATGGGCTGTCACAGCCCTGCCGTGACAGAGCTCAGGGCACAGCGTGCGGGCAGGAGGCACTGAGGGTATCGAAAGCTCCACATCGATCCCGGCGCTCCAGCGCCACATCTGCCCTCTGACAACATGGGAGAGCACACAGGCAGTTTGAGGCTGCCCCTACAAGGAATAAATACCCTCGTTACTAACTCAGTAGGGAGCAACTTAAATGCTCCTTTGTACTTCACCCCCACTGCACAAAAGATCATGATATCCACTGTGTATTTATTTTACAAAGACAATGTGATGCTCGCATAGAAGCCCATGGCCACTTTTAGAATACATCATGTTGTATTTATTTTCTTCTCAGAGGACATAACCAAGAGAAACTGTGTTAATAGGTACCAACAATTATGAATAATAAAAAAGGAGACCAAAACAAAACTAAACATACTTTTATCTGGCTAACTGAAGGGGGGAAAATAAAAAATAAACCACAGCCCCATAGAACAAAATCCTTAGATTTCACATAGAGCAATGAGAGACTGATTACCAGGATGACAATGCATGCTTATGTACCACAGCTTAATAGGCAGAGCAAAGTCAGACTTATGCCTCAAATTTAAGAAGCTGAGGAATACTTGGATGGTAGTAACTCAAGGGAAAGGAAAAAAAAAAAAACCCCAAACCAAAGTCTTCAACATTCTGTGTCCCAGAGGATACAGAATAAACTGGAATAGCTTATGCTATTATGAACTTACAAATCCATTGTGGTAAAAATATCAAAAGAAAAGCCTGGCCTTATGAATTATGAACAAGTCATATTAGTGCAATGGTATAAGTATAATCAGCATTATGCTGGATTTTACTGATCATTCCCATCTGTACCTAAAGAAAAACAAAAACATGGAAGTAGATTAATTTTGATGGGGGACAGATTCTGAGGAAGAATCTAATAAAGCCACAATACACAGAGGAAAGACTTGACAGCAACTGGTATCAGTCTATCCAGGCAATAATAAGAGAAGAGACTGTAATACGTGCACAAAGTCCCTTTTCCCATAACATGTTTCATTGTTTTCTCCTTTCTATAGCTCCAAGACTACAAAATCTACAGTTTTACAGCAAACATGAAGGACTTAATAGCTGTTCTGAGACTGGAAAACTGAAAACAAGACTAACCCAGCCTTGCAGCTCTCACACAAGAGCACGATCTTTTGTATTGTGAAAACAGAGAACTCCAAGAAGCACTGGAGCTGGATAGGACAGTCTGAATTAGTTTTTCAGAAAATTGTAAAATTTTTCATTTAAGTATAAAATTTTAATTCTAATTATGGTTACAGCATTTTGAAAAATAATGCTAAACAGCTCAGCAGTTAAGGTAAATTAATTTTGAAAATTAATTGAATTAGAAACAAATATTGAAACACACAAAAATGGACAAAAGAAAATAAAGCTAAAAGTCCCAAACACAGCAGAGCAAAAGAGCGGCAATAGGACTGATTACATGGGGACTGCATTAACTTAAGCACTAAGTTGCTTTAAGACCAGCATGAAACATGACAAAAGCCACAGCCTTCCTGAAGCTCCAAACCCTCCCAGCACAATTTTTTTTTTTTAAATAAAAACACTCGTATAAAACTTTCAGAAGAATCTTCCAATGTCATTGCTGCAGATCTGTGTACAATATATTTGGGGAAAGTTATGTTCTCACTTGCTAAACCCTGCTTGTGCAAACCCTAAACTCAGAACAACCCACTAGTGACCAGGAGTGCTAAACTTGATGTTTTGGTAGTATAGGGAGAAGTCTCATCCCACCCATGTTGGTCACCCCATCACTGGTTATTTTTACATTACAAATTTTACAAGATTTTAATTTATTATAGAAAATCAGACACTGACAATGCCTCTTTTTAAAAAACAAGACACCAAAAAAAAAACAAACAGGGGAAAAAATGTTGACATCTTACAATACATAGTTTCATCAAGACTAAAGATAAACATGGAAGGTACTATCAAACCTACAATTCACTGTCCAGTCTGCAGTCTCCACTCTGTGCCTTATTACCACAGCAAAAATCAACAGACATCCCATGTTAAGAATTTAATAAAATAAATAAGAGCACTGCATAAATACAAGTGTAAAAGGGCAATCAGATAGATAAGTATGACATCTCTGTGCATCTTCCTCGCCAGCAACAATGTCAGGCAGTAGCTGTGGGCTTTTCACACAAGAAATGTGACAGCTAGCAAAAATAGAAATACTACAATGTCATGTAAGTACTGATTGCTTCCTCAGCTTAGGCAGTTGAAAAGTTGTGTGAGAAACAGCAAAACTGTAAGCTTCTGTTTCTATTTTTTTTTTCCAAAGCGTAGAGAACAAGCATACTAAGTAATTGTCAGTACAAAAATTTCAAAAAAATCAATTACAAGACATTGTATCTCATGCACATTAATAACAAAGCATTTTGCATTCATATTTTAAGCTAAGGATTAAGAGAGCAACCCAGTTATTCACCCAATCTGCTCATTTAAGAATTCATCCACTAGAGAGATTAACATGCCTTATGGTCGCAGAACATGAAACAGCTTTGTCCCCATGCCTGCATTAGTCCCATTAATAAATGCAGTCTTAGCATGTACTAACATTTCTTACCTGTCACCTGTGAAATCTGATGTAATGAAAGTGTTTTTCCCTTGTACCATACAGTAAGCAGAGTAAGGAAAGCCAGCTCAAGTAATTTATTTTTAGCAAACTAATCATTATAAAAAGGTTGTTCATTTGTCTTTACAAGACTAAATAAAATGAGAGACTATTTAAGACACACTATTAAAAGTGTAACTGTATAATGAGCAGCCTGTAACCAGAGGCACTCTATGGCACAATTACAAGGGATTTGAAGAATAAGAGGCTGGTAATAGCTGCTTTACCTAAAAAACCCACACCCTTCCATAGCAATTAAAAGCACTTTCTCATTTGCTGAAAACACTAAAGAAGAACTGGCCAACTAAAAGACAGCTTGCCATCCCATACTACAATATGTCCCACAAGGAACTGGGGAAGAAAAACCAACGCTGGGATTACCATCTCCCATTCCATCCCCTGCCTACTCCTGCTCTCCAACTGTGGATGGGCAGAGAAGGGGCATTACCAGCATTTGCTCCTTGGTTAGAGGCAAACACGTGCATCTCAAACCCATCACTGAGAGGCTGCTGTGTGAAGAGCACTGGTGTCTCCTTTGCTTTAGTATCGCTCTCAGCCACACAGAAACAATGGCACTCCTGTGAGGGAGCACTGCCATGCCTGGCCACAGCCACCACCCTTCAGATAGCTGAAGTTGGAGCAAGAGGGGTTGCAGAAGGGGAAATGAACACAGCACTTAACGAGCCTCAATCCAGGTTGCTTCTCTTTGGTCACACCACCTTATTTATAAATTATGCTCATAAATACAGGCACTGTTTAGCTGGGTCTGTATAAGCAGCATTCTGCAGAACTCACAGTAACTGTTGAGTTACTTCACTTCAGATTCACAAGCTCAAGTGGCAAATATGCATCTCAAATTCAGCACAACTTCTTACTGCTTAGGATAAGCCAGAGGGCTCACTCTAGATAAGGGTTAAGAGAAATCTAATCTGCGTTCCATCTTTTTTCCCCTATACAGAAAGACAGCTATTAGGGTGACAGAGTACAAGAAAGGGCAGAAAAGCTTGCCCATAACAGCCCACAGAATTGCTATGGAGAAGACATAACAGAGTATCACCTTCAAAACCAACTTCAGTGAAGGTATGTTAAAAAATGAAGTCTGACACAGCCACAGAAATTTCTCTATCAAGGAGACCTGGAGAACCTTTGGATTGTTGCAAAGTGCATCTACATGAGGAAACACATTTTTTTAAAAATGTCTAGGAAACAACACCATGCCTGTTTCATGTCTACAATGATGCTATGCAACAAGTTAATCCAATTTTCATGGCATTCTTTATGTCCTAAAAACTAATTCTTTATTATGAGTTTGCCTTTTTGATATTCTGTCATAACAGCTTTAGACAGAGTACCACAACACAGCACAAATCCTCACAATAGGATCATGCTTCAGACATTTTATTCCCAAAGATTATTTGCTAAAGCTGTACTCATGCCTGCATTAATTTTTTTTGTACAAGTAGAATATATAAGCAGCATAACTACATTTCCATAAAATACACCTGTGACCTACAGACTGAACTGCAGGTTGTCTCAATTCTGAACAAACACACCAAGTAAATTAACTAAAAAGGGCAGCAAACTGCAGTTTGTAAGCCCTTACACAGTCAATGACACCAGAGGACAGTAAATGAAGGTACTCCTCACACCATGTATCTTAGGAGGCATTCTCTATGTACATGGCCATACAGTAGATCTAGATACTGCAGACACCTGTGGAAGAAGTTTGTCTTTACAGTATCTATACCATGTGAAGGTATGTATCAGGCTCTTTCTTTTGCTCTACAAATACAGCAAGACTATTTTTCCCCTTGGATCCCCTCTCATCAAGGGGCTATCAAGGCTATCAGTAAGCCTCGAATGGGTATTGAATCAACTTTAATTTTCATTGTTTACTCTCCCTTGTCTTCTTGTTTGTGTGCACACTTCCTCTACAGGTGACTTCAGGAGTGACATGTTCAGACTCTCAGACTGGGATATTGATGTGGTACAAAGAAACATCTCCAAGAATAAAAACCTTGCCAAAGATGGAATATTAATTAGAATGAAGAGACA
>JAWWEU010000001.1:77948265-78022926 GCA_035583155.1 Acropternis orthonyx | reverse complement strand
TCTTTTCTTGCCCCTCTCCAGCGTGGTCTGTGTGGCCTTTCTTTGGTTCACGGGGGCCACGTGTTTGGGGGGGGGGCGGGGGAGAGCAGCCCCCAGGAAATCAAGTAAGCACCCTCTCCTGGGGGGATCCAACCACCTGCCACAGGATATAAATCTCAAAACCTTTTGGTGAAACAGTGACTAAGAAAACTTACTCAAGTGGAACACTCTTCAGTACACTAACACACTTTACAGGGTGACTGGAACTAGTTTCCATTACAAATGGCTAGGATTATGAGAAAGGGCTGCTTTGTACATATCAGGAATTACAGTCATTTTTTAATAAAGTTTTTGATATACCCTGACCTCCTGTGAAGCATATTCTCATCATAAGAGGTAACTCCAGTTTAGCTGGTTCTATGCAGTCTTGGACAAGGCTATCTCACTGAATACCTGCTGAAAGGGCACTGCTAAACTTTTTGGTTTCTTAGTTATTCCATATTCACAGAAAGGCCATCTGAGGGGTTGATCCTGGACAAATAGGACTGCCTTCCACAAATGGCACGTGTGACAAGCATGTCCAAGACCCTGGTTCCACAGAAGGAAGCCTGGGGACCAGCAGAGACAGCTGAATTTTGTGACTCAGAACAAAAAAACCCAAGAGCTGGGTACAACATCAGGAAGGGACTTCAGACAGACACAGAGGGAGTCTGCTCCCAGTAATATAGGGGCAGAGGACAAGGGAAAAAGAGACAGAAATCTCTGATCTAGGAGAAGAGTTCCCAAGACAACAATCTGCTCAAAAACTTGGCAAGCCTATGAGATGAATCAAAATCAAGTATATTAAATATGGATTATTACACTTCTAGAATTCAAATCCCTTGAGAGAAAATAAGGGATCTTGCACCACTATGTCAGTTGATGTCAAAATGAATCCATGGAAAACTGCTATCATGTGCTGCAGCATGCCCTGAGCTTTAACATAGTCAACATTCTTAAAGGATTAGCTCCTCAACAGAAAAGCTGTCCCATCAGTCTGGGAAGGCGAGAACAGCATGTCTCTGCAAACACTGAACAGTATGTGCAAGGTTGATCTTTGTAAACAGGAGAGGTCCACACTGAAAGCACTTCATCTATTTCCTGAGGGCAGGATAATATGACCTGAAGGCAAAGCCTGGAACTGGAACTGGGTGTCACAGAAGTGTGGGGTTGTTGCTTCAGTAAAGCTGGAAGGCAGATGCTAAGAATCATAAAATGAGGCCTTACAACCAGAAAACTAACTTGTAACACAGATTTTGGAGCAGCACAAGCCACAGTTGTCATGATGAACTTCATAATTTACAGAAAGAGTCATTAACTTTGTACATTCATCAAAAAACAGGAGAAATATCTATAACATTTTCTGAAAGGCATTTGAAACCTCCTTAGATAAACCTGCCCTTTAGCAAAACAGATACAGGACTAATGCCCCCAGCTATTGTCTGAGATTGATGGTGATCCAACAAAGAGTTTACAACTCAAAGCTCCAAGTGTTTTGTGTAATCTGCATGTAGTGTGGTCTCATCTCTGTCTTTCTCTGTTTCAAAGAGTTTCTAGGTCTTTCTCTTTAGTTCAGACGCTATAATTTCATTTTGTCCACCACTGAATCCCCTTCAGTCCGTGCTTCCATTCAGGAAACCATCTACCCATACTGCTCAACTTAAAGAGTGGCTTCAGTTGTTTCCAGGACCTGCTCAGAAAAGCACACTCCATAATGGGCAAAACCTTGGCACACAGTGATCTCTCACATGGGCTGTTTTCTAGTACCCCACCAGCCCCCATAACCTCCATACGACATACTCCAAACAAATGCTCAGTCCTGCCACCAGGGTAGGTGGACCCAAATATGCAGAGGCCACATACAACAGAACCATCTTTTTGCACAGTCTCTCCTTAATATCTCTAGCAAATTTACAAACCAAATCCAGGGAAACCCTCAGTAGGTTTACATTACCCTACTTCCATCAACATCAATGAAGCTATGAAAATTGAAGTCAGCAGAGGATCTTGCATCAGAAAACTACATGTCATCCTTCTCAAAATCTTACACTGCAATACACATTAAACAAATCATCTTTGCATACCCCAAATTCTAAAAATCTGTTTTCCCTTGCTCTTCATGGTACTCTAAAATTAGACAATGGAAAGCACACACTGCAGATGTTTAGGCAGGAAGACAGACTCTCAAGGGTTCTATTTTGATGCTCACTTCAAGCTTTAAATGCTTAACCAAACCTATCAAAATCCCTTGTTGCCTCACAATCTAAGCACAGAACACCTGGACACATACAAATTCTCACAACTTCTTGTGCCACTGATCAAAGAATAAGATGATTAAAGAAAACATTCAAAGGTTTTAGCTGTATTTGGATAAAACAGACATGAACAGTTTGGACTCTTGGCCAAAGCTTCTTTGAACATTAAGGACTGCAACAGGCAAGGAATTTGAGAGTTAAATCCACACTAAAGCCTAAGAGCTTGTGCTTTATGCATAGCACAGAAGAAAAAAAACTCTAACTTTTCATATTAAAAAAAAAAAAGATCTAGACTTAAGCAAAGAAGACACAAACCCATGGGACTGAATTATCAACCACTTTTACAGGGTATTGGAGGACACAAAATCAGAGTGGAGGATTCTGTGTGGATACTGTTCCTCTGAAAAGGAAATAGAGACACTCATAGGCCAGAGGGGAGAACAAAAGCACCGAAATTATCAATGAAAATCAATCCCAAGTGTTGGAGTAGAAGCTCTCCTTCTCTATGCTTTGACACACATTTTAGCACAGAAAGTTATAAAAACAGGGTGTTCTGAATGGGTACATCAGTTGAGTTTATGAGCTTTGTAATTTTTTCTTTTCATACTCAACACTGAGGCTGGCTTTCTCTTCAGTTTCAAGTGCCAGCTGGACACTTCAACCAGCCCTCAGTTGTGACCACAACCTTCTTGACGCAGTGTTCGCATTCTGGGTTTTGTTTGGAATTTTCTTGTTTCCTTTTTCTCTTGTTCCTTTGTTCCTTGTTTCTCTTTAAAGTTCTACCAAAAGCCTTTTCTTTCCCACCATGACATTTATCTCAGACTGCTCAGTAAAAGACAGTGAGTTAAAAAGCATGAATGGATAAGCAGACCAGATACTGATTTAACTTAAAATGAACACTTTAGAAGTTTAAACAGAGCAGAAATATTCTTCCTTTATAAATCATCTACTCCCTGTACCAAACTATATGTATGATTTGGCTCCAGACAGAGATACCTAAACATAAGGATCTGCATTGCTCTTCTACTCAGCAGAGATCTAACTGCTGAGTCGGAGAACCCTAAAGGCGCCATTTGGCTCTCCTGTGACAGACACCTATGACTGCTCAGCGAATTCACTGATTTTATCTCCTTGGACTAGAATGGCATGTTCATAGATAAATACCTAAGTTACTGGACAGATGACTAAATTACTGGTATTTTCATGTAGTCTCTGGACTTGGTATGGACAGTAAGGCTTTAGTAACCAAAATGGTGCATCTGATTCTTTGGTAAGACACCACCTCAGAAGAATTCAAGCAGATTCAGAGGAAATGCCAGCTGAAGGTGCTAAATCAAACCAGGCTCTGCCAGTACCAGCTCGCTCGTGCACTGGACCAATAGACCAGCCTGAATGGACCAAGCCGGACACACTGTCTGCTGACAAAACCTGTGTGTGAAGTGGTGACAGTGTTACCAAGCCTGCATAATGTAAAGGCAGATAAAATCCTTGTTGGTCCAAGTTTTCAGTCTTACTACAATATAAAAATTGGATCTACTTGAAAGGTTTAATCCAGAATATATTTTTTAAAAATTAACATAGCTTTTGAAAAAATGGGGGTTTTCCCAAGTAATATTCTACTCCAATTATAATTATTACACAGTTTATCGTTTCTTCCAAGCAAAGATGCTTCTGTTTTTATAGCACCCTCCACTCGAAAAAGGAAAAATTACATTTATCAATGTGTTTTTCTGAAAGCCAATTAACTGAAAGTCAATGGTGCAGGCCTGCTGTACCAAAGGAAGCAAGCTATTACATAGTTCAAAAAATTACAGATTAATATATGGTTTTATTGCTGAAGTGCTATCCTAAATGAAAATCAAAGCAAACCTCAGCCCTTTCCCCTCCCTACTGGCCATGCATGATTTCTCTACAGAGTCAAGGGTGAACAACTTCTGGAGTTACAACTGTGCTTCCTTGCAGAAACAAAAGTGTGTCCCCCAGCCTACCCTTTCCCTCCATGGTAGCAACAGCGAGCCAACTGACCAGGCTTCTTCCCAAGCAACACAGGCAGCAAAATCATTGCCATTTTGCCCATATGTCCATTTTGGACAACTGCCTTACCTATCCCTAAACGCCACTTCTGCTTTTGCATCTCCTTGTAGATAACCGTTTCATCCAGTCCTGTCATTCCAATGACAAGTAACACCACTGTTGAACCTCTCTTTGTATTGTTCCCCATAATGGTGTTGAAGCATCAGCAATGTTTAATAGCCTCCAGCATTTATTCGAGGAAAAGCAGTAGTTGTAGAAATTCTGCCAGCTTCCAACTGTTTGACAGGTCTTTTTTTGCTGCTGTAGTAGTGGAATAGTGTAATAGTGGAAATGTCATGTGATTTGATATTACAACTACAGACTACTAATGTCACAGAATAATGAAAGTAGCCTAATAACACATTAAGGCCTAATGAAGCAACTCATCCAAGGGCCTTCTCCCCATTTCAGTATATTATCACACATTAAATAGATGTTCATGTTTCCCGTTGACTCAGATGAGAAATGATGATTTTGCCTCTAAAATAAGGAACTAGGTAACCAACATGTAAACTGAGAAAAGTACAGAACAGAAAACTCAGTCAAACCCTATACTGAAAAGGTGAATTTGCTGCTTGAAAGCAGTATCTCCAAGGTAGAAACCTCACAATTACTTGCAAATATACACTAAAGAAAGTTAATTAACTTAAATAACCAAAGGTAAAGTACTTTGGGGCACACAAGAAATACCAGTGACGCTCATGACATAATTAAATGGAGATGTAAGCAGCTTCAGCAGTGTCCTACATGGGCTACACATGGTTGGTTCTTGAACTGTTTATGGCAGTAGTAATGGCAATGCTCAGCTTCTTTCTCCTCTGTTTCTCAAAGCAGTCAACCCTAAAATCCCTCTGCTCCAAGTTACTCAGCTCTCCATTATACCCCATAAATAAAACACTGTAAGTATACTTAGAAGCATGCAAAAAACCACTTTTCAGGTCTTATCTTCAGCCAGTTGCATAAAGCAACAGGCTCTTAACCAGCACATACTTTTTCCCGTAGAGTATCCTCTGCCAACACCTGCTGCTGCTTCCTCCTATGAGGACAGGAGAGTTAGACTTAAGACCTTTTTGGTCTTCTCAACAGGAGCTTTGAAAACATTTGATACTCATTAATATTTCTATTAAATATAGCTATTTAAGGCAAAATATTAATCTAATAGCACAATATACCAAAATTTATTGTTCAGTTTTCAAAATGAATGCATTGTCATGAACCGAGAGGCACCACTGATGTCTATGTAAAAATAAATAAAGTCATTTAGACCCTCCTTTAATTTTTACATAAAATCTTTCCCATGTTGTTTGACCTCCATCTGATCTATCAAGAGTGGGCACACCTCCTACTCCAGTCTCATCCAGGTTCCAGTCAGTCTGATTACCACATGCTTTCATAAACAGTTTTCACACTGCAAGTGCAATATAGAAACAACGCTTTGAAAAGAAGAAAAAAGTAAGTAACACAAACCAGTATGACTTATCAGTGAAACGCCACAGTCCTTTGGTTCACCAGCACTCCTACATATAATATTTGTGAATAATGACCATAATGACAATTTTATGTTTTAAAAACATGAATGCATATTTGTGCTTTTGTTCTACAGCATTTTATCACACAGTAAAACTTTGGAATTGGATGGGGGGTGGGGGAGCAGGGAGTGTCAAAACCAGAAGAATGAAGATTTTATGGGGGAAATAGGGGCTGTAATTCTTTTCCAAGTCATCATGATCCAGGCTAATTGCATACCATTTTTGGTACATAATTTTTTTCTATGTAAGGGGTTTTATATCCCCACAACAACTAG
The DNA here is from genome assembly GCA_035583155.1 of Acropternis orthonyx. Taxonomy (NCBI): domain Eukaryota; kingdom Metazoa; phylum Chordata; class Aves; order Passeriformes; family Rhinocryptidae; genus Acropternis; species Acropternis orthonyx. The sequence continues at coordinate 78,016,776 of JAWWEU010000001.1, read as the reverse complement.
GTGGAATGAGCTTATTAAGCATTAATCTGCCTCAGAGGGGTATTCACAGGTCTGAAGGCTTAGCAGGCAACCCAGACATGACCCCAGGCTGATGTTCAGCACCTGGATGTTCTGACACCACTGTGGCTCCATTTCTTCCTGTAACTCAAATTCTGATTGATTACACATATCCACGCCACAGTCATTTCTGGCTTTTGGCTGGACTGACTTCTATGGTATCAGCAAATGGTAGCTTGCCCTACCTGTGGAGTAGATTACAGCCAGCAGAGATGGAGCTGTGATTGACACCCTGAACTTCCACAGTGACAAACAGCTGGTATGTTTCTGAGCTCTTCTGGACCCTCATGGATTTTGAATACAGACACTGGTTGTGAACTCACAGGCTAAAGACTGTTTGAGCTGACCCTCATGTTTGTAATTTGAAGCATACATTCAGGGCACTAAATTTACAGAATTCAGGGGAGACTTATGAAATTAAACATTACACATGTTTTCATTACTTCTCTCTAGATGATTAGTGAGAGAGTCAGCCAAGGTCACATTCATCCACAAACCCAATTCCTAAACAGACATCACAAAAGGACATTGCCTGTACGGTACATACAGAGCAAATAGGGTGATGGTTAGTAAAACTATCTTTTATGAGAAAGACACAAGGAACAATTCACTGATATCCATTACAGGCATATTGAAATTGTGAAAGAGGTGTTATGCAGGTGGATTCCTTACTAGCTACCAGTATGTGTCTGCACAGCAGTTAATGGCAGCCCACAGACAGAAGTTAAAGGTAGCTGGAGTCCCAAAAGCAGGAGAGTTGCAATACTACCAAAACAAGATGTGCAGCCCAGCTGAGGAAACGACAGCATGTTTCATATTGCTGCCAGCTTCACTACATTGCAAAGTAGCACACAGCACTGATAGTCCCCAAGTCAGAGACCAAATGACTACCAAGCTCCCAGGCTAAAGGACCGCATCTTCATTAATGAAAACACAGGCATGAAGGTAGTATGGGGGTACTTTTCAAAAAATGTATGTATAAACACAGGTAAATTTAATGTTAGGTAATGGAGATGGGAAGCCATCAGTTTAAAAGGGGATGACTGTTAGAACAATAACTATACTTTCCAATATCAAGTCAGAGAAATGAGGTTTAGCAACTCATTGAAAGTTAAACTACAGAATTCTCCATATTATACCACCTAAATACTTCAGGTGGAGACATCTGTATCTTTAGACTTCTAATTTCCACACAATCATGAAATAAGTATTTTAGAAGCATTGAGCATCTATTTTTTATTTGCAATAAACCCCTGCTTTGATAGACTGACAATTATTATAAAACCGTGTAGAACAGCACACGTGGACACAACCCCTCAAAAATACCAAGAGCTGCAGTGCAATTTTTACTGCCCCACGAGTACCTACTGGAAGTGTGACATACACAGGGATGAAGGCAGCCCTCAGTCCTAGCCCCCGAGAACAGGAACCACTTCAAGTTTCCCACTTTTCCACCTTCAAAATCATGCGTATATTTGCAAGCAAACACCATTCATGCCTCTCCCCCTGCCGGAACATTGGCAGCATGGTGAAAAAGAAGCAAGCAGTAAAATGCTTCAGTCTTATACTAAAGATTTCTTATTTTCTACAACAGATTTCTTCTTTTTAGAGGAATGCTCAAAGGCAGACTTGTTACTAAGATTTTGGTTTATAACAGACATCTCCTGTTTTACACTGTACTAAAAACTAGCATATTCACAGATCTAATGATAGGACAGTTTTCAATAATCTGTTCCCTTTTTTTTCAGTCATACCACCTTGTTTCGCCGTTCATATCCTCAGGATATTAATAGTTCTTAGTAAATTTGAAACCTAACAACCAGCTTGCTGGACTGTTTGCTGTTACCAAACAGTTGATGGACTGAGGAATACAAGCCAGTGTTGTTACTGTTTGGAAATCAAAATTATTGTTGCTGACTAGTCTGCTATTGTGAGACATATACAGCAATATGTGTATACTTTATATAGTGTTTGCATATTCTGGAACTCAACCTGCTTTGTACACAGTAAATACTACTTTAAATTTAAAAATAAATATAGATTATTTATGTTCACAGACAGACTGGATTACCAGTCTGTAAGATTAGATGTTATTTTTAGTACTAAATAGTAAAAAAACATTAGAGATATCTTTTAGAAGTGGTCTCCAAGCACAATTTTCAGATTCTGAAAAACTAGTTCCATATTTTTCACTTCAAAAGAGACTTGGTGATCCCTCTTGTCCTCCCCCCATTTCATTCTCATTCAAGTGTAATGAGGCAACATGAAACCACTTTGCTCGAAATCTCTCCATTCTCCAATTTTTTTTGCGCTGCTGCTGCAGAAAGGACAGAGGCCACAGTGAGGAGCAAACAAATAGGCAGGAATAACTAGAAGGGGCACAGACTAGAAAATAAAACTGTCAGTAGTTTTTTCTTTGTCATTCCAAGAAAAAAAAAACTTCAACCCTAAAGATTGGAATACATTTAGGTCTCAGGAAATGCTCTAGAGACCAACTCCATGCTCCATAACAAAATAATTGACTTTAGCAGTACAACAGAGATAAATGTGACTTGCTGCAGTAATAATGTAGCTGCTAACAATACTCCAAGAATTTGAGTCTTTTAATAATTAATTACACTTTCTGCTCAACTAGATAGAGGACTAGCAAAAAAAGCAACCTATTGACCTCCACTGCATCAAATTTGAAGGGAGAAGAAAAAATGAAATTACAAGATCCAGCACTGCTGATTTCTGTATCCATCACTTATTCTAGTTTTCACAAAGGGAAAAAATTGCTCATCTGCAGAGAAAAACCACAGCTGAAATAATAAGGGTCTACAATATCAGCATTTCATCAGGATGAAATTGGAGGAGATGCTCTTTCTAACCTAATACAAAAGAAACTAAATTAACCGACATTTGGTTTTCGAAACGCTGTGAACTGTGGATGCAACCTGTTGCATTAATCATGTGAGATGAACCAGTGGAGACCAAGCATGTAAGAGCCTGCAGTGGTATTTAAGAGATGTAGAGAAGGTCAGCTGAAGCAACAGCCAGCTGCTTGGCATTCCTGACAGGTTTACAGGGAAAAAAATAATGAGAAAAGTGCAAATAAGAAGAAATAAATCAAAATTTCCTGTTCTAATTTCCCCTCTCACATCTGGGATTCCTTCTCCATAAGACAGGAATAACACGATCATAGAAGTACCAATGTATAGTTACCCACTGAAACAAGCTTAAGTGGGTCACTGGCTGACAACAGTTGATATTTTGCCCAACCAGGCATATCTCTGCCCAAGGAATCTTACTGAAGAAGTATTTCGAACACTAAAGCAACTATTAGTGTTGACTCAGCTTTGAATGGTGAAGCATGAGGATTCTGGAGAGTGGACAGGGAGGGATAAAAAAACTGAAATGTCCCTTACATAGGTATTCTGATCACTAGCTTTGCCTACTGATTTTTAGAAGACTATACACCAGCAACAGCGACTGGAATTAAATCAACAAACTTGTATACAGTTTGAAATATTACTCATCCCAAACTAAAAGTAAACTCTTGGAGGGGGGAAAAATGGGCATATTAATTTTATTTTTACTGGTGGTTACATAAAATTATACATGAGATGCACCAGTAACTCGTTTACATCAGTAAACTTATTAGACCCTGAAGTAAGAAGAATGAAGAGTAAATACTGCCTACTGGCCCTAATAGATCTCAGTTGGAAAAGATGACTATTTCTGACTAAAAACCATAAGGATATATTACTTAATTGCAAGGGCCAACTTGAGAAAATAAATACAGATACACTAATCTTCCAGAGAGGAACTGGCAGCATACCAGGTTAGAAAAAGAAAGTGAAAAAAGAAGTATTTGAGGCAGGTTTTTCTGCAATTTCTTTTTCAAACAAAAGATATTTCAACCATGTTTTCAGAAGAAGATGAGAGACAGGAGGCACCAACAGAAAGGCAACACTGGAAACAGTGCTCAGGACTTATCTACCTAACAGGTAGAAAGCTATTGATAAGAACTTCAAGTGATGACTCCCAGCTGGGTGTGCCCAGCTGCAGTGTAGCTGCTTCCCGATCAGGTCACCAGACTGAAGCAAGTCACAGAGATAGGACTGCAAACACACCACGAAACACAGTGAGAGCTGAAGTCATTCCACGACCAGTCAGGAGCAAGTCTTACTAATGAGGTATGCTACACTCATGGTGCATGAGTGTGTTGCTGGACAGGTCTACCACTTTTCAATTTGTAGTCCTGTCACAGTGCAACCTGAAGGTAATTTCAGTAGAAAATACGAAGCTATCTCCTACTGTTTGCATTCAAATCTCATCTTCACTCGACAAGAGGCAACTCCCCACCAAGCCCTCACTATTTATACCTGGAGGCACAGTGTTTCCAACTGAGAGCCACCAAATGAACTGATAAGTTTTCCTAGATACAAACAAGTATAAAATGTGCTGAGGTTCACTGTGAGGATGGTATTTCAGTTGTACCATGTGCATCCCTCTGATACACTCAATGACCCTGAGTAAGGACAGAAGACAAGTGAAGGGAAAACAGACACGTTGGCTTAATATGGGATAAAGGAATTCTCAGAATAATTTTTGCAGATGCAGCTGCATAAATTTTAAAGTCAATTAATTATGTCCCCCGCCTCTGTAAGTCTTAGTGCAACTCATAACAATTTACATTGTCTTAAGCTCTTACATACTAAATGTTTCAAAGTAAATAAAATTGTGAAAGGTTAATATTCGTAAGTATAGGGCAAAAAGGATTTACTGAAGATGAACCATTCATTCCCTTTCTCACCCAAAACAACTACTTGAATGCATTGAGTAGCCTACACTCAGAACAAGTCCCTGGAAAAATGGATTAATGGGAACACTGAAGGTGAGGCCCTCAAAGAAGCGTGGCAAACATTATTTCAGATCAGCTGTGTAATTCTACATGGGTACCACTCTCCACAGTACTTTACCATGTTAACACATTACTTTACATGTGCTTTTACCATCCTTAGCATGGGCAGTGTAGCAGCTTCTGCATAGTATCTGCTCTACAAACAAATAAGGATTTTATAAACTAGGCTGCCTAAAGCCAGTTGAATTCATTTAGAACTGGAAAGCTTTTCCATAAAGAAAAATGCAAATATTCTCATTTTAAGCAGATAAATGCAAATGCTCAAAAAACCTGTGAGTTTCATGTGAACATATGACCTCCTCTGAGCTTCTTCTTCGACACTGGTTCAGCATCTCCTACAGCCTCTCAAGAGGTCAGTAAAAGATCACCAGTTTGAGGCATTCATGAACAATGACTATGCCTCTCACACTACATCACAGGAAATAAAATGTATCATGACATTAAAAGTCTTTTTAGAAGAAATCTTTACCGTCTCTAAGCAATCAAATCACCAGGTTTCCCCTCCTACTGTTTCTCATCTCCTATATAGTGGAAAGACAAGAAATGTACCCAGATGAAAGGGTTTTGCACTTGCCAACAATATGAGTGTTCTGAAAGTACATTAAATCCCTTAAACAATAATTAAGCACCAAATGAACTATTTAAAAATTCACCACTAACATTAGAACAAATTAAATGAAGCCAAGATTAACATACTAAGTTTGCTCAATCCAAAAGCAGATATTTCACACAGTTTCTATTTAGCTTTATGTAAACTGTTTTTCAAAATATCTGACCATAAAGACAGGCCAACAAAGCATGCAATTAAGTAAATGAGATGACTGAGTAACCTATATTCAAAGCATAATGGTGAACTAGCTCCTTATTTTTTCCCCTACAGTAGTTAGGAAGCTCAGTGTCCAGGTTTCTGTTGATAAAAATTAACAGTTTTCACATCAGAACTTATTCTATGACCCAATTTGCAAAACTGTGTCCCTTTTGATTAGCACCAGCATGTTACTTGCTGGCCCTGGTGGGGGAGAAGTGAGTAAGGAGCGAACTTCCACAGGATTCCTTAAATATCAAGAAAGTCTATTTCACTGGAAACTGTTTTGTTCAAATGTGTGTTGAAACTTGTGATGTACCTGTGACCTTTCTGTCAATGAAAACAGCAGGATCCAGATAGCTGAAAGACTTCAGTATGGTAGGTTATCTTCTGAATATTATTCAAACAGGAATGACAAAATATAGGGTCATTATACAGGGCTGCAGGTTAAATTTAGATGTTCAAGTTATTCACAGAAATAATCCAAATTTCAATAATTTTAAGCAGAAACCTCCCCTACACCCCCAAACATTTTCAGACTCACATGCATGTTCCACCACTTAGAAGTATAAATAACTTACTTCAGTTTAGTAGAGGAAGAAACTTGTCTCTTGAGGAATTGATAACTGTTACCCGTCAGTGACCATGGCAATTATAAACAGGTAGTGTTTCCTTGCAAGAATACTTACAGGTTCAACACTTTTCACTCCTAACACTGGCATTTTTGTTCATTTTTACTATACAAGCAAGTACATACTTCCTGTGGCAAACTAAATAGGGGCATCGCTTTTAAATACTCACCTAGCAACTAGGTAGGAATTAATTAGCTCACATTTTTATGTAACAGTAAAGATAAATAAGGATGATGTGTTTCTCTTTAAATAGAGGTAAGTTCAAAATAATAAAAAAACCCACCAATACTAAAAAAAAAATCGCAGTGTTTCCCATGTTCCAAATGTTTCAAAACATTTGGGTTTGTTCCTCATTTCACCAAAACATAAAACTGAAGTATCTTAGTATGAAATTCCTACTAAACCAGGTTCCCATGAGATGATTATTGATTATTCATGAACACAGTAAGGCTACAAAGTTCTTAAATTAAAAAATGCTTTACAACAGACCCAATTTTTATTACAACTACTATTTATCTTATTCAATAACCAACTATAGACACTTGAACTTATAATTGCCTTCCATAATCTGCATGAAATTCTTTTCATGCACAATTTCAGTGTAAAATAACTAAAAAGGAACTAAAAAAGCCAGGCAAAATACAAAGGCCACAGACCTCAGCATTGAGTCTGAGCATCAGTTTATGCTATTGATGATGTCTAAGAGTCGCTTCTGATGTGCCTTGTCCACAAAGTTATAACGTGAGGAATAGAGCATGCTATAATTGTTCCAGAAACTGCAAACCTCCCAGCACAAACTGACTAACATGACATGGCAAGTAACATTTAAATTTCAAAGGCACTGCAAGATAATCTTTTCAAGGAAGTTGGACATGGCATTTTATTGCTGACTGACACGGCCTTCACATTTAACATTAATTACACCTCTATTTATGCTACTTAGAAACCTAATAATCCAGCCCAGTCATTCTAACCAAATCTGAAAGCTACCTAAAATTGAATTTGACTGGTATATCAAAACTTCACCCTATTTTCAATTTGGTGATTAAGCCATAATTCTATTATGCATTTATTTAAATTGTATCTGGAAAATAAAGCAGCATATCAATAGGACAAAGGATATTGCAAGCACCTTTTGAAGTTCCTACTTAATTCTTCAGCATTTATAAATCAGTAGAGAGAATAATGCAAATAAGCAGATGAAAATTGTTATGAAAGAAAATTAGCAATCTCTTTAAAAACACCTGAGTGTTCTGGCAGGGTTGGTTCCACTTTCTTATGATTGCACCATCATAGGCACAAACTTATCAGGCATGAATCTAGAACTTATAATTCTTCATAGTTTGATAAAACATTTTTCTTTGTGCTATATGCTGTTGCAAATTCACAACTAACAGCTCTTCTTTATAGTGCTGGTTTTTTACACAGCCACTGAAATGCCAGAAGCAAACATAACACCAATTCTCACTGGCTCATACGATGTCTATAATTAACAGTAACCAATTAGAGTCTCCTCAACAACATCTCTACTCTGTCGCTGCCAGCACATGCCACACAACAGCTCCAACAACAGACTACCCACTCTTCAGAAGAGGTACAAGAAGTGGTCATAAAAGCTAAAAGGCTGTACAGAGTCTTTGTTGAGTTGTTTATTGTTGTTCATGTTTCATATTCCTTCACATACAACTGCACAATCACAGTAATGTGACCACAGGTGATCTTATTAGTTCGAAGCCAAATCCAGTATGATGAGATTCCCTTTCTTTTTTGCCTGTCCCACTCTATATTCTGTTTATGTTCTGCTCCCACACGTCTTGTTCAGATCTTTTGTTTCTAGAAGTTTTACAAAATACTACCATTTTTTTTCTTTAAGTAATGGAAATATGACAGAGGTGATGACTGCTGTAGGACCAATCTTGATGGAAGCAGAATTAGGCTAATCACTTTTGTAAAACCTGTTTTTAGCTGTTTGTTTGGGTTCTTAATTATTATTTGGGTTGTTTGGTTGTTGGAGGGGTTTTTTTGGGGAGGGCTTTGGGTGTTTTAGTTTGTTATTTTTTTAATAAACATACCATTATTACAAACTACTTCATTAAACTGGACTTAGGAGCTTTCTCCCAACACCCAGGAGACACGTCTCCTTCCACCATCTTAAAAGATAGCCATTAGCAGATTTTGTTGGAGGGCAAGGTAAACCATTACAGATATTCAGAAACCACATTTGTTAATGACGTACACCATATATCACTGTCTCTGCTGACAGCTATCATGCGTTACAGAGCTCCTAGTTATTACTAGGAACTGAAATATTGCTACACTCCAACACTTCAGTCTTACCCCAAAATACTGGTTGACAAGACTTGAAAGACATACAGCATGCTTAACTATCCAATAATGAATAATTTAAATCTTTTGCAGAGACAGGACATAAATCAATCATTTTTTCATTGAAAATGAAGTTGACAATACCTCCATTGGATGGCAAAACTTTCTCCTTAGAAGCAATTAGACCTTGTGTCTGTGAGGTCAAGCACATTGAGAAAGACCTACTGGACCACAGGAACTGATGATGTCAAAGTGGTAAAATTGGAACAAGTGTCCTGTGGCCTGTATTTCTTTCTCCCTTCATGAGAAAGAGTTTCTATTGCCAAAGACTCTTTTTTAATCTTTTCCGCCCCTCTCAAGTTCATTACATCTTTGTCAAGGCTATAAATGCTGGAGCATGACTGTAAAACTATCAGCAGTGTCTTGGCTTCTAGTGTTGGGGTTTGTGATAGCCATATTGAAAGGCCTCTAGTGTTACAGTTAATTAGTCTGCATCTCAAAGGCACTGAAGAATAGAGTACAAAGCAACAATGTGCTTAGAGTACTCACAATATGTACTGCACTGCAGTTACTGTCCAACCTATGCTTTGCAGCAGAACAGAAATATACAAGATATGACTGTGCCCTACAGCTACGGCTTACGACAAAACCTGTCTTCCTTTGACACAGGTGAGGAGAATGTCCACTTTGTGAATGCACACATAGATGAGGGAGACAGACCATCGTTGTTAGATCTGCTGCAGTTTTTGTTGAACACCTGCCATGATTATGCCACGAAGGGCAGCACACACCGTATTAACACACCCATGCCCAAGCCAAAAAAAAAGCATGTCCAGTGGGTTCACATACTTTCTTATTGGTCATCCAGAGTTGACAGCTCAGAACCCAACAGAGGCCATGGGTGGTCAAGCAGGGGTCACAAAGGGGGAAGCTTCCCTTGCTGGGCAGCAGAATTTGAAGATTTGGAACCAAAGGGTGGTCCCATGAGAGGAACAAGAAAGAAAAAACGCCTAACCAGGATTAAGTCTCTTCCCTACAAAGTAATAGTCTGAAATAGAATAACAGGAATTTCTCCCCCAAAGCAACAGAAATTCAAATGACTCTAAGGCCACAGGGCACTGCTCTTAAAAGCGGTTCCCAAGATGTTTTCATATCCAACTCTACCACCACCAGCTGACTGTGCAGCTGTTCCAAAAGTTGTTACAAGAGAGTGACTCTGGCACTGATACTGCCTACACACGAAAATTACTGTTGAAATACTAAAAGTTGGAAAACAGAAAAAAGATAACAGATATTGTTCACAGCTTACAGAAGACGTACAAAAAATGCAATACAGGTCAGAAAATTCGTATTAAGACCCAAACGAAAAAGTTACCACCCCTGACTTTAAAAAGTAAAGGTGGTTGTTAGATGCAGAGAACAAGTGTAAGTGACCAGAAGTGCATTAGAACAGACTTAACACAATTGAGGTTTTTATTACTAAGAAGGAAGCCTAAGTAGGAAGACACATTACTTAAAAGTACTTGCAGTGTGGATTTAGGGTGCCTGGGAAGCCAGGACTGTGCCAAATTGGCTTTTAGTGGTAGGTCATGATCAAAGGGTGCACTCCAAAGCTGCCTGCCTGCAGTACACACCTGTAAGACCAGTGCTCCTCAACTGTGGGAATACATACAGTAATGAGGAAGAATTCAGGCTTAAAGAGCAAAACAAGCTGACTCCGTAAGCATAAGAAGGCTCCTCTTTTCATAAGCAAGGATACAGAAAAGCCTCTATAATCAAAACATCTAAGAAGCTTACAGACGTTTGGAGTGCAAATCTTTTATTAAACACAATGCTATTTTCTTTGAAAGCCAAAATTAGAAGACAATATTTCAACATAATTAGCAGTGTTACTTGGTTAGTACCAGAAAAGGGCACTCTCACTTGGTGAACAGGAGGTTAAGTGTACAGCTATGAGCATCAAGGAACTTTCAAGTGCCAAGGAACAAAAGAACACAGAAGCTGCAGACAGATGTTTCCAGAGAGCCCTAAAGAGAAGAGAGACTTCAGAACTTCAGACTGGGACTCTGCCCCACAAATGCCACAGTTGGACAAATCTAATTTTATTCAGGAACCATTAAGAAGGAAATTTTTACAGACCAACAAAAAACAGCTGTTCTAAAATGTTAAAATTATTTAAGCACGGAATTACTTTCCCTTTCCCCCTTCCTCCCAACATAATTTATTTTATTTCTATTATGTGCATGGTGCAAGGATAAATTTATTGCAAGATTACAATAGTAATTCAGGGGTTAAGATTTTAAAAAGTATGCACTACAGTAGTGGTAATGTAAAGTGACCTTTTTCTCCTCTTTTCACTGATCTTCACATAAAGCTTAATTTAAATGTTATCAACTTTTGTTTTTTGTTATCAACTTTTTTGATTTTTGTTAATCACGTTCACAATTCTGCTACATGAAATCAGTCCCCCTTTCTCAATAACTGGTGGAAGGTGATGCCAATCCAAATGAAGCAATTATGTCAGAAATCAAGTCAAACCATTTTCATTTTTCATTTACTATAACAGTCTTTAAGTGTGATTAATCAAATCAACCTTCCCTTTACAGGCAGAGATGTAATTGGTAAGTGCAAATTAAAGCATATTATATATGACGTGATACTTAATCTGAAGACAAATTTTTATTAAGGTTCAAGTCAAACTTTGTTAAATGAGTTACAGATACCCACTGAATATATCTTAACATTACATACATGCCCTATGAGAAAAGAAAAAATATTACAAAACATCACAAATACACTTCAAGCCCCACAGATAACCCAATTGCTTTGACAAAAAAACCCACAAAGAGTAACAGTATTATCATGCTTGTAAGAATAAAGACAATATCTTCACAGATTCTATCATGCAGTTTAAAAGGGGGTAGCAGATAATTCTTGGATCTCAAAGAATTCTTTAACAGATAACATACAATAATCCTTCACAAAGGTAAAGAACTACCTTCATTACTGGAGTAAGATGAAACAACTTCAATTATTTTAATAATTGTTGACAACAGCTGTGAAGCCCATTGCTACTACTGTTCCCTAAGCAAAGAGGGGCAAGGAAATGACCCCAGTAAGCAACTTAAGGATGAGAGTTGATATTCAATACCCCAATGTTTATTTTACTCTCTTAATTTTGCATCTATTGATAACCATATCAATGCATTCTGATGCGGTTAAATACAATTCTTTGTCCTACTATGTATGTAACTGTGAACCTATTTTATTAACAAAACCTAGAACAGAAGACTATTGCCTCAGAAATGCAGACAGGAAAAAGCAGACTGTAGAACCTCTGAAAAAACTGACAGTCTAACAAGAAAAAAAAATCCAAAACAGACCTACAGAACATGACACAGGGTATCGCTTCAGCAGGGTTTGCTACCAACAGACACATGACGTGGAATATCACTTTAGTTTAAAATGGGGGAAAAAAAAAAAAAGAGACATTTGGGGACATAGTAACAGAAGCCATCTTCAGTGCTGAACAGACAAAATGCAACATATTAAAGGATGTACAATTATGAAGAGTTAATCAATTATCTTTAGGATAATATTTTTCCTATGACTAGTCCTCCACAGAAAGGATCTGCCTCATCCCCAAGAGACTTTATTTTTTACATCACAGAACAGCCAGTATCATCTGTATTAATAATGACACATTATATATATATATATATATATATATATGTAAATAATTAAAAGACATCTACTCAGTGTCTTGTGCTTTAAGTAGCCCATCAGCCCTCTTAAAACAAAAATCTTACCTGAAATAACTGCACTTGCATATTACAGGAAAAAGTGTGTTGTACCAGAAAACACGTTTTCTACCCAATTCACATTACAAGCCATCCATTTAGAATGTGAGCACACTTGTCACGCAGCCTGTGACATCCCCACCAGCCAGTACAGTCTGACACCACACACACTATAAGGGGTCTAGCAGGTGTGCGATGACCAGCCAGGTGGCTGACACTATATAAAATAAGATGGAGGGGAGAGGTTAGAGAGAGGGAGAGGCTCCCCTCTCAACTGGGAGAAAGTAATGTTTCAATTCCTAGTTTCAGCAGTCACAGAATAGGAAATCTAGCACCTTTGGGAACCTTATTTTTCTTTCCAATCTAACAGTTGGCCAATAGCTTCAGAAACTATTTTAGGGAAAGTAAGATGCATTTGACAAGTCAGCTGACAGACAGAGAGCAAGCCTTTGACCTCTGCCTCACCATGTCTGAACACCAGAACGAAATGTCCTTGTGGATAAAATTCACGTAATCCAAATGTGAATTTGTTCTGCTCAATTCCCATTTTTCGTTCAGTAAGAGCAGTGTTTCTTCCAGGATGGATATATCCAAACCACCTGCACAATGAAGAATAAAGTAGAGACGCTAAAGGTAGATTTCAAGAAGCCTTTGCTGCTAGGAGACTTCTGAGTGTGAAAGCTTAACACCTATTCCACTGAGCAATGCCTAGACTCTCTCTGGTACCTGAAATACCTTTGTAAACTTAATTCAAGGCACACTTAAACCACCATGCAATTATCACATGTATCATTTGTTTTTCCCATTAATAGTTGAATAGCATTTCTAATTGGCTGTCATTAGTTTAAAATATTGTTGTAAGTTATATATAAAATATTGTTGTAAGTTAAATATAAAATATTGTTAATATAAAATATTGTTACAAGTTTATCACCTCCATCCATGCTGCATTACTGTCATTACACATATTTCAAATTACCAGTTTAATACCTCATCTCACTTGCACTCACCTGACATGGACAGCAGGGTATGAGGAAAGGGAAGAAGAGAAAGATGGAAATGGGAGAGAGGAGAAATAAAAAGGTGACGTACTGTAACTGACCTCTACTTCTCCATAACATGGCAACACAGCATTTCATAGTCTGGCTTTGAGTCCATTAGTAAATACACTTTTACTTCTGAAAAATCGGTCATTTTTAAATACAGTTTCCCTTGTACTGTGCACTTCTGGCAGATGCACATCTAACTGCCTTTACTACTTGTTGGGGTTTTTCCCCCTCATAAAGAGTCATCTTGCAAAGCCAGTCATGTTACTTGAGAAATGTTTCAAAATTAATAAAGGCTATGAAAGTCACATGAAGTTCACTCCCAGAAGGCAATCTAACAGCTCACCACAGCAGGCAATGTAGGGGTTTCTTACCAGAAGTTTTAGCCTGGACACATGGAGAGCAGCTCCTCCTGTTTCACTGCTACTATGAGAGGAACATCCTCCCCCACCCAAGCAGTGTTCACGATCTAAAGTTTAAACCATGTTTTACAAGCAAGAAAGAATTTTCAGATTCTAAGCTGTCAGTCATCAGAATGACACTTTACATGCACGCTATGCTATTATTTGCTGTACATATAAAAGTATTTCTAATCCTCTGAGAAAGTTTTCCTCTCGTGACAGTCTACCACAACTTCTACTATTCTCCAGATTACCACTTCTTGCTTAAACATACCCAGGCATTTCACAAAAATCTCTGGATTTACAAGGTTTTATTTGAAGCTGACTTAATTACAGGAAGATTAGGGGTTTTTTTAATTAAGAGTTAAGAGAAACTAAGGACAAGATGATTAGTAGTCACAACATTAATCTTTTCGCTGTGCCTACAACTTCATTTACTGTTTGAGACACAAACCCTTGTGGAGTTGCTGTTCTACTGAGCTGACGTTGATGTACTCGCTAGGAAGTTACTTCTACCTCTTATGTTCTCCTCTGAGGTGTAACAGATGGGCTCTCAGGAAATTGAATCTGATAGGAAACACTCTCACTGACTTCAGTGAGCTCTTACAAGGCTAAAACAGAAAAATAAGGTTCACAAGTGACAAAGGAACCCAACACATTTCGTTTAAATATAGATACTCCTTTGACAGCGGGAAAGAATTCCTGCATCAGCAACGAGATTTAGAAAACATACTGTCTATTAATATTGTCATTATTGCTTAAGAAAGGTGTATTTTAACAGTTTCCAGGACAGACTTTACATACACGGCTTTCACCACTGGAGAGGAATGGCGCCACTCATACAATACACATTAAACAGCAGACTTCAACCCTTAATTTCCCAGCACAGTTGAGCAGCTTCATGCTACATTAGTCTGGCAATGCTTAAAGAACCTAAAAATAGAGACATTTTTAACCTGGACTGTCTAAGCCTCCAAGGAAATGAGGCTTAGGCAGTCCCTCATCTGTTAACTTGTCACATTTAAATTCTAAACTTTCTGGCAAATTTCAAGTAGATTTGATAAAGAGCTTGGACACTCAAAGATAATTAAGTTCCTATGAATTCTACAAAAACTAGAATCTGAGTACAAAAGATCCCTACAAAATGCTCACAGGTGAAGGCAAGAGTTTTGACCTAATTGAAATAAAGGCACTCAGCCTGCATGTGTGTGTATTTATTATGTGTGTATGTATATTTGAGTATATACACATTGCATATATTCAAAATTTTACTGGACAACCTGATCTAGACAGCCCTGCTTGAGGAGAGGCATTGAACTAAATGATCTTCCCTGTCCAACCTTGGTCTTGTGTGCATGGCTTAGAAAAGCCACAACAAATGATATCAAATAGGGATGTTAGAAAAGAAACTCAGAGTGAAGAGGAAGATCACCTCTTTGGAAAGTGAAGGATATAAATCCAAAGGCAACTGAACTTTAGCAATTATGATATTAATGATCTTTTTTCTTCAGTGACCCTCAGAATGTCACTAAAGATTTGTCACCTCACTGCTTATGTGGTATTAGCAGAATAATTTTAGAAATTGTGTCTAGAGATACAAGCTACACAAATGCAATTATACTACTGTAAAACATACTTCTAATAGCAAAGACCATTCCTCTAACTCTTACACTGGTGTGAATGTACCTGTAGGAGGAACTATTCTGAAAAACAGTATTACTGACTACACAGACAAACAGGACATATTGTGAAAGACTTAATAAAACTTTTGTATGATGGACAAACCTTAAAAGAAGGTCCCACATGCAAGAAAAGCAAATCCCACCAGGCACTATTAACAAAAAAGGATCTATCAGTGTCCTTCACAAAAAGCTCTTAAAGACATAAAGCTGCTACAGTGTAAGACTAACTAGTTGCTTGGATAAATAACTTTATGAAGGGCAGAAAACCAAAGTAAAGACAAGTTACTCTGGAAACACATTGCCTAGCAGCATTTGTGGGAATCTGCTCAGATCCACCATACTCTGCTATCTATAGACAATCTAACTATTCAGCAACAAGAGCAGAGGACATCATGCCTTGGTATAAATTCACAGAACAACCATATCTGCAATACTCTGGGCACTTCTGATTCCTCTTATCACAAAAAGGATGTAAATGGGAAAGTTACTGAGAAGGACAGCAAGCACCTTGAAACACATGGAACATACTAATCTGGGGAACCATTAAGACACCTGGACTCCTCAGTCCACCAGCTGAGGTAACTGAGATATGACAGTAATCTATAAGATAATGAATAGCATGAAAATGGAGACAGAACAACTGTTCAGTGCATCTTCCAATTTAGTAACCAAGGAATATTAAATGAAGCTGATATTGTCAAGTTCACAGAAGGCACTCCTCACTATTTTTTATGCTTGCTTAAGACCTGAGAAGTTTCATTTGTTAAAAAAGCAACTGGATGTGGGTTTTTTAGACTAAAGACTTCTCTAAGCTATTAAAACAAACAAAAAACAAAACAAAGCACAAACCAAAAATCAACAAACAAAACCAAAACAAAACCCCTTACCAAAAGCACCCACCACCAACCACTATAGGCTAGGAAAGTATTCTGGGGTCTTTGTCCAGTGACAAGAAAGTCACTAACCTAATGCCAACAGGAGACTTTAGATTAAGTCAGTGCACCCATTTGTATATTTTACTGGCATATTTCAAGGAAAAAGCATTAGGGTAATGACCATCTTCAAACACTTGGACAATGCAAGACCCTCTAATTTTGTTCTAACCTTCAAAACTATATTCACCATATTCAGAAAAAGATAAAAAAAGGCCTGTGCCCAGTGAAGACACAAAGAAAACTTGGCTTTCACATATGCCTAATTCAGAAGACAGACCTACTGGTGATTATATATATCATCCCAGATTTCCACAAAAACCTGTACATTACACATAAGTCTTTATAATAAGTTCCTATTACATAACTGAGCTGTGTGATCAACTTCAGAAGGCATCAAAAGAACTAATCTCAGCTCTCAATATGCAAAGCAATACTTTAATTATATTTCTTTGGCCTTAACTTTCAGGGTAGGTAGGGAAGAGTCAAAGTAATAATGGATGTGCAATGTCCCAAGTTTGTACCTTTTCCTGTAACATACACAGCATGGACATAATACCATGGAATGCCATACTTTAAAATCTTCATACATTCTACATTAACAAAGTAAGGCATTTAAATGGAAGTCCAATATAGCAAAGGTAGCTAGAGGCAAAGAGAGGAGGGGAGCAGGGGGCAGCAAGATATGATAGTATTATATATCCCAAATGACATGAACACATTTTTTGTTTGCACTTAATCTTACTATACCCTCCTTTCCAAGCTCTAAATTTCATTTATCACCTGTCAACAGTGACAACACTTTCATATATTTTTGTGCAAGAACAATAAAAACAAGATCCTTATTAAGGCTTCCTGAAGGGGGGAAAAAACCCAAAACAAAACAGTAATTTATATTATTCTTATTTTCCATCAAATAGAAAGAGAATTTGTTCCACAGAAAGAGAATATTCAAAGTTTCCCTTAGGGCAAGAGGGGATACGTTACTAAAACAGAGACAAAGTGGTTGCTTTGCAATATGCCATAATAGGTTAACCGAAGTTTGAACTGGGAAAAGCTAACATAATACATGTTTTAAAAGTTGAGAGAAAAACTGAAAAGAGTTCAGAATTATCTTTTCGGAAGATACAGATATTGCTATTTTAAACAAAGCTTTTCATCAGGAATAACTTCTGAATTAAAACAATTCTTTCAAGAACATAAACCAAAATCTGCCTACAGAGCAGAACAATATCTGTAACAGAACCCACACTTATTTCCATATTTTTGGAAGAGATTAAGTGAATAGTTTCTCTCAAATACAAAACAACAAGAGGAATAAAATTTGAAGCGTTTCTCAGACTCCCTGCATGGCACTTGAAAGCAGAAGAAAGAACAAAATGAGAAAGAGAAACATGTACTGAAAATATGCTAAAAAATTAAGCCATACAGTGAAGTTGTTGAAGAATATAGACTATTCATCGTCCCAAGATCTGTAGGCTGACTGTTGAGTTCCATGGCAATAGCTGCAAAACTCCAGTTATTTTTACAGAATACCTTCAGAAATAAATATCCAGAAAAATATATAGAAAATAATCACCTTTAATATTGTAACAATCTCAACATCCAGTGTTTCCTCTAACATGTTTAGGGAAGTTAGAATTTAAATTCCTGGGAGGGATAAGATTATTTTATCTTTAAGCAGTATTTGGTCTTCTCACAGCAATGGAATAGAGACTTCTGCATGTGTTCTTAGCATATTCAAGTCAGTGTTGTGTATGAGCACATCTACATAACCATTTAGCTGTTCACAGACTGTGCACACTCCAGTATTCTACCTAGCAGGTAGAAGCAGTGTACCCAGCTTACTACACACAGAGACACACAAATACATACAATTAACCAAAAGATAGCTTTCAAGTGTCTTAATGACTTGCACATTCACTTGTATGGAGATCATGTCAGGCAAACATCTTGATTTTTAGCTGCTAAATCTTTTACCAATTTTTTTTAGCCCTCATGACTACTGCTCAGACAAGGCCTCATAACACCTTGGGATGGGTTTTATTGGACAATTGTCACTTCTGGCTAGATAGCAGCACATATACTCAGTCCTGGACACTGTATTTTTTTGCTTAGAAAATCAGTGCAAGAAACACTGTCATAATACAGCTTGAACAGATTTACAGCCTTCACACATGCTGAAGGAAGGCTAAAGAAACTTTGCAAAGTACTGAAGTACCAAGGGAGAACCAGGTACATCGCACTCAACTGATCGGTCAGCTGCCGCCAGTGACACTGCAGGCATTGAACAGAGATGCAAGGGCATCCACCATTCCCCGATTAGCAGAAGCATAACCTTCTTCTTTGATTTGACTGGAGAGAGAAGAAACTTAACTTTCCTCTGCAGTGGCTCCTGTCTGTAGTTTCTAAGTAAGAATCATGACACATGACAGGTCCTGGGAATGGTGGAACACACCAAGTGTTGACGTTTACACCATCAGTCCATAAGGCCACAGCACTTTCTAACATGACATCTATGATGTCAAGGCATGCCCTTCATCTTCACAGTTACTCAGACCCACACAGCAGCATATTAAATACTTCTTCAAGGCTGGGATCAGCATCAGTACTAATGTTAAGATGCAAAAAGTGCTCCCAGTATAATGGAAAGGGGGACAGGAATTGGTTGGAGCCACTTCAGATGCCCCTTTTATGCGTCTCCAGACCCCAAGGAGTGATTGCCAGAGAACTTGTAACATGTGTAAGCACTGATGGCCACAGGCCTGAGCATACCATGAAACAGGGCACATCTGCTGCAGTTTAGGCCTGTTGAACATCTCTGAGAGAAAAGCTAGGAAAAGAGCCTCAGGAAGCTGCTGGCTAGCTAGCACATTGGTATATGTGCTATTCACATTTCAAGCAGAGGCAAGTGTGTAGGTGGGTAGGTGCACCCTGATGTGCCTACACACACAGTATGTATGCGTTTAGGCTGACCCAAGGGGTAGTGGTCAAGCATGAACAAAGAACAGCCCCACACGGAACAAGTCAGAGGTAACACAGGAATTTTTAGGAGGCCTTTGAAAATAAGCCAATGTGATGAGTGTGTTCTGTTATTGTGACTTAAGTAACAGTTTAGAAAATATTGTCTTCCAACATCAGTTTCACGCCAAGTATTTCAAAAAATAAATTAATGTCATTTGCGTGAAAATTGTGCTGACACACATGACCACCTCCTTTAAAAATCAACTCTGTGTTAAATATATTCAGTGTTAAAGATACTCTGTTATTCACATACGTCAAGTTGTTCACAAAAAAAAAAACACGGAAACAACTTTGAGGGAAAGAGAGTCTGTTTATCAGAATAAGGAACCCTTGATAAAAATACATAACGGAGCTTTATGCAGTGCAGCACAAGTAACAGATGCAGTTCACTGTGTCCTTCTCAACTTTGCAGTTTCAGCCTCAAAAATGAGGTTTCAGTATACAAAAATTAGTTCAAGGACATTCCTATATTGCCTCCTTTAGCTCACTGTACTTCATGACTCAGGGCATACTGTTCATCATGTAGAGCAGACCACATCATTATAGAAAGACAGAATCAAAGAGTCATTAAGGTTGGGAAAGACCTCCAATATCATCAAGTCCAACCTCTGACCAAATACCACCTTGTCAACTAAACCACAGCACTAAGTGCCACATGCAGTCATTTCTTGAACACCTCCAGGGACAGTGACTCTACCACCTCCCTGGGCAGCTCATTCCAATGCTTAACCATACTTACAGTGAAGAAATTCACTGAAATTATGTGCAGCATGAACTCCCTCTGGCACAGCTTAAGGCCATTTCCTCTTGTTCTGTTACTAGTTGCCTGGAAGAAGAGGCTGACCCCTACCCAGCTACAACCTCCTTTCAGGTAGCTGTAGGGAGCAATCAGGTTACCTGAGCCTCCTGTTCTTCAGACTAAACACCACCAGCTCCCTCAGCCATTCCTCATACGGCTTACTCTCTAGACCCTTCACCACCTCTGTTGACCTTCTCTGGATACAATGTTCAAACTGCCTAAGAATACTCAAATAGATGCTTTAGTGTGATACGGTCCCTGTCAATAAAACCTGTGCAGGCACATAGAGAGCAGCTACTCAACCGAGCCCATAATACTATTGCAGGTACTTGTCACAGCACTGGTCACATACAACAGTCAGTAATTTTAGCAAAATTATCACAATTATCTCTGTATTTAGCTTTAGTCCATGTGCACTACACACACATTGTTTTATTCTGAACGATTTGGTTATAAACTGTTTTAAACAAGGGTGTGTAACAAACAACATGGTAAAGATCTACACATGGCATTTACTTAGATGGCCTAAGAAGTGGGATGACGGATAACAAATCAGTAAGCTTTTGGACTAGGTAATCTCCATCACCAGTCAGATCAACTTAACCCATCTCAAGAAACACACAAGACTTCCAGGAGGCTTGCAACATCAATTACTGTATTTAATTTGGAGTCATTTTTGTGTGTGAAGATTTTATTGAGGTCATAAAACCAATTTAACTCTCATTTGTGCTTAGAGTTAAACTGTTGCTTACATCACCACCTCCTTTAAAAATGCAACCAACTTGAATTCTACCCACAGACCTACCAGCTTTCACTTGTTCCTAACAATAGCAAAGGCAGCACAGTAATTGTGTGAGAAGTCAGGAACAAAAAAAAGAAGGAAAGGAAAGAGAAGACGCGAAAGGAAAAGAGGTATCATTTTATAAAGAACATCTATGCAGAAACTCTTCTTAGAAAGAAAAAAAGTAATTGAAAAAACCTGGTTTGCCTGACACCAGTTTTTAGTGACCTGATTCTCTTTGAAATACACAATCTTAAAAGGTAACTTATCATGTGTTCAGTTCTCCTTTTATCTAATAATACACACAAGCAACAGTCTTTTGAAACTTTTACAGAAACACTGTCAGGTACTTAGTTCCTACTGAAGACAAAGTACTGAACTACACAAAAGAAAATCAGCATGATAGAAGTTATATATGTCTTAACTTTTGGGGATAATAAAAAGGCAGGAATAAATAGCTACAGTAAAGAGGAAGTAACACAAAGGATGCTCTCAAGCAAAGAGCTCTTACCAAATACAAAAGGATACAAGATATACTGGACAACAGTTCAAATAAAGCATTAAAGCAGTTGAGTGCATTCTACATTCTGGTTGGGGGTATTTTTGCCTATTGTGGGTAATAAGTAATAACAAAAAAATTTCACTAATAATTGACACATGATAAAAAGCTTCCTACTGAAAAACATGTAAAAGCCCCAGCATTGGTAACCTTACATACTTTAAGATGTATCATTGGTTGTATTAATGATTGTATTTCTTTAAATAAGGATTTTGACAACATCATCTCGGCACACGAGGTCAAAAGACATGTTGCTCCTGACTTCAGCCAACACATGAACTAGTTAAATCTCAGGGAAAAGGATGATAGGAAGGGAAGGGAATACTTCTGTTAAATTTAATGTGTCAGTGTAAAAAAACAGGTAACCATTATAGTTCTAGCCAACTTATCTTCACATTTAGGCCTCAAGTTCCACCAGAAGGTAGAACACCAAGGAGGACTGGAGTCCACACTGGAGGGCTCAGGATATTAGATGAACTGTTGTTTTCTTTTTTCACTAGTGGTACCAAAAGTGGTTGGGTTTTCATTCCTGCACTCCAATGGATTGAGCATGCACCTCACTTTGGATACCACTGGTCTCCAGCACCAAGCCATCTCTTACCCACGTGCTACTCCCTCAGGGGGACAAGGAAAAGAGGGCTGCATATTCAGCAATCCAGGACATTAAAGAGTACAATGGAGACAGCTTTCTTATTCTGCAGAAACAACCTTGAGTGCTCACTCAAGCACAACTCAATAACTGCACAAGCTGATAGCAGAAATTTCTCTTTGCAGCTTTTCTATGACATCTTATATAAGCAAATTATCTGGATTTTTCCAGTCTCTTTTGTTGTATTCCAGACTTTGTCCCAGATAATGAAGAGTTGATGGTAAGCCGCCTTGCTATTTCAGTCCTACTCCTGAACAGTTGGTGTGGAAATACAGGTGGTGAATGCTATTACTCAGCTAGGGTGAAATTAGATCTTATAATTCAAGTCATTGTCTTTACAAAAAAAAAAAAAAAAAAAGAAGAAGAAAAAAAATCAATAGGCAGTTTCACTGTCAACTAACGAATCACTGAATAACACCCAGAAACCTAATTATTTCTCATTATTAAAATAATTTAAACCAGCACAGAAACCAGGAGTTCTCCCTCTGGTACAGACTGCTTAAGAAGTGCATCTGCAACAACAGAAAGGGAAAGCCATGCAAACAGCAAGACTCCTAAGAAAACACGCTGAACACACATCAACTTCCTAGAGAAGAGTTCGTGAAAAAGAGGAGGTATCATTTGTCCTCACAATCAAAATTTTAATAAAAAAGTATTCTCCAGTCCTACTTTATTGCAAAAAATATTAGTACAGAACAGTTTTGAAGTGTCGCCATTGGTTACATGAAGCCAAAACTGGCAATTAAATCTAGATTTTGTATTAAGCACTCACACTAAGAGAAGGCAAACCTTCACTGCAATAATCACCATGGTGCAAGGTTATAGTAAGACTGGTTAAATTAAACTTGTCTTCATGGTTGGATTTCCACCTCAAAAGATTCAGACTATGTAGTCTCACTCAGCCTTTTCAACCACAAAATCTAAACTGACCAGTCAAGTACTGCACAAAAACCGAGCTCCAGAGCTAAATGCAAACATGACAACCCAAGCCCAAGAATTAAACAGTAACAAGATCGAGAGTCCTTTAGGCACATCCAGCATGTCCAAAGTTCATAGAGGGCAACTCTTAACACTTACTTCCTGCTATCTCTAAGGTCTACATGACCGTCTCTTTTTGGTTCCTTCCCACAATGATGATGGCAGCAGGCTCAATTGGGAAGTAGGAAGTCCAGTAAGAGTTACTAGAAAGACCATCTATTTGGGCTTAATAAATTCTTTTCTTATAGTTTTTTTTTTCCCCTCTAATCTCAATACCAAGTTACTCATAATTTCAGATTCCTTCCATTTAATGCTTAATTCAGAAAATTGAGTCAGTGGTAGGAAATTAGGCAATCTATATCTATTCCTACTGCTGCTTTTTCCTAACTTGTGTGTATAAATAAACGTAAGAAGCCAGTCAAATGGAAACAGCAGCCCCAAAACATCTGCTGCTTCAGAACAGCACTACCCCTGGTACCACCTGACTGCCCTGGCAAAGTGTGTCCTACCATAATTTCATGGAAAGCACTATCATGTAACAAAACCTCATGGTCCATTTACTGTCCTACTGGCTCAGCCAAGCCAAAGCTCCTCAAATAAAGGTGCTGGCATGAATTTAGTAACAAGTCCAGTATTGATCAACTATGTGGGAAAAAGGCCACTCCAATTCTCTTATAAATAGTGGTATTAAGAAAAAAAAAAAGCAAAAACTAAATATCTTCTCTCCCAAGTAGTGAGGAAAACTAAATGGAACTAATATCAAAAATAAATAATCAGAATTATTTCCTGAAACAGTTCCTTGTTCCTGTGGCAAGCCTCCGCAGCATGCAGGTGGTGATGAGAGGAGTATCTTCTCATACAGACACATTCCTTTAAAATGCAGATGTAAGTGTATTTTCAATTACTAGTTCTCCATAAGACTCCTTTTAACATTGTGAACATCTCTAAGTCATTCAGTCATTATGCTTTGTACATATGGACAGTTAGAAACCTCACAGCAGACTCAAAATCAAAATTTATGCTCATTTATTTATAGCTGAGTAATTTTAACACTTTGGTCAAGATATAGCTGTAGGTATGAAATAATATTTTAAAAGAGCTATTGGTTTCTCAGTTGCAGCAACTAACTCAGTTCAGACAACTCATACTTCATTTTTCAATTTTCAGATTTCTAATGTTCTGAAACGCTCAGTATAAGGCTCAAAACTAGCATCTCCTTATTATAACTTGATTTCAATAGCTTGCAAGAAGCAGCATTTTTCTCAGCTCCCTTTTAACAGCTTTGCTGATGTGCACAGCTCGCAAAAAAAGACACAGATGCAAAAAATGATAAACCATCCCTCTCAGACAGACTCAGCATCTTAGTTCCTGTGAAAGCACTGAAAGGCATAAGAAATTAGAGAGCTCAGAGAAAAGGTGTTAGCATGTGATTATAACTGCACACAGGACCTAGATGTAGATTGTAACCCTGTTCCTGTTCCACTCCCCTTTCGTTTAATGGAAGGTCAAGTGAGAAATCTCAAGAATATGGGCTTGCCACAAAATACATCTTGTCCAGTAGTGCCCTTCCGTCACTGCAGCGTGCAGGGTGAGTGTCTAACAGACTTGAGAGCTGCCAGCTATCTTAATTTAAACATATTCTAGGACAGTTTATCTCCTATATTGCTATGCACAGCAGGTGCACCCATGGGTGCTCAGGTTGCACAAGTGGTTTTTTTTAATGATTAGGAAAATACCAGTAATGCTGAGTATTTCACAAGAGAAGTAAGAATTTAGCAAGGACACTTGAACTAGCAAGAGAACCTCCTCTTTCACAGTTGTGAAAGTTACAGTGACCTAGTTTGTATCTTCTTTCTTATTTATCAGAGAAAATCTACAAGTTAATGCCAGCTAGAATGCAAGGTCCAGTGCTTCTCTACTCACACCAGCTCCTCTTTTTCTTCAGTCCCCCAAAAAATTATTTAAAAAAAAAACACAAGCAAGTAGAAGTAGCTCATTTCTGAGGCAGTCAGGCCACTAAGAAAACAGAGAAAACAATTCCCAGATCCCAACAGATGGACATTACCTTGATGGAAAGAAAAACCTAGTCTTCTATTATATTATACAATGTGATCTACCTTTGAATGTGCAGCTAAAATGTGCATTTAGGGTATTAATTTGAATACTGTTTGAGTTACTTGAAACTAATTCAGCTTAGCCAGCACCAAAATCACATACACACACAACTCATCATTGTGGAAATCAGGTATGTGTTCTTTGCCTTTGCAGTATCTCCTTTTCTTTCCCCTTTGCATATTGCAGTATTTTAATTGGCTCCTTACAGATGCTAGACATCCCAAAAAACTGATGAGGAAACGTTTCATTCTGACAGCTAACTTTGTACATACTCTTTGAGAAGTCATTTTGAAATCCAAAGTTGCTCTGTAATCTATTCAATTACTAAATTCATCAAAATGAAAAACTATGAACACACAAGATATAGATTAGAAATGTATGGAATATGGTAAACATTCAATGTCAATACTTTGTCAAATCTTGCTTTCAGACATTTACTTACAACACTCACTTGACTAAATAGGAGTTTCTATAAAAACATTCTTCCTTTCTATATTAAGCTGGTTTTCCCCTACAGTACAAGACATAGCTGAAATTATTTGGCATCTATGTGCTTTATACACTATCCAAAATTAAGTAGTCATTTTTCTATAAGGAAGGAATAGAACAATCATGTGCAAGCATACTTGCAGATCTGCTATTTTGAACATTTTTTTGTTTGTTACTGCAGGGTCCAAAATCCCCAAATAATTATTGCAAAGGCCCACTGCAATCTACTTGTATAAACACAAATAAGCCTAAGATAACACCCTGAGCACCAAGAGTAATGACAGAGGTGGAAGAGATAGTTTAGTCAGGCATGAAATTGATTTTATAATAGCAAATATCTGTTGCCTTCTATGTGCTAAGTAAATAATTCTAAAGAAGAGAGTAAAGATAATAAAAAAATAATCATTAACTGTTCCTACTAAATCAAATGAAAGAGAAAAACTTGTTCTCACATTGACCCTGAAACCTGCTTATTAGCTAATTAAAGCAATTACTCCAAGCATTACAAAATCCTTAATCATCAACAACTTCAGATGCAGAGGAGATTTTTTTTTTCTTTTTTCAAAGTTATTAGTATTTTCTTTAAATGAAAAGTTTATGGCAGCAGAACTTTCATCAGTTAGGCACTACATTATTAACCACCAACACAGACCTCAAACTTTGACCAGTCTGGTTAAGAGAAGATGTTCTTCACAGACTTACCAGATTTGACTACTTAACAAAAGAAGTATTACAGTATTTCAATAATTACAATAATTTCAGTGTTTTTTCTAAGATTTCTCTAAAACACTTAAAAGTAGCCCTAAAATTGACATTTTTCCTTCCATCCAATAACAAACCTGATAGTCAGCAGAAATACAGTATTATAGCAAGGCAACTACAAAAAAAATACTCTTCTGGACACTTCCACCTGAGCATCTGGAATGTTGCACTCCTTCTCATTGCTCACTCTTCTAAGCTTGCCTCAGTTACTTTTCTCTTCCACCCCAAAGCCATCTGACACAGCCTTAACTTGCATTCCTTCCTTTGTAAGTTCCAGCCACACTGTTTTAGGTTTAATCAAGCTTTATGTTCAGTAACTTTTCGTAGCCTTTTAATAATGACCAGTGCTATTCCTAGTGCTCTATACTGGAGTTAATTACGCTGCTGGTTTGAACACTGATCATTTTCAAGTTACTAAATGTTTCTGTGCTGTAACAGGACACAGAACAATAACCAGAACTAATGGCTCGGCCATTATGAGGTGTTCGGCTTGACAGCATATCCAGACATAAATTAGATAACTAAAAGGTTAACAAAATGCAAAGGCAACTTTATTAAACGTTACCTTGAGTTTTGCTATTTCTGTCTACACTTAAAAAAATCAACATATTCTTGTGTAGATCATTAAGGGATAGAAATACAGTGGAAACTCATTCAACCCTATTTAGGAAAGATCCAGAGCAATTTTGATTTGAGGTAGGGGAAGCTCCCAAATGAATTCCAAGTGGGAGTAAAGTATCACAGAAGTGCTCAGAACACTTCAGTAAGGATGGCACATTCTCTATAAGGACTAGATATTCCCCAAAACGTGAAAATTGCATTTAACTAATACAGCAAAGCACCCTGCCTTTAACCAACCTGGCTTCCAGCTACTTTCCAAGCTTTACTGGTTCCATATGGAATTTTCTTCTGGCAGCTGATTTTAATTGATGACGTTTGTGTGGGGTTTTTTCTTTATATCCATGAATTTGCACATCTATGATAGTATTACTCAGACAATATGCCAATACATATTCCCCCCACTCAACCATCCAGCTTACCCCTCTCTTACCATCCTGACAGGTTTTTTTGCTGAAAGTATTTCAACAGGAAGCTAAAACTAAATCAATTCTCCCTTGTCTATGATGATCCTCATGTACCAGGGCTAGATGTGCTAAGAAGGAACTTCAAAATCTGCTTATCTTTCCAATGAAATAAGCATTCTTTCACTGCCAAAGAAAATAGCACAGTTTGATAAACTTAGGTTAAGAGCACCTTGCTACAGATTCTTACATTCTGTTCCTGAAAATTAACCTAACACCACAATAAAGCAAAACAATATTCAATTTTCATACTGGAAAACAGACAAGGGAGAGAAAAGATGCTAAGGATGACACAGATCTAGGAGAACAGGTCATTTTATAAGAATATCTTGGTTCTTATAAAAGCATGCCTTCCATCCAGTTCAGAATTGAACTGAATTTAATTCAAACAAGTAATTTTAGAAGACTCCTTTTTACAACCTCCCCTTCTTCAACGTAAGTTATCCTCAATTATTCCTAACTTATTATCTTATTTGTTCACACACTTATCAGGGTCCTCTTTCTTCTGGATTTTGCCAGGTTATACCAAAAATAGACATACATTTTTGTGCATATCAAATATAGACATCTTTATCACTTATTTTAAAAGTTCCATAACCTGGCTCTATACAGAGAGAAAACCAAAAATACTGACTGACAACTACTTCCAGTAACTTTTGAGCTCACTAACAAGCTTGACAAAAACAGAGTCCTTAAACACATCAAGTTGTCACATATTTTATTATAAGTAGCATTTTTCAGTACCTGGAAGAAATAGAAAGCACTGATGCTTCTAAAAGAATGGTAAAGATGAAACATTTTTAAAGGAATTACAACAAATTGTAAAAATAAAACAGGATCCAAGCCTACTTCTCAGAGTTTAACCATTATTTCTTGCATGATTCAAATTAAACCAGAAAAGGCAAGCTGTGCATCTTTATCCTTATAAGGAAAAGTATAAAATGTGGCTCTTGACTAAATTTTAAAAAAAAATATTGCTCCAATATCATTGGAGTACAGACCAGTTCTTACTATATATTCAGATTCTGCGTATATTACAATGCAGGCATGCTGGATGCACTATTAAAAAGAAATAATGGGTCTAAGTTTCTCTTGGAAAATAAGAAAAAAAAACTTTGCAGATCTCCTTTCTGACTTGTAACTCTACACCAACAACAGCTCTACAACAGCAAGATAAGTGTTTATCATACATAAACTGAATTTTTTCTGGAATCATCCAAAATGATTCTAGTGTGCCTTGAGGTTGCTGACCAAAACCTGAGAGACATCTGCTGCTGTCCTCATCACAGGAGGGACTGAGGACATTTCCTCACACAGATGTCTATCCAAATAAATAGGAAAGCAGGAGTAAGGGACATGGGAACCATTTTAAAACAACAGTAGCACGTGACAGTGTGTTAGAAAGACTGATTGTTGAAAAGACAGTCAGTAGAGACCTGTATCTCATTATTGTTTATTTATTACATTCAGAAGACTTTTCCTGTCACCAAACTTATTTTAAGAGGTAGGTAAGTCTTCATTCCTGTAAGAAATAAGCAGTAGCATATGATACAGTTTGTTCACACACAGACATCTTCTTTACTAAGGTAAACACAAAAGACTGGTGAAACAAAGGTAAGGAAAGTCTTCACTACTTTGCAATCAATTTGCCGTTTTATTTGTTCACTCTGGAAGAACTCCAGGGCCCATGGTGAAAAGCACAACAAAACATGAACTTGAAGACAATCTTTAAATTCCCTTTTTGATAGTCCAAAATGGAAAAATAAACTGAGCTGTCTAGGCTTGTCCTCCTCAAAGCCAAGTGCATTAACCAGTACCATTGCAAAATTCTCCAGAATAGTTTCAGAAACTGATGTTTTCTAAAATGAATGCCTGTAAGAGTCAAGCGGAAAAGTAAAATGAAGCTTTATGGTTTCATGCAGTACAAATGTGACTTAGGCACAAATATGAATTTGCTACACCAAATATTTCAGCACTCCAGAAAGGCACAATCATTGCTACAAAGTGCAAACTGCTTCCTTCTCTTCTGCCCACACTGGGGGCACAAGTGGGGAATATGGTTTATTGCCTTTTAGGATTCCCATGGTAGTTTCCTCTAGACAGACATTGCCTGCATATGACACACCCTCCTAAACACATACAGCTGCACTCTCCACTTGCCTAATTCAACTAGAACTACCACTTTCGGTTAACATAGTTTAAAAACTACAGATCTGAAATAAATGTCCTTGTGATACCTACCCTTTTACCTCACAGTCATCTATATTATTCCCTGGAATCCCACATCTGTTTCCAATGACAACACAGAAAGAGTTTTTTTAAAACAAACAAGAAACGTACTGAAGAATTGCCTGTACTTCATAAGCACTCCTTGAGCTGCCAGCAAAGATTGCAATACTGTGTATAAAAGCACAGTATATAGTTTCACATAGGATGAAAAATCCCTTGTTGCATTAATGTGGACAAAATTCTGCTTACTATACCCGGGACTCAAGTATTTGTATGTAGCCTGAAGCATCTGTACAACATAGTGCTCACTTTTAGACTAAAAAAAAAAAAAAAAGTTAAAAACTGGGCCCTAGATTCACTTTGATGCATCTAAGGCACTTCCTCTATGAAAACAAGTGATCAGGTCACAAGAAACAATCAAATTTAGCATGACCAGGAATACACATAAACTTTTGAACTTTTTGATGCTTCCATACCTTTTGAGCTCTCTACATCTTTCATATCTCTTCAAACATAACTCTCAAGGGAAATCCATACACCTGAGCTACAAAGAAGTAGGGGCAAAGTCAGATCAAGATACACTTACATATGCATGCATGTTATGACCACACTGATACACCATTCCATAATTTATTTAAGGAACAAATTTAACTCATTACTCAAAGTAACAAATACTTGTAATGTTTTAAAAATATTTTATATAAAAAATATTTTATATATAGTGGTCCCTATAGAAGCTTTGGTAACTTGTTCCCAAATTTAATACTCAACAAGTTCTTTTGGTGTCACCAGAGAATTTTAGATACACAAGACAATTTTACTGTCCCTTAACAACCTGTATCAACTCAATTCTACTTTGCAACTTCTTTTTTCATTTGGCAATAAATCATCTTAAGAGTTTATTTGCACCCCCTCCTTTTTTGTCTTTTTAAATAAAACCTACACCACTTTCAAAGTTGATTTTGAGCTCACTGACTGCATACCCCGCAAAAGATACTAGTAGATCTCCAAGGGGAACCAAAGTCCTGGACAGTCACACTTCAGGAACAAACCACCAAAGCAGCATGTGCTGTTCATCTTCCTTCAAGCTAGCTTGGTCACAGAATCACAGAATGGGTCATGCTGGAACGGACCACAGTTATACCTCTTCAATTTATACTTGTAGGGGTAAATATCCTTTTTCCGGAATAATTCACTTTGCGGACGCAGAGTTACTCACTGGGAAAGGCTTTCCTGCCAAAAGAGAGACGTCTTAAGATAGTTGCTCTCTCTGGTATGTGGGGAGAGAGATAATGCTCACAGACATGGTTTCAATCCAGTTTCTTCTAGTGAAATGCATACTGTAGATGGGCCTAAGAGAGCAGGCCCATGGCTCCTGCATGTCATTTCCCAATTAGAGTCCACTGAAAACCAAGCTTTTCTCTTACTGTTTCAGTAACATCACACTAGTATCATCTACATAAAATCCCAATTAAATTTTCTTTCATAGTGTCATCATAGCTACTTTCCTACTGCATGAATTTCACTTTGAATTTTTAGTACAGCAATTACAGTCACAGGAAGTGAATTATCCCAATCTCTATCATTTCAGGCGTGATGGCTTTAGTTACGACAAAAATGACTCCTTTTAATGGGATATTACAGTAAACACATGCCACTAGATTTTCTGTTTCAGGACGTTCTTGATATGATTAAACCATTTTAATCTTTTATCAAAATAAAGTGATTGCCATTTCACCCCCTCTCATACAAAGCAGCATCTCTGTCACACAAATTTAAACTTTTATGAATCTCATATATACTCATAACAATCCTGCCTATTCTTCACAACCTTTGCAACATCGGGGATGGGCCCATAATCCCAGCTGGCAAGCAAGGTACAATACTTATTATAGATGTGTATCAGGACTCAGTGATAAAAGAAAGATCTAGTACTGTGCTGGCATTCTTGTTAACTCAGGTTTTAGTGGGCAGCACGTATTCTAACAAGCCGGGATCTCTCTCCCTTCCACCCAGTCCTTAAATTCATACTGTTGGCACTGAAGAGTGCTGTTCTATGTTTCCATGAAGAAATGGCATACGTGAAACACGAGAGAGGAAACATGGCACTCACTGGTACACTCAGCCTATTCTGGTGCTCATACAACCAACGGAAAGTTTCAAAGCAGGGCAATTGCAGGTAGTCAGGCAGGTCATCTCTTTAAAATGACCACCCTTGTTAAGACTGCTAAGAGCACCACTAAAAAACATATCCTTAAGAGCCACATTGTTCTGGTTTCAGTTGGGACAGACTTAATTTTCTTCCTAGTACCTGTCACAGTGCTGTGGTTTGGATTTAGTATGAAAATATTGTTGATAATACACTAATGTTTCAGTTGTGGCTAAGTAGTGCTTACCCTCAGTCAAGGACTTTTCAGTTTCCCATGCTGTGACAGTCAGCAGGTGCACAAGAAGCCAGGAGAGACCATGGACAGGAGTGATGACTCAAACTGGCCAAAGGGCTACTCCATACCATTAAATGCCATGCTCAGTATATAACCTGGGGGAAGATGACAGGGGGGGCCAATCACTGCCCAGGGATAGACTGGCCATCAGTTGGTGAGTGCTGAGCAATTGTATTGTGCATCACTCATCTTCTTGTTTCCTCCCTCTCTCTGTCCTTTTCATTACAACTATTATTATTGCTACTTTTGTCACTATTATTGTGTAGCATTTTAATTCAATTATTAAACTGTTCTTATCTCAGCCCAGGAGTTTTGCCTTTTTGATTCCCCTCCCAATCCCACTGGCAGGGAGTGGGTGAGCGGGGAGTGAGTGAGTGGCTACATGGTACTTGGTTGCTGGCTAGGGATATACCATGATACATATAAAAGCATAGAATTCCAATATTATAAAAACCAACAGCTCACTTACCACTGCCCAGTCTACCACTAAACCATGTCACCAAATGCCACATCTATATATTTTTTGAATACTTCCAGGGATGGTGACTCCACCACTTTCCTGGATAGCCTGACAACCCTTCCCGTGAAGAAATTTTTCCTAATATCCAATCTGAACCTGCTGCAACTTGAGGCCACTTCCTCTTGTCCTATTGCTTGTTACCTGAGGCCAACCCCCAGCTACCTACAATCTCCTTTCAGGTAGTTGTAGAGAGCGATAAAGTCTCCCCAGGGCCTTCTCTTCTCCAGGCTAAATAACCCTCAGCCGCTCCTCATAAGACTTGTGCTCCAGATCCTTCACCAGCTTCATGGCCCTCCTTTGGATACGCTCCAGCAATTGATACATGGGACACTTCAGCCCCTGAACAAGTGAAAAGAGCACAGCAAACAAAGGGCTAAGTTCCTCCATAAGGCAGCAAAACCAGCTGGTAAACAAGACATCAGTGCAGAAAATTTATCAACAGAGCAATTCAGAAAGTGATGTGAGTGCAATAGAAAAGTCACTACTGATGGTTTTGATGCAGATTCATGTGTTGATGGAATAGGCCAAACAAGCAGTATGGATATTGCTTCTTTTAATAGTTTGCTAGGGTGAAGTGGTATTTTGCTAGAGGCAAAAAGAACCGAAGAGAAAGAATTAAAAATAAATAGGCCAGAACAAAGCGTATTTTCAATTTCAGTTACAAAACCAATGTAGCAACAATTTTCTCTTTTAGTATGAAAAATAATTATGGCATATTGCAATGTCACCAACATAAAACAAAGACTGAGCAAAAGGGAATTTTTGGTGCTTGCTTTTTTCATCATTTCAAGAGAAAACTGTTTGCTCTACTGAGAAGTTTCCTTACATGTAGTAACGTGAAAGTAGAAAACCAGTATGTAAACTAAGGTGCTCAATCTTTATATTTGAGTTTCCACAGAAATAAAAGAAATTAAACTTCACAACTGTGTTAACACTTAAAGATGTCTCAACAATAAGATTTACACTTGCTTCACTTGCTTCCAGTCACTACTATTTTATTTACACATGGTTTAGCACTTGTTCCAAAGTGACTGTACGTAGGCCCCAAAAAGCAGTACTTAGGTCATGAAGGTCAAATAACATTCAAATATCAGATAAAGAGATCTATTGATCATAATAAATGTATTTTCTATTTTGCTCCTGAAGACTCCAGACACTGGAAATAAACCTTCAGGCAAAACAACCCGGGGGTTGACTTGTATTGCTGTTAAGGGTTTGCCGACCCTTAGGAGAAAAAAAAAGTTTTACTGCAATTTCCTGGTTTTACCTCTTGCCAGGTCTATTAAAGATAAATGAAGTTTTTTCCTCTCTACACTCCAATATTAACACATCAGTTCTCAGTTGTATTTTAGGTTGGAATAAACTATCTCTACTCTTCACCCCTGAAAATCACACACTTTACACATTTTTCTGAATAATGTTTCCTCTTTAACGATGAGGAGTTCAGTGATGTGAGGCAGTCCATTTCAGAGGTGAGACTTGAGTCTCATGATTTTTCCTTACCAAATTTTCGTTAAAGTATGAAAAGAAACACTGTATGTCATCCACATCAGCTCTTGTAATCTCTTGAAATGAGATACTCACCAGCTAAGCATCAAAAAAACGGCTTAGGGGAGAAAAAGAGTATTAAAGTAGGTATTAAGATTTATAAAAATATACTAATTTTTTATAGGTTAGGATACATTATGTCATCTCTTTGTTTCTCCTTTGAAATCACACACTCCAGACCCTGAGTATTCTTATTTCTTTCTCCTGCATCATATTTACCTGGTTCTTTTCTCTCCTAAAATACAGTGCCCAAAATGGGCAGAATAATGCAGAGGGTTTACCAATGCTGAACAGAACAGAAACTTTACTACATGCACCACATGCCTGCAGGTGATGTTGATTTTTATACAGCCCAATATAACTTGACTTTCATCAAAAGAGCTTGACATCACCGAACTGTGATCAGCTGCAGCTTTATATCTTTTTTTCTGCAGAAATGAAAAGTAAATGAATTATTGCCATGTTTCATCTGTGGGGCTCTCGTTAGCAGCTTACATAGGGAGTAGTGCAGAACCAATCCTGAACTCAGTCCCTCAGTGACTTCAGATCACTTGTGAAATCACTCCTTCAACATCCCAGCAGACGTCACAAACATCCATACCATTAGCAAACTAACTACTGATATCTTTAGACAGATGAGCCTCAGGACTACAGAGTAATTCCCTGCAAAAGTGGAATACTGAAAATGGTGCTGGATACAGTTTGCAAAAGAATTTTGGACCCAATTTGCATTCCTCTTCTCTGAGCCATTCTTCCCACACCTACCTCATGAATAGCCCATTTCAAGAGCTCATTAGACATCATGCAGATGGCATCTAATATTTCTTTTCATACCTTCACCAAAATTTGGTAAGCAAAAGTGAGGAGACTCAATCCCAACTCTGAGCTTCTCATCTTTAAAGAGAAAATATTACCTTACTCAGAATGGCAATATTCTGCTTTCTCTGTTAGCTGGGTTTTCATTAGGTTTACTTAACCACTCAGATTCCCCCAGCTGATCCTACAGTTTTTAAAGTTCGAATTCTGAGTTACCAAGGGAACTGGAGGGCTGATAGGGTCACTCCAACTTTATAACCTTAAACGTACAAGCCTAACGATATGTAAGTCAGGTCACAGGTTCCAAAGGTTTTAAGCAGTGAGCACATGACATTACATCTAGAAGAGGATCCAAACAGAATTCAGTTTTAAGAAACATGCCTACTAAGTACAGCCTTCCTTAAAGCACTAGAAAAGTACTCTATTGTAAAATAAATTAGTATTTTGGCTGTTTGAATTTTAAATTATTTTGGGTTTTGAGTAGTTCTTTCCAACATATGAAATACTTAATTTGATTTCAGTTGCTCTTCAGGTCCCTTAAATACAGAAACTTGGAAGATAAATATATACTTAACTCCTAGTCTCATCACAAGTCATTAAGTGAGTAAACACATTTGGAAGTCTGAGCCTTCAATCTCTCTGATTCTCAAATCCCCATCTGTAAAAGAGTGACAAATTTTCCCTGCTATTCCCCATTGTATGAAGGCAAACTAGTCAGATAAGATGATCACAGAGACTATCTAAGCAACTTCATTGTTTTGATTTTTGTATTTTCTTTTATAGATTTCAATACTCTTAAAATGTTTGTTCTTCCTCCAGCAGTATCTTTTTGTGTAATTCAAGATACATATTTATACATGTTTGTTTCTCAAAGTATTGCTCTTAATGCTGGCACAAGTGCAGCAGAAACAACAGTAATCAATTTGATTTGGCCTTATGAAACAAGTGTCATTTTGATAAATGATCCTAATTAAGTTGATATTTCAGGTAGAAAGTGTATTGAGTTAATGTGTTGGCACCTCTCTAGTTACAGTCAGACAAGTACAGATGTTGCAATAAGGCAGCAGTAGTACATTATTAACTTTGCAAGTCACTCAAGTCTGCATTCACAGAGTTTGATCAAAGCCACACAACTCAGCAGTTGAAAGAAAATGCTGATTTTAAGTTCTAATTATTCAGCAACATACACAAGTAGTAGCTCCAGGAAGTTTCAAAGCTATAGGTCATTCCTTGATGATCCCTCTCCAGCATGGAAATGATTAATTAGTCTAGTAGCAGCACAGTACCTAGGGCAGAGAATCACGTTTGTTTAGAAAACCTTGCTCAAACAGCAAAACACAAAACCTGTGTTTCTTCTCTTTTACATAAATCTAATTACCAAATGTCCTGTTAAGGCTAAAAGACACCATACATTTTCATAAACCTAATTACAGAATGTCCTGTTAAGGCTAAAAGACACCATACATTTACATAAATCTAATTACAAGATGTCTAGTTAAAGCTAAAAGACATCATATGTTTATGCAGTACTTTCTCATGCTGTGGAAGTCTTTGGTACATGGCTGATGGTTGGCAAATACAAGTTTGGTCTACATTTAGCAACTGTAAAAGATAAAATAAACATTAGTCATCTGCTCTGAAGTCAAAACCGTCTTATATTTTCCCCATTTTTATGTTGAGTCCTCTGCAGCCCTAAACCAGTTTGAACAGACTTGCAACTATGCTTACCAGTAAAACACAGCTCTCTTGCAGTAAGGGAGCAGCTTTGTTACCAGCTCTCCCACAGAGTATTGGCTTCCAGCTCGAGCACCAACAGAAGCAGGTATGATATAGTCAAGTAGGTAACCACGACCACCAGTCAGACTCCATGCAACTCTGTCACTGCAAGTTTGTGGCAGTCCAACACATGCTGGAGCTAAGTCCTTAGGGAGCAGCTTCCTGCCTCAGACACCCTCTGGAATCAACAATGGGCAGCAGGTTTGCTGTGCAGCAAGCAGCAATTGAACTCAAAGGTTCCTTCCCACTCTCAAACACATCTTCTCGGAAACATTTCCAGAGACCGAAAAAAGGGACAAAGTACTTCCTATCTGCAGCAGGTTCCAAAGGAGTTTCAAGAACGATGCCACAGCTCCACGACTACTCAAACGCTTGGCCCTTTGGAAACTGTCTTTCCCATCTTTTATCAAGTTTGGCCTGCTAAAAAAAAGCATGTGCTGAAAGTATCTTCTGAGGTTTCTTATATGCAATTATACATCTCCTCGGGGGTTTCTGCTTGCAAGACAGCTGAGAGAAGTGGTTTATCTTATTTTCTTCAGATTCACGGGAAGGTTCCCTCTGGAGTATAGAAAAGGATTCTGTTCTTGATATCTACCTGTCAAAAATCAGGATATTCTCCACAGGTGCTTACCCCACAGAAGCAACCTTGACATTAGATCAGTCTACTTTCATGTTGTAGACCATGAGGTGGGGGGATCAGTCACCACAGTTGTAACATCTTTCAGTCTGACACATCAACTAAGCCAGTCTGGAAATGGAGGTACCATGGGCATGACAACAGAAGAATCATCAGGAAGCCATGCTTCTGTCAAATTCAGATACATCAATACAAACACACAAAAAAGAATGAACTCTGCACACCATAGAAAAATACTTTTGTACTGCAATGAGAACAGCCAGTAAAAAAGAAGTAAAAAAATAACAATAAAATAACATAATATTTGGGCACCATTCTAGAAAACAGGGCAAATTATATACTTATTTCCTTGATGAAATCATGTAATTAGTAACACTGCTATTCTTAAAAAAATTATTTATACCAACAAAACAACCACAAGAACACCAAGAAAAGGCCACATTTAAGCATTACTAAAAAAAAAAAAAAAAAAAAAAAAAAGAAGAAGAAAAAAAACCCCAGCATGTTTTAATTTTCTTCAAATTTTCCCAAAAAGGTGTCTAACACAACCATAAAATCTCGCTGGATGAATGAGGAATCAATCATTTCTCTTACCTCACAAGAGTTGTCCCAATGTGGACACATCATGTAAGGCAGTCTTGTAAGTCTTACTGCTTTCAAATCATCAAGCACTCGTACTAGAACCAAGGAGATTGACTCATACAAGAATATAAGCAGTCCTTGCAAATGACAAAGTGCTCTGTGGACTTGTATCCACTCTTCACAGATCTGTTCATGCTCACTCTTTCCATCACATAGAGAACTACAGATTAAAACAACAGATGAAGCTTTGTTCAACAGCACCAAAGCATTGCAGGTGGTACCGTGTGAAGTTATCTACAGTATCGGTAAAATGATAGATACAAGGATTTCCAAGAGTCTCATTTACAAAGGTGGCTCCTGTCAACATCTCTTAGCTGTGGGGAAAAAAAAAATACTTTGAGGTAACTGATGTTTTCTATGCATTGAGGAAATTTCTTGGTGCCTTTCTTAGAGGGACTGATGGTGGTTGCATGGCTGCTTTCTGCCAGAAGGAACAACTATGTTCTGCCAGTGGTAAGATTTCACTGCTGATGCAGAGAATTAAAGCATTATTACCATGAACCACAGCACTCAGCTAGTCAGCAAACTAGCTTCAGAGTGCAAACACAGCTTGAGGGAAGCATATTATGTGCCTGTGTTGACTTGGAGACTGCAACAACTCTAAAAACTCTACAAGAAGATCCCAATATAAGGTTTCATGTTCACCTGACATACGCCTTTGCCTGGCTCTGATGCAGAGACAGTGCCAGTCTGCAGGGCTGGGGTGGCAGTCTGCAGGAAGGAAGCAAGGGTGCTTCATTTCTGCCCAATGCTAAGGATGTTTTGCTACATAGTTGCCATGAATTTTGAAGACACAAGCTGGCTAAAACTTCAGATGAACAGTATTTTCCACTCAAAATAACCCACCCAAGTGAGAGTTAGAATCTCTCTTGTGAACTATGACAAAACACAGATGCTGACAGCTATCTTTGAACTTCCCTGTCTCCACTGAGAAGGCCCAAGACAGACACAGAGTTCAATACAGAAAACACATGTAGCCTGCTGTGGCTATCTGTAAAGGAGTTAAAATAGTGTCTAAGACATCAATAGCATTGAGGGGTCTGATACTTTGCTTTGGTCACAACCTGGCTAACACATTTTTAAAGAGTAGAAGGGAACACATCTTCTGCTCAAGAGAAAAAAACATCATTCTAGCAGTACAGCTACTTAAGACTACCGCCGAGGTCACACACTACCATGCATTTGTTCTCCGGTGGTACTCCAAGAGGGTACCCCTGTATCTCAGTTGGGCCCAGAATCAGCTGGTTTGATTTCAATCTGGTATATATCCATTTAAAATGAAGTGCAAATCATACAGGAAATACACAGTAATTAACTGTTTCATTCATTACAAAAACAAAAATTTCCAAGGCCATAAAGATACAAGAAGAGAGTTAAGAGATTTGGAATCCAGAAGAAAAAAAGCTTCTGCATCACGGATAAATCTATCTTAAATATTCCTTTATATACACACACTGCATCTATAAAAGGGACAAAGTAACAATCCAGTAACAATCAATCCTTAAACAATCCACTATTTAGTTCAGTAATTTTGCTATTCTGTTTAATCACTTTCCAACTGAAGAAGCATCTCTGCACTAAACACCACTCAGAACAGTTTCTAAAAATAGGATACTACCTCTAGCCTTCATCTTTACAAGCTTTTCTTTGATTTATTTTTTTTTTCCCCACCACACATAACTAAACATTCCTGCATTACTGATTTGGAAGCAAGAATACTTGGAAGTTGCAATTCATTTTACTGCACCATCTTGTGGTTAATGATAGCAGTCACAACAAGAATAATCCACAAGAAGATTGTCAGGTGTTGACAAGACCTCTGCATTGCCCCTGCTTTTAGGATTAAAACTGATTCTTTCAAAGCACACTACAGAAAGCAATGTCTCATTTCTTCAACGAGGTTACAAGAAAGGGCAAAACAATGATGAAATTTCTCAGTTATTGAGTGTTTATTTGGCTATGCAGCAAGTTTTAAACATCCACAATCATCCAGCTTTGTCTTCCTTAAGTTTGCATTTTACCCTCCCCCTGACCATGGTCCCTACAGAGAGCTGTGCATTACAAAATGCAACAAAACCCAGCCCCAACAAAGTTCAGGCGTACAAGATGATAATCCTATGGCATGTAGCATCAGAAAGGGGTGTACCACCTTACACAGACACTCGGATCTGAGATGGCAAGGCAGAGGTACTAGTTTAAGAAACTTAATGCACAACAGCTCCTTTTATATTCACTTCATAGAGAACACCAACAGATGTTCACACATAGCCACAGAGCCTGGCTAAGGCTGACCACAGTGACTGTATTTGCTTCAAAAAACTCTTGTGTGTTTAGAGAAGGCAAGGACAATTTTCATATATGTACCATGAGCACGAACACATTTTTAAAACCACGCCAGCACTTTCTGTTTCCCAGTATTCTTAAGCCAGACTGAAACAACAAGACAAGCAGCAGTCTTACTGCCACATTTATAAATGCCTTAATGCTGCTCTTGAGAGTACATAGAATGTAAAGCATGTGGAGTTGTTAAAGGGAATACAGCTAGTTTACTAGAATATTAGGGTAGTCAAGGAATAAAAAACAGAAGCGCTTCACTAGATCAGTCAATACATTCTTACAAACATAAGGTTTTGATGACTATTAATGAATATTCAGACAGTTAATATTTGGAATGCATTTAGGCCTTGCAGCTAAATGACAAAAAGTTACATTGTTTAGTATTTTTCAATAAGATCACTTTTAAAAACTTTACAAAATATCAATAAAGTATTAACTTTGCAGGAGTAGAGAGCTATTAGCTCATTCCTATCAGTGAATTTAAAAAATTTGCATCTCCTCAAAACCATTAGCCACCAAAATAGTTATGCACAAGCTGCTATAAAGGCCACTTCACTAAAACTAGACAGTTTTTCTATTCAACAGTGACAAATGAAGCAGATAAACAAAGAAAAGTACTTACAAAATCACTAAAGAGAAAAGGAGGCAGCACCCTCACTATTGATGATATAAATTAAGACCCTTTAATAGGCTAAGTTTAAATGGCATAGTTATTTATGGAAAAGTTACTAACACAATAAATCTGTATAAATAACTTTAAGTGTACTAGTGCTGATTCAGTAACACTTAGAGCCTTCAAAGCAATTACTAGCTGTTAAACCTGAATAATGAGCTCTCATTTAGGCAACAAGTGCAAATGAAAGAAAAAGGAACCATCTTAAAACCAGGCAGTTTTTTTCCTCCTCAAACACACCAACCAATTAACAAATACAGCTTTAACACAGCATTGTTGCACCACAAAAATCTCAATACCTCTCTGTCAGTCTGTGCATACCCCAATCAACTTTTATCCTGTAGGCTCACTGGCTGCAATTACTTTAACTACAATATTCAAATCACTGAACTGAAACCTCTCATTATTCTATTGTGTTCATGCTCTGCACAAGATGAAGAGCATGGAGCTTGTCCAGAAACAGTCATATTTCCCTTCAGCTGTAAACATCAAAAGCACCAGAACAAGTTACTGCCCAGAACCATATCAAAGGCACCTTCCTGCATAGCAATATATATGCCCTGACAGTTGTTAAATAAAAAGCTACCATCACTACTCCATAAGCTAATTTGCTCCATAAAACAAGCCTGTATCTTAGGTATTTATTCCTAGAGTTTACGTCAGCATCCTTGATGTTGTATTAAAATGCTTTTACTGTCCAATCCGCAAACAGCTAAGGGGAATAAATTCATAGCTAAAAATTATTTATAATATTATTTTCAACTAAACAATCTAAAATTAAATATATTAAAACCTATGTTAGAAGCTAACCTAACTAAAATCCATTCTACAAAGCTAAAAGCTTGCTGCTTAAAACGCAGTACATGTCTTCTAACAAAATTATGAAGCTGCACCACTGTCTGACACAAATTCCCAAAGTGGTAAACCCATTTTGCCAGTACCAGGCAGATGTTTTTCATTTTATTTTGTTCAACTGGTTCCACTCATTCCCTAGATCCTTTGTCATTAAGGATCTGACTGGAAGCTAAGAGGCAGGAAAACTTTATGTAACTTTCACGTGCAGAATGAGCACTTTGAGGTGAACATGACAACCACTACACACAAACCCCAAATATATGGCCGTATGAAACCACATGTCTGATGAGAAACAATGGGATTACCTTAGTGTAGTTTTAAAGAGCCTTTTGAAAGACGGGGTAAAGGCAATTTCACCAACAAATAGAGGAAAAAACTGCAGAGTTCTTAGTACACTATTAGCAGGTGGCACTGCAGATATCATGCAAAAAAACAGATTTTTAAAAGTAAAAGGATTACCAAGCACAAATACAGAGGCACAATATAGATCTTTCTTTTCAAAAATATATGTAGTTTAATATGAGGCAAAAAAAGAGAAAACAGGTTTATGTGGGAGAAATAATATATTATATACCCTAATAAGATGGATAGATAGGCACTACTCTATTTGTTAACTTTTTCTACAAGGTAAACAAATGAGGGCTTGGTTTCATTCACTAGTAAAAAGCATATGTACAATTTTATATCTTAACGTATTTCTATTCAGGTTCACACCACCATTTAGCTTTGATGAGTACTGCATATATTTCACATCCAAGTGAACAGTACAATTAATAAGAAAGTAATTTTACAGCAGCTTCCCAATTTAATAAATCCATATTAGGTTCCAGTATGGATATAAAGACAAGATCTGTTACTTTGACTGCTATCTCTGAAACACAATTACAGCCTCATTTGTTGAAAAGCACTTTAAGGTACACATACAACCCAGGATCTGATGGGCATGCAATTAAATAAATTAGACTTTCAGAATAGTAGAATAACTCTAAATGGTAAGTAATGCATTTAACATACAAATAGCCTTCCAGAAAAATCAAACTGTGTGCAGGCATTTGAAAACATCATAAAGAACATCTAAATGTCATTTTACTTGCATCAACTAAAAGCCGTTTTGATCAACTAAGTGGCAATATTATGTCCCTTCCTGGCTCATTTTTGTCAGTTATTTGCAAATGATCTCTAAACAACCACTGCCAAATACTTCATCTTACTCTTCCAGGATATGGACTAAGATAAAGAACATTTACAAACATCTTAGGAGAAGTAAGAGGGGAAAAGAGTGGAACAATATATCTAGAAAAAGCCATTAGAATTATCTTACATCATGGTCCATATCAGGTGAGATTTATTATTTTTACTCTTTTTTTTTTTTAAATAAATATTGTATTCCATTTTTGGCACTCAAAGTCC
Source organism: Acropternis orthonyx (assembly GCA_035583155.1). Classification (NCBI taxonomy): domain Eukaryota; kingdom Metazoa; phylum Chordata; class Aves; order Passeriformes; family Rhinocryptidae; genus Acropternis; species Acropternis orthonyx. The sequence goes on along the minus strand of JAWWEU010000001.1, from coordinate 77,973,065 downwards.
TATTTAAGACAAGCAAAATCCCTAAACAAAACTCAAGAGATGAATGTTCAAGACTGCTGAATACAAAGTTCAGAGTTACTTCGATGAAATAAGTCTGTGCTTTCTTATTACCACATATAGATGCGCAAACTTATGTTACTGTCACTTTTGATCCTCCCCACCACCCCCTGCAGTGATTAGCATATCTGGAAAGGAACAAGGCATATGCGTGGGAGAGGAGAGAGTCTAGATTCCAAGCAGTAACTACATTGAATCAAAACTCAAACAACTTCAGGAATTTCATGCTTTATGACATAAAACTTTCATTACCAAAGAATCCAATGTAATTCTGTTTTGCTATAAATTTCATCGTTCTTCTTTCTTGACTTTGGATTACTTATGCTATATACAGGGTATACAATGAAAGTCAATAATAAACACATAGCAATGTATTCAGGAGAGTCATTGTCCAGAAACGAATTATGAAAATAGAAGTACATGCACACTGTACAGAATTCATATTAATCTTCACTATCTCCAGAAAGCAACTATCAAGACAAATGACATTCAAATGGGCAAGACATTCCTACTCTTTAATTCTTTCTGACAGTACAGAAAACTCCTTGGAGTGAAAATTTAAGCTTTTTATAGCCTATTAAAGATTATAAATTCCAGTTATCAAACAAGGAAAAGGGCTTCAGTTGCCATATGGATGGCTCAGTGAAACGGAAAGTGCAATTGCTGTTTAAAACAAACAATCTAAGCAAAGAAAAATAAAGAACTAGAGAAAAACAGGGGAAGTACATATACTATTATGTAATTCATCAGTTTGGCCTTCTTTATAATACTACATACCATAAATCTCTAAAAATCCTGACATCAGAGAGAACTTAAAGAAATGCCACACAGAAGATCTAATACAGAGAGACTTAAAGGAATTAGAATGGTTGCCATAAAGACTAAATAGTAGATTGTTGTTGTTTGCTCCTATCTTGTCAAAAAATTGTAGGTCTCTGTGGCATGTCTGTGGATAATTAGTAGACACACATCTGCCTTCCACGCTGAAGAGGGCAGTCAGTAAAATAAGCCAATAAAAAGTCAACAAAATTAGTGGCAAACAATAAAAACATTACATTCTGTATAGAAGACTTCAGCAATGACTACCAAAGTCAATCTACTGAGAAGGAACGGAATTTAATGGACTTATGATAGTTAATGAAATATAGGTACCCAATTGCTTCCGGCAAAAGAGTAGAGGAAAAGAAAGAAAGAACATAATTTATCCCACACTGACCTTACAGAATCCTTTGGCTTTTGTTTTGTTTGTCTGGTTTTTCTGTTGGGCTGTTTTCGGTTGTTTTTTATTTTAAAGGTTCGGTAGTGAAGACAGCTAGCATGCTGTCATCCAGACAGAGCAGAGAATTTCACCCAGCATGGCAAATATTGTTTTTCTGTATGCTTTTCTTTGCGCTAGTGTGCATCTCATCAACAGTGACAATTTGCAAACATCCATAAACCAAGTTGCATATGTGACATTAGAAAACCTTCAAATTAGAAAAAGGCCACTAAAACTGTAAGCAAGTCTGTTTTGTATATCACTGAATCAGAAAATAATTTTGGTTGGACAGGAGTCTAGAGGTCTTCTATATCCAAACATCTGCCCAAAGGCGCCCTAATCAGGTGGCACTGTGCAGTGTCCACTCATGAACATTTCCAAGCACAGAGACTCCATCACAGCACGAGACATCCTGGCCCTGTATTCTGACAATCTGTGTGGTTAAAAAACCCCAAACCCTAAGTTTCCTACTCCCCAGCCACATCCTCTCACATGCCTCCCTAGCTGCCAAGCCCCTTCACAGGCCCCCGAGGCCCCATTCTGCAGCCCCAGTAGTCTTCCATAGGGAGGCACCACCAGCTGGTCGTGGACAAGGTTTCCCCACCCACAGGAAGCATCAGGGTCTCAGAACCATCCTGCTGCCCCAGAGGCCTCTCAAATCCTGCACCCTGATCTTTTCAGCCTTGAGAACTCCATGAATGCCTGGGGGCTATGGCTACTCACAAACCCTCCACACTCAACCTCTCCAGCTGCCCTTGAAACCCTCCTTCAGATCACCACCAGCTCCGGGGTTCAGGCCTCCCAAACACCCCCATCCTGCGCCACCTTCCCTTCTGGAAAACCTACAAGCTCCCCCAAAAGATCTGCCACGCACTTGACTTGTGCCCATGGGTCAGAGTGCCCCTGTATCCTGCTGGGGGAGCCCCAGCCCAACTGCTTCATACACATCCTGGGAATCTTTTCTTTTTCACTGAGTGGCAATCTTGAAATACAATCAATGCACAAAGTAACAACAGCAACATCTGTGCAATATACATCTCTCACTGTCAGAGCTCTGCTGGCAGTAAGGAAATCCACAGAAAATCCCAAGTTGTCTAGAAAAGCTGATGGGGAAGACAAAATGTCTTCACTAACAACAGCCCGGGCAGGAGCAAAAAGGGGATGAATAGCATAGGAAGATGAGCTCAATACTGCATGGAGAGCGAAAAAAAATACAGAAAGCATCTCCTGCTTATAAGAGACATATTACTTACGGGGATATATTTCATCAGACACTTATTAGCCAGAAGCCAGGAGAGTCCAAAAGTGTACAGGATCATCCTCTTTCTGATAGCTTTGAGAAGAGGACGGAGGGTTTTTTTGGTGTCTCACTCAAGCACTGCCTCTAGACAGCATAGCTTTCTATTTCAAGTATCAACTACCAGTCCTCAGTCTGGTAAGCTTTTCAGATCCTATGACTGGGTGGTGGGACTGATGCTTGGGTAGGCGCAAGATACACGGAGACAGAAAGAGCAAGGAAGCAACAGAACTAAAACAGGAAATAAGGGTGAGGTAGGAACATGACACAGAACAACAGAAAAAAACCCAGTAAGAATATCTAAACAGTAGCGCAGAAAACCAGGGAAGAGGTTCTGCAAATTGCAAGTAGGAAAGAAACAGAGGAGGTGTTAAAAACCGTAGGGAAAATAATCCCACAAAAACAAAAAAGAAGAAACAGCAAAAAATCCTTGGGTATAACATTAATTAGATTTTTTTTCTGGTAGCAAAACTGATTTATACTGCCACCTATTAAACACAATGTTCCAAAACCAACACAGCCCTTATATGTTCTGGGGTAAGACTGCAGTCCTCTTTTTTTTTTTTTTTTTTTTTTTCCCTCCCCTCTCTCCTTGATATCTTGAGTCTATTTCTTCTTGGTGAAACAGATTAGTCAGAAATTTTCAAGGATGGGAGACCTCCAACGCTTTTTGACTCCTTAGGACTGTATGTCTGGTGTTTCCATATGCATGCACCCAAACAAAAACCCAACCAAACAAACCACCACAGTTTTAGTTTTTGGGACGCATACAGGCTACCATATCCAAGCCTTTAGAAAGTCAAAAGCATTGAGCTGAGAAAGAAGATGGAAGACTTGCAAGTGCCAATAAGTTCTTTCAAGAGTTTTGCCTCAGTGGAAAAAATATTTTTCTCCTACAGTTATCAAAAGCAGCCACAGTGGTATAATAATTAAATAGCTGTATTGGTCCTGCAACCAGTTACTGGTTGTTCAAACTCTTCATATGGCCATGAAGCAGGTCTTTTGCACTCAGCTATATGACTAAGGAGTTTGAACAAAGCAACAAAGTCTTGCCTTTTCCTTTTCACATTTATCAGTGACTTGAACTTATGCTAAGCATACACTGCATGTTTTTCCTGTGTGTTATCACTATAGGCTACCACAAGTGAGAAGGGAGTTAACAGGTACAGCTACACTGACATTTACTGCACTGGGGAACCAGTCCACCAACATGTACAGCTAGAGGTAAGCACAATGAAACTACAGCGTTCCTAAAATTTCATTTGATCTCCCATCATGATATGTGAAGACATTGAAGGATAAAACCAGAAAAGCTTCTCCTGTGAGGGATTTATTATAGAGCAATGAGATCTTCTCAAAGACTCCTCAAACAGACAGCAACCTCAACATTGCAAGAATCTGAATTAACACCTTGTAGAACTAAACTATCAAGTAACCAACAGTTTGAGACACATTGACTACTGTAATCAATTGCTGTGGGCATGAAGGGTATTGATTAATCTTATTCTCCATATGCTTACAAATAAATTGAAGTATGATATCCTTCAAATAAAAGCCTGCCACATTTTAAAAATCTTCCAACGAAACATTTTTAAATGGTACATAATTTTTTTCAGAACTTATCCATGGCAGATTCAGAGCAGATATTATCAAAAAGAATAACCTTTACTGTTCTGCTACACATGCTACATGATTCAAACAAATCTTTGATTTTCAAAAATGTACTTTTTCTACTACTCCCTCTAGCTTAAAAAATGATGCTGTAGTCTACATGCAAAAAATACCTCATTAGTTTGGGGGTTAAGCATGTTTTAATTTGTTATCAATTAGGTGGGGAGGAGGTTTAGGTTTATTTGGGGAGATGTTTTATTAAGATTTAGGAGGCAGTTCTTACCATTTTATAAACTACTTCAAGATACAATGCTAAACTGAACACAGAAGCACACAGACCAGTAAATTCACACAAATAAGAATACGTACCACAGATGGCTAGATATGAAAAATCCTCAAAGGATTCATCTTTTTGTGTAAGTGACTGTTTTAAAAATAATTAACTGCACACCAAAAGGTTCAGAGGTAGACACAGACATCAGAACAACCCAAAGCAACCTTTATAAACTCTATAACCTCTATAATCTATAATAAAATTCTATAACCTATATAACCTCTATAATCGAGAAATACAATAAAATCTAATCTTGTAACAAAAAGATTCCTGACTGGGCTGATGATCTAAAGAGGACCCTCCCAGCCTAGACCACAGGATCATTGAATGATTTGGGTTGCAAGAGACGTTTGAGGATCAGCCAATCCACAGCCTCTGCCACAGCAGCGACATCTTTCCCTAGATCAGGTTACTCATTGCCCAAGATCATTCTGTGAGATGAAGAAACACTCATTTGATGAGTTTCAAAAGCAGGATACAGAATGAAGAAACTGAAGAAAACTACATTGTGTAGAGCAGACAGAATTGCAGAGTACAGTCACATGTTTATAAGTGCTTAAATGTTCATATATCCAAAATAAAAATCAAAATTTAAAAATAACAGAGAAAGTACGCAGGTCAGCGTGAAGATTCTATTTGCAGCTTTCTTCCTCCACTAGTTACAGTGTACACAGATCATAGTCTGGCAAACATTTTAACAGTGGATTCACAGAAGGACCAACTTTACATAATTTCAATTATTTACCTGCTTTAGGGTGTAAGAAAAGGCACTGACCAACCATTCACAACACTGGCAACCAGAATCTGCTTTTTGTACCTATAACATCTAAAGAGTTGCCACATCGTTTTTGATTAATATTATACTGAATCAAAACCATCCAATTTTGTTTCAGCCTTCAGTAGGATACTCAAGTGACAGAAATACAACAGCTACATAAAACACATAAAACAGATGGAACACTTGGAATACCTTCTGAGCCTTAATTCCAAATGCACTTCTTAAATATTAAACTGTTCCCAGTTTATTGCCCACTGAGTCAATTCTCTTCCCACCAAGATGTTTTTTAAAAAGACTGTTCTGTTCAGTAATGTCAATGCCACCAGAAATGGACTTCAATATTGATACAAAGCTGACTGCTAATACAATCATCTCCTATTATTTTCATTTAAAACACAGCAGTGTCTAAAATACAGTAGAGGCAAACTTACCAGAGTTTTTACTTTCTTCAAGTACACTACGAACACCTACCTTATAAATCTAGAAGATTATTTGGTCAAATTGCCTTTCCATGCATTCTAGGCAAAGAAAGTCCAATGTAAATAGTTTCATATATTTAAAATTCAATTTAATTTAAATTTTAAAAATAATAACGATGATGATGATGATGTAAGAATTGCTGGTCTTATTGGAGACTCAGTAACTGGAGATACAGCTTGGGCGACACAGGTGCATAGGAAAACAATGCAAATGCAGGTTGTGGATAATAATGCCTTCCCTGAAATCTCAGCATTCAATGAGTCTGTCATAGAAGTGCCTCAAGGACTTCCATGACTTTGTCTAGTCATGTTTTTGAGGCTGGTTTCAAAAGGAGCAAAGCCTAAAGTACATGACTTACTTCTTTGTTTTTTCTCACAACATCAAGTCATTTTTTAAAGCCACAGAAAGCATACTAAGAACACTGAAACAGGTATTTCTTTCTTTTAAAGTCACACTGGAGTCTCCATGCAACCTCCAGCAAAGTGGAGAGCTGGAGAATTTGTTTTAAAGAAGCTTAGGGTTAATTTCTTTATTTGTTAACATAGAAGGGTTGCTTCTTTTTTGAAGTATTGTGATAGCATTGAAAGCATTTTCTGCAATACACATTTTCAAATGTTTTTATCTCATTATAAGCCTTTTCTTAATAATTACATACTCTCATAGGAATAATAAAATGTTACAAACACAAGATGAGGATGGTGTGATTACAAACATTTCCATCAGAGAAGAAATAAACTGTGTGTTGTTATTCACACAACTCCTAATCAAAGACAAGAATCTCTTAAGAACTGACAAAGAGAAAACATACTTGCTTGTGAAGTGCAAAACTAAAAAATACAACCTAAATCTTTAAAATGCGAAAGAGCCAGGAGATTTTCTATTCATTAAATAGGGCAGCGTATTATCTTTCAAGCACAACCAAGCCCTCAAAAGAGGCATACCATACCAGCTTTGAAAAGCTTTGAAGACTACGGTGAGCATACCGATTTTTGCAATTTTCTTCACTCCTACAAACAGCACACTCTTAGTGCACCTGCATCACAACAGACAACAAGGGGCTAAAACATGAAGAGTGTCAAGAGAGCTAACTGCTATGTATGACAGTGTGGTGAAGAGGGAGGTAACAGGGTAACTTCTGGAAAAGATAAATAAAATTCGGAAGTAGTAATTTGAACAGGACAGAGACGCACTACATTCAGCTCTGTCTGACCCAGAGAAAATGACTCAACCTAGTATTTGGAAGCAAAGAACCACCACGAAATTTAACTTTAAATTGTTAAACTGACCTATTTCAAAACCTACACATTTAAGAGATTCACATGTGTAAGAAATAATTTTCTGACTTTTCAGAACACTTAGGGCTACTAACCTCTTCTCTTTTGCATATTTTCTATCTGTGCGTGAGATAAGGTAAGATATTTTGATTAAACTTTTATAACCAATTTGCTTCCGTTGCTGACAATGCACAAATATAGGACTTCCATCAATTTTTGGAAGAACACCTATTTTGATTCAAAGTTACCTTGAGAAGAACATTCCAAATAGAGTTAAACCCATCACCAAGGATGTAACATACACAGAGAGGTCTTTCATGCAAGATACAGATCAGATATTTAGTAATGTATCCATTTGCAATGGTTACTCATTTATTTCATCACTGATTACTTTCATTCCATTAAGTAGTTAGTGGCAGTATTTTTAATAGTCTACAGTAAAACCTTGCAAGGAGCATACAAGAAGGAAACCCCAGAACAACTAGTTCACACTTCTGATTTGAGAAAGAAACACTGATAGGAACCTCTTAGCTCCAAGTTATAAAAATTTGGGCCCAAGCATCTTAAAGACAAATGAAAGACAAATTTTCTCAAGCCACTGAATTTCTACCAGCATTTTATTACTAGAGTATGGTTAAATGACTCCTATCATTAGCCATTGTTTGTTCATCACTTTTGTCAATAAGGCTAAAACTTACCTTGCTTACTGTCTCTGCAAAGGCTTAGGAGGTGTTCTGAAGAACAACAGTAGATCAACAAAAGGAGACAAATGTACAGCAAGTACTGCAGGTGGAAAAATTTCTGTGAAATCAGTCAGGTGTTTTTCCAAGAGAAAGGTTAATTCAAAGAATCTGTCTCTACTTGAAATCCTTAAGCTATGAAATAGGACCTTTCATAGAAGATGACTTGGATGTCAGGAATTTGCCTATGAGAGCTCGCACAAATGTGACAAAGTTTCACAATTCAGAGCTGATAGATCCTAACAGTCCCCTAAGAGATCTAGAATTTAGCAGTATCTTCAGGTATTTTCAATGAAAACAAAGATGCATTGAAACCAAGTACCCATGAGTACATTTTGGCTTGCCAGGGCTTCTTTTTTTTTTTTTTTTTTTGATGGCTGCCACATCAGCTCCCCCGTGCAGAGCTGTCTATAAGCCACCACCCACTACCAGAGAAACGCAATGTGCACTACTTGCAGCACTGAACTCATGACTCTGTTCAAAGTCATGGAACTTGACCTGTCAAGGTTTCTCATCCTGCTGATATCAGAGGGAAATGCCAATATATAATTCCTCTTCACATCTCTTCTGCCGTAATTGTAGCTCTCAGCCCTACAGAGGCCAAAGCTTGTTGGCAGAATGTGCTCGCAACAACTTTTTACCAGCTGCATGCTGGAAGAGGTGATCTGACTAGGGACAAAATCTGGACAAAGGAAGGTTGCTACGTATAAAATCACTAAGAAGCTTTATTCAGGTTTCTAATGTTTTACTTATGCCAGTAAGTTTTCTTGTACATACCTAAATATGAGTCCCTGTGTGCCTATACTTTAGGAACATCTTCCATAATTTTCAGAGAACCCTGGTCCTGGTCATTGACTAGGAAAGATCCACCCTAAGGATAAATCAGAATTTAACAGGGACAGAGATCCTGAACATGGAATGTGATGCTTTTTACTTCTCTTGCCTTCCTGTTCATAAGTTCTTTTCCTTATCCACCTTTCCTTCTTTCATGTCTGTCTGTGGTTTAATTGGAGTAAGAGACTAAATCTTTTCCTGTGGGTCTGCAACTACAGAGGCAATCAAAAACAGCATCTCAAAAACAGAGATGCTGCGGTAAGTTTTGCAGCTCTCCAGGTGGCTAATAAAATTGTATTCTATGCCAACCTAAACCAGAAGTTGTAAAGTAAGGGGTCAAATACTAAAATACAGTATTTTCCCCCTTTAATCTCATAATTGGATTGTAAGTAGCCCTGCAGAGAAGGACTTGGAGATATTGGCAGCTGAAAAACTGGACATGAGCCAGGAACATGCACTTGCAGCCCAGAAAGCCAGTTGTCTCTTGGCCTGCATAAAAAGAAACGTGCCCAGCAGGTTGAGGGAGGTGATTCTGGCCCTCTGCTCTGCTCTATTAAGACCCCACATGGGGTACTGCATCCAGCTCTGGGACTCTCAACATAAGGACATGGATCTGCTTGAGTGAGTTTAGACGAGGGCCATGAAGGTGATCAGAGGGCTAGATCACCTCCCTAGGAGGAAAGGCTGAGAGGGTTGGGGCCATTCAGCCTGGATAAGAGAAGGCACCAGGGAGACCTTATTGCAGCCTTTCAAACTTAAATGGGGGCTTATAAGAAAGGCGGAGAGAGGTTTTTTACCAGCAGTAGTGACACAGTAGCAACAGAACAAGAGGAAACAGTTTCAAACTAAAAGAGGGTAGATTTATACTGGATATGAAGTAATAAGGGTGGTAAAGACACCATAGGTGGCACAAGGGAACAGGCTGTCTAGACACATGGGAAGGTCCATCCCTGAAAACACCCAAGGACAGGCTGGATGAGGCTTTGAGCAACCTTGTCCAGTGGAAGATGACCCTTTCCATGGCAGGGGAGTTGGACTACATGATCTCTGAAGGTGCCTTCCAATCCAAACCATTTCATGGTTCTGTGATTCTATAGTCTTATATATCTCTTGACCTCAAAAGCATGTTGAATTTTTTTTTGTGAGGTACACAAACATGAGAGTAATCAACACGACAGAAGAATACACACAGAAATTAATAGCCTACAGTAAACAGAGCCTGAGGCTCAAAATGAACAACCAGGCTAAGATAAAATATTGATTAATGTCTTAGGAAGTGAATATCATCTATCATCCACCGTCTTCACTGAATGAGACAGGACCGAGAGAGGAAAGAAATGCACATGGGATTATGCAACTGGAGGTTGCATCACATTGCCCATGCACAAGGGGACAAAGAGGTAAATTAAAACCATACCCACCATGTAAATTATGGGATTTAAGTGTTTGATGCCAATTTAATATGTTTATGATTAACACTGTTTCCCTTTCACCATCAAAGTAGATTAACAATGCATTGTAGAAACTTCTCTAATCATCTCGTATCATTCACTATATTATTATGTAAGCAGGTGGAAGACATCAAAAATACTGAACATTGTATTATTCCATTCTATTTTTATTAACATTTTATCCTTTCATTTTAAAAATCCTCAAATGTTACCTATAAAAAAACACCAAATATTTAATTAAGAGTTTTTGTTTGAATGCATTAGGCTTCAATTAATTTATATGTGCAAACATTCACACTACCATAACAATCAAGCATTAAAGGAAGACAAGTATTTTGCCTGAGGAACATTTATGTACATACAGATGTGTACAAAACTAAACTAAATGTGCCTGCATTTCTCCACAGAGACAGATGCAGCCTCCACTGGGTAAGGCACTTAGGATATAAACAGAGAAACTGTTTTTAAAGTGTTGAAACACTCAGTACTGCCTCTTAGGTGGTTTCTTCCCTTCTGGCCATATTTCAACTTTTCAGAAAAGATATTTAAGTTATTAACATTTTTGAAAAAATCAAATCAACCATAAATTCTACAAAAACCATGGTATTCTGAATTCTATGCTCAGGTATGTCTGCATTTAAATCACAATACCATCTTGGATGTGTAATATGACCTTGAAATCATTATGTATCAATCATATGTATTTTGTAGAAACAGAAATGAATACAGTCCTAGAAAATTCATGAAGTCAAACTTTTGATGACAGAAGTACAATTATTTCTCTGCCTACATATATATTACTGTTAATATTTAAGACCACTTCAAAAGTGGACTTGGTTGGAAGACATTGGGGTCAAATAAGACACAGCAGTTTAAATGCAGACAGCCACCTCTACTTCAGGCATCCTAAGATAACACCTCCCTCTGCCTCAGTCTCCAGGTTTTGCTCTGAAGTACAGCAAGTCTAGAAAAATCTAAAGCTTCATTTCACCTACCAGCCAGTTGCAAGTGCCTAGTGTTCCCTAAGGGAATTAGAACTATCAGCTAGTGAACTAGGTGGAGTATCTTAAAGAAACTTAAAAAGCCTCTCAACAATATTTATACAGCTGACTCCTGCCTTCAGCTCTGCAAATGGAGTCCCTTTTTGTTTGAAGTTAGGCACCCATGATTTCCAGTCACTTTGAAAAAAGGTTACTTTAAAAAATGTTAGTAATTCCAGTATTACACTACCTATTCTTCAAGCTGTTACAAGTTTGGTTTTGATTTCATACAGCAGGGATGTGATGGGTTTGATAAACCCCAAAAAACTCAGATTAAGGCCTTAGTATAGTTCTTCAGCAAGCCTCAGTTTTGGGGCTATAGGGCTCTCCGTAGATCCAGAGGGACAGGTATCACCTGACTTAAGCAACCAACTAGGTATTTCATATCATATGATGTCAGGTTAAGTATAAATCCAGGGGGGAGTTGCTTCCAGGTCTCTTCTTCCTGCCTGGTGATAGGGAAGAGGACACCCTGTCATTTCTTCTGGGAGTGATAGGCCTCGCTGCTCCTTGCTGAGAAATTCACAGCAGATTTGGTCTTTGGGAAGTAAAATACTTTTGTTTTGTTTGGGGTTGCTCTTTCCCTCTCTTTGCTGGCTGTTCTTCCCAGGAAACATCTTTTGGGGTGTGTTTTTCTGGGGTTCTGGGTGGTAGAATCGGGGTGGTGTTGGGGGGGGGGGGAAGCTTGGGATAAAGTTATTGTTGGTTTTTCTTTTATATTTGTACATATACATGTTGTAAATTTGTGTAAATATATGTATATATATCAGTTTCAGTTTTAAGGATTTTTTCCTTCACTCCTTTGTTGAAACTCTGCGCGGCTCTGAGAGGCTTTGGCATTTGCCAAGGTCAAACCAAAACAAGGGTTTTCTTCCTTCCTTGATGCTTCTATCATTTAGTTTATTTTCTTTTGTTAAGTGATTGACTCAGTTTTCCCCTAAAGAATATTGTGCTGCCCTCTCTCAACCCCTCAGCTGCACGTATACGTGCAAAAAGTTATGCATAACAGACCATTATCAGTGAGCAAGCATACCAGATTAATTCTACATACAAACAAAACAACACCTTTTAAACCGACAAATTCAAAGCCTAATTTCTGCTTACAGTCATCAAGCACATATATATTTTAAAGCTGGTTTTCTTAGTTATGCCAAACAATAATAAATAATTAATTTTTAAAAAGGTAAACATAACACGAACTGTGCAAATCAGTACTCATTTTTAAGGGCCATAACTATTCACTCTCACCTCGAATCTCCAACGAAATAATCTTCCTGACCTCAGTGCAAATCTGAAGATGTCTGCTCATTTCTAGGAGCATTTTTACTGGAAATTATTAGCTGTTGAAAGCATAATGCTATTCTTTGTGGTCAAAAGAGTAGACTACCAAGAATATTGTTCACTGTGCATAAAGAAAAAATAAATTAAAAACTTTTAAAAAACCAAATAACCGTTCAATATCTTGCTCTTTACAATCTTTTAAGTTACAGAAAAACCTATCTCATTAGCTAGTATCTCAACACTGATTTATTTCCTGCTCTATTCCATAAATATCTAGCCACAGAGAACAGAAAAAAAAGTGATATGATAGTTAGTTTACAAAACAGATCAAACATATCTTACACAATTTTCTACAAGAAAATATTTACTGCTATTATAAATCAACTAGACCTTTGATCAGTAGCTTGCAAACATTCCTCTGAAAAATCAGTGATTCACTTAGAAACATTCTGTAAAAGGATAAAACACTTCACATGGACTTGCAGCTACGTCATTCTAGCAGAACACTATTCCATGTTTTACAATTGTGGATTTAAAAAAAAAAAAAACTCCTAAAAATTTAAACCTGGAATATCATAGTAAGTATTGAAAGAAACAATCTGAGATCTGTAGCACTCAAACAAAACACCATTATGTTTACTTTCCAATGCAAACAAAAGATGGACAAAGCTCCCTCCCTGTTCACCATGTTTATCTCTCATGGAAATCTCCATACCGGAAGGCAGTAGATTTTGGGGCCAATATTAACAAAAACTTCATTCTCGGTAGATTTTGAAGCATTCATAACTGCAGATAAGAAAAATTCCAATAGATTTTGAACAGTGGCAATTGAGACCATTGGTCCCTCATATGCCACACCCTTCTTGAATAACAACTATCTTGCTGTTAATACCACCTACAAGTCAGAGAAGTCCGAGCCACTACCCATTTTACTGAAATACTGAAAGCAGATCAACACTGCCAGTTGCCACCTAACCTCTCAACAACACAGCTTAAAACACAAATTTGTGTAAATCTGTGTTTTCAACACCCCCTGAAAACTGTAAATGTCAAATTAGGTGGTTATTTTAGGTCATACTGCTGAGAGGATAAAGTTCAGGAAGACATCAAATGATCTATAGTCTATGGTTCTGTGATATCTCTGAAGTACTCAACTGAGGTTTTTCAGGAGAGAGGGACAACCAGACCTCGTCTTGAAAGAAGCAAGTTATATTGATTAATGGCAAATTATTTCCAGATCACTAGATGAAGATCTCCATTACGAAGCGATTATACCTCATATTATATCAAGGAAACCGAAAAACAGCAAACCTCTACATTTCTTTGTTTGAGAAGAAGTTTTCTTTCACTGGTAGCCCTTGTGAAGTTCTCAAGGCAGCCCCAGAATCTTCACAGCATAAAGTCTAGGTTCAGTTAGCAGTATTTGTTCCAGATGAAGCATTTGAGCCAAGTAATCTGAAATACTGAGATCAGCGGAAACAGGCAATAGTGAAGACTGCTCAGTGACCTGACCTCCCCATTTATTAGCATTTTTCAATAGCAACACAGGAGTATGGGAAGCTGTAGATAAACATTCATTCCATCTTCTGAAACAAGGACGCTGCTGACATCATGACTTGAAATCTTATCCAACTGTGGAAACTTGCATTCTCTGCTACTTGTAAGAAGTATTAAAAACAAACAAATCAATAAAACCACTGCCTTTTGAGGAAACCATTTCCCCTTCATTGTCATCCAATAGCCAGAAGATGCAAGTGTAGGAGACTTTATTTGCTAGAACTGCACAACGTATGTGACTGAATTGCCAAGGCATGCACCAAGCACACTTATGCAATTGTAACACACTGTGTGTGTGCTGGAGGGATAGTTTGCCTACAGGTTGGCAATAACAAAGAGACATTTAGCATTTCCTAAATTAGAACAGATGAACTTCAGAGTTTCATTCATCCATACCTATAAATACAAATGACCGTTAATTCCATATCAATCAGAATTAATGTTTTTCTTGACTTGTCAGCATTGAAAAACCATTCTCTCCAAAGCAAGTACCTACACTAAGACCATTATGTTAAAATGGCTAAGCAATTGCAGTCCTCCATCCACCAGGACAATGGCTAGGTATGTCTTCAAAACTGAACAACAAAAAACCTAGAGCAAGGCTAAACTGCAAGAATCTAATTATTCTCAAGTTTAAACAAAATGAAGCCTCAAGTCCCACAATAAAGTGTGCATGTAATTTTTGCATAAATAGGGTATGATGTAATGAAGTTTACACCCACTAAATTTATCAGTTAATTGTACATATGATCAATTCTTCAAGAAATTTAAGAGAGCGGTTTTTGCAAACAGTGGAAGCATTAGACATTCACACCATCAGCTGCACGTGCAAAGTTTCCTTCTACTAATGTCAAATAAAAATGTCATTATGCCATTGTTATTTACATCCAAAACGGTCATTAATGATGGCAATATATATCTTGCAGTGGAGAAAAGAAAATAAAGCAAGGGATTTCTCAACTGAGTTCCTAAGAAACACAAAACAGCCCTGTACTATCACTGCAGTTGTGGAGCTGCTTGTCCACATGCCCCTCCTTGGCTGTTCCCCCACAGGACCTTCAGCTTGAGACACACCCAGTACCAAACAATATTAGCAGCTGTGTCTGGAGAGTGGGAGTAGAGAAGTACCTTGGCCTTTACTCCCCACTCCCTTCTTTGCACTGAGTGTCCAGACACCTTTACACAAGAAAATAATAATCCACTCTTATTTTAATAGGGGCAAAATCAGTCTTGACCTACTTTCAGTAAGACAAAGAAAGATAATGAGGCATCATTAGTTTAAGATGTCTTTCTACACACTTCCAAAACATTAAGGACTTTGTTTTTGTAGCAAGTTCTTCTCCACAATAGAGTTCTTACCTCTTCTATCTAAAATACACACACATATATAAGAAGAACATAAGAGTTGCAAAGGAATGAGCTGACACAATTGGAATAAAAGACCACCTGACTGCTCTGAACAAAGTTACAAAAAAAGAAAAAGAAAAACAAAATAGTCACTTAGTGGCTGTAAAGAATGTGAAGTCACTGAGGGAATACTAAGAGTAAACACTAGTTTCCTGTGTGTAGTTAGTATAAATGGTTGAGTAAAGGCACCTGTGGCAAGCACAGAAGAAAACAGAAGTGTGGCAAACCCACATGTAATTATTCTGCTAAAAGGACACAAACTCACCTTTATGCTTTACATACTTTTATACCTGTGTTACCTCATGAGGCTACATTCTACAGTACACCATAAAACTCTCTGCAATTCATAAAATGTCATGTGACAAAGACTTAAACCAGAGGGTTTTGGCCATGAGACTGTGGAGAAGAAAGGAGAATTCTTTCCTGCACACTGAGCACTCAACCATTAAAAACACAGAAAAGAAGCACACATGTGACAGACAGGGACAGATTGCAAGTAGGGCAGCTACAGGGCAGCCAAGACTGACAGTGTTGCTGACAGCTTCAGAAACCAGGACCACAGTCAAGCCTTAAAAAGTGATTGAACAAGGAGATTTTCTCAGGGAATCTGAGGAAAAATCTAAAGACGGAGAATGCTGATTGTCTCCAGATGGGCAACCACTGAGAGGGAAGAATGAACAGGGTTTCAAAGAAGGACATTGGAAAAGTCAACACACTTGAATGACATGTGAACAAGCAATAATTTCTTTTCCGGCCTTGTAACAAACTCTCCTTCACACCAACATTTTCCTGGGTTTATCCTGGTCAGATTTGTTGTATTTTTATACTATCTTTAGTTTCAGGGATTGAAATGCTTGGTCTTTATGCTCAATATAAAAACGGAGATGTGGATGCATATAGGAAGTAATTTCACCTAAATGCACAGTTTGATTCAGGGTCCTATGAGTTGGCACTGCATTTCTGAAGAAAAAAAAATCCATGATTTTTTAAAAAGCCTTGTAGTCAAAGATTTAAAATTACAGTTTCAGGAGCCAGTGTGGCTTATCTTAAAAAATGCCAAATGAAGGTAAAAGATTTCTTTGCTTTATACATATTTAAGAACTCACAGGTAGTATTTCTAAGCATCACTACCATATGTACCTGTGCTAACAGCTGTACCACTAAATAAAAAGCTGTCAGAATTTGCAGATTCAGAACTTCAGTTGAAAGGGATTTACCATAGCAGATGTATATAAGCACATCTTTTTATGTGCAAGTACTTTTCATACTGACATCTCATCAAGCCAAAAATGCCTTTTCATTATAGAAAGGATTAAAAGGTGCATATACATGCAGCTCACAGAAACTTCACACAAAGTTTACTGTATTCCATGATGATTATTTTGATTCAATGGATTTATAATCCATTTATTGCAGTGCAAGTGTCTGCATAAGTCTGAGTTCGAGTACTATATGGGCAATCATGGCCCAGAAACTTGAAACTGATGTGACAAACCAAGTACCTGTAAATGCATGAAAGAATTATGGCATGCAGAAACTTCCTGTCTTGTTCCCTCAATAGTTTGCATTTCATTATGAAAAGTTACAATGATTTCACTTCTGTTATTTATAAACTGTTTCTCTATCAATGATTCTCAAAAAGAGCACAGTCCTATGAGGACTCTTCTAATATACAAGTTTTGGATAGGCAACCACTAAGAGTTCAAGGATTTGAATTATTTCTGAAGACAGAAAAAATACATCAGGCTCATCTATTGTAAGTTTTAAAAGCTGGGGAGAGCAATAGACTTCTGCTCCATCTCTGTGTTCTGTGGACGACTGTTCAATTTGAATGGAATTGCTGGTTAAAATATATATATATTTATACAGATAGATACATATATATAAAAAGTTGTTGGCAGTTTTCAAAACTCCTCTTAAAACCTCCAGCAGTCTTCATTCCACTTCACTGCTGAGCTACACATATCCTTCTGTCTCTCCTCCCCACTCAGTTTCAGTTCTGAAAAGCCCCAGTCTCTCAGGAACACCCACAGCCTTATCTCCATCTGCTCTAATTCCACCACTGCAATCCACCTAAGGTTGCAACACAGCACATCCCCTGTCCTTTTTTTCCCTATGCCTCATGAACTCTTCAAACAACGGGCTTCTAGATATTCTGGTTTTAAGCAAAACCAGGAGTTTGTCAACTTTAAGAACTTTGCCTGTCTACTTCTTGCTCTGGCCACACAAAACACATAGAGCATAGTTTCAATGAGCTAGTAAATAACAAATCACTGTCACATGGCTAGTGATGTTATGTCAGCTCATCCTGTATTTGAGAGGCATTTGAAATATCTCACAGGGAAGGAGCACACAGTTTCCTTCAGTGTAGACCATCAGCACCCCACTAAGTTCCTATGAGAAAATGCAATTATATTATACCAATTAAATTCTACATTTGCATCCTTTCCCTCCCATCAATTACAAATTGTCACAGGGTAGGATATGTGCTATTGATCAAGAAGAATTGCTGCAGCCAACAAGTAAGCTTTCTCACTCATGGTGCCTAGAAAACCTTTTATTTTCATCTCAAGTAAGAAAGAAAACGGCAAAAAAAGTCTCCATTAAAAAACTACTATTAATTCATCCATTTAACTACTCACACATCTCTCTCAGCCATTCCATAAACTCGATCTCAAGTATGTTCGAATAAATTACATCTCAAGTGTGTCCATGAAATGAACTTCAGATATACTGATCACTTCTCTGCCTTCAAGTCATGTAACTGCAATGTCAAATTCAGAATCCCTGTCTTGAAGTTTTCCATATTTCTATCCATGCTGTTATCCTTAACTGGTTTTATCCCCAACTTCTCCTAACCTGCTGTTTCTATCAATGTCTCCAATTAAATATCACCTTTTTCTATATCGAACCACTCTTCCAAATCACAAGGAATACATAAACAAGCAAATAAACAAATCAACCAATAATCAAAATTATCTCCTTCATATGAACATGTGTGGTTTTTTTAAAGGAACCACTGTGTGAATTGCTGACGTTTCATCCTATGGTTCAATTTTCTAAGGGTGAATTTGACTTAGGTTTTAGACTATGAAGTCTAAAATCTTGGTTTCAGTATACTATACAAACACTTAGTTAAAGTCTCATCACCAGCAATACAACAATGAACAAAACCCCAAGTAAAAATAACAAAATAATAAAAGAGTTAAAGTTACATTAGCAGGGCTAACAACACTCAGCTCAGAGAGAAAACAAGCACTTTTTACAACCAGCCTAAGCACCACACTGCAAAGCTCCACTGAGACTCTTGGCTTACCACCACTGTTGCACAAGCAGTAGATAGAGCTGGTTAGTTTACAGCATGAACTTATGCACAACTTTCAGTTACATCTTTGCAGCACAACCACATAAGCAGCAAGAGTAATTCAGAGCATTATATTGTTGGAAAAGTGCATAGGCCATTAATCTCTTCTGAATAAAACAGAAGAAAAACATTAAGTTCGTTCTAATAGTTTTTCAATAACAAGATACTGCTGCTGAACTTCACATTTAAGAGATTCTTCTTCTCACAGCAGCATTTCATATCTGGAAGACTGAAACTTAAGTGATGCAAAAAAGTGTATCATAAGATCTAAGAACAAATTTTTAGTTCCTCATTTGGAATCTTTTCCTAAGATTATAACCAGAAAAATGTTTGAAATTGGGAAAAATACACAAAGATAAATATGGTTGCTGATTTTATCTGAAACAGACTATGACCACCTAACTTCCATTGGAGACATGTTTTTTGACGCCTTCCCAAATTGCTACGACATTATTCAGGCATGATTTTCTATTGCAAAAGCCACATGGATCTCCCACTGTGCTGTACTAGGCAACTAACTGCTAATTCTACTTCCTGTAATAATTTCTCCTCGTTTTCCCATTGCAAATGGGATGTTAAGCAGTACAGATCTTTAAAAACTACTTTCAAATTGTCCAAGTTTTAAAAAGGAGGTTGCATTCACATCTACTAGTTTGGTTGTTTAATTCCTGAGCTCCTTTCAATACCGTCTAGTTCTGGCAGCTGGCACCTATAAATACCATCGAGTTTATGTCATTTTTTCCCCACTCCTTTTTTTTTTTTTATTAAAAAAAAACTTGTTTCATAATTTCTTCTACCAACACTTCAATTTGAAAAGAGATCCTTTAATATATCCTCCATAATGAAAAGTTCCACTTCAGAACTTCAAAGCTCAAAAATGAACACAGATACAAGAGGGAAAACAACAGCTTCTTTTTTGATAGAACTTTATTTCCAGAGGATAGAAGGAAAGATCATCTATTAGCCCTATGTATTCTCTAACAGTCTTCTTGTTCACAGCAGGTTTCAGAAAGATTAATTTTATACCTCCTGCAAATTGTTCCTCAGTTTTCTTAGCTGTATTGCATTCTTGCCTTATCCTGCCAGAATTTAGGAACCTTTGTATTTTGCTCTTGCAGACAATACTTGAACTTTTAAAAAATAATGGTGAAGACTACTTTATGGAACCACCTCTTACTCAGATGTTTAGCTGTGCCATGCCAGTTCCTTTTTGGGCTTATAATCTTCAATGAGTTGCCTGCATTTTCTCCAAGACTCCCACATGGCATCTTCAAGTAGTATGCATGCCACTTACAAGGATTTTAATTTTAAATTGTCTTCAATATGCTTTTAAATTTCAAATTGTTTTCTCTAACAAACAAAACTCCCAAAGCAGGAGATTTTCAGAGACAGAGGTAGACAGTCCTTTAAAAGATATAAACACATTTTACAGAACAACATTAACACTTTGAACCAGATCCTGCACACAGTGGTCAGAACCACATAAAAAACTGCTTCTCCCTCTTCAGGATTGCAGACTAACTGCTCCATGAAATACTCACTAACTGTGTCTAGCAATTTAGTCTCCCTATCAATCATTGCTGCAGCCACTGCTACTACCGTGCAGGCACCAGGCTGACCAGGGAGCAATACAACTAGGAGGCAAGAGGAGAATGAGAAGGCCCCAAAGAAAATGAAGGCGAAGAGAACAACCACATAATAAAGTTGGCTTGTGCATTTCCACACCACATTCATCGTGGGGCTCTAGGTCCTGGAATTTTACATTTGTCGTTTTTCATGAGCTGCTGTTTCAAAGAAAAAAAAATTAGAATTTAGATACTAAATGTGAATTCAAGAAATAGAAAGCAAACAAATCTATATTAAAAGATAACAAGAAAGCAAAGCTATCTGCTTAAAATTAGCTCTCAAAACTTTAAAAGAAATTAAAATTTGACTACTGAGTTTTAACAAGCCACTGCAGAGCCAAAACACCTGCTGAAAATTGGCTTGATAGAGCTATGTGCATTCCTGTGTCTTGATGCAAACAGATGTTCTATTTGGACTTCCTTGCTTATTGCTTCTATTATGAAATCACTTTTTCCTCTGTGTATCCCAGGGGTATCTCCCCCTCTACTGGTACCTAAGTTCTTTTTACTTCATATATTTCTAGTCCCATCAAACCATCACCTTTTCTCTCCAGGTTACAGAAGCAATAGCCACCTTTGTCCTTGGCCTCTGTGGCAGGGACACAAAGCCAGGATCTATCTCCCTTCCTTCACCTGCTGGGAAGGACTCCCCTTTTCCCTGCCTCAGGATGAAAGTGGTGACTCACACTGCAGAGCTGGGTTTCAGTACTGCTGTCCAAAAACTAATGGTAAAACAGGAAAATTTTCTGCCAACTCTGTCAACACTAACCATAAATACCTTCTTCTCCAAGACACTACAGAAGTAAAGGACTGAGGCACAAGATATTTATTGAGACAACTTGCAACTGTTTAATACTTTATCCTGGGAGAAACTGAACACAAATCAAAGGGAAGCAATTATAAAAGCCCTCTGAGCAGCAGCTTAAGGGAACAGACAGAAACACAGAGTTACATAGAAATGCATCTTTTCTGTTCCCCGTCTTTTCAGGTAGGGAGAAAAGAACAGTCAGTTTTCCTTATCGGTTTCTGTGTACCACTAGGAACAGAGGGAACAATAAAACAAAGAATGTAGGATAGATTAGACTAGCCCATTCTGTTAGCTCTTGCAAAGCCAAACAGTAAAACACCCCTTCAAACTTCAGCAGGGCACAGCAGTTCAAGAGCCGAATGATTCAAGCCTGCAGCCTGCCAAACACCGTGAGCAGAGAGGAGCTCCACTCTAAGCAGCTCACTCTGCATGCAGAGCAAGCACATACAACGCAAAGAGCATGTGAGTAACACAAGAAAAACATATAAAGCAAAGGCAAAAGAGCTGGCAAGACGGCAAGGACAGCAATGTGGGAGAGTGGGCAACATCACATTGGCAAGAAGGTCAATCAAAAGTGTAGGATGTAACCTGGATAATACAAGAAATAGGAGGTATCTTTACAGGGAGAAAAAAAAATGTGATTGTGGAAAAGAAACCTTCTTTTTTCCACCTGTCCTTTTAAGCTCTTCTTTTATCCATACATATGGCACAAATTGAAAATCCTCTAGTCATATACTACCAAATTTACTTCCTGAAATGATACACAGCTTGCAATTTTGTTTAAAATATTGATGCAACTACAATGACCTTCTTGCTGTGAATAATTTCCAGTTCAATTAATTTTTTGTATTTTGCTTGGGTTTATTTTTAATATTTTCATAGAAACTACCTGATAATGCACTGGAATACAAGTGGCAAAGCATGAAACAAAAACTTTAAGCTTCTATCACCCCCACTGCTCTCCTAATCAAAGCCACAGCTCTGTGTGGCCACACTTAAGCTTCCCAGTCAATCTGTTAGTCAGATGCAGTCCATCAGTTTTACTATTACTCTGTAGCAAGGTCCAGCAGCCATTTAGATGCCTGGTACTGACCCATATCACAATAGAATTCTTTATCTTACTGTCAGATATCTGGCAATTTATTCAAAATGAAAAGACATATGCCCTGATAAAAAATAACCCGCACAAGTCAGAGGCAGTGCTGCAAAACTCAGTATACATTTCCATGGTCATTGGCCTGTCAGCTTTGGAAAAAGAGATGCAGGAAACTAGAGATAAAAACAAAGACTTTGTTGTAAAAGGCAATGTGTTAGAGGGCCTGGGCTGTTTAGGAAAAGCAATTTCAGTTACTCCTTTCATTTAGGCAGCTAAATTCTTTATTTGAGGAAACCATTTCAATGGGTAATTTCAGGCTTTAAATGCTTGACAAAAAGGAAAGATGACTTTATCACAGTTGAGCTGAAACTTGTGACACAAGTTTAAAATGAGGACTTTAAACCTTCACTTCAAAAAATTAAAATGTTCAGTAGTAAAAAATAAATATACACACACAGATTAATTATTTGAGATCACATCTTCTGAATTTTTCCTGCTTAGCATTTTAAAGCATTTATGGTCCACTTATAAGAAGTGTAAAGGCATAAACACCAGTTCTTTGCCTGTATATTTGCTGCTTTTTCCCCCAAATTCTGTCTTTGCCTAGAGAAGGTTTTATACAGAAGCTTTGAGACTGACACAATAGAATCTTACCTATATTGAAAGTTTAATCCAATAACTCAACTTTGAAATAGGAAAAAGAAAGGCAAA
The DNA here is from genome assembly GCA_035583155.1 of Acropternis orthonyx. NCBI lineage: Eukaryota > Metazoa > Chordata > Aves > Passeriformes > Rhinocryptidae > Acropternis > Acropternis orthonyx. The sequence continues at coordinate 77,950,062 of JAWWEU010000001.1, read as the reverse complement.
ACAGTTACATTCTTTCATTACAAACGCTGGGAAGTTATCTCATGTTAACACATGACAAAGTATTACACTATAATTTAACTGTGAACAGTTTAATAACATTAGCACTGTAGACAGAAGTTAAAGAGCTCTGAATAACACTGCCTGCAATATGAATATGGAAACTATAGAAATGCTAGCCTTCTGGATAAAAATAATTTGAATAGAAATGGTTGACTCCACATACACCGAAACAAACAAAAAACTAAAAAGGAAAAATATGTGACTGCCTCATATTTATTGAATTGTTATTTGAGTTCTATTTTATCTACTAAACTCAGTTTAATAAGAAAAGGTGGACCTTTCCTGGCACCAGAGAAGCATCCCATCCCAGTCCTATAAGATATGTACAAAGGAATATATTTGCAACACATGCTTGAGGCCAACTTTATACTGGATGTCACACATGTATCACAGCACATTAAAAAGGTTATTGCTGGTAATAAGTTGTTTCTTTTGACAAACTGACATAGTGTTCACAGTGAAAGAAAATTGCTGCATATATTCTTTATTTAATAATTATAGCTTCTGATCCTATTCAAGGAATTCTTAAATTGAGGAACAGGGAGCAGTTAAAGTATCTATATCAGCACCTTCTGATGTTGCAGCATTTTCTCCAGTGTAATCTTTCTTCCCATTTTCCATAAATAAAAAGCAAACCATGTACTTACTTTCAAAAAGGATTCAAGGAGCTATAGGCTGATAAGTCTCATCTCCAACCCCAGAAAGGTGGTTGAGCAAATCTCCCTGGAGCAGTGGATGTTGTTCGCATTGACATCAGCAAGGACTTTGTCATGCTTATTTGAGGCACAACAGTGAGACATGGAATGGGAGCTGGGGTGCTGTACAAAATCCAAGCTGGTGGCTGATTACTTGTGGTGTCATTCAAGAACTGGCAGTGATGCCAATGCTGTTTAAAGGTCTGTGTTAATGACCTGAATGGTGGACCAGAGTCTGGTCTCAGCAGGTTCAGGAGCACCACACTGGAGAAAGTAATCAATCCTCCAGAGAACAGTGCTTCTATTTTGAGCAAATTCAAGAGGAAAGAGAACTGCATTGATGGGAAACTCATGAAGCTCAGAGATGTTAAGTGGTTTACTGTGAGTGTCATGGGACAGAGAAGCTGTGGATGCCCCATCCCTGGAAGTGTTCAAGGTCAGGCTGGATGAGGCATTGAGCAAACTCATCTAGTGAAAGGTGTCCCTACCCACAGCAAGGAGGCTGGAACTAGATGATCTTTAATGTACCTTCCAACTCAAACCACTGTATGATTCCATGATTCTAAGTAAAAGAAAAATCTTGCACCTGGGGTAAAGTAAGAACACACAAGACAGACTGGGCATGGAGTGGCCAGGACACAGCTCTGCAGAAATAGATCTGGGGTTCCTGGTGAACACTGTATTGAATAACAGACAACAATCACCCTTTGGAAGTGAAGCAGGCTAACCAAGTACTGGGCTATGTTGGCAGGAGCTACTAAGCAGGCTGGGGGAAGTGATTTCCTGTCACTCCCCAATTCAGTACTGGTGAGAGAGCGTCTGGATTGATATGTCCAATTTTGGGCTCACCAATAAAAAGACAGACCTTGGTATAGTGGGGCTGCCAAGATGATCAAGGGACTGGGACATATGACACATAAGGAGTGGCTGAGTCAGGTTTGTTAGGTCTGGGGACAAGGCAGCAACCAGGCAGATCTCATTATTCAACTTTCATATTGAGAGTGTATAGAGAAATCGGATGGTCCCGTGGCATAATGGTTAG